>BTPG01000004.1:108697718-109325854 GCA_036245525.1 Semisulcospira habei
CGGGCTGGACTCCAACTTGCTTCTCAGACAGTATAGTGGGGCTTCAGACAATACTGTCTTATGGCGAAACTTTGCGTTGTGCCCTCTAGTGCCTATCATTTATGAATATACAAATTTATCCGAAACACATTAATAACTGTTTTATATGGCCTTATCCCGTCCGTCATAGGTTAAGAGACCAAAAATGGCGTTAAAGACTGGTCTCCAAGCTGCTTCTCAAACACTGTAAGGGGGCTTCAGACAATACCGTCTTATGGCAAAACTATGCGTTGTGCCCTCTAATGCCTCTCATTTATAAATATGAAAATGCTTCCTGAACACATTTGTATCGGTTTAATATGGCACTATGCCGTCCAGCATTCATTTTGAGACCAAAAATGGCGTACAACTGGCCTCCAAGCTGCTTCTCAGACAGTGCAGACGGGCTTCAGACAATACTGTCTTATGGCAAAACTATGCGTTGTGCCCTCTAATGCCTATCATTTATTAATATGGAAATGCTTTCTAGACACATTCATAAATGTTTATGTGACCCTATGCCGTCCGTCATAGATTTAGAGACCACAAATGGCGTAGGAACTGGCCTCCAAGCTGCTTCTTAGACAGTGTAGGGGGGCTTCTGACAATACTGTCTTATGGCAAAACTATGCGTTGTGCCCTCTAATTACTTACTTACTTACGCCTGTCACCCCTACCCGGGTATAGGCCGTCGACGAGAGACCTCCAGCAACTCCTGTCCTGTGTTTCTCCTTCGATTCTTCTCCAGGTGGTTCCCAGTCTCTTGATGTCTTCTTGGAGGTCTCGACGCCGGGAGTTTCTCGGCCTACCTCTTTTCCTCTTTCCCTGGGGGTTCCATGACAATGCCTGCCTAGTGATACTGTAAGCTGGCTTTCTCAGACTGTGACCGATCCATCCCCATCTTCTTCGCCCAATTTCATTCTCTGCTGTTATCTGCTCTGTTCCCTCCCAGAGTCTGACGTTGCTGATCTTCTCTGGCCAGTGGATTTTCAAAATTCTTCTAAGGCAACTGTTCATGAAGGTCTGTACTCTGTTGACTGTGGTTTTTGTCAATCTCCAAGTCCATATAGGAGAACTGCTTTTACATTGGAGTTGAAAATCCGGACTTTGGTGTGTTGTGACAGCTCTCTGGAACTCCACACTTTTTTCAACTGGAGAAAGGCTGCTCTGGCTTTACCGATTCGTGCTCTGACATTTGCATCAGTGCCGCCTTTTTTGTCTATGATGCTCCCGAGATAGGTGAAGGACTCCACCTCCTCCAACGGGGTGCCAGCAAGCAAGACTGGTTCTTCCCTGGTTGCATTCAGCCTCATTGTCTTTGTTTTCTGTTTGTGAATGGTGAGGCCCACTTGGGACGAGATGTCAGCAAGCCTCGTGGTCTTGTCCTGCATTTGTTGATGAGTGTGGGACAGTAATGCCAAGTCGTCTGCAAAATCGAGGTCGTCAAGCTGTGTCCACAGTATCCACTGTATTTCACTTCGTCTGTGCTCTGTGGTCATCTTCATGACCCAGTCTATGGCCAGTAGGAAGAGAAACGGAGACAGCAGACACCCCTGCCTGACACCAGTTCTGACCTGGAGCTCCCTGGTGAACTGCCCTTCGTGGATCACGCAACATGTCATGCCATCGTAGGTGCTCTTGATCAGGCGGACGAGCTTTGTGGGTACACCGTAGTGTCGTAGGAGCTTCCACAGAGTCTCTCGGTCCACGCTGTCAAATGCTTTCTCATAATCCACAAAGTTGACGTACAGCGGGGAGCTCCACTCCAGAGACTGTTCCACGATGATGCGGAGAGTGACGATCTGGTCTGTACATGATCGGTTCTTCCTGAATCCTGCTTGCTGGTCTCTCAGCTGGGGGTCAACGGAGCTCTTCATTCTCTCTAGGATGATCCTGTTGAAGACCTTTCCTGGTACTGACAGCAAGGTGATTCCTCTGTAGTTGGAACACTTGCTGAGGTCGCCTTTCTTGGGAAGCTTGATTAGGTACCCCTCCTTCCAGTCAGCCGGCATCACCTCCTCTTCCCAGATCTTTCCAAACAGTTGGTACAGCATCTCCATTGTTGTCTCTAGGTCTGCTTTCAGATACTCCGACGGGATGCCATCTGGCCCAGCTGCTTTGCCGTTCTTAAAAAATGCCACTGCTCTTCTGATCTCTTCCCGGCTGGGTCTGTCACATCTGATGAGTAGGTCGGTCTCTGCCGGCTGGATGTCTGGGGGGTCGGGTGGGCTAGGTCTGTTCAGTAACTCTTCAAAATACTCGGCCCATCTGTCGAGTTGGTCTGCTCTGTCTGCAATAAGCTTGCCTTCTTTGTCTTTTACTGGTCTTTCTGTATGGCCATACTTGCCCGACAATCTTCTGGTAATGTCGTAGAGCTGTTTTATGTTGCCGCTGCCTGCTGCCTTTTCTGCCTCTGCTGCCAGGCTGTCTGTGTAGGCCTTCTTGTCTGCCCTGATGCTCCTCTTCACCTCGCGGTTGGCTTCCGAGTATTCCTCTTGTGCCCTTACTTTGGCTGCTCTCGTGCGACTGTTGTTGACAACTGCTTTCTTCTGCTTCCTCATTTCTATCTTCTTCAAGGTCTGTGCCGACAGCCAGTCCTTGTGATGGTGTTTCCTGAACCCGACAGTGTCTTTGCAGGTTGAGTTCAGCGCCTCTCTAACTGCCTTCCACTGATGCTCTGTGGTGACCGCCTCCTCTTCATTTACTAGCTCCTGTAGCGCTTGAAACCGGTTGGTCAGCACCAGTTTGAACTCTTCTCTCACTCCAGTTTCTCTCAGGAGGCCTACATTATAGCGCTGTCTTCTTGTTGTCTCTGTGCGGCTTTTCTTTAGCTTGAGCTTCAGTCTTAAGGTAAGCAGATGGTGGTCTGAGGCGACATCTGCTCCCCTCCTCACTCGAACATCTTGAAGGGATCTTCTAAATTTCTTGCTAATGCAGATATGGTCTATTTGGTTCTCTGTTGTATGGTCAGGTGAGACCCAAGTTGCTTTGTGTATTCTTCTATGTGGGAAGATGCTGCCTCCAATGACAAGTCTGTTTAGAGCACAAAAGTCTACAAACCTCTCCCCGTTCTCACTCATCTCCGAGCCTAGTCCCTGTCTCCCCATCACCTCTTCGTATCCGGTGTTGTCCTCCCCTATTTTGGCATTAAAATTGCCCATGACGATGGTGATGTCTCGCTCCGCACATTTGTCAACGGCACTCTGGAGTCGGTCGTAGAACTCTTGTTTCTCTTCCTCGTCACTGTCATTAGTGGGCGCATAACACTGGATGACGTTCAGCTTGAGCTTTCTCTTGGTTCTAAAGGCTGCTGTGATAATTCTTGGCCCAAGAGGTTCCCAGACCATCAGCGCTCTCTGTGCCACTGGTGACAGCATGAATGCTACTCCTTCTGTATGGGGGGCATTCTCCTCTTCATGACCTGAATACAGAATCATCTCCCCGTGCCCTCTAATGCCTATCATTTATGAATATAGAAATGCATCCGGAACACATTCATAACTAAAGAAGTACCCAACGGAGAAAGAAACACGCTTAGAAAAGACGGGTAAAGCACAATTTATTAAAAATTCATAACTTTTTTATGTGGCACTATGCCGTCCGTCATAGCTTAAGAGACCAAAAATGGCGTATGTACTGGCCGCCAAGCTGCTTTTCGGACAGTGTAGGGGGGCTTCAGACAATACTGTCTTATGGCAAAACTATGAGTTGTGCCCTCTAATGCCTATCATTTATAAATATGTAAATGCTTTCTAAACACATGCATAACTGTTTTATGTGGCCCTATGCCGTTCGTCATAGATTTAGAGACCAAAAATGGCGCTTGGACTGGACTCCAATCTGCTTTTCAAACAGTGTAGGAGGCTTCAAACAATACTGTCTTGTGGCAAAACTATGCGTTGTGCCCTCTGATGCCTATCATTTATTAATATAGAAATGCATTCATAACTGTTTTATATGGCCCTATGCCGTCCGTCATACATTTAGAGACCAAAAATGTCGTTCGGATTGGACTCCAAGCAGCTTCTCAGACAGTGTATTAGGCTTCAGACAATACTGTATTATGGCAAATCTGTTCGTTGTGCCCTCTAATGCCTATCATTTATGAATATAGAAATGCATCCGGAACACATTCATAACTTTTTTATATGGCCCTATGCCGTCCGTCATAGGATAAGAGACCAAAAATGACGTAAGGACTGGCCACCAAGATGCTTCTCGGACACTGTAGGGGGGCTCAGACAATACTGTCTTATGACAAAACTATGCGTTGTGCCCTCTAATGCCTATCATTTATAAATATGGAAATGCTTTCTAAACACATTCATAACTGTTTTATGTGGCCCTATGCCGTCCGTCATATATTTAGAGACCAAAGATGGCGTTCGGACAGGACTCCAAGCTGCTTCTCAGACAGTGTCGTGGGGCTTCAGACAATACTGTCTTATGGCAAACCTATGCGTTGTGCCATATAATGCCTATCATTTATGAATATAGAAATGCATCCGAAACACATTCATAACTGTTTTATATGGCCCTATGCCGTCCGTCATAGATTTAGAGACCAAAAATGGCGTCCGGACTGGACTCTAAGCTGCTTCTCAGAATGTGTAGTGGGCTTCAGACAATACTGTCTTATGGCAAAACTATGCGTTGTGCCCTCTAATGCCTATCATTTATAAATATAGAAATGAATCCGTACCACATTCATAACTTTTTTATATGGCCGTATGCCGTCCGTCATAGGGTAAGAGACCAAAAATGACGTAAGGACTGGCCACCGAGCTGCTTCTCGGACAGTGTAGGGGGGTTCAGACAATACTGTCTTATGGCAAAACTATGCGTTGTGCCATCTAATGCCTATCATTTATAAATATGGAAATGCTTTCTAAACACAATTATAACTGTTTTATGTGGACCACAAATGGCGTACGAACTGGCCTCCAAGTTGCTTCTTACACAGTGTAAGGGGGCTTCAGACAATATCATCTTATGGCAAACCTATGCGTTGTGCCCTCTAATGTCTATCATTTTAGAATATGGAAATCCTTTCTGAACACATTTGTATAGGATTTAAATGGCGCTATGCCGTCCATCATATATTTAGAGACCAAAAATGGCGTGCGGACTGGACTCTAAGCTGCTTCTCAGACAGTGTAGTGGGCTTCAGACAATACTGTCTTATGGCAAAACTATACGTTGTGCCCTCTAATGCCTATCATTTATGAATATGGAAATGCTTCCTGAACACATTTATATCGGTTTTATATGGCGCTATGCCGTCCATCATACATTTAAAGACCAAAAATGGCGTACGAACTGGCCTCCAAGTTGCTTCTTAGACAGTGTAAGGGGGCTTCAGACAATATCATCTTATGACAAAACTATGCGTTGTGCCCTCTAATGTCTATCATTTTAGAATATGGAAATGCTTCCTGAACACATTTGTATCGGATTTAAATGGCGCTATGCCGTCCATCATATATTTAGAGACCAAAAATGGCGTGCTGACTGGACTCTAAGCTGATTATCAGACAGTGTAGTGGGCTTCAGACAATACTGTCTTATAACAAAACTATACGTTGTGCCCTCTAATGCCTATCATTTATGAATATAGAAATGAATCCGTATCACAGTCATACCTGTTTTATATGGCCCTATGCTGTCCGTCATAAGTTAAGAGACCAAAAATTGCGTACGAATTGGCCTCCAAAGTGCTTCTCAGACAGTGTAAGGGGGCTTCAGACAATACTGTCTTATGACAAAACTATGCGTTGTGCCCTCTAATGCCTATAATTTATAAATATGAAAATGCTTTCTAAACACATTTATAACTGTTTTATGTGGCCCTATGCCGTCCGTCACAGATTTAGAGACCAAAAATGGCGTACGGATTAGACTCCAAGCTGCTTCTCAGTCAGTTTAAGGGACTTCAGACAATACTGTCTTATGGCAAAACTATGCTTTGTGCCCTTTAATGCCTATCATTTATAAATATAGAAATGCATCCGGAACACATTCATACTTGTTTTATATGTCCCTATGCCGTTCGTCATTGGTTAAGAAAGCAAAAATATCGTACGGACTGGCCTCCAAGCTGCTTCTCAGACAGTGTGTTGGGCTTCAGACAATACTGTCTTATGGGAAAACTATACGTTGTGCCCTCTAATGCCTATCATTTATGAATATAAAAATGAATCCGTATCACAGTCATACCTGTTTTATATCACCCTATGCCGTCCGTCATAGGTTAAGAGACCAAAAATTGCGTACGGATTGGCCTCCAAAGTGCTTCTCGGACAGTGTAAGGGGGCTTCAGACAATACTGTCTTATGGCAAAACTATGCGTTGTGCCCTCTAATGCCTATCATTTATGAATATAGAAATGAATCCGTACCACATTCATAACTGTTTTATATGGCGCTATGCCGTTCGTCATAGGGTAAGAGACCAAAAAGGACATAAGGAGCTGCTTCTCGGAGTGTGTACGGGGGGTTCAGACAATACTGTCTTATGGCAAAACTAGGCGTTGTGCCCTCTAATGCCTATCATTTATAAATATGGAAATGCTTTCTGCATTCATAAATGTTTTATGTGGCCCTATGCCGTCCGTCATAGATTTAGAGACCAAAGATGGCGTTCGGTCTGGACTCCAAGCTGCTTCTCAGAGTGTCGGGGGGCTTCAGACAATACTGTCTTATGGCAAAACTATGCGTTGTGCCATATAATGCCTATCATTTATGAATATAGAAATGCATCCGAAACACATTCATAACTGTTTTATATGGCCCTATGCATTCCGTCATAGATTAAGAGACCAAAAATGGCGTACGGAGTGTCCTCCAAACTGATTCTCGGACAGTGTCGAGGGCTTCAGACAATACCATCTTATGGCAAAACTATGCGTTGTGCCCTCTAATGCCTATCATTTATGAATATGGAAATGCTTTCTAAACACAATTATAACTGTTTTATGTGGACCTATGCCGTCCGTCATAGGTTAAGAGACCAAATATGGCGTAAAGACTGGCCTCCAAGCTTCTTCTTAGACAGTGTAGTGGGGCTTCATACAATACTGTCTTATGGCAAAACTATGCGTTGTGCCCTCTAATGCCTATCATTTATGAATATGCAAATGATTTCTAAACACATTCATAACTGTTTTATGTGGCCCTATGCCGTCCGTCATAGATTTAGAGACCAAAGATGGCGTTCGGACTGGACTCCAAGCTGCTTCTCAGACAGTGTCGTGGGGCTTCAGACAATACTGTCTATGGCAAACCTATGCGTTGTGCCATATAATGCCTATCATTTATGAATATAGAAATGCATCCGAAACACATTAATAACTGTTTTATATAGCCCTATGCCGTCCGTCATACATTTAGAGACCAAAGATGGCGTTCGGACTGGACTCCAAGCTGCTTCTCAGACAGTGTCGTGGGGCTTCAGACAATACTGTCTTATGGCAAACCCATGCGTTGTGCCATATAATGCCTATCATTTTTGAATATAGAAATGCATCCGAAACACATTCATAACTGTTTTATATGGCCCTATGCCGTCCGTCATAGATTTAGAGACCAAAAATGGCGTCCGGACTGGACTCTAAGCTGCTTCTCGGAATGTGTAGTGGGCTTCAGACAATACTGTCTTATGGCAAAACTATGCGTTATGCCCTCTAATGCCTATCATTTATGAATATAGAAATGAATCCGTACCACATTCATAACTGTTGTATATGGCCCTATGCCGTCCGTCATAGGGTAAGAGACCAAAAATGACGTAAGGACTGGCCACCGAGCTGCTTCTCCGACAGTGTAGGGGGGTTCAGACAACACTGTCTTATGGCAAAACTATGCGTTGTGCCATCTAATGCCTATCATTTATAAATATGGAAATGCTTTCTAAACACAATTATAACTGTTTTATGTGGACCTATGCCGTCCGTCATAGGTTAAGAGACCAAATATGGCGGAAAGACTGGCCTCCAAGCTTCTTCTTAGACAGTGTAAGGGGGCTTCATACAATACTGTCTTATGGCAAAACTATGCGTTGTGCCCTCTAATGCCTATCATTTATGAATATGGAAATGCTTCCTGAACACATTTATATCGGTTTTATATGGCGCTATGCCGTCCATCATACATTTAAAGACCACAAATGGCGTACGAACTGGCCTCCAAGTTGCTTCTTACACAGTGTAAGGGGGCTTCAGACAATATCATCTTATGGCAAAACTATGCGTTGTGCCCTCTAATGTCTATCATTTTAGAATATGGAAATGCTTCCTTAACACATTTGTATCGGATTTAAATGGCGCTATGCCGTCCATCATATATTTAGAGACCAAAAATGGCGTGCGGACTGGACTCTAAGCTGCTTCTCAGACAGTGTAGTGGGCTTTAGACAATACTGTCTTATGGCAAAACTATACGTTGTGCCCTCTAATGCCTATCATTTATGAATACAGAAATGAATCCGTATCACAGTCATACCTGTTTTATATGGCCCTATGCCGTCCGTCATAGGTTAAGAGACCAAAAATTGCGTACGGATTGGCCTCCAAAGTGCTTCTCGGACAGTGTAAGGGGGCTTCAGACAATACTGTCTTATGGCAAAACTATGCGTTGTGCCCTCTAATGCCTATCATTTATAACTATGAAAATGCTTTCTAAACACATTCATAACAGTTTTATGTGGCCCTATGCCGTCCGTCATAGATTTAGAGAACAAAAATGGCGTACGGACTGGACTCAAAGCTTCTTCTCAGACAGTGTAGGGGGTTTCAGACAATACTGTCTTATGGCAAAACTATGCGTTGTGCCCTCTAATGCCTATCATTTATGAATATAGAAATGAATCCGTACCACATTCATAACTGTTTATATGGCCCTATGCCGTTCGTCATAGGGTAAGAGACCAAAAATGACGTAAGGACTGGCCACCGAGCTGCTTCTCGGACAGTGTAGGGGGGGGGGGTTCAGACAATACTGTCTTATGGCAATACTAGGCGTTGTGCCCTCTAATGCCTATCATTTATAAATATGGAAATGCTTTCTAAACACATTCATAAATGTTTTATGTGGCCCTATGCCGTCCGTCATAGATTTAGAGACCAAAGATGGCGTTGGGGCTGGACTCCAAGTTGCTTCTCAGAGTGTCGTGGGGCTTCAGACAATACTATCTTATGGGAAAACTATGCGTTGTGCCCTCTAATGCCTATCATTTATGAATATGGAAATGATTTCTAAACACATTCATAACTGTTTTATATGGCCCTATGCATTCCGTCATAAATTAAGAGACCAAAAATGGCGTACGGAGTGTCCTCTAAACTGATTCTCGGACAGTGTCGAGGGCTTCAGACAATACTATATTATGGCAAAACTATGCGTTGTGCCCTCTAATGCCTATCATTTATGAATATGGAAATGCTTTCTAAACACAATTATAACTGTTTTATGTGGACCTATGCCATCCGTCATAGGTTAGGAGACCAAATATGGCGTAAAGACTGGCCTCCAAGCTTTTTTTTAGACAGTGTAGGGGGGCTTCATACAATACTGTCTTATGGCAAAACTATGCGTTGTGCCCTCTAATGCCTATCATTTATGAATATGGAAATGATTTCTAAGCACATTCATAACTGTTTTATGTGGCCCTATGCCGTCCGTCATAGATTTAGAGACCAAAGATGGCGTTTGTACTGGACTCCAAGCTGCTTCTCAGACAGTGTCGTGGGGCTTCAGACAATACTGTCTATGGCAAAACTATGCGTTGTGCCATATAATGCCTATCATTTATGAATATAGAAATGCATCCGAAACACATTCATAACTGTTTTATATGGCCCTATGCCGTCCGTCATAGATTTAGAGACCAAAAATGGCGTCCAGACTGGACTCTAAGCTGCTTCTCAGACAGTGTAGTGGGCTTCAGACAATGCTGTCTTATGGCAAAACTATGCGTTGTGCCCTCTAATGCCTATCATTTATGAATATAGAAGTGAATCCGTACCACATTCATAACTGTTTTATATGGCCCTATGCCGTTCGTCATAGGGTAAGAGACAAAAAATGACGCAAGTACTGGCCACCGAGCTGCTTCTCGGACAGTGTAGAGGTGGGGGGGGGGGGGGTCAGACAATACTGTCTTATGGCAATACTAGGCGTTGTGCCCTCTAATGCCTATCATTTATAAATATGGAAATGCTTTCTAAACACATTCATAAATGTTTTATGTGGCCCTATGCCGTCCGTCATAGATTTAGAGACCAAAGATGGCGTTGGGGCTGGACTCCAAGTTGCTTCTCAGAGTGTCGTGGGGCTTCAGACAATACTGTCTTATGGCAAAACTATGCGTTGTGCCATATAATGACTATCATTTATGAATATAGAAATGCATCCGAAACACATTCATAACTGTTTTATATGGCCCTATGCATTCCGTCATAGATTAAGAGACCAAAAATGGCGTACGGAGTGTCCTCTAAACTGATTCTCGGACAGTGTCGAGGGCTTCAGACAATACTATCTTATGGCAAAACTATGCGTTGTGCCCTCTAATGCCTATCATTTATGAATATGGAAATGCTTTCTAAACACAATTATAACTGTTTTATGTGGACCTATGCCGTCCGTCATAGGTTAAGAGACCAAATATGGCGTAAAGACTGGGCTCCAATCTTCTTCTTAGACAGTGTAGGGGGGCTTCATACAATACTGTCTTATGGCAAAACTGTGCGTTGTGCCCTCTAATGCCTATCATTTATGAATATGGAAATGATTTCTAAACACATTCATAACTGTTTTATGTGGCCCTATGCCGTCCGTCATAGATTTAGAGACCAAAGATGGCGTTCCGACTGGACTCCAAGCTGCTTCTCAGACAGTGTCGTGGGGCTTCAGACAATACTGTCTATGGCAAAACTATGCGTTGTGCCATATAATGCCTATCATTTATGAATATAGAAATGCATCCGAAACACATTCATAACTGTTTTATATGGCCCTATGCCGTCCGTCATAGATTTAGAGACCAAAAATGGCGTCCGGACTGGACTCTAAGCTGCTTCTCAGACAGTGTAGTGGGCTTCAGACAATGCTGTCTTATGGCAAAACTATGCGTTGTGCCCTCTAATGCCTATCATTTATGAATATAGAAATGAATCCGTACCACATTCATAACTGTTTTATATGGCCCTATGCCGTCCGTCATAGGTTAAGAGACCAAAAATTGCGTACGGATTGCCCTCCAGTCTTCTTCTCGGACAGTGTAAGGGGGCTTCAGACAATACTGTCTTATGGCAAAACTATGCGTTGTGCCCTCTAATGCCTATCATTTATAACTATAAAGATGCTTTCTAAACACATTTATAACTGTTTTATGTGGCCCTATGCCGTCCGTCATAGATTTAGAGACCAAAAATGGCGTACGGATTGGACTCCAAGCTGCTTTTCAGTCAGTGTAAGGGGCTTCAGACAATACTGTCTTATGGCAAAACTATGCTTTGTGCCCTTTAATGCCTATCATTTATAAATATAGAAATACATCCGGAACACATTCATACCTGTTTTATATGTTTCTATGCCGTCCGTCATAGGTTAAGAAAGCAAAAATGGCGTACTGACTGCCTCCAAGCTGCTTCTCAGACAGTGTAGGGGGGCTTCAGACAATACTGTCTTATGGCAAAACCATGCGTTGTGCCCTCTAATGCCTATCATTTATGAATATAGAAATGCATCCGGAACACATTCATTACTGTTTTATATGGCCCTATGCCGTCCGTCATAGATTTAGAGACCCAGAATATCGTTCGGATTTAACTCCAAGCAGCTTCTCAGACAGTGTAGGGTGGGTTCAGACAATACTGTCTTATGGGAAAACTATGCGTTGTGCCCTCTAATGCCTATCATTTATGAATATGGAAATGATTTCTAAACACATTCATAACTGTTTTATGTGACCCTATGCCGTCCGTCATAGATTTAGAGACCAAAGATTGCGTTTGGACTGGACTCCAATCTGCTTCTCAGACAGTGTCCTGGGGCTTCAGACAATACTGTCTTATGGGAAAACTATGCCTTGTGCCATATAATGCCTATCATGTATGAATATAGAAATGCATCCAAAACACATTCATAACTGTTTTTTATGGCCCTATGCCGTCGGTCATAGATTTAGAGACCACAAATTGCGTCCGGACTGGAATCTAAGCTGCTTCTCAGTGTAGTGGGCTTCAGACAATACTGTCTTATGGTAAAACTATGCGTTGTGCCCTCTAATGCCTATCATTTACGAATATAGAAATGAATCAGTACCTCATTCATAACTGTTTTATATGGCCCTATGCCGTCCGTCATAGATTTAGAGACTAAATATGGCGTATGGACTGGACTCAAAAGCATTTTCTCAGACAGTGTAGGGGGTTTCAGACAATACTGTCTTATGGGAAAACTATGCGTTGTGCCCTCTAATGCCTATCATTTATAAATATGAAGATGCTTTCTAAACACATTTATAACTGTTTTCTGTGGCCCTATGCCGTCCATCGTACATTTAGAGACCAAAAATGGCGTACGGATTGGACTCCAAGCTGCTTTTCAGTCAGTGTAAGGGGCTTCAGACAATACTGTCTTATGGCAAAACTATGCTTTGTGCCCTTTAATGCCTATCATTTATAAATATAGAAATACATCCGGAACACATTCATGCTTGTTTTATATGTCCCTATGCCGTCCGTCATAGGTTAAGAAAGCAAAAATGGCGTACGGACTGCCTCCAAGCTGCTTTTCAGACAGTGTAGGGAGGCTTCAGACAATACTGTCTTATGGCAAAACTATGCGTTGTGCCCTCTAATGCCTATCATTTATGAATATAGAAATGCATCCGGAACACATTCATAACTGTTTTATTTGGCCCTATGTCGTCCGTCATATGTTAAGAGACCAAAACTGGCGTAAAGACTGGCCTCCAAGCTGCTTCTCAGACAGTGTAGGGGGGCTTCAGACAATACTGTCTTATGGCAAAACTATGCGTTGTGCCCTCTAATGCCTATCGTTTATGAATATAGAAATGCACCCGGAACACATTCATAACTGTTTTATTTGGCCCTATGCCGTCCGTAATAGGTTAAGAGACCAAACATGGCGGAAGGACTGGCCTCCAAGCTGCTTCTCAGACAGTGTCAAGGGCTTCAGACAATACTGTCTTATGGCAAAACTATGCGTTGTGCCCTCTAATGCCTATCATTTATGAATATGGAAATTCTTCCCGATCACATTTGTATCGTTCATATGGCGCTATGCCGTCCATTATACAATTAGAGACCAAAAATGGCGAACGAACTGGCCTCCAAGATGCTTCTCAGACAGTGTAGGGGGGCTTCAGACAATACTGTTTTATGGCAAAACTATGCGTTGTGCCCTCTAATGCCTATCATTTAATAATATAGAAATGCATCCGGAACACATTCATAACTGTTTTATGTGGCCCTATGCCGTCCGTCATAGATTTAGATACCCAAAAATGGCGTTCGGAATGGACTCCAATCTGCTTCTCAGACAGTGTAGGAGGCTTCAGACAATACTGTCTTATGGCAAAACTATGCGTTGTGCCCTCTAATGCATATTATTTATGAATATAGAAATGCACCCGGAACACATGCATAACTGTTTTATATGGCTCTATGCCGTCCGTCATAGCTTAAGAGACCGAAAATGGCGTATGTACTGGCCTCCAAGCTGCTTTTCGGACAGTGTAGGGGGGCTTCAGACAATACTGTGTGATGGTAAAACGATGCGTTGTGCCCTTTTATCCCTATCAATTTTGGATATGAAAATGCTTCCTGAACACATTCATAACTGTTTTATATGGCCCTATGCTGTCCATCATAGTTTAAAAGACCAAAAATATTTTAAAGACTGGCCGTCAAGCAGACAGTGAAGGGTACTTCAGCCAATACCGTCTTATGGCAAACTATGCGTTGTGCCCTCTAATGCCTATCATTTATAAATATTGAAATGCTTCCTAAACACATTTGTAACTGTTTTATATGGCCCTATGTCGTCCATCACTTTTCTCGGTGTCCCGGGATTACGTCCCTTGGCGAATTGCCTATTTGGGGTACTTTGTCATGATCGGTATATCATACTGTGGCTGCTAAGATTGTTGGCTGCTCTCTGCTGGCTGCTAAGATAGTTGGCTGCCCTCTGCTGGTCCATAGGAGGGGGTGGGGTACGTTAACTTATGGGCTGTTACGGACCTTCAATCGGGCAGTTAAGTGTTTCATGAAAGCGGATTTTGGGGAGTTAAATGCCCGTCAAGGTTTAAATGCCTTTTAGACCATTTACAGGCCCGACATGAAATTGAGCCACGTGGTTTAGCCCACCAGCTGAGGTGGTTTGCCAGGGTGTGGCGCTTGGAGCCAGCACGTGAGAGATTAAAGCTGAGAAACAGTAAAAAAACTCCGCCCCGCACGTGTTTTAAAAAAAACTTTGCAGGACCCAGCGAGGGCCCTGTCTTCGTGAACGTTCGGCTAACTTCGGCAAACCGGTTTGCAACTGACTCAGTTGACTGAGTTTTCAACTGCTTTTGTCGTGCTGGCAAAACTCCCGTGAAAAAGACAGGCCACTTCCTGTTTGCAGCGAGTGGGCACAGCGATCACTGATCTAAACCAGCGATATTTGTACTGATATCGACAGTAGCAGACGACACTCGACCACCCGACGGACAGAGCAGGCCATTTGTGCCTTGCCTGGACGCACACTGGATATGGACCAGGCCGAGCTATCCGTAAGTTACACAGTACAGCCTGAAGCTTATTTGATATCGGAAGGGTGAGGAAGGAGGGGTTATTTGTCGTTTAGTGTTTGTTGTTATATCTTTTCATCTGGAGTGGCGCCTACAGCAAATATTTTCTCCATACGAAGGGCAGCTACTAAAAATCAGCTTGACCCATGGCGACCGTGTATCTTTTGGCATCTATGTAAACAGTCGATTCTCTCTCTCTCTCTCTCTCTCTCTCTCTCTCTCTCTCTCTCTCTCTCTCTCTCTCTCTCTCTCTCTCTCTCTCTCTCTCTCTCTCTCATCCAATTTACTGTATTGGTTGTACACCACAGTGCTTCTTTATTTATTTATATTAGCCTATATTGGACTGGAGGTACGTGTTGAAATAATTCGTTCACAACTACAAAGTGTCAGGAGTCATACTTACAGCATGTACAGCCGTACATTCTGCCATCATAGTCCCCAGCGCGTAAAATCCGTGGCTGTCGGTCAGTTTCAAAGTGTCACAGAATCGTCTGCTGTTGTCCGATCTGCTAATCGCGATGATTTCCGTGCAACAGGAAGTGGTCTGTCGTTTTCCGAGAGTTTTGCAAGCTCGGGATACGCAGTTGCCAACTCCGTCAACTGTGTTACGAACCGATTTGACCCACTTAGGGGCAGGGCCCAAGCTGGGTCCTGTAGTCTTTTTAAAACACGCGCTGGGCGGGTTTTTCTCATTGCACCTCAGCTTTAAGGAGATGGATGAGGACCAGTGATGCCCGTCCGTCCTATGTAGGACGCAGCTGCCGAACAGCAAAGGTACTACCTCTATCCAGAGCCCCCTACACCCCACTTGACTACGAGGACTCAGAGGATGTGCGTGGTCTTATTAGTGACTATTTCAATGAGCGGGACAAATTCACAAGGTGACGAAAATGACGTTGGAAGAGATTCTGGCTCGTCAGATTCAGACAAGGCGATTGCATCTGACAACGAGGAACCCGATGAAGATCAAAGGGATGATAGTCACAGCAGCGACTCTGAAAATGACGATGCCCTCGTGCAGTCTGAAGGGATAAATCCTGAACTTAATTTGCAAGACAATGTAGATGTGCATTATGACGAGGAAAGGGTGAAAGTTGAGACCTTTGACTGCAGATGCAAGGTGAAGACTGTTGTGTTGGAATCCAGTCCCCAGAGCAGTGATGTGCATAAATCCGCGAAACTCGGTTGTATTCGCCAATTTTCTTGCGATGAAGTTCTTGCAAGACGGATGGATATGGCCGAGTTTACTGAAGGTAGGTTTTTCACTCGTTTCATTGTGTGTGTGTGTGTGTGTGTGTGTGTGTGTGTGTGTGTGTGTGTGTGAGGTATGTTATGTGTGTGGGAAGACAGTAAAGTAGTGACAGTAAAAGAGGTTCAAATACCAGCTTCATGGCAGTCCGGTTATTTTACTCATTTTACTCATTCTGTTCCAAAGACCATGTTTTACCAAATAAATGCTTATTGCACTAGACTGTCTGCTGCAGAATGAATTGATTAAATAACAGATGTAATGGGCCTGCTGATAACATGGTGGGTTTGTCTGAGAGAATTGGGTTCTAATTCTATGTACTTATTGAAAGTGTGCACAAGTCATGGACATGCATCACTTTACATATAATTATATCCTTGTGTGTTGTTGTTTTTTCAGCTGAGAAAGATATAATTCTTTTGGGGGTCCTTGCTGGGATGCCCATGAATAGTGGCGAGATGACGCGTGGGAAGCCCTATCGTCAAAAGAAGCGGAAGCGGCAATGTACTTCGTACATGGTGGACTCAAAGAGTGTGTGCAGAGAGACCTTCAAATTCATCTATGGGTATGTTTATCTACTATACTTTATAATATAATTCTTCAGTTACCAGAAAAAAAAACACAATAATTTCACACAAGTGAACATGATGAATTAACTCATAGCATGCTGTCAGCATCTGAAACTGCGAGTGTAAAACCACTCAAACAGCATGGCCTACACATGTCAACAGCAAGCTGTGGGTTAAAGTTCTCTTAACCAAAAAATCAAATCAAAAATGTGTCGGGAGGGGGTGTAAAAACAACTCATGTTGTTTTGAACAGCATACCAAAGCCTTGTGCAATTGCCTTAGTGCAGAGTACCTAGCCTGCTGCAGGAAACTTAGGGCCATGTGTGGCCCACTGGAGATTGAAGCAGGCCGAAGATTAAAGATATTATATACATTATATGCATTACTTGACATTTGGGGCTTCATTTTAACTCATAGCAAAGCAGATAGGATTTTGTGTTTGTGTATAACAATTTTTTCTTTTTTTCCAGAATCAGCCAGAATAAGCTCACAGCTGTGTTAAAGCATTATTGTGAGCATGGGGTCACACCACGAAAGAAGAAGTCAGGTGGTAGGAAGTTTAATACCAAAGCCTTCACTCCCGAAGACATCCATAGGTCTGTCCGATTTCTTGAGGGGTTTGCTGAAGACCACGCACTTCTGCTTCCTGGGCGGGTACCTGGCTTTAAAAGGAGCGATGTCAAGATTCTACCATCGTCACAGACTAAAGCCTTGATTTGGAGACACTATCGAGATCTCTCGATTGCCCGAGGTGTGTAAATTGTTAACTCAATGAATATGTGATACCGCTGTGGCCCATGCTAAAAGCATAGGCCACAGCATCAGTCTTGAAAGAGTTAACCGATTTAACTCATTGTATCCCAGACACACCACAGCAAGATAAGGGTCGAACATGATAGTTCTTTGGTGATGCCATAATAGCTTGGCGCCTATATGAGTGCCAAACTATTCTGACATCACACTTGAACTATCATGGTCAATCTGTGTCCTGCACTGCAACACTGTCACAGTCTTCAAAGAAAAATGGCAACATTTGGAGATTTCGGTGTTGGTGTAGAATGAGTTAAGTACCAGTTTTCTTGATGAGCATAGCTTCCTGTCTGCCATTCTTAAAGCATGACCACCAAGCTTTTTATAGTTAGCTTATTCAAGAAACATTGTCAACGTAGCAGGGTATACGGCTGACAAAGTCTCAGTCACAAAGGCGAATCTTGTGTTTCCAGCGTCTGATTTTTCCGGGTATTGGGTACATCACAGGTCTCGCCATCTGTGAGTCGGGGGATGGGGTCAAGCTGGCAATGTAGCTGGGAAATCTAAAGGGTTTACCTACAGAGGGAAGACGCTGTGGATCTGCTTTTTGTGAAACTATCAACTATTCAACAAAATTGTAAACAACCTAATTATCTTAACAACCACTTCATCGATGTACCTTTGTCAACAAATAAAATATAAACATGTCATATAACTATAATGGGCAGAAGCAAAGTGTATCAACGACTCTCTTAATCACTTTGTTTTTTCTTCAAATCTAAATAATTCACTTTAAAATATAATTTTATTTTTTTTCAGTCCATAATTACATGGCCATTCCTTTTTTTCTACACAATCTTATTAATTACCATAATTAAACCCAAATTCCATCTGCCATACACTAATTTATCTTAATTAAGCAAACCTGCTCAGACAGGAACTATTCAAACTAACTCCTGTATAAACGAAACAAAATGTTTGCAATAGCGTTGCATTTTACCTTTCGTATTTATAATGTACTAATAATAAATTTAATTTGGCTAATATTCACGATTTTCATAAGCTGTGAGGTTGTTGTACAGCAAACATTGTGTTTCGTACGGAGCTCCAATGCAGGGGTGTTCAAGTACGTAATAAGGCATGGCGATACCGTGACACACATTATATCATTGTTGTTTGAGTCCTGCCTGACTCAGTCTAGCCCCCACCTGTGAACAGCCGATTACTGTGGTCAGTTCTAGGATTGTGACAGTGTTAGTCTTGTCTTTCGTTTACTCGCAGAGGCCAAGCAAATCCAATGTGTCGTGTATTAACACCAAAAATAGAATTCACTAAGGAAGGTCACTACAAGTCAAGCAGGACACAAAACTGATACAACCATAATAATATACTCTTTATATAGAGACATAATTATTTTTAAAACGCTACCAAAAATACGTATAAACCAGTGTCTGCTAGCATCAGTCTGAGTGCAAGTCAACAAGGTGCAAAATGTTGGCAGTTATCTTCATTTCACAAATGCCTCAAGAGACAAAAAAGAAAGAAAGAAATACAAGTGACAGTGGCGTGCATAATAGCTGATACTAGTGATGTCAGTCACGCATATGGTCAATGTGCGAGTGTCATGTCAAGCCCATAGTATAGTCTGTACAGTCGTGTTTGTGATGTCGGATACCGTCGTCATCAAGAAATAAAAGGGAAGAAGATACAGAAAAAATCCTGAGTTAAAGTGCCGAAATGAGGTGAGTCATTTACAATGCGTGCTATAGCACTACAATTAGCGACATGACTCTCAGTCGACATTATGGTGCCTTACCGTCTTACATTTTTCTTTCCTTAATTTAGTTGTTTGACTTCCGTGCTTCTGATCTGACACCTTTACTAGAGAATGAGAATATGAGATTTGAAAAGCAATCAAATCGATAAATGCCGCATCGATCGATAAATCACGCCATTTTAAATAATAAACCCACTGACCCCCCATCACCTCCCCACCATTACCAATTTTTTTTTAAAATGGCGACCATGATCAGTGCAGCATTATCGAATACTCTGTTGTCATCATAACCAGTACAACTTATCGTGGCTCATAGTGATTGACACAACTGCTAAGGAATTTTATTCAACACCTCTATTTTACCCCCCAAACAATTGATTTATTCTAATTAACACGGTAATTAAGCAAGCCCACGTCAACAAAGACACCCAATAACTTTATTACCTAGCCATTTTAGTTTTACTCCGGAAATCATTTAAGCAGCATTTTTTTTATCAGCCAACCCACGATTATTAATGCAGATCACCACCTAAATAATTAATGTTTCCATTGACTTCTTTAAGCAAAATTATTATATTACATTATAAAATGAATCAAGACGAATTGCTTCTTCTAAGCGATATCTGTGCTGTAGAAAACAAAGACTTAGACTTTAAAAAACAAAGCCTTCTCTCTGTTGTTGTCTCAGGCAAATCAAAAGCTTTTCTTGGTAAACAATACATGGTAGAAGACATAGAGTCTCTCACATCCGATGAGCTAATCAAACTTCATTCTAAATATGAAAATCACATTGCTTCACTAATGACACGTGATTTAAGTCGATCTCTTGTATGCCTATACACAAAAGCAGTGAGTCACTTCCTACCTGTTGATAGTGACAACCTTTCACATGATCTAGAAAGCAACCCCATAGTTTCAAGTTCGATTGGTAAATTAGCATGCCATATGTTTTATAAGTTTGGAAATTACCTTGCACCTGTGGTAACTTTACTTGTTACTGGGAGCCATATTGATTTCTCGAAAATAAATTTTACTGCAGAAGAAAATGGACGAAACCCAGATGACTCCACAACCGAACCCCGACCCTGTTTTGACACAGGTTCAAACTGTGACGAAGACTAAAAGTCCAGGCAGGGTTGAGGCTGGTAAAAGATTAGCCGAATATAACAGACAAAAAAAATTACAGCTTCAAGCGCAAACAGAAAAGGCTCATGTGACTGACCAGACGTCAACACCGTCACTACCAGTGCCAATACCGTCGGGACTGACACACCCTCATCAAAGTGAGAGACAAACAACTAAGTCTAACCCTGACCCCGAACCTCAAACAACAAAATATATAGTTGCCGGATTTGTTGTCGGATTTCGTTACGTAGGGTATCAATTATACAAAAAATACAAACCACAGACTCGTACAGTGACCAAAAAATCAGACACTCCAAAAACAAAACCAGAAGTCGCCACATTACCAGTAACACCCAAAGCCGTTGACCCATTTTTTATGCAGTAAATAAAAATATTATTTTAATTTTTCTTGCCTAAGAAATGAACGACTCAAAAAATTTAATGAACCTTGTCTATCACTCTGCCGTAATCAGCGGATTAGCAGTAGCTTATTCTATGCTGGGGAAAAGTCTACTCAAAATGAAATCAGCAGACTTGAGTAGACTCGATTTCGAAGACAGCGCTAAGCTAATTGTAGTTGTAACAGCGTCGATTGCGACAAAAGATTTTCTTGTTCAGCAAGGAATTATTCCCGAAAATGTTTCTATGTAAATAAAATAAATATGGCGACGATAGCTATTATGGTTGGTGGGGCAGTTGTTAACGCATTGGCATTCAGTGGCTCTAATTATCTCTTTTCTAAAATGGGTAGAGAAGAGAGTGCAGAAGAAATGAAACGTCACAATGAAGCGTCAGAAAAATTAGCACAAGCTCAACAGGATTATGAGAAGCAAAGAATTGAGAAACTTGATTTTATCAATGAAAAATTGAGGCTTGAAGGCCACTCACAACATACGTTTTCAAATACAGACGAAGCAATCAGGGAATATTTTCTTGTCACGGGTGAAGACATGTCTATACCGAAACCAAAACTAAGTGACTATTACAAACCAAGCACACAACAAAGAAACGGGGAGATAATCTTTGTTCTAGTGGGAATGACATTTGTTTATTTTACAGGAGTTTTCATTGCTAGAAAAAATGGCAGCCGAAAATAAACTATCAAAAATATATTACTCTCCATCAGGCTATTGGAAAGGAGCAACAGCTATTGAAAAATTACATGCCGCTGTGGGCGGAGATGTATCACTCAATCAAGTCAAGCAATGGTTACAGAGACAGGCAATTTGGCAGATATATCTTCCTGCTCCAAGAAAGATAACAAGACCCCATTTTGAAAACACTACCCCAAATGACACACACCAAATGGACCTTCTGTTCCTACCCCATGATACAATAAGAAAGAAACGATACAAGTATGCACTGACTGTTGTAGACATTGCTTCAAGGTATAAAGACGCTGAACCCATATCTGACAAAACAGCCAGTACAGTTGCTACAGCATTAACAAAAATATATGGTCGAGGCCCTTTAAGATACCCCAGACTAGTGCAGGTTGATGACGGATCAGAATTCAAAGGTGCAGTTAATCAGTTATTTGCTAAGCATGGTGTACTGGTCAGAAGAGGCATTCCAGGTGTGCACAGATCACAGGCAATTGTAGAAAACTTTAACAAACAGTTGTCAGAGAGACTTTTCAGTTACCAGTATTCTAAGGAACTCATGCATGACACACGTAACACTGAGTGGGTTAAAAGATTACCTTCTGTGATAAAAGCAATGAATAATGATGGTCACCCTAAACCTGTTGATTCTATTAAATTAAAAACAATACCGTCAGAAATAAAAGCAATAACACCTCCAGACACTAGCTTGTTTACAAAACAGGTAAGATATTTGTATCAACCAGGTGAAGCTGAGAATGACGTTAGACGTAGGGCAACTGATCCAATTTGGTCTACATCTGTTCATAATATAAAAAAAATAGTTCCTTCAGCTAATGCAACAATATATTATCTGTATGAGCCTGCACCAAAGAGGGCATTTGTCAGAGAAGAATTACAGATTATTCCCCCAGACACCATTACTCATTTCAGTAACTAACTCATCAATTAATTCATCAACCAGTTCATCAGCTATTTCTTCAGATAACTTGAGCCTGTAATGACCTGGTGCATAAGCTTTTTCCTTACTGAAAAACACTCGTTTCGTGTCCCCTACTGCTAGAGACTTCTTTTGTGTTTGAATCATTTCAATATTGTGTCTATTTGACCTCAGTGTTTTGTTTGGATAATCAGGCATCAGTTCTCCATCTAACACTTGCTTGTAATGTTCATGACGAATGTCTTTATTTTTTATCGCTGTTTTCTTGATACCTTTGGCTTTTGACTGACTACCCTTCTGGTGCAGTATTGAATACATTTTTGATCTCAGTCCAACGTACTCAACTATAGGTACACCATTTAGTTCGTCTTTAAACTTACCAGTCACTTTCTTGTTTTGTGTGCTAAACAGTGGATGGTCTTTAGGGTAGTCAGACGTGTCATACATGTGTAACTCTGTTTTCATGTCTTCATAAAAGTCTTCAGTACACACATCAATGATCATAGAGTCAGTGTCAGTGTATAGCAGACGGCAGTCAGGATATTTTGGTTTGAAGTAATCATAATAAAATTCAAGCATCAGCAGTTTTGACAACTCAAGAATTGCCATACCAATGAATACTGGCTTGTCCAGTTTGACAATCTTTTTTTTGAGTGACACAGCATACAATGATAAATAAAATTCTTTATACCCTGTGTACTGGGGCTTACCTGTAAGTTTAATTGCACCTGATTCAGTTGTAACCAGTCTCACATCTTTGCGGTGATGAGGATTTTCCATAGTCTTACCAAAACAAGCATTGTTCATAAGCTTAAAGAAGTCTTTGTCAAATGCAGTGTTGCCGTCTCTGGCACGCAATGTGGTGTTCTTCATTATGTAATCTTTCATGAAAGCACTCTGATCAAATTGAATACCTCTGTGAACTTTCTTTAGTACTAACCCATGTCTGATGTAAAACTGTAACAAGCGATAGTGACACACGTAATTGAATTTATCATTTAAATTTGGCACTAGTTTGGTGTCTTCTTTTTTCCCTGTCATACTCATTTTCTCAACAGCCAACGGATAATCATTGTGGTAATCATGTAGATGATGTGGGTACTCCAGGTCTACTTCAAAGATCCAACCCTTTTCATCATTTTGACCTCGAGCCATAATATATTTTGTTAATTTTTTTATGCCATACTGTGACAAATCATACAAACAAAAGTTTTTTAATGGCAACAATTCACACATTGCAAATCCATACAAATTATTAGCATCTAAGTACGTAATAAATGACATTGGCTTTGAGGGGTCAAAGTCATCAAGATATTTGTTGTTGGCCTTGCCATAATTGTTTGCTGCTAAACTAATGCCCCCCCTCAATCCGCGTTCCACCATTTCACCCATCGTACGATCATACAACAGGTCTATAAATATCTTACTGGATTTCAAAAATGCATCCCATGTCATGCCAGGACTAGTGATGTAGCAAGCTGGGTCAAGACTGTAGTGTAACAAACCCTTTTCACGGTAACTTTCAAATACATCTGCTAGCAAGCAAACATCTGCCTTTAAGTACTGATCGTGGTAGTCACCAATTGTCTGACATCCTAATTTATCCCACGCATTAAGTGCGTGTTGGTATTCAGAGTAAGAAATACCTTTACCAGTTAGTGTAGAATAAAATTTCTCTTTTGGAGGCAGTCTTGTTTCCTCAAACACAACCCAGTGATCAATGTACTCATACGGATAGACACCTTTCTTAACCAAGTCTGGTTCAAAATATTTACTTGTTATTGGATACTCAGTCAGTCCTTCTGCAAGACTAGCAAGACCTAAAGACAAATGTTGCATGGAGTCATAAAATGCTAATTTATCTAACCTAAAAGTCAAGTATTTCTCAGTTGTCTGGGCAATACAACTTATGTTTTTGTACGACTCATCTACAGCCTGCATGATAATGTGTGAATCATACCCTTTGAGATTGTGGAAAAAGATTGGTAACTTGTATGTCTTTGGATCTATTTTTAATTTCAAGTTACAATCACCATGTGCAGCACCTCTGTAACGCCCAGTTATGTGGTCATGGTCACGAACTTTATCACCCCCTAAAGGTTGTTCACAAATCCAACACGTCTCAGCTGTATCAAATTTCCCCCCACCCGGGTCTGCCCTGGGGGACTTGGGTGGGGTTAGGTATTTTTTAGTTCCCAGGGTCACCCTGGTCAGCCCCACAGGGTGGGTTTTTCTCTCTATTCTGGGGCATGTGTTTCTGTCTACCCTTTGTCCATTCACCTGTATTTGCCTTTTTAAAACTCGCTACTGTCTGCACTGCCTGTAGCTCTTGATATTGGATGTGTGTTGCTAAATGGTCTTAGCTTTATTTAGGCCCCATGTGTTAGGTTTATTTAATGTTTTGGACCGGCTGGCGACATACATTCAATGTTCTGTTAATTTTTTTTTTTTTACAAGCAGTGCAGGCACGTCCTGAGAAAGCCTTGTTGCTGTCGGGACGTTAAGCAATGTACAATCAATGTATCAAATTTCAGTTTGTCTTCTTCTGTCATTACCAAAGGCATCTGACATGTTGTGAGATATTGTACTAACTGACTATACAGATGTCTCATTTCTGTTAAAAACAGACATGCTGCATTTTCTCCCCTGTAGATAACGGGTTCTGAATGCTGTCCGTCTGACCTAACAAGAATGTAACCGAAAGAACACACCACTTGGTCACTTAGTTTTATAGTCTTTGGTAATGACTCTGGAACAGGACCCTCGTTTGGTACTACCAGTGATTCAAAATCAGCATACACTACAAACGGCAGCTTTTGTTGATTCCCATAGTTCTTAAAATATACTTGACTACCAGGATCAGGGTACTTAAGTACAGTTTGTATGTCATCAGCTGACCTACAGTGTAAAACATGTTTGTGCGCTAGTAAAATAGAGGAGAATCTTTGTAAACATTTCTTACACACTTCTTGTTTGCCATTGTGTTTTGTTGTATGCCCATGAATTAGACGTGACATATTTCTGATAATTGTGTAGTGAAAGTTATTGTTATCACTGGCAGGACCGATTAATAACATGTCAACATGCTTATCTTCTGACTGTCCATATGTTGGAGCCAATGGTGATACTCTAATGGGTTGTAACTTATCAACAGACTCATTATCCCACACATACACATTTACAGATATACCAGGATTTAGTTTTTCAAACAAGTCTATGTCTTCTATTTTAACAGGGAACTCAATGCCACTGAAGTTGAGTTCGTTTACAAATTTGGTGTAGTTAGATACGCGATCAGGTCTTGTTTTTACATAATGCAGTTTAGCAAGCACACACCACATGAAACAATAGTTGTCATTGTTTTGAATATTGACTACAGCCTTTTTGTTTGCAACCTCAGTTGGAAGTGGTATCCATGATTTACCTAGTATAGGATGATATCTTGACTGCTTCAGTTGTAGTTCATGTACAAGGCCTTCATGCCAGCCAGACCCTTGCATTTCTGCTCTGTCAATTGCTTCATGGAAGTCTGGTAACAATCTTTCTCTAAACACTTTCTCAAGTTCTCTTCTCGAATTAACTGTGTGCTGCCTTGTCGAGATATACGTTACAATAACTTCACCAACATCTCTGGCAAATTCTATTTTTGCAACAATCTGAATCCTTACACTATCAGAAAGAAGGTTATTTTGTATGACTAAAAAAGATCTTTCTATTGATTCATAGACATTGTAAATATTAGATATAGGTAAGTCAGTTGTGTGAAACACGTTTCTTAAGCTTTGAGAATTGTCCGTCATTTTTATTTGTCCGACAAAAAAATAAATAGAAAATTATATAATAAAAATTGTACTTTATTGGCTGTAACTCCTATAATAAACAGATTTGTTTACACACTGACTCAATTATTGGTTTTGTATGTGCAATACCATTTTATTAAATGTAACAACGTTAAAATATAAATTTATTTTATATAGTTCTTTTGCTAAATCACTACACAATTTAGCAAACCAACCACTTAAATATTCATTAACAGTATATGATTGTGTCTTAATATCAACAGTTATTTTTTTTATAAATGGATTATCAACACTTAAAGTTATATTACCAGTGTTGTTGGTAACATAAAAAAATTACCTGGTGACTCTTTATTATAAAGCTGGCTTACATATTTAACATCTTTAAAGAAATATGTAATATCTATGATTTCACTAATAGGCCAATTTTGTCCGTCTATCATTTTTATTAGACAAACTAAAAGGTTAAATTAATCCATACCCCGTGGGCTGATCTGTCTTTAAAATGAGCTTTAGATGCTTAGTTGATTTCAGTTTATTTTTCACATCATCACGTTCATGCTTATTTGGTATGACATCGTTTTCTCTGAGACAGTCTTCAAAGCTGTCACGATCCTTACAGTAAAACAAACAGATAAACTTTAACTGTTCTCGAAAATCTTTCAGTACAGCATTATATTTCTGAGTGAGAATCCATACACTAACGTTTGCGTGTCTGCCACTGAAGGCAAGTTCTGCTAAAGTGTTTCTCTTCTTGACAATGTCTTTCTCTGCAGAACAGTCATCAACAATAAACAACGTTGGCTGTCCTTCAAATTGCTTGTAAAAATATTGTAGGTAGTCATTCAGTTTTTTCTCAGGGTCAACTAAGTATATGTTGCTGTCAGTCCAAATGAATAAACGGTTGTGATAAGCTTTGTTGTGTTTTATCGTAGGACAAAATATTACAATGTTTTCAAAGTGGTATATGTATCTTGTTTGTAACAGATTAAGAACAAATTCAGTTTTCCTACACCCTGTGGCACCAACAAATAAGCCACAGTGTGGATCGAGTGTGATTAAGCCCCGGTTCATTTTAATACACAATATAATTTTAATATATGTGTCCACTCAGTCTGCTTTCTGCAATATTGAGTTGTGCGTCATATATCAGGTACAAATATATATTTATGGCTGCAGCAGTTTCAACCTTCTTTTGTATCTGAATTGTAATCACATCACTACCATTCTCAACAGTTCGTCCTGACCCATGAAGATAGTCATCATCTGTACTACGAAGGTCTAACCACAGTGCATACTTGTTTGTCAGGTATTGACCAATCCTAACGTCATACAGATGTAGATCTTTGCACGCAATGTTTGCAGGTTTATCTCTAATCCTTCCACCCGCAAAATACTTTGTGATCTCATCGTAGTGTTGATAAGGTAACATTCCAGACGCGTACACTTGATTAGGGCGGCCTTCAATTGTGCAGAACAAATGTGTAATCTTAGGATTGTAGAATTTTTCTGAATCCCGTTTGTATGGAGCCGCTGGTTCAATAAATAACATAAATATACCTTTCAGTGACCTAGCAGGCGTGTTTAAGTTTATGTTCCACATTGGGTCGCTTTTGTCTTTGGGTATTAAACTATGTCTAATCACCCTGTCATAATAAATTGGTAGTCTTGACTGATACTGATTTTGTATGAGTCTGGCTAGTTCAGTGTGTGTGACAATTTCATATTCCAAGGAAATGTTAGAGATCTTATATGTTGCACTAAGATCAGATGATTTAATAACTTTGGAGTAGTCATTGAAGGTTAGTTCAAAACTCAGACGGTCATTCAGTGCTCCTTGATAATAAGGCAGTTGAGCTGTTAGGATTTCAAACTCAAGTGGAATATACAATCTGGATCCATATGTTTCGGCCATTTTAACATCCATGGCTGTATTAGTTACTTTATCTCCGGCGTCGATTCGAAGTTTATCCAACATTATCTGGCTGTATGCCTTGGTAAATACGGTCTTCTCGTTCTTCTCTTGTTAGCCAAAGGTCTTTGTAACAGTAGAATACATCTGAGTCATCAAGACTAAACACTTCCTGTCCTTCAAGTTTTACTTTAATAGTTCTAACAATTGCTCTGCCAAGATTGTTAACTAGTGTTCTTTTCACGTCTGCGTCTGATGATAGTTCAATATTAAAAGCAAGGCGTGCAGTGCCAGGAACAATAACGTCACTGGGTCCTAGGTTTGGAAACTTGACTGTGTTTGATTCTGGTCTATGGTACTTGGATTGTTTGTGATGACGATTGATTGTCTTATGCCCTTAACACCCAGAGGCTCACGTAGTTTTCTGTATGGGTCTAACTTTGATCCGTAAGACTGTGTCATTTTTATTATGCACAATAAAAAATAATAAATTAATAAAACAATGGCAGCGGGAGGATTTAATCATGAAGATTTTGAAATGGATGACATGAATGACTATGATACTGGTGCAACAGATATGACTGGAATGGTAACTAGTTCTAGTATGTATCACGAACTATTAAAAGACAAAGTAAACTCATTTTATGACAGTGTTGGTGTCCACCCAGATGTAATAGATCCTAATCAGTTTGAATATGATAAAGGACACTTATTTGTAAATACAGACAGAGGGAAAATAAATCTAACACATAAAAATAATCCTTCTAAGTTTAGAGCTTTAAGTACAATTAAAGGTGAAGTCGGTGGTAACTCTGGGTTGGCAAGATACCTTGGTATTGGAGGCTCTCCTGTCACGCCAAGACTTGTTAGTGTGCTTCACGACACGCAAACAAAGTTGCCAACAGGGCATGATATTGAAATGGCACCAATAACAAGCCTACCAGAAATAGCAAACACAGTGATACAAGAAACTTCATTTACTGAAGGACAAATAAATGATGTTATGAAAACAATAGATGATCCACCTTTGTCAATGAGGGAGATTATGGGTTTGGATAAATCACTGCAGACAATAAGAGGTGAGATGGTAAATAATTTAGCCAAACTAGGAGAGCTTGATAAACACATAGAACGTGAAAAAGAGAAACTGGCTACCGCAGACACAGAAATGAAAGAAAGAATTCAACACAGATTAAATGATTTGCAGATAGAAAGATCAGGAAGGTTAGAAGCGATTAGTATTGGGAGACAAAAACTGAAAACACAAGTCAACAGGATTAGAGAAACTATTCAAAAAATACTTCACGAAGACACTACTCTGGCTGAGAGACTTAAAACACTTTTCAGAGAACAGGGTATCACAATTGCCAGTTTAATTACAGCTCTGGGGTTTATTATCAGTACAGTTGTGTTGGCTGTCTCCGGGGGTGGTTCTCCACCTCCAGCACCACCAACCCCAGTCCCCACAGATCCAAAAGACTTACAGTCGTGGGTAAAGAAACAACTGTCTCACATATCAGACTTGCTTAAGAAATTGGCTCTGAAAGCAGTAGACGCGTTGCCTGGCATTATAGGCACTGTTGTCAGTTGGTTGATTAGTACTGCAGCGAAGGCAGTAGGGTTTATGGCAGAGCATGTGTGGGTCTTTTTGGTTACAGTAGGAGGGTTAATAGTGGGTTATTTAATGAAACAGGTAAAGAAGTAATACCCCTAATCCAGTGAGACCTATTACCAATGCTGTTCTCTCTGACTCATGTGTGTCAAGGATTGGTGTTGGTGTTATCGTTATGGGTACCGGTGTCAAAGCTGGAGCTGTTACTGTCTGTACAGGTGATGATGTTACTGGTGCCGTGGCCGGGGGTGTTACTGTCTGTAATGGTTTTAATGACTGTACATGTGTGGTTGTGGCCCCCAAGTTTACAGATTGATTGAGTCCTAATTTCTGACCAACACCTGCAACAACTATTTCATTATTATAATTTGTTATTGTCCCCATTTGAAGTTGAAGGTCTGATGGCAACATGTATAACCCAATACCAACTACAAAGTCAACTTTTGATCTGGCATATCTGAGTACGTCTTGGTAGCGCTGTATGCTAGATGGGAGATCAACTGTTGAGTTAATTGAATCTTCAAGATTTGCAAGAAATTGTTTTTGTGCTTCAAATTTACCACTTCCATTCAAAATGTTTGATTTTGTTAGTGATTGTGCTCCTAGTAAACACCAGACATATGTTCTGATAGACTCATTGACGCGCTCGACTCCTGCTTGAGTAAACCCGTCAGATTTATCTAAAATAAATGTGGTCCACGCATTAGTCTGTTTCTGTTCAATTGAGCCTAACCACACTTCAGATTTTGATGAGAATGAAGTGTACCCAGGGTAGTAATCTTGAGGGTATTGTCTGTGACTCATAGCGTAATACAATGTTCCCATGCCTTTGTGATCATCAAGTTTTTGTGTAAAGTCATACTTTGTACTGATGTTAAATTCATTACAGATCCGTTCAAATGCTTTCAAATCCATGGGATTGTTAAACTGATTAAAACTGGATTCAGTGGGCAGTGGGGTATGCAGTTCTGACAGTATTCTTCTAAGCTGGTAATACATGTGGAAACGATAGACAGACTTAATCAGTTTGTTTGGGTGATTCAAATGGTCTGTAAAAGAAACGCCACAGCCTGTAGTTGAGCATAGTATAGCAAAGTTAAGTTGGTTTTGAAACATCTGTAGTGGGCTTGAAGACCACTTTCTTGCAGTAGAGTCATCTGTAATTGGAGGGTTTAGGTAATGCTCATAAGGATTTGGCACTTTCACTTGAAATAAATCTCCTTCAGACAAAGCTATATCAAGCTGATTTAGTTGAATTATTTTCTGGTCATAAGTTGGTGCAACATTATACTTGGCATCCACGTTAAATTGAAACGCGTTTACAATGGCAATTGTTGGTGATTTAAATTCCATCCTTTTTTATATGAGATAATAAAAATGTTTATTACCTTAACAAATCTTGACACGAGCAAACCAGTGTGGCTAACTAATGGAATCGATAATCGAGATGGTAACAAGGCTGTGGCTATCCATGAAATGTTTTATACAGTAAAGTGGTTTAATGTAACGGATGATGAAAATTATTCTGTAAGTGGAACTCTTGATGGTATTGAGAAGGGTGATACTTTACGAGCTGGGTATTATGACTTTTGTACTTTAGCTGAATGGCTTCAAAATGAATTTAAAATTAAAGCAACTTTAAACCCAGCTAATTTACTTGTTACAATTGAATTTCCAAAAAGTGGTCAGTTTTCTTTATCAATTAGTCTTTTATTATTACTTGGATTTTTAGGTAAAAAAATAACACATCTAGATGAAGATTGGTCACAATCAGTCGAACGTCTACTATCACCAAAAAAACCAAGAATAACTGGCAGATATCCTGTTCATTTGTCAGTACACACAGTGCTAAATGTTTATTTAAAAGAACTGAACACTACTGAAAATGTACACAATGGAAAGCCTTCAACTTTGTTGAGATGCTTACCAACTGGAACTACCCCATATTGTGAAAGTGTGGTTGCTAGATTTCCTAATTTGCAGTTTAAAAAATTAGGTTCTAGTTTCTTTGAATCACTGTGTTTATCTGTAACTAATCAGGATGACAAACCAGTTGTTATGCATGATTTTAGTGTAGTGTTAGAAATTAAATAATTTTATTTTTGTTTATAAAAATGAGTGGTCTTGGTCCAAAGCCTAGAATCATACCAGTTGCATGTTCAGTAACAGAGTTAAAAGATTTGGCAGACGTACAGGATTTTGAAAAGGAAGGGGAAATTGGAGAAATATATGGTTTTGAACTTGATTTAAATGGCATGTACAAGAGGAAAGTAATTGTTGACATGAAAGACGGTGAAAAACAGATTCCTAAACTTGGTCAGCTTCGTGATGTTACTGTACCTACTCCACCTGTAAATAATGTGCCCTACAACTTAATACATGTAGGTAGTAAGTGGGTTGTTTCACCTGTACCGGCACCACCACCCACAATTGACTGGGACATAAAGATTGAACTTATTAGTCCTTATGTATACACTGATGACGAAGGCGCCTTAGTGTTTAGGAAGGTTGTTAATTCTGGGCCGCTTATTGTAAGCCTTGTTCCAAGTTTTGCCCCAGACAACAATAGCAGAGAAAAACTGAAAGTTGAAAATTATGAGAGACGGAGATATCTTCTTACAACTAGAAAGGGTAGATCAGATACTTCTGTTGTGTTTATGCCAGCAAGCTTAGTCGTGGCTAGAGAAGTGACAATAGTATTTGAAATTATCATGAAATCTGTTGCTTCTGCAAAAGAGGCAAATATAGCACAAGGAATTAAACTTACATGGAATGAAACAGTAACAGAATCATCAAAGGTCTTTATTGCCATTACAAAAAATAATGATGTTATTAATGTTTCAAGCAGTATTCCCGCTGTCAAGGTGGTGGTTGACAAAACAACTTTTGTTCGTCTAACTTACATAAACCTTGAACACATTGATCTTGTTGCATTTTATTATGCTAGCAAATTGTATACTCTTGAAGAGTTGCAAAATGTAATTGCTGATTAAAAAAATATTTGTCATAAAAAATGGTAAACTTGTATCCACAAATACCACCTGAGCAGCTTGAGCCTATTGAGCGTGATAAAACATTAAAGGCAGATTCATTCCGTTTAATGATTATTACAGAAGCGTTGAAGTATTTGGAAGAAGAACAAGCAAAATACTCGAGGTGTAAACGCCGTTACAATACGGTTTTCAATTCTGTACACAACACATCAATGGCCATGGGGGTGGTTTCGGCCGGATTATCTGTAGGAGGTATAACTCTGTTTGCAACGGGGGTGGGAAGTGTCGTAGGAATTGCTGTTGAAGCTGTTGGCCTTGCCACAAGCCTGGCATGCTTTGGTATGGAAGCCCTTAACAAAAAATTTTATACTAAGTTGCAGAAGCATGAAGCATTAAGTACGCTCGCAGCAGCTAAGCTGACGAGTATGAAACTTATTATTAGTAAATCTTTGGAAGATAATGAAATTGACGATAACGAATTTAAAAGAGTCCAGGATGATTTGGCCAACTATAAACAACAAAAGTCTGAAATACAGAATAAGATGCGTAGTCAGGCTGTAAATGTTGAAGAGCTAAAGAAATCTTTTTTAGAACAAGGAAAAAAGATAAGCGTAGAAGAAACTATGAAAAAAGTTCGAGAACTTACAAGCAAGTAACGATAGGTTTTGTTAATCAATTATTTTTGTCATACACTTTGCAAAGAGATGTCATGCCTTTCACGTCTGCCCATCTAACACCATCTGCCCCACCACCAAACCACTATTGAGAAAAAAGTTTTTATATTGTCCTTGTAACTTGGAAATTCTGTCCAAGTAAGTTGTGACTTGGGTCCAAAAAGTTGTAAGTTCTTGTTTTAAGAGACTTATAAGAACTTGTTTTAAGTCACTTTAAAATCTTATGACAATTAACTTATAAGAACTTGAGGAGGTAACTTAAAAGCTACTTGTCAGTTGCAAGTAACTTATAGGTTACCTTATCATGTACTTGTAATTTTCTTTTTTTTTTCAGCCATAGGGTGTTTTGCTTTATAATAGAAGACATAATTAATCTCTAGAAGTGCATTGTTGTTAATATGAGACACAGTGTTTGATGTTTAGGCATGAAATCAGTTTTAAAAAAATCTTTCAAGCTGGCTTAGATGCCTCACTATCTCTATCTCTAAAATTTAAAAAAAAAAGTACCAATTTTTCTTTCTCTGAAATTAAAAGTGAGGTGTTTAGGCATATCTGATAGCAAATGAAGCAATCAATATATATTTGTATCTGATTTATGATGCGCAACTTAACATTTCTGAGTGCCGACTAAGCGCTCACATATATTAAAAGTATTCACTTAGCTTTTGAGTTGTTTCCTTTACTTTCAATGTCGTGTTATAAACTGTCAGTGTATACCGGTAGGAAGCGACTCACTGCTTTATGTATAGACAGACATGAGACAGACTCAGATCATTGTTTCCCGAGATAAGCTTTCGACACAAACAAAGAGAGAAAGCACTGTTTTTTGGCGTCCAAGTCTTTGATTTCAACAGAGTAGATATAGTAAAAATAATAATAATAATAATAAGTTCAATAAAAAATCACTTACCTTTGAGCCAAGGTGGGGCTGTTTCGACTTAATTAGTCTCATCAGAAAGGTCAGAAACCTTTGACAGCCCATTGCTAAATGAAAAATTCCGTGGTCACCTAGTTTGTACCAAAGACCACATGTTCAAAATCCAAATGTGTGCTCTCGGATGTGGTTTGTGTGTGTGTGTCTGTGTGCTGAGCTGTCGGTACATTTCTATTCCAGGAAAAACAGACGCACGGGGCACCCTGGTTCGCGAAATCACATTTACTCCAAATGGTTGTGTCATTGTTTGGTAACGCATTGCTGTGCGCTGGGTTATATTCAGAAAAGTTTTCAGCACAGATTGGTCAAATTCTTAGCCAATAAAATTAGGCTGATGCAATGTCCGGAAAAGCTGACGCAATGCTTGTTTGGGCCCGGTTGTTGTAAACATTTTTTAAAAACCAGTCACAACTCTTTCATTGGTGCATGTTGACTGGAGATAAAACAGGGCAGGAACGCGGAAGTTGTGGCTATTGACTGTGAACAGTTGCCGCAAGCCACGCTAGCGGGCCAATGCAGAGCAGAACTCGTGAGGGCTCCGAATTCTATGCATAAAATTAACGTGATGTGGGTCATAAGATTTTTCATCGTCGTACTGACCTGCCCTGTCTCGTCATGATGACGTTTTTGACCTAATGTGTTTTGTATGTGCTTTTGTAAGGCTGGTGAGAGGTGTAGGTATGTGTGTGAGAGGTTGATGGGGGGGGGGGGGGTGGGGGTGAGTGGCACAGAGAGAGAGAGAGAGAGAGAGAGAGAGAGACACACACTATTTGGGCATAGAGGACTATTGTTTACCATGAACAGGAAGTATTCTCAGGAAGGCCAACTCTGACAGCATTGAGTGGTGGGTGGCGTGTACGGTAGTCACTATTTCTCGGGAAGATATTTTAACTAGCCTTTTGTTTCCAAGGGGTTGGGGGACCTGACTGGGCAGATAACGCTGTTAAATGTATTTGGTCAAGTGTGTTTGTTTATTTACGGAAAGGATTAAATAAATCAATTGTTTCTTAAATGGGTGGGCTTGCTTAATTACCGTGTTAATTAGAATAAATCAATTGTTTGGGGGTAAAATAGAGGTGTTGAATAAAATTCCTTAGCAGTTGTGTCAATCACTATGAGCCACGATAAGTTGTACTGGTTATGATGACAACAGAGTATTCGATAATGCTGCACTGATCATGGTCGCCATTTAAAAAAAAATTTGGTAATGGTGGGGAGGTGATGGGGGGTCAGTGGGTTTATTATTTAAAATGGCGTGATTTATCGATCGATGCGGCATTTATCGATTTGATTGCTTTTCAAATCTCATATTCTCATTCTCTTTACTTCCTTTTAGATATCTAAGTATGGCCTTAATTCATGATGACAATTAAGCACCACTATCACGAGCCATATCACTAATTCAGTGCTTCAAACAACCCAACAGCCATAAAATCCAAATTTTATTGACGGAACTTGAAAACCGCTAACATGTAGCTTCGGCTGTCCACTTGAGCAAAAACAAAAATGGTCGAACGTAGTAAAAAGTCTGCCGGCATCCCGCGCTTTCCGTCTATTATAAACTACAATCAAAACTTACGATCCATCCTTATCCGACTTATAAAACCAGCGTATTACGTAGGCTGTCCATTAGATTGCTTCCTGATTGGTCTAAAGCACAACCTACATAAGTCCGCACTAAACAAGAAAATACTCCACCTCTGTGTCTGTCAAACTCAGTCACATACAAACGGCTGCAACAAAAATAATTGTAATTAGTGCTGTATCTTAGTATTTCCTCTATACACATATCTTTACTATCGCTCACGCGACAAAATAATTACTCTAAAAATAATTATTATTTATCCATCATGTACCTTACAATTCATCATACTATACCACAATACTATTCTGTGGTTTCTCTTTATCTCACACCTCTATCTCATTTGCGACTTCGTCTAACCCACCTTTCTTGTCTTGTCATGCCGCCCGCCGTGAGATGGCCTTAGTCGCCTGCTCGGCGTTAAACCCAAATAACTAACTAACTTGTCATGCCGCCAACGAAATTTACTGTTGTTCGCCCACCTTACATAATGATACATAAACATAATGATACTAGGTATGAGCGTTGGGGTGTGCTATGGCCGGCGACGGGGGAATCCCTGCCCCGCTCCACAGCCAGGGTTGCGCTTGTCCCGTCACCCCAACATCACACTGATCATGCATGCACGATCTTAGCGCCTGAAAATGAAATTATGAATGATGAATGAATCCCTCTCCTCTGGACCCCGAGGTTTAGGAAGTAAGGTTTTAGTCTGGACAGCAGACCAGGGGCAAAGCAAGTATTTTCCGTTGCACATTGACTGACTACTAATGTCTTGTTACTCACATGTGCTTAAGTCGCGTATTCTCCCATAATATTATTTCTAGAATCAACAACTGCGTACTTGTCTCTACTTCTAATTATATTTATTCTTAATGTTCAATATTCCTCTTCACTTATATGAAATATTTTACCACAATACCAACACAAATACGTATTCATAAAATACTCGCCGAATACCCGAATTGTTCCATGTCCACGCAAAAAAATAACCTGCAACTCAAAACACATAATTAGTTCACCTATCCTACCTATACGGGGGACTTTATGTAATATAATAGTCAATAATCGTATACGCTGACAACTTCTTTTTAGAAAAATAATTCTACATCTTATTCAACGTCTGTCTCTTCTTTGTAATTTACACATTCACTTTTGGCAGCATTGTGTCCCAATGGATCTCATATTTCACACCCAATACCTGTTTTGTTTTTGTTTTCACTACTTGTCTCTCTTATTCTGACCGTATTCTCGACAGTGTATTTTTATGTTTATTCAACATTTATTTGCATTTCTTTGCAACTGCATCTGGGCCTCTCATATAATTCCACACCATTGGTCATTACCATTTATACTGTCCAATTATCACTGTGTGCCTGTAGTCACACTACATGTACGTATGCTTCCTCATCTCTGTACTTTGCCTCTGTTGGCTGAGCCCCGACCTTACTGCGTTTCCAATACACACGTGTATATATATAATACTGCGACTTAAACAGGGACGACTCGTGATGCAAAATACCCAGCTTAAAAATTACCGTTTCCAGACTTGGCTCTAGATGTATTTCTACACATCCTCACCTCTCATGCGCATATTAAGAAGTTCGGATAATGAGCAGACAGAAAGGGTAAGAAGGTGCCTTTGTTTTATCTAGATATCATGCGTCAGTGTCGTCCTCCATTATCACACATTTGGTCCTATAAATAAGCCTTCTGTAAAACCAGAAGAAGTCGCATTTAGTCCACCTGATGACCCAGGCACGATCAGGCGGAATCCCTATACCCATGGGTGTGTCACAGGTCACCATCCCGGTGCCTCATAGCTCAGTTTTACATTATTTCATTTCATTTCCCTTTGTCACATTACCACGTGTACGTCTCTGTACGTCATTGTTCCTCACATCAGTATTAGCAACCCTGCCGTGCAGTCGGTCACCGCCTATGATACAAACTGTACCCATGCACAATGTGCATGTGTGTTCATGCATCCCGCCTGAACACGAGGCGAACTTCTGTGGAATCCCCGTCCCTTTCCTCGGAGGGGTTACATTATACGCATCAGGAGGAGCCCTGAACACAGTCGACTCTTCCCCCAGCCTTACACGGCGGACGGCGACCCGTAGTCCCGGTGCGTCTCCGCTAAGCAGAGCCCTGAACACAGTCGACTCCCAGCTAGGCCTGGCCTTTCCTTGGCAGCAGGGCTTATAACCATTAATATTTACTCCTTAGACAATAGTTTGGACAGTACCCGTTTCTCTTTAATCATATTCTCTTCATTAATCAACTAGGCCCATAAGGTACTTCGAGACAAGCTTAATCCACGACCTATTCATGCCAACGCTGTATATCAACTCCAACTCCCTGTACTTTACGTATTAGCGTCCCCCGTATAATAACAAACAGCCTCTTCCCTATTTTCACTATTTCATTACATAATCTGAACAACAGCCTCAATATCACCTAACGTCGGCACATCACCTGTCCTTATTAAAAAATAACTTTAAATCATAACATCACTAAACCAAACAATATAAATATATATTTCCCGACACCATCATAATACAAAACCTAAATAAAAAATCACATTTAAAACATTTTTGTGATTTGCTATATACAGTTTGCCATGTTCTCATTGCGTACTTTTTTTTATAACTTAGAGTTTCAGTGGTTATTGAGCAAGCGTTTCCTTGCAATTTATTCTCATAAATACTTCAAAAAAATAAATATTTCTTGTACAATAACATTAAACAGTTTTTACTTACTATTCTACAGTTTTCTTTCATTTTGAAATTCAAAACCGCATCTCCACCAAGACCACCCGACCGTTTTATTGGGATCGTTTAATCCTAACTTTCTATGCATGGGCCTCATAAGCCGATATAAGGGGAGTTTGACTCGCTTGGCTGCAAAGAGGTACACCGGTCGAGGACACAAACTATCTCAATAACCACTGAACAAGTACACACGAGAAACATGACGTCAATCATACCACTCTCGCATGCAAGCGGCATAACAGACATAATCAAGGTTCTTTGGTTTTACTACGTATATATAAAATGTTACATTGGTTAATAATAAATGGTTTGCTCACCTCTGACGTGTATACAGGATACGACGACCATGATGGTCACACGGCCCATCCCAGCACCAAAGCTGGTGCCAGGAGGGAGAACAGTCCTAACATCACATTTCAGAGTCGGTGTGCTGTCTCGAGTATGCCACAACGTGTCACTTCAGGAACGGCTCCCCTCGAAACGCACACCGACCAGTCTTTATATACATTTCTAATTACTTCTAGTTACATGTGTCCTGCGTCATTGCTTTCTCCACTCAACCGACCTTTCATACTCTTATGTGGACACGACCAAAAGTCTTGAGTCAGAGTTTCCACTCGACCGACCTTTCACTTGTTTTGGACACCCGTGCCACCCGATTCTTAGATAACCAGTATCCACGTGGCCGTGTTTTTCTGGGTCAAGCCTTGCGGTTCAGGATTATAACTCCGTTTCGATCACTACCTCGTACCTGGACTTCGATCCCACCTTTTTAACCCTTATCATCCCTATTAACCCTAGCTATCATAATTGTCACTCTGTGACACCTTTCAGTGCCGAGAAAGATTGAACACAGCCAACTGCAAGAGGTATAGATCCACATGAGCAGAGATAGATACTAAGAGATTACTAAGAATCAAATTTCAATAAGGCCGCACCCATCATTAAATCTCGCCTTTATTGATAAATTCTAGTTACATGTGTCCTGCGTCATTGCTTTCTCCACTCAACCGACCTTTCATACTCTTATGTGGTCTTATGTGAAAAAAGTGTGGAGTTCCAGAGAGCTGTCACAACACACCAAAGTCCGGATCTTCAACTCCAATGTAAAAGCAGTTCTCCTATATGGAGCAGAGACTTGGAGATTGACAAAAACCACAGTCAACAGAGTACAGACCTTCATGAACAGTTGCCTTAGAAGAATTTTGAAAATCCACTGGCCAGAGAAGATCAGCAACGTCAGACTCTGGGAGAGAACAGAGCAGATAACAGCAGAGAATGAAATTGGGCGAAGAAGATGGGGATGGATCGGTCACAGTCTGAGAAAGCCAGCTTCCAGTATCACTAGGCAGGCATGGTCATGGAACCCCCCAGGGAAAGAGGAAAAGAGGTAGGCCGAGAAACTCCTGGCGTCGAGACCTCCAAGCAGACATCAAGAGACTGGGAACCACCTGGAGTAGAATCGAAGGAGAAGCACAGGACAGGAGTTGCTGGAGGTCTCTCGTCGACGGCCTATACCCCGGTAGGGGTGACAGGCGTAAGTAAGTAAGTAAGTTTATTGATAAGAAAATATATGACATCACATAACCTCTATTATCACATAATCACCCTTTTGTTTTTTGAAAAAGTGGCGACCATGATTAGTGCGGCCTTTTTGATTTTTGATACATTAGTAATCTCTTAGTATCTATCTCTATAACTATTGTCTCTGACAACACTTAAACATGTACTGTTAATTTGTTTTAAAAATCGCGACCATGGCCATGTTTATGAACTTTACCATTAAAGCTCTGCATTCATGGCTACCGTACACACTGAACCAGGAAGTGTAATTCGATTACAGACTAAAACCTCCAGTAGCTGCCTGCCTTGTACCGAGTATATGAGGTTTTACATAGAATATGATTCTCATGAGCCTAGATTTTTATAAGTGGACACAGGTCAGATCCTCAAGAGTCTCGGACTCCAGACCTAACCCACGTTTACAAGTATTAGTCAACTTTTTTGTTAGCTCTCTCGTAGCGAGTAGACTGGCTGGTCCTGTTTAATATTATTTTACTGCCAATATAATTTCTGAAAGGTGACTGCCGTTTTATGTATACCCGAAATGTGTTTGTACAACACAGTCAGTACAAGGTCGACACTCCACCGTTCTATTATAAGCAGTACCGACACACACGCACACACACGCATACACACACATAAACACACATACCAACACATAAACACACACATAAATACACACACACATACGCACTGACACGTACACACACACAAACACATGAATAAACATACACATACACACACACACACAAACACATGAATAAACATACACGTACACATACACGTACACACACACATATACACTAACACAGACTATGAGTTGTTCTGCTCTACTGAATCCTTTCTGCCTACCCGGCCGGGCCTCCACGTGGTGTAGGTGGGTAGTCCGCTCAGTCCCTGACTGAGTGGGCTAGCAGACGGGTGCCATCTTTGTCCAGGATTAGGACTTGATGTCAACAGATATGTTGTTCAGCCTTTTCACTGGTCCGGTTTTTAAGGAGCTGTGCTAACCCAGGTCGTACCATGTTGGATTGGTCCTTAAAAATACTCGTGACTTTTTGGTCCTTTGGATCCCAAGTGTTTGCCGTGCTTGGAGACCCGTGTCGTGGGAGAAGAGGATCCTGGTGGCTGAAACACTCCACTTTGGCCTTGACTTCTGCCTAAACGGGAGGCTAGTCGTACCGGCCTAGTCAATCGGCTCTTGTCACGTTGAGCCCTATCCCACTGTTGACATGCGGGTTGCTATACGGAGCACCATGCTATAGCCTTTGCTGCTGATTAGGTGCTTTACGCCAGTATTCCCCTGCATTCAACGGTGTGATAGACGGCGGTGGCTCAAACGGTTCAATCGGGCTTACCCCCTTGAGTATATCTTTCGGGCAGTCTCCATTGTGCGTCGGCTGGAGACCCGCCGACAGTTGCACTTTCCCTTGTTGGGCTCGGTGGCGGGCGGGGACCCCCGGGGGATGAATATCTCTACTAATATAATATGGATAAAACAAAAAAACCAAAACTAGCACAGAAACGGCATATAGACACCGAATTTGAACATGACAGTGATTCAGACTGTGAGGAAGCGACGCCTCAGGCGTCGGCCGTATGGCCTCGCTTCCTCCTTGTCCATAGCAAGATGAAGGAGAAACCAGTTACCAAGCTGCATCCTTTTCTGGTGGGGGAGACCCTCAGGAGCCGTGTTGGCAGGCCTGACGCCCAGCGCCTCAGGTCTGGTGACTTGCTGGTGGAGTGCCGTACTCGGGCACACTCCAGCGGGCTACTGGGGCTCTCTTCCATCGGAGACACTCCTGTGGAAGTCACACCCCACAAAACTATGAATTCGTCAAGAGGCGTAATCAAAGATCAAGCTTTGGCAGAACTGTCAGAAGATGAACTTGTAAAGAACCTTAAGTCTCAGGGGGTGACTTGCGTCAGGCGCTTCGCTTCCAAGCGAGGTGGTGGGGAGATCCGTCTCCCTACCATCATCCTGACGTTTGGCACCCCCACCCCTCCTACTACCATCTGGGGAGGTTACTACTCCCTGAGAGTGAAAAAGTACGTCCCTCTTCCCCTCCGGTGCTTTAAGTGCCAAAAGTATGGCCATGGGCAGAAGACATGCCGTCAGGCAGAGGCTTCATGCGCCCGTTGCACTAGGCCCGGACACTGCTGAGTCCTGCACAGCCACCCCCCTGTGTGTGAATTGCCAGGGGGCGCATATGGCTTCGGATAAGAAATGCCCTCGTTGGATATCCGAGTGCAAGATTCAGCAGGTGCGTGTGGAGAAGGGGTTGTCCTTTCTGGATGCCAAAAAACTGGTTGAAGGCCCTGGTGCAGCTGCGGCTGCCCCAACCTCTAACACCTCTGTGTATACTTTTAGTGCAGCGGTGGCAGGCAAGCGCCCTACCAAAGACTTTTCATGTCAGACCCCAACTTCTTGGTTGGGGGCGGAGCCTCGGCTCATCTCGCCCCTGGAGAGTAACCCTCCTTCGGTGGTGACAAGGAGCCAGGGAACGCAGAAGGCGGACACTGCCGGTCCGGTTGTGCCGCCTTCTGTTGCCCCTAAGCCTCAGCCCCCACCCAAACCTGTTAGTCAGTCAACTCCAAAGGCTTCTGGCTCTGGTCAGCCTTCTAAGGCCGCTAACTCTAGCGGCAGGAACGCTGCCCAGGACCAGAAGTCTAAGAAATCTATGGGACCGCTGTGCGCACGGGCCCAGAAGGGGAACACAGATGTCCCCCTTCAAAACAAATATGCTGCACTGGAGGAGCAGATGGAGGGAGTGGAAGTTGTTGTTGCTGATGCTGCGGCAGCTCCACCCCCTTCCTCTCCGAAGAACCAGAGGAGGCCCGGGAGCCGGCCCCCCTCTGTTTCTTCAACTCCTTCCAAGGTAAAGGAAAAAGGGGGGAAAAACTCCTTACCCCCAGATAAGACTTAATCATGGACTCTTTGCTTCAGTGGAATTGTCGTGGTTTTCAAGCTAACTTTGAGGAATTGCGTCTTTTAGTCAAGTTCTATAACCCCTCAGTAATATCTCTTCAGGAGACTTACCTGAAGACTTCTGACCCTGTGTCCTTTAATGGTTTTAATGTTATACATAAAGGCTCTGATTCGGAGAGGCGCTCGGGTGGAGCGGCTCTTCTCATTAGTAGCCAAATTTTATGTAGCCCCGTTAGCATCGACACCTGTCTTCAGGCTGTCGCAGCTCGGGTTACCTTAAAGAAGACCATAACCATATGCAGTATTTACCTGCCACCATCACTGCGGGTCTGTAGCAATGATATTTTTAACTTAGTAGATCAACTGCCCCCTCCCTTTATTCTCATGGGGGATTTTAACGGTCACGCTCACCTTTGGGGCAGTGACCACTATGATGGCAGAGGTCAGATGTTAGAAGATGTTTTTTTCTCAACTTAACCTATGTGTCTTTAACGATGGCTCACCTACATACTCTAACTCAGGTTCAGGATCTAGTTCTGTTCTAGACCTCACTGTGTGTGATCCTTCTCTCATGCTGGACTTTGACTGGAAGGTTCACGATGACCTGTGTGGTAGTGACCACTTCCCAGTAGTCCTGTCATCGGTCAGCTGTGAGGAGGATTCGCCGGTGGGGCGCTGGAATCTCAAGAAAGCTAACTGGCCTCTGTTTGCCTCCCTCTGTCAGTCTCGTCTTACAGAGGAGGTGGTCATGTCAGCTGAAGAACCTGTTTCTTGTTTTACTTTGATTTTGTTGGACGTAGCAGGTGAAACCATCCCTAGAACTTCCACATCAGTCCCTCGGAGGCCGAGAGTACCATGGTTCAATGAAGAGTGCCACAAGGCCCAAAAAATACGCAAATCTGCTCAGCGACGTGCTTTTCGTAATCCGTCGCAAGCAAATATTTTAACATTTAAAAGACAGCGGGCGAAAGCCCGTTACATTTTTAAACGCGAACGCCGTGCTTCCTGGAGACGCTTTGTCTCATCTTTATCTTCTAGGACTCCGTCCCAAAAAGTATGGAAGGCTGTTCGAAGAATTGGGGGCAGAGGTGGCTCGGCTTCTGTCGGCCATCTTAGAGATGGTGCCAGTTTGGTCACAGATAAAAAGGCTGTGGCCAATTTGCTTGCCTCCACCATTGCCCATAATTCTTCAACAGAGCATTATTCACCTTTCTTCCAGAGAGAGAAGGAGAAGCGAGAATCTTGTGCTTGTGATTTTATATCAGATAACTCGGAAGACTATAATGCCCCCTTTACGTTTTCAGAATTGCAGCAAGCCATGCAGAAGTGTACTGACTCTGCTGCTGGATTAGATACCATCCATTATCAGCTCCTAACTCATCTGCCTGAGGATTCACTCCTTGTACTTCTCAAGGCCTTTAACCATATCTGGATAACCGGTCGTTTTCCGCCATCTTGGCGCCAGGCTGTGGTTGTGCCAATCCCCAAGCCGGGTAAGGATCCTTCCGACCCGGGCAACTACCGGCCAATAGCTTTGACATCATGTTTATGTAAGACTATGGAACACTTGGTCAACGCCCGACTGGTGTGGCATCTTGAGTCACGTGGTCTCATCACAGACCTCCAGTGCGGTTTCCGGCGCTTCCGTAGTACAACTGACCATCTAGTCCGCTTTGAGTCTTTTATCCGAGATGCTTTTGTCAACAAGCAGCATGTCTATGCAATTTTCTTTGATCTTGAAAAGGCATATGACACTACCTGGAAGTATGGTGTAATGTCTGATTTGTCGGACATGGGTTTTAAAGGGCACCTGCCTGTTTTTATTCACAATTTTTTGTCTAACAGGTCGTTCCATGTCCGTGTGGGCTCCACCCTCTCCGACTCCTTTGAACAGGAGATGGGTGTCCCGCAGGGCAGCATTCTATCTCCTGTTTTATTTAGTATTAAAATAAATAACATTGTCAAGGCCGTCAAGGATGATTCTGAATGCTCTTTGTTTGTGGACGACTTTGCTTTGTGTGCACGAGGTCGAGGACTTGCGTCCCTTGAGAGGCGCTTGCAGCTGTGCGTTGATCGCATCCAGGGGTGGGTGTCTCTCAACGGATTCAGGTTCTCGCCCTCCAAGACAGTCTGTGTGCATTTTACTAACCAGACGAAATTTTTTCCAAAACCTACCCTGAGCATTGCTGGAGTGCCAATTCAGGTGGCCGAAGAGGCAAAGTTTCTGGGGGTCATCTTTGACAAAAGATTGACCTTCCGCAACCATGTTAACTACCTTAGAACCTCTTGTCGGAAGGCCCTCGACATTCTTCGTGTCGTTGGTCGTACTGACTGGGGTGCAGACCGCATTGTCTTACTTCGACTGTACCGAACCCTTGTTCGGTCCAAACTGGATTACGGCTCTGTGGTATATGGCTCGGCTTCCAAGTCTGTTCTACAGCGTCTGAACACAATTCACCATCAAGGTCTGCGCATATGTCTGGGAGCCTTCAGGACATCTCCAGTTCCTAGTCTGTATGCAGAGGCAGGGGAGCCTTCTCTCAGGCTCCGCCGCATCCGCCTCATGCTCAGCTACGTTCTGAAGCTGAAGGCCTATCCAGAAAATCCTGCCTATGATTGTGTTTTTAACCCGTCGTTTGCAGAGATTTACGATGCCCATCCGGGAGCTGTCCGTCCACTTTCCTTCCGTGTCCGACCTCATCTGCAGGCGGCCGGAGTGGACCTGGACAAAGTTTCGGAATCTCTGCAACACGTCACTCCACCCTGGCTACTACCAGTTCCTGACATCTTGCTGGACTTGACTGCCCACAAGAAGGATTGTACTCCACCAGCCATATACCAACAGAGCCTCAATGAACTCCTTTCAATTTTTCCTGGCTATTGTCGTCTTTATACGGATGGGTCCAAATCTGAGGATGGAAGAGTGGCTGCGGCTGCAGTGTCCTCTCGCCATCCTAGGCGCCCATTTAAGCTCCGTCTCCCTGACCATTCCTCTGTATTTAGTGCAGAACTGCAGGCAATTCTGCTAGCACTCAAGCATGCCTATCAGTCTCGGGAAAGGAACTTCCTGATTCTGTCTGACTCTCTTTCTGCCCTGCAGGCCCTTCAGGGCGCGGGAACAGACCATCCACTGCTGGTGCAGATTAGAGAGCTCTACGCGGACTTGATGAAGGAATATTATGACATCATTTTTATTTGGGTCCCAGGCCATGTGGGCATCGAAGGCAACAGAATCGCAGATTCTGCTGCCAACAGTGCCCGCAGTGACCCTGTCCCTGACACACAGACTGTCTATAGTGATTTTAAACCTGTTATTAGTGCGTACATAGCCCGCGAGTGGCAGTCCGAGTGGGACAAAGAGGAAGGGAACAAGCTTCATGAAGCTCTTCCTAAGTTGTCTGACAGTCTACCTTTCCGCTGCGGCAGCCGCCGTGAGGAGACTGTCCTTGCTCGGCTCCACATCGGGCACACGTATGTTACGCACTCTTACTTGCTTAAACAGGATGAGCGTCCATGGTGTTTTGCCTGTGATGAGCAGTTTTCTGTTCGACACTTTTTGCTGTATTGTGCTGACCTCATTGACACCAGATATAAACACTTCACAGCAGACTCCTTGAAGGTTTTGTTCCGGGATGTTCCCCCGGACAAAATCTTCAATTTTTTGCGAGAATGCCATATTTTTAACAAGATCTGAGCATTCATAGACTATGTGAATTTTTTCTTTGCCCTTTTCGAGAGTCTGTAGACGTTTCTTTTCAAGACATGTGCGACATTTTAGCCTGAGATTTTTAATCTATATTTACATCTTGTCTTAAGACCTTGCTTTTAGTCTGGCTGACCAGATTTTTACCCATCCTGCCGTGAGATGGCCTTAGTCGCCTGCTCGGCTTTAAACCCAAATAACTAACTACTGAATCCTTTCTATTAAAACATAAAAAAAACATGTTTTATTATACAAGAGGCTTACATTTTCAGTAGCCCACTCCATCACAGATTCTTATGAGCATGGCGAGATTCTCAAAGAGCCACTGTTTTTATTGGGTTTGAGTCAACTGTAAAGATTTCTGAATCTCTGCATAATCCAATGACACACACACACGAGACATGTCACTGAGCTAAGCTTACAAGTGTACTGTACAAATGTACATACCTGAAATCACTATCCTCGCTACACACATACAGGAACAATATCCTCAATGAATATTCTCAGGAACTTGCTCCATTGCAAACACACTCACTCACAAATCAGTGACGCATGTCATTTAAGTCTACCAAGGCCTTCTTGGGGTATGTCATATATAGTCTATGGGAGACAACTTCTGTATAGTAATAATAATAATAATAATAATACATAGTTTTTATATAGCGCCCTTCCCCATGAACAGCAAGCTCGGAGCGCTTTACAGTACACAAAAAAATATTAAAAAGGAGAAAAATTAGAACGCACTCACTCTTTAAATAAACATCTGCTCGCACCATGTAGGCGCACTCCTAACACGAAACACACGCACGCACGCACACACACACACACACACACACACACACACACACACACACACAGCCTATCTACATGGGGAAAACAACCAACATTTCCAGGCAGCACATCCAGACTAATCTAATCTTGATATAGTGGTTGTATATCCAGTGATTACGTCCCTTATGACATTGACCATGAGCAGGAAATACATAGTGTGTTTTATCCCTGAGTGAGTGCATCTGTGGTTTGAATCTAAAATCCATTTAGCCCACATAGAAGAGGTAACACAGTGTAAACGTAAAACGTTACTGACAACATAGCTGATTGGTGCAAACGTATAAAATTACTGTTCAGTGTAACTTCCTAGAAAAACATGATTTTGCTTGATAACAATTTTAAAGTTACCTGCAATTTTGATTTTTGTTTTAAATTTTATTATTATAATATAAATGAACCCTGATGAACTCCATTGAATCCAGTAGGCAAAGAATAGAGACTTTTCTCTGGTCAGCGGATGACAGTAAATTGCTGACAACATGAAGCAGGGCGGTTTCGGTGGAATGATTTTTTCTGTATGCTGACTGATACATGTCAAGCAAGCCATTGTCATTCAAGTGCCTTTGAAGCTGCTGAAGAACAACTTTCTCCAAAAGTTTAGCAAGGAAAGGCAGATTGGAAATTGGACGATAATTCGTCAAGCATTCCTTGTGCAGACTTGGCTTCTTAAGGAGAGGAATGACAAGTGCTTGCTTGAAAAGATCAGGAACACAACCTGACACGAGGGAAAAGTTCAGAATTCTAGTTAATATTGGCAGTAATTCGTCTGAACATGCTCTCAGCAACGAAGCAGGAATTGGATCAAGTGCACAACTCTTGCTTGGGCACCGAGTCAAGATATCCTGAATGTATCTCTCTGACACTGGTTCGAACTGAGAGAAGGGTGTACCTCCAAAGACAGGATTGGAACAGTCACGATCAGCAACACTGTCCGTCAAAGTGTCAAGCTCAGCTTGAATATCTGAAACTTTCTTGTCAAAATGTTCACAAAACCTATCAGGCAGTTCAGAACTGGGAAGGCATGATGGCAGTGAGGAATCTTTACTGTTGCCGAACAGCTCATCAGAGACCTGGAACAGCGTTTTTGTAGTCTTACATTCCGTGAGACAGGCACAGTAAAAATCACGCTTGGCTAGACGTTGTACTGCCTTCAATGAAGCGCGACAGGAAGCAAAAATCTGTCTATCGACTGTGAGATGGCTAGAACGCCAACGCCTCTCAGCTTGACGCAGCTGTCGCTTTGCCACCTTAACATCTTCGGTGAGCCAGGGAGAAGAGGGTCGGTCGGTGACGTTCTTGGTCCTGAGTGGTGCATGATGATTGAGAATGGAGAAAAGAGCAGAGTTGTAGTCGTCAACTAGGGACTGTTGTCAGATTTGGTTACATAGGTTATCAATTATACAAAAAATACAAACCACAGACTCGTACAGTGACCAAAAAAATCAGACACTCCAAAAACAAAACCAGAAGTCGCCACATTACCAGTAACACCCAAAGCCGTTGACCCATTTTATATGCAGTGAATAAAAAATATTATTTAATTTTATTGCCTAAAAAATGAGCGACACAAAGAACATAATAAACCTTGTCTATCACTCTGCCGTAATCAGCGGACTAGCAGTAGCTTATTCTATGCTAGGAAAAAGTCTACTCAAAATGAAATCAGCAGACCTCAGTAGATTAGATTTCGAAGACAGTGCAAATCTAATTGTAGTTGTTACAGCGTCGATTGCGACAAAAGACTTTCTCGTTAAGCAAGGAATTATTCCCGAAAATGTTTCTATGTAAATAAAATAAATATGGCGACACTAGTTGTTATGATTGGTGGTGCCATGGTCAACGCCCTGGCATTCAGTGGGTCAAACTATCTCTTTTCAAAAATGGGTAGAGAGGAATCTGCAGAAGAAATGAAACGTCACAATGAGGCATCTGAAAAACTTGCACAAGCGCAACAGGATTATGAAAAGCAGCGAATTGAGAAACTTGATTTCATTAATGAAAAATTGAGGCTTGAAGGTCACGCACAACATACGTTTTCAAATACAGACGAAGCAATCCGTGAGTATTTTTTAGTCACAGGTGAAGACATGTCTATCCCAAAACCAAAACTAAGTGACTATTACCAACCAAGCACACAACAAAGAAACGGAGAGATAATCTTTGTTCTAGTGGGAATGACATTTGTTTATTTTACAGGAGTTTTCATTGCTAGAAAAAATGACAGCCGAAAATAAACTATCTAAAATATATTACTCACCATCAGGGTATTGGAAAGGAGCAACCGCTATTCAGAAATTACATGCCGCTGTGGGCGGAGATATAACACTTAATCAAGTCAAGCAATGGTTACAGAGACAGGCAATTTGGCAGATATACCTCCCTGCTCCAAGAAAAATAACAAGACCCCATTTTGAAAACACTACCCCAAATGACACGCATCAAATGGACCTCCTGTTCCTACCACATGACACAATAAGAAAGAAATGATACAAATACGCATTAACTGTCGTAGACATAGCTTCAAGGTACAAAGACGCTGAACCCATATCTGACAAAACAGCCAGTACAGTTGCTACTGCATTAACAAAAATATATAGTCGAGGCCCTTTAAGATACCCCAGACTTGTACAAGTTGATGACGGATCAGAATTTAAGGGTGCTGTTAATCAGTTATTTGCGAAGCATGGCGTAATAGTCAGATGCGGTATTCCAGGTGTGCACAGATCGCAGGCAATTGTAGAGAATTTCAATAAACAGTTATCAGAAAGACTTTTTAGTTATCAGTATTCTAAGGAACTCATGCATGACATGCGTAACACTGAATGGGTACAAAGATTACCACATGTGATAAAAGCAATGAACAATGAAGGCCATGGCTTACGCTTAAAACCTGCTGATGCTATTAAATTGAAAACAATTTCTATGATGTCAGGAACAGAAATAAAAACCCCAGCACCAGACACAAGTTTATTTACTAAACAGGTGAGATATTTATATCAACCCGGAGAATCATAAAATGACGTCAGACGCAGGGCAACAGATCCCATCTGGTCTACGTCCATTCATAATATAAAAAAAATAGTCCCCGGTCCTGATGCAACAATATATTACCTGTATGACCCTGCACCCCAGAGGGCATTTGTCAGAGAAGAATTACAGATTATTCCCCCAGACACCGTTACTCATTTCAGTAACTAACTCATCAATTAATTCTTCAACCAGTTCATCAGCTATTTCTTCAGATAACTTGAGCCTGTAATGACCTGGTGCATAAGCTTTTTCTTTACTATGAAACGCACATTTCGTGTCCCCAATTGCAAGTGACTTTTTGTGTGTTTGGATCATTTCAAGATTGTGTTTCGTCCTATTAGAACCAGAACCTGATATCTCAAAAAAGGCCGTTTTGAGAAAATCGCAGTCAAAGTTTTGAGGCGTGCCCATACATCTGCTATCGTGCGTACGAAGCTGCGAACTGGTGTAAATGTTCATAATGGTTAGAAATATCATCCCCAGTGATGCCGAGTGGATACTAACATCAGATGTTTCACAAAAAGAATTTTCCATAGATAGCCTGTTTTGGCATAAAATTGCACTGTGAAATAGCAAGAGGCAATATTATGCCAGAACCTAATATTGGCCAGTATATGGTCCTGGCTGTAAATATCATATACAGGTTGTTCGTTTTTTTATCATGCCAAAACCGTATATAAGGCCAATAGTCTGCTTTGCCTCCTACACAATCAAGGCAAAATGACAAAACATTTTAGGCAATAACCGCACACAAGACAAATGCATGTTTTTGCCGTAATAAATAGCGAGGCAAAATGCCTAAAAATATTAGGCAATAACCGCATACATGACAAATGCATGTTTTTGCCATAATAAATAGCGATGAAAATGTGCATATATTGTGTGCAAAACCGTTTATCTTGAGATGTACAAGATTAAAACTAAGATATAAAGTGTTTCCTTTTGACTGAAGCTGTTCATGTCTGTCAGATTTCACTGTTTTACAAACAAATGAAAGCAGTCAAGTGTGTAAAAAATCGTTCCTAGTAGCAGTACTGCAAAATCTGCCTTTATGTCCGTCTACATGTCTGTCTCTCTTTCTCTCACAAACGCATGCACACACACACACAGATGCATGTGCACCCACGCATATGCACACAAACACACACACACACACACATTATGTAGCCAAACACACTTTTCAGTCTATTAACACGTGCATTTATTTTTAAGTGGTATCGTCTCACAAATTTCCACCCACAGCGTTTTCAGCACGTGCAGCCGTAGTAAAGTTTAAAGTATTAATTTGTTAAATGTTTTTATCAACTATTTGTCTATGAGCAAACTGTTGTTTCACATTTGTGAAAATTCATGTTATCATACTAGTAATGGTACTGATAACGGCAGTCTTGAAAAGACGTGTATTTATAAAGAATACACAACATAACATGCAAATCATGAATCTCAGTGTTGCAAAATAATGTGGTAGTTGTGTACTTTCCATCTCATGGTATGGACACAGAAAATAGAAGAACGAACAAACCTCAAAGCAATGCATCGTTTTAAAACTATGTCATAAGTATAGGGGTACTGGCACATGGTCAGCTTACGTTGTCCATACATTTACATAAACAGAGAAAAAATTGTATTATGTGATTCATTATTACAGTTCTCCCAGCTTTTTTTTATCTGTGTATGCAGCAATGAATCACATAACATCAAAATGATAAAATATACGAATCTAAGCATCTAAATTGTATGTGAATGCTGAGTTTTAATATATGCCATCAAAGTCATCTGCATGGTCACAGAAAAACAAATTGGCAGCACTGTCATCAAATCAGTAACAGAAACAAACAGATCAGTCATCATCTGTATCATTTTCATCCTCAACGTCTGATTCTGGGAGACGGTCTGGACAGGGATGGGAATTGTCCGCGAAAACGCGGGATTCCGCGGGGGAAGAAATTTTTTCCGTGAAATTGAAAAGGCGTCTCCGCGAAAAAACATCGTGGGTAGCAAAACGAGCAAAGCACCGGTTTTACTCCGCGGGCAGGCTATGACGTGGCAGGCTGCGTTCGCGGCACCCACAGGTCACTCACTCCGTGCGCTGCGCGCTGCGCAGTAACCTAGGCGGGCAGACACGCGCTCTGAAAGAAGCCAATCTTCCGGTGGAGTATGTGCTTTCATTGTGTTGATCAACATGGCTTGCGGCATGACTCGTCTTGTGAATCGTGGCGAAGTGGAGATGGAGAAGTGGAGATGGGACTGGATATCGGCCGAAGTAAAGTTAAACAGTCTTAGGTCCAACGCCAAGGGGTGGTGTGGTGGGTGGGTGAGTGCCAAGCTGTCCGAAAAACTGCTAGTTTCTGGCTGCCCAGTGCCTGCCTGATGACGGCATCGTGTTTGTTCAGGACCCTCCTTTTTCCCTCTTTAGCAGCAGTCCAGCGGCACTGTCCGTCCCTGAGAGCCAGCTCCGTCTTTTTCTTTTGTAATATTACTCAGCTGGCAAACCGCAGGTAGTGCGTTGAGATATCTGAACTAATTTTTTTTTTTAATGAAAAATTCAGGCTAAATTTTGAAATGTTAAACAATATTTCAAGAGATCGTGGAATTTAATATATATGTACACTACCTACCTATCAGAACTCCAAATTTATGTGCCCACACACTGAGTTTCAGTAATAGTATGTGCAACTCTACATCTTTTAGTCCACACTTTAACCAGTACTAAATAACATCCTAACTTTAGGATACAAACGAGGCTGGTAGGGTAATAAAAGCTAGGTTTGCATCCACAGTCTCGTGGGGGGGGGGGGGGGGTGAAGATCTGTGTCAATTGCAGTTGTACTGGTCTGACTTGGACACTGACTGTTTCCAGGCAAAATGAACACTAGAGGGGACAGAAACGAAAAGTGAAGTGTTGTGTGGGTGACGGTCAACTGCATAAGATAAACATTGGGCTGTTGGCACCAGTTTGAGTTTTGTGACTTCAGCCTGCGGTCAGGGGGTATCGGATTTCCCTGAAATTTCAGGGACTCGGGTGGCGTTGGAGCTAAGACTGTAGTGGGTGAGAAAGTTCCGAAAGAACGCGTGGGCACACGCTTTCGCAAAGTTGACGTTAGTGCCGAAGTTTTCAGAGTTTTTTGCCATGGTCAATTCCCATCCCTGCTGGAACAGACTTGTTGCTTGGCAGATTCTCATAGTAGCTGTGGCAGTCTCTTGGAATCACTCCTGAGCGACAGAGGTCAAGCAGATCCTTCTTCTTCTTGTCAGAGATAGGTATTCTGGCAGAGTAGCGGCTAGGAAGAATATCATCAAAGGAGATGCGCTTTGACGACTTTCTGCGACTAGTTCCTCTGATCTTCAGTATCTTGAAGTCTTCAAACATTCTGTACTTGTAATAAAAGGTGTCTGGCTCTGTCTTCATGAATCTGAGCCATTTGATGCCCATCCAATTGACCCGTTCTCCTTTTATCTCTGTCTTTGTGTTTCTAAGACGTCCACTTGCCACTTCTTTAAAGTCATATAATATATGTCTTCATGTGTGAGCGGAATGACCAGGTAGGGAGCTGTAGCTCGCGATGTCTATATGATGGTATGCCACTGGCTCGGGACACTGATGGTAGCTGTTGCTTTTGCTCTTTTAATTGTGGAGTGCATAACATCGCACTCCATCTGATTGTGCCCTGGCTCTAGGAATTTCTGGTCAATCATCTCAATGTGGTTGATGGTCTGGACGGCATGATGGAGAGCAGTGGCCACAAACTGATTTCGGTTTTGACCACCACATGTGTCTGAATATAAGATGACATGCTTGACACATACAGGCAGTGACTGAAGGTAGAGCAGGAGGCATGTGCCCACTTCACACGATCCTTTCTGACCCTCTGTCTCATTCCAGATGTAGCAGCATCCGTGTTTGTCTTCGAGTGAAAAAAATGTCAGGTTATAAACTGCAAGTTTGCGTTTGTAGTATGCTGTGCTGACCTTCGAATGGGGAGTTGACAGCACTGCCTGCATATCAAACGTTGCTGCATGTACACCTGGGTCGGCTCTGGCTTTTTTTTTTATCATCTTCTTTTTCTTTTCTAGCCTCCTTCTTCCTCTCTTTGTGTTTTTTGTACTCCTCGTCTGCCTTCTCGGTCACGCTACCCTCCTTCTGATCATTCATGAACTTTGTGCACGTGACGCACAAGTCTTTTTTCGGCTTATGGAACCCATAATTGTAATCCGAAACAAAGACGTCTCGGTAGTATGCGCTAGATACAGCAGGCCTGCCTCTGTCAGTACATTGTTCCAGGTACAGCTGATACATTTTGTTGACCGAAAGTCCCGAGTCAAGGTACTTTCTTGCTGTTCTTTTCCGACAGTAGTGTGACTCCACTGCTGGAAATGATTCAATGTGCTCTTTTACTTCTACCCGTCGATGCTCCGGCACTTTGTTACTAGGGGCGTGTCTCCCTCTGTTCTCTTGTCCGGTGAAGGCTCCGTCTTTGCTGTTTTCAAGGGCATGTTGTATATAGAAATGACCGATATCCAGGGTCTTCATGAAGAATGCTTTGCAGACTGAAATTTGCTTTTCATCCACAGTAAAACTGAAATGTCGCTGAACATTTCGTTTTTTCTTGACTGGGTTCTTGTCTTTGTCCAGGTAATTTCTTGTTTCTTCTTCTGTCACGTGTCTACAGACAAAATCCTTCTGCCTTTCGTAACTGGACAGCATATAAAAACTTTGAAAGATGTCTTCCCGCATGCTTTCATTTATTGCTTCTGTGCACTTGCGCTTGCACTTGGAGCAATCAACCAGCTTGACCGTCCTCTTTCTCTGTACCTTTCCTTTGCTTGTACAGTATTCCTGGCCAGCAAGCTTCAATCTCTTTCGGACGTTTTTCTTCCATTGTGAAGGCTGCGCTGTTGCTTTTCTACCTCGCTTTCTTTTTGGTGGTGTTATAAAAAGAGGAGACTGCACTGGTGTGCCGGCTTCCGTCTGTCACTTTTGTTGGGGTTTCGTGGTGAGAAGTCTGGGCTGAAACTGGAGGGGAGGGGTTGGAGCAGTCATTTGGCAGATCATCATTTGGCAGATCATCACTTAGCTTCGACTGCAACTCTGCTGTCTCAGAAGGTCCATTCTCCGTCATGTTACAACACGCTGAATGTGCACGCCTCACTGGCACACATCCATCATAATGCTCAGGCAAACTGGGCGGAGCAAAGAGAACCAGGTATATGGGGTTGAATATATCAGACGCCACCAGACTTGGGTGTATATCGATGATTGGCCTGGACTTTCTGCTGTGAAATATCCTGACCCTTCTTCTGGTGACGTTTGCCAGAGCCAGTGGGAGCAGATCATTTGCATCGGAACTCCAAATTCCGGGCTGGTACAGCTCCTGTAAGCTACCTAAAGCATCCAGGTACCGATCATTCTCAGATTCTGCTGTGGAGAGAAAAAAATCAAAGTAGGCAGAAAAATTCTCTTCGATATGGGTGCAGAGAGCATGTCTAAGAGACTTAGCATCCGGATAGTTGACATGATACAGTGCTGCATTAAAAAAAAAAACAGTCCCCATCAACATAGACTGGTTTGCGTTCAAGAGAATTTGATTTCATGAGCTCATTCAGTCTCTTTGTGTGGACTCGAATGGCTATGTCAATAAGACTTGTGTGATTTAGCATGCACCCGCTGTGTACGGTGTGACTGAAAGAGTTCATTAATATCAAAATGATCTTCTTCCACGTCTTCCTTGGGTAACACGTCGTTGTGTACATCGGAATCGTCCGAATTAACATCGTCCCTTTGCACCCCACCCGGGTCTGCCCTGGGGGACTTGGGTGGGGTTAGGTATTTTTTAGTTCCCAGGGTCACCCTGGTCAGCCCCACAGGGTGGGGTTTTCTCTCTATTCTGGGGCATGTGTTTCTGTCTACCCGAGGTCCATTCACCTGTATTTGCCTTTTTTAAACTCTCCCTACTGTCTGCACTGCCTGTAGCTCTTGATATTGGATGTGTGTTGCTAAATGGTCTTAGCTTTATTTAGGCCCCATGTGTTAGGTTTATTTAATGTGTTTGACCGCCTGGCGACATACATTCAATGTTCTGTTTAGTTGGTTGTTTTTTTTCACAAGCAGTGCAGGCACGTCCTGAGAAAGCCTTGTTGCTGTCGGGACGTTAAGCAATGTACAATCAATCAATCAATCAATCGTCCCTTTGCGGCATATAGTCCGGGTCATGTGCACTGTCATCAGTCATGTGACCTGTTGATAGAGGATGAAGCAATAAATAGGTGCTGGAAAGGTTATTTGATTATTTGATATGCACGCACAAGCTGCATGAACAGCAATTCTGAGCGTGATCTTCATATGAATATATATATATATATATATATATATATATATATATATATATATATATATATATATATATATATGATCTGTTAGTCTATCAAGCTATTCAGTAGACTTTTCAATTAACAAATCAGTAAAAAGTTGTCTCATTCTAACGAAAAGTATATAAATTAACGTCAGTGGACGATGAACATATAATCATAACACACACGTGCACGCAAGCCGATTCACACACAAGTGTGCACGCACCCAGTGAATCCCTTATAGCCGTGCCCCTATTACCCCTCAACATTCTGCATCATGGGCAGGGACAGGCTTGAATGAAAAAAAAATGTATGTAAACGTGTACCTTCACTGTGTTGATCTGCTTCATATGCTGGTATAGAGTCTGTCATCACAACTTGCTCTGTGGAATCATCGCCCCTGTCAAATCTGTTGTCTGATGTGTCCACAGTCTTCAGTTCTGAGTCACACTGCTCGCAATGTGTGTTGTCCCGGGTGTCTGTATAATCAGCATCTTTACCAGAAAGGTCGTCATCATTCTTGCTATCGTTACCTTCAGAAAAGTAGAAATCATATATCACTTAAAACACACGTATGGCACACACAACGAGAGGCGTGCAATTTTAATGATATTGTTTTGATTTGTCGTTTCACAGTGAAAATCTCTAGAATCGAAATTAGCATAAAACATAAACGAAAACAAATGTATGAGCAGACAAATTAAGCTGCTGAAGTACCTTCACGGAGTGGATCAGGGACAGAAAACAAGTCCCCATTATGGTAATCTTTTTTCTGATGTGAGGTTTGACAGGTTTCCTCAACATCTGTTTCCTTATTCCCTTCTCTCTCCGGTGTGTAGTCAGAGAAGGGCTTGACTTGCTCGGGACCGTTTCTTCCATCAGATGGGTTGTTTGTGGTCCTTTTATTGTGTAGCTCGTCAGAAGAATCCATGAGAGTGTCCGCCATGGCTTGCTCATCGATGTCTGACCATTCAGCATCCATGCTGGCTGGTATATTCTGCAATTATCGAGACGTCTTTATACCTTTTAGGCATCATATTAAAATCACTTCACACACACACAGACACACACACACACACAGACACACACACACACACACACACACACACACACACACACACACACACACACACACACACACACACACACACACACAAACAGCGTGTATGTGCACATTCGTACAAGTTATACATCATCCATTTACAGAACAAAGGTACTCCAAACCTCTGTAATTACTATTGTAGGGACAGCGAATATAATTATTATTACATGTCAGTACATAATCCTGGAAGGAACAGATAAATTATACTGCCTGTCTGCATAAAAAAATGACAATAAAACGTTTTTAAATGAAAGGTGGCTTACCGTTATAATCAGCAACCCTGGACTGTTCTGGCTCATGAAAAACAACTGTGCCTGTCCTTTCCTCTCGGCAAACTGATGTAAAACATTTCGTACAAATGGAAAAGAAAGAATATTCCAGATCCAGTTAACTCCTGAAGTTCTCATCACAGAGCTGTACAGGAACAGAGCCTTGTCAGGTCTCAAAGCAGCAACAACTCAAACTAATTTCCCTCTGTGTCTCTAAATGTTCATGACTATGTAAGCATACTATCGGCTTGTGACTGGAACTGTGGCGTGTGAACTTCTCAGTGAAGTAAACTTTCCCACAGCCTTGGTACTGGCCGGTATAAACAGACCTGTCATGTCCAGGTGTCTGGTTTTGGTCCGCTGCTGCATGCTAAAGGTATGGGGCCAAACATCAACAACCCCTACATATCCCCCTCCCCCTCTTGTGATCAATAGTGAAATCATTAAAACAGTCCAGAACTTTAAGTTTCTTGGCACTACCCTGTCATGTGACCTGAAGTTGGAGGAAAACACTCGCCTTATCGTCCAAAAAGCACAGCAGCGCTTGTTTTTCCTGTGACGTCTGAAAAGTTTCGGTCTCGGTGCCCACATGTTGATGCAATTCTACCGAGCTGTGATTGAGAGCGTGCTCACCTTTTCGATCACGGTTTGGTATGGTTCCATCACGGCCAAAGAGAAAATCAGACTGAGTAGGGTGGTCAAGACCGCTTCAAAAATCATAGGCAGAGATCTTCCTAGCCTGGACTCACTGTACCAGCAGCGTCTCTTACGTAGAGCACGTCTTATCTCCAGTGATTCCACCCACCCCGGCAATGAGCTTTTCCAAATGTTACCATCAGGGCGCAGGTACAGGTCCATCAGTACCAGGACCAGCAGATTCCGCAACAGTTTCTTCCCTCTTGCTGTTCACGCTCTCTCTGATCAACCGGACTAATTGGAGAGAGCGCGAGTGGCGAGTGAGAATGATTGTGTAGTCAGTTTTTAACTGAATCAGATGTTTCTCTCTCTCTCTCTCTCTCTCTCTCTCTCTCTCTCTCTCTCTCTCTCTCTCTCTCTCTCTCTCTCTCTCTCTCTCTCTCTCTCTCTCTCTCTCTCTCTCTCTCTGTGTGTGTGTGTGTGTGTGTGTGTGTGTGTGTGTGTGTGTGTGTGTGTGTGTGTGTGTGTGTGTGTGTGTGTGTGTGTGTGTGTGTGTGTGTGTGTGTGTGTGTGTGTGTGTGTGTGTGTGTGTGTGTGTGTGTGTGTGTGTGTGTGTGTGTGTGTGTGTGTGTGTGTGTGTGTGTGTGTGTGTGTGTGTGTGTGTGTGTGTGTGTGTGTGTGTGTGTGTGTGTGTGTGTGTGTGTGTGTGTGTGTGTGTGTGTGTGTGTGTGTGTGTGTGTGTGTGTGTGTGTAATAATAATAATAATAATAATAATAATAATAATAATAATAATAATAATAATAATAATAATAATAATAATAATAATAATAATAATAATAAATTTATTTCAGTTTTTGCAGGCCATCTGGCCCATATGAACACAAAATACAATTTACAACCAGAAAATACAGGAAGGTGGTTGTAAAACACTCATATAGCATCACATCAGCGCACATAAATAAACAAAAAAAAACAAGAAAAATTCAAAGCAAATCCCTCTAATTCCTTAATTTAAGGCAACCTGAAATATACATAGCAACTTTAAAAACCAGTTTATCATGTAGGTTTCCACACAGCAGCTGAACTTTAAGATCGGATGGGAATCTGTAGTAAAACAGTGGAATGTACTTTTTACGTAAAGGGGAATATTTTGGACACTCGAACAGAAAATGACACAAATCTTCAGCCTTATGCCAATCACATGAATTACATTCTGGATTAGTGATGGGTTTTCCAAATCTGGATACTCCGTTTAAAGGTAAACGGTTACATCTAAGTAAACATATTGCCCGCCTGAGTTCACAAGAGTTCAGCTGCCCTATGTAACTGGCTCTAAGTATTTCTGGGTGGTAATGGCAGTATTCTGTGTTTGAGGAAAGGGATGCATGCCAGTCCTGTCGGAAACAATCCATCAGCCGATCTTTGAATATCTGAATGAACAGAGGAGTGTTTCCAACTGACTGCATTTCCCATACATACCCAAACCCGTGCATACACAATAGAGTCTTTATTTGCGTAGCCCAGTTCGATCTACCTGAAGCATCATGCATACATAACATCGTGTAACACTGTCTTGGGTATCTGTTTTCTGACATGGTAAGAAGTCTGCACCAGTACTTCACCATTCGAACATAGGCATCAATATACATAGGGAATCTTCCACACTCACCCAGCGCAATATTGTTTTTTACATCTCTTCCAACACCAAGGACCATTTTACAAACCTTTATATGAGAGAAAGTATATAGGAGAGTACAACGACACCCATTTAAGAAACAATTGATTTATTTAATCCTTTCCGTAAATAAACAAACGCACTTGACCAAATTCATTTAACAGATTTATCTGCCCAGTCAGGTCCCCCAACCCCTTGGAAACAAAAGGCTAGTTAAAATATCTTCCCGAGAAATACACACCACCCACCCACCCCCCCACACACACACACCCCCACACCCCACCACTCAATGCTGTCAGAGTTGGCCTTCCTGAGAAATAGTGTCTACTTCCTGTTCATACCACCATAGTAAACAATAGTCTTCTGTGCCCAAATAGTCTCTCTCTCTCTCTCTCTCTCTCTCTCTCTCTCTCTCTCTCTCTCTCTCTCTCTGCACACACAAAACAAATTAGCATTCCTTTTTGTGTCAACGCTTCAATGTATGTCACTAAACCACTATGTCATTTTTCTTACTCTGGGGCAAACCAAAAATATAGAACAAATCTCTAATATAGGTTATTTCGTAAATGAAACGTCCAACGTGAAAAATTGTGTGGAGGAAAATTTATCTGTGAAAAGTTTTCACTTCACACATCGTAACTGCTTCGACGCACACGGACATTGCGCTGTTGAACAATCGGTCTTTGTGTTCAAGACTGTCGCGTGATGAAACCAAATCCCTGTTGCGTGCAGTTATTGCCGCCATAACCTGTAGGTAGAGACAGCTGTTGTGTAGTCATGTGAGTTTACAAGATTGCATCTCTTTAATAACCAGAAAGTTGGGCTTGAAAATTGGTTGTGAAACGGTTTCCTGTTTTCGCTCCAGCGGGTGACATTTCTGAACAATAGGTCTTTATGCTTAAGCTATTGCGTAGTCACTGTCGCGTGATGCATTTAAATTGAAAGACAAAACCCAATAACTCTAATCCCAGTGATAGACCTAAATGATTCAAGTTACTAGTACACCCCTCCCTGTTTTTACGAGTGTTTTTAGATCACTCGAGGTGAAAATTGGGAATGTTGAAATCGGTAGTGAAACTGTTACCTCAGTGAAACGACGCCTTTTATTTTCAGTTTAGTCCGTGTTTCAGCACAAGCGTGACGTGCCTACTAATACGTTCGGATTTTATAGTGATTTCGGTATTCAAAATGGGCTGTGAAGGATTAAAACCAAGCTAAGTGAATACTTTTAATATATGTGACTACTTAGCCTGCTCTCAGAGATGTTTAGTTGCGCATCATAAATCAGATACAAATATATATTGATTGCTTCAGATTTTTCTGTTTTTTTCTGTATTTGAATTGAGATTCCGTCACTACCGTTTTCGATAATACGGCCAGAACCATGAAGGAAATTGTCCTCCGTAGAACGCAGATCTAGCCACAGTGCGTACTTATCTGTCAGGTATTCACCGATTCTTACGTCATACAGATGCAGATCTTTGCACGCAATATTTGCTGATTTTTCTCTAAGTCTTCCCCCAGCAAAATACTTTGTGATCTCATCATAGTGCTGATATCCCATCATTCCAGACGCAAAAATTTGATTAGGTCGGCCTTCGATTGTGCAGGATAAATGTGTAATTTTCGGATTATAGAATTTTTCTGAATCTCCTTGGTAAGGACTTTTTGGTTCAACAAATAACATAAGAACGCCTTTTAGTGACCTAGCAGGCGTGTTTAGGTTTATACACCAAATTTGGTCGCTCTTGTCTTTGGGTAATAAACTGTGTCTAATCACTCGATCATAATAAATTGGAAGTCTTGACTGGTACCGATTTTGAATGAGTCTGGCTAGTTCAGTATGCGTGACAATCTCATATTCCAAGGAAATGTTAGAGATCTTATATGATGCATTGAGATCCGTTGATTTGATAACTTTGGAGTAATCATTGAAGGTTAGTTCGAAGCTCAGGCGGTCATTTAGTGCCCCTTGGTAATAAGGCGAATGTCCTGTTAGGATTTCAAATTCGAGTGGAATGCAAAACCTATTTCCATATGTTTCGGCCACAATAACGTCCTTGCCTTCTGTGGTTGTTTTGTCTGATGCATTTATTCGAATTTTCATAATGCTATCTGACTGTATGCCTTGGTAAATACGATCTTCTCGTTCTTCTCTTGTAAGCCACAAATCCGTGTAGCAGTAGAACACATCAGCATCGTCAAGACTAAACACTTCCTGTCCTTCAAGTTTAACTTTAATATTCTTAATAATTGCTCTACCTAGATTGTTAACTAGTGTTCTTTTGTCATCTGCGTCCGATGAAAGTTCAATATTAAAAGCAAGACGAGCAGTACCAGGAACAATAACGTCACTGGGGCCTAGGTTTGGAAACTTGATAGTAAGAGTCTGGTTTTGGTCTATAGTACTAGGATTGTTTGTGATGACAATTGATTGTCTAACTGCTTTAACACCGAAAGGTTCACGTAGTTTTCTGTGTGGGTCTAACTTTGATCCGTAGGACTGTGTCATTTTTATTATGCACAATAAAAAAAATTAAATTAATAAAAACAATGGCCGCGGGAGGATTTAATCATGAAGATTTTGAAATGGATGACATGTATGATTTTGGTAATACAACAGATATGGCAGATATGACTGGTACAAGAAATATTTACAGTTTACGTCATGAACTTTTAGAAACCAAAGTGAACTCATTTTATGATCATGTTGGTAATCGCCCAGACAACATAGACCCTAACCAGTTTGAACTTGATGGCAAGGGTCATTTATATTTAAATACTGTTGACAAAGGAAAAGTACTATTGACTAACAAAAAAGACCCTAGTAGGTTTAGGGCTTTAAGTACAATAAAAAATGAAGGTGGTGTTAGTGCCTTGCGTCAACTTGGTATTGGTGGGTCTCCTATCACGCCAAGACTGGTTAGTGTGCTTCAAGACACGCAAACAAAGTTACCAACAGGGCAAGAAATTGAAATGGCACCAGTAACAAGCCTACCAGAAATAGCAAACACAGTGATACAAGAAACCTCATTTACTGAAGGACAAATAAATGATGCTATGAAAACAATAGAAGATCCACCTTTGTCAATGCGGGAGATTATAGGGTTAGATAAATCACTGCAGACAATAAGAGGTGAGATGGTTAATAATCTTGCCAAACTGGGAGAACTTGATAAACACATTGAACGTGAAAAGGAGAAACTGGCTACCGCAGACAATGGGAATCTTGACACAGAAATGAAAGAAAGAATCCAACACAGATTAAATGATTTGCAGATAGAAAGATCAGGAAGGTTAGAAGCGATTAGTATCGGGAGGGAAAAACTGAAAACACAGGTCAACAGAATAAGAGAAACTATTCAGAAAATACTTCACGAAGACACTACTCTGGCTGAGAGACTTAAAACACTTTTCAGAGAACAGGGTATCACAATTGCCAGTTTAATTACAGCTCTGGGGTTTATTATCAGTACAGTTGTGTTGGCTGTAACGGGTGGTGGTTCTCCACCTCCAGCACCACCAACCCCAGTCCCCACAGATCCAAAAGATTTACAGTCATGGGTAAAAAAGCAGTTGTCACACATATCAGACTTGCTTAAGAAATTGGCTCTGAAAGCAGTAGACTCGTTACCTGGCATTTTAGGCACGGTTGTCAATTGGTTGATTAGTACAGCGGCAAAGGCAGTAGGGTTTATGGCGGAGCATGTTTGGATCTTTTTGGTGACAGTAGGAGGGTTAATGATAGGTTATTTAATGAAACAGGTAAAGAAGTAATATTCCTACTCCAGTAAGGCCAATTACCAATGCAGTTCTCTCGGATTCATGTGTGTCAGGGGTTGACTGTACTGGTTGTATAGCTGTTGGAGCAAGGGAAGTAATCACTTGTAATGTTTTTTTCAACTGTACGTGCACAGTTGTTCCTCCTAAATTTACAGATTTATTGAGACCTAGTTTTTGATCACTCCCAGCAACAATGATTTCATTATTATAATTTGTTATTGTACCCATTTGGAGTTGAAGGTCAGATGGTAACATGTATAACCCAGTGCCAACTACAAAGTCAACTTTTGATCTGGCATATCTGAGTACATCTTGGTAACGTTGTATGCTTGATGGGAGATCAACTGATGAATTTACTGAATCTTCAAGATTAGCGAGAAACTGTTTTTGCGAATCAAAAATTCCACTTCCATTCAGAATATTAGATTTTGTTAATGATTGTGCACCTAGTATACACCAGACATATGTTCTGATAGACTCATTGATGCGCTCGACTCCCGCTTGAGTAAATCCGTCACTCCTGTCCAAGACAAATGTTGACCATGCGTTAGATTGTTTCTGTTCTATTGAGCCTAACCAGACTTGTGATTTTGATGAGAATGAAGTGTAGGGAGGCCAGTAATCTTGAGGGTATTGTCTGTGACTCAAAGCATAATATAATGTACCAATGCCTTTGTGATCATCAAGTTTTTGTGTAAAGTCATACTTAGTGCTTATGTTAAATTCATTACAGATGCGTTCAAATGCTTTCATATCCATGGGGTTGTTAAACCTGTTGAAACTGGATTCAGTTGGTAGTGGTGTATGCAGTTCTGACAGTATACGTCTAAGCTGGTAATAAACATGGAAACGATACACAGACCTAATCAGTTTGTTTGAGTGATTCAAATGGTCTGTAAATGAAACACCACAGCCTGTAGTAGAACACAGTATAGCAAAGTTGAGTTGGTTTTGAAACATCTGTAGTGGACTTGAAGACCACTTTCTTGCTGTAGCATCGTCTGTTATTGGAGGGTTTAGGTAATGATCAAACGGATTGGGTACTTTGACTTGGAATAGATCTTGTTCAGACACAGCAATATCAAGCTGATTTAACTGAATTATTTTCTGTTCATAAGTAGGGGCGACATTATATTTGGCATTCACATTGAATTGAAATGCGTTTGTAGTGGTAATGGTTGGTGATTTAAATTCCATCCTTTTTTTATGTGATAATAAAAATGTTTATAACCTTAACAAATATTGACACAAGCAAACCAATGTGGTTAACTAATGGGATTGATAATCGTGATGGTAGCAAGGCTGTAGCTATCCATGAAATGTTCTACACAGTAAAGTGGTTTAATGTAACGGATGATGAAAATTATTCTGTAAGTGGAACTCTTGATGGTATTGAGAAGGGTGATACTTTACGAGCCGGATATTATGACTTTTGTACTTTAGCTGAATGGCTTCAAAATGAATTTAAAATTAAAGCAACTTTAAACCCAGCTAATTTACTTGTTTCAGTTGATTTTCCGAAAAGTGGTCAGTTTTCTTTATCAATTAGTCTTTTATTATTACTTGGATTTTTTAAAACAATAACACATCCAGATGAAGATTGGTCACAATCAGTTGGTAGTCTACTATCACCAAAAAAACCAAGAATAACTGGCAGATATCCTGTTCATTTGTCAGTACACACAGTGCTAAATGTTCATTTGAAAGAACTGAACACTACTGAAAATGTACACAATGGAAAGCCTTCAACTTTGTTAAGATGCTTGCCGACTGGAACTGCCCCATATTGTGAAAATGTGGTTGCTAGATTTCCTAATTCTCAGTTTAAAAAATTAGGTTCTAGTTTCTTTGAATCATTGTGCTTATCTGTAACTAATCAGAATGGTAAACCAGTTGTAATGCATGATTTTTATGTTGTTTTGGAAATTAAATAAATTTTATTTTTGTTTATAAAAATGAGTGGTCTTGGTCCAAAGCCTAGAATCATACCAGTTGCGTGTCCAGTAACAGAGTTGAAAGATTTGGCAGACGTACAGGATTTTGAGAAAGAGGGAGAAATTGGGGAAATATATGGTTTTGAACTTGATTCCTATGGCATGTACAAGAGAAAAGTAATTGTTGACATGAAAGATGGTGAAAGACAGATTCCTAAACTTGGTCAGCTACGTGATGTTACTGTGCCTACTCCACCTGTAAATAATGTGCCCTACAACTTAATACATGTGGGTACTAAATGGGTTGTTTCACCTGTACCGGCACCACCACCCACAATTGACTGGGACATAAAGATTGAATTTATTAGTCCTTATGTATACACTGATGATGAAGGCGCCTTAGTGTTTAGGAAGGTTGTTAATTCTGGGCCGCTTATTGTAAGCCTTGTTCCAAGTTTTGCCCTAGACAACAATAGCAGAGAAAAACTGAAAGTTGAAAATTATGAGAAACGGAGATATCTTCTTACAACTAGAAAGGGTAGATCAGATACTTCTGTTGTGTTTATGCCAGCAAGCTTAGTCGTGGCTAGAGAAGCGACAATAGTATTTGAAATTATCATGAAATCTGTTGCTACTGCTAAAGAGGCTCAAATTGCACAAGGAATTAAACTTACATGGGATGAAGCAGTGGCAGAGTCATCAAAGGTCTTTATTGCTATTACAAAAAATAATGATGTTATTAATGTTTCGAGCAGTATTCCAGCTGTCAAGGTGGTGGTTGACAAAACAACTTTTGTTCGTCTAACTTACATAAACCTTGAACACATTGATCTTGTTGCATTTTATTATGCCAGCAAATTGTATAATTTTGAAGAGTTGCAAAATGTAATTGCTGATTAAAAAAATATTTGTCATAAAAAATGGTGAACTTGTATCCACAAATACCACCTGAGCCTATTGAGCGTGATAAAACATTAAAGGCAGATTCATTTCGTTTAATGAATATTACAGAAGCGTTGAAGTATTTGGAAGAAGAACAAGCAAAATACTCGAGGTGTAAACGCCGTTACAATACGGTTTTCAATTCTGTACACAACACATCAATGGCCATGGGGGTGGTTTCAGCCGGATTATCTGTAGGAGGTATAACTCTTTTTGCAACGGGGGTGGGAAGTGTTATAGGAATTGCTGTTGAAGGTATTGGTCTTGTCACAAGTCTAGCATGCTTTGGTATGGAAGCCATTAACAAAAGATTTTATATGAAGTTGCAGAAGCATGAAGCATTAAGTACGCTCGCAGCAGCTAAGCTGACGAGTATGAAACTTATTATTAGTAAGGCTTTGGAAAATAATGAAATTGATGACGAAGAATTTAAGCGAGTCCAGGATGATTTGGCTAACTATAAACAACAAAAATCTGAAATACAGAATAAGATGCGTAGTCAGGCTATAAATGTTGAAGAGCTAAAGAAATCTTTTTTAGAACAAGGAAAAAAGATAGGCGTAGAAGAAACTATGAAAAAAGTTCGAGAACTTACAAGCAAGTAATGATAGGTTTTGGTAATCCATTATTTTTGTCATACACTTCGCAAAGAGATGTCATGCCTGCTCATTTGACGCCATCAGCTCCACCACCAGATTATTACTAAAAAAAAGTTTTCTTGTTGTCCTTGTAACTTGAGAAATCTGTCCGAGTGTCTTATGACTTGGGTTAAGAACTTATGATAACTAACGTCAAAGTTACTTGTAAGTTGTAGGTAACTTTGAAATTAGTTATCAAGTAAGATCACATTATTCTAGACAGTTACATGAACAGTAACTTCATAAGTTATTCACAGGCAAAGTTTTTTTTATTTTATTATAAAATGAACCAAGACGAATTACTTCTTCTTAATGATATCAATGCGGTAGAGAACAAAGACTTAGACTCGAAAAAACAACGCATTCTTTCTGTTATTGTCTCAGGCAAATCAAAGACTTATCTCGGAAAACAATACATGGTAGAAGACATAGAGTCTCTCACCGCTGAGGAACTATTAAAACTTCATGCTAAATATGAAAACCATATTGCTTCACTAATGACACGCGATTTAAGCAGGTCTCTTATTTACCTATACACAAAAGCTGTTAATCACTTCATACCAATAGACACTGACAGCCTTTCTCATGATCTCGAAAGCAACCCTATAGTTTCTAGTTCGATTGGCAAATTAGCATGTACCATGTTTTACAAGTTTGGCAATTACCTTGCACCTGCCGTAACTTTGATGGTAACTAGTAGTTATATCGATTTTTCAAAAATAAATTTTACTGCAGAAGAAAAAGAAGTATCAAATGGACGAGACGACTCCAGTTTTGACGCAGGTTCAAACTGTGACGAAGACTAAAAGTCCAGGCCGTGTTGATGCTGGAAAAAGACTGGCTGAATATAATAGGCAAAAAAAATTACAGCTTAAGGCACAAACAGAAAAGACTCATGTAACTGATCCACCGTCAGGATCGTCAGGACCTGTGTCAGTACCGTCACACCTTCATGAAAGTGAGAGACAAACAACTAAGTCTGACCCTGACCCCGAACCTCAAACAACAAAATATGTAGTTGCCGGATTTGTTGTCGGATTTGGTTACGTAGGTTATCAATTATACAAAAAATACAAACCACAGACTCGTACAGTGACCAAAAAATCAAGCACTCCAAAAATAAAAGAAGAAGTCTCCACATTACCAACAGTGTCAAAACCTTTGGACTCATTTTACATGCAGTAAATAAAAATATTATTTTAATTTTTCTTGCCTAAGAAATGAACGACTCAAAAAATTTAATGAACCTTGTGTATCACTCTGCCGTAATCAGCGGATTAGCAGTAGCGTTTTCTATGCTGGGAAAAAATCTACTCAAAATGAAATCAGCAGACTTGAGTAGACTTGACTTTGAAGACAGCGCTAAGCTAATTGTAGTTGTCACAGCGTCAATTGCGACAAAAGATTTTCTTGTTAAGCAGGGAATTATTCCTGAAAATGTTTCTATGTAAATAAAAATATTATGGCGACGATAGCTATTATGATAGGAGGTGCTATGGTTAACGCATTGGCATTTAGTGGCTCTAATTATCTCTTTTCTAAAATGGGTAGAGAAGAATCTGCAGAAGAATTAAAACGTCATAATGAAGCATCTGAAAAACTTGCTCAAGCCCAGCAAGATTATGAAAAGAATAGAATTGAGAAACTTGATTTCATCAATGAAAAACTCAGGCTTGAAGGTCACGCACAGCATACGTTTTCAAATACAGACGAAGCAATCAGGGAATATTTTCTTGTCACAGGTGAAGACATGTTTATCCCAAATCCAAAACTAAGTGACTATTACAAACCAAGCACACAACAAAGAAACGGGGAGATAATCTTTGTTCTAGTGGGAATGACATTTGTTTATTTTACAGGAGTTTTCATTGCTAGAAAAAATGGCAGCCGAAAATAAACTATCAAAAATATATTACTCTCCATCAGGCTATTGGAAAGGAGCAACAGCTATTCAGAAATTACATGTCGCTGTGGGCGGAGATATAACACTCAATCAAGTCAAGCAATGGTTACAGAGACAGGCAATTTGGCAGATATATCTACCTGCTCCAAGAAAAATAACAAGACCCCATTTTGAAAACACTACCCCAAATGACACACACCAAATGGACCTCCTGTTCTTACCACATGACACAATAAGAAAGAAACGATACAAGTATGCACTGACTGTTGTAGACATTGCTTCAAGTTATAAAGACGCTGAACCCATATCTGACAAAACAGCCAGTACAGTTGCTACAGCATTAACAAAAATATATGGTCGAGGCCCTTTAAGATACCCCAGACTAGTGCAGGTTGATGATGGATCAGAATTCAAAGGTGCAGTTAATCAGTTATTTGCTAAGCATGGTGTACTGGTCAGAAGAGGCATTCCAGGTGTACACAGATCACAGGCAATTGTAGAAAATTTCAATAAACAGTTGTCAGAGAGACTTTTCAGTTACCAGTATTCTAAGGAACTCATGCATGACACCCGTAACACGGAGTGGGTTAAGAGATTACCACATGTGATAAAAGCAATGAATAATGAAGGACACCCTAAGCCTGCTGATGCTATTAAATTGAAAACAATTGCAGAGCCAAAAAAAGGGCCAACCCCACCTCCAGACACAAGTTTATTTACCAAACAGGTGAGATATTTATATCAACCTGGTGAGGCTGAGAATGACATCAGGCGCAGGTCGACAGATCCCATCTGGTCAACATCTGTTCATAATATAAAAAAAATAATCCCTGGTCCAGACGCAACAATATATTATCTGTATGAGCCTGCGCCTCAGAGGGCATTTGTCAGAGAAGAATTACAGATTATTCCCCCAGACACCGTTACGCATTTTTAATCATTTCATCAACTAACTCATTGATTAGTTCATCAACCAGTTCATCAGCTATTTCTTCAGATAACTTGAGTCTGTAATGACCTGGTGCATAAGCTTTTTCCTTACTGAAAAACACTCGTTTCGTGTCCCCTACTGCTAGAGACTTCTTATGTGTTTGGATCATTTCAATATTGTGTCTATTTGACCTCAGTGTTTTGTTTGGATAATCAGGCATCAGTTCTCCATCTAATACTTGCTTATAATGTTCATGTCGAATGTCTTTATTTTTTATTGCTGTTTTCTTGATACCTTTGGCTTTGGATTGACTTCCCTTTTGATGCAGTATAGAATACATTTTTGATCTCAGTCCAACATACTCAACTATAGGCACACCATTTAGTTCATCCTTAAACTTTCCAGGCACTTTCTTGTTTTGTGTGCTAAACAGTGGATGGTCTTTAGGGTAATCAGACGTGTCATACATGTGTAGTTCTGTTTTCATGTCTTCATAAAAGTCTTCAGTACATACGTCTATGATCATAGAGTCAGTGTCAGTGTATAACAGACGGCAGTCAGGATACTTCGGTTTAAAGTAATCATAATAAAATTCAAGCATTAATAATTTTGACAACTCAAGAATTGCCATACCAATGAATACTGGCTTGTCCAGTTTAACAATCTTTTTTTTGAGTGACACTGCATACAATGATGAATGAAATTCTTTGTACCCTGTGTACTGTGGCTTGCCTGTAAGTTTAATTGCACCTGATTCAGTTGTAACCAGTCTCACATCTTTGCGGTGATGAGGATTTTCCATTGTCTTACCAAAACAGGCATTGTTCATAAGCTTAAAGAAGTCTTTGTCAAATGCAGTGTTGCCGTCTCTCGCACGAAGGGTTGTGTTCTTCATTATGTAATCTTTCATGAAAGCACTCTGATCAAATTGAATTCCTCTGTGAACTTTCTTTAGTACTAACCCGTGTCTGATGTAAAACTGCAACAAGCGGTAGTGGCAAACGTAATTGAATTTGTCATTCAGATTGGGTACAAGTTTAGTGTCTTCTTTTTTCCCCGTCATACTCATTTTCTCAACAGCCAACGGATAATCATTATGGTAATCATGTAGGCGGTGTGGGTACTCCAGGTCTACTTCAAAGATCCAACCCTTTTCATCATTTTGACCTCGATCCATAATATATTTTGTTAATTTTTTTATGCCAAACTGTGACAAATTATACAAACAAAAGTTTTTTAATGGCAACAATTCACACATTGCAAATCCATACAAATTATTAGCATCCAAGTATGTAATAAATGACATTAGCTTTGACGGGTCAAAGTCGTCAAGATATTTGTTGTTGGCCTTGCCATAATTGTTTGCTGCTAGACTAATACCTCCCCTCAATCCACGTTCCACCATTTCACCCATCGTACGATCAGACAACAGGTCTATAAATATCTTACTGGATTTCAAAAATGCATCCCATGTCATGCCAGGACTAGTTATGTAACAAGCAGGGTCAAGCTTGTAGTGTAACAAACCCTTTTCACGGTAACTTTCAAATACGTCTGCTAGCAAACAAACGTCAGCTTTCAAGTACTGGTCATGGTAATCACCAATTGTTTGACATCCTAACTTCCCCCATGCATCAAGTGCGTGTTGATATTCAGAGTCAGAAATACCTTTACCAGTTAGTGTAGAATAAAATTTCTCTTTTGGTGGCAGTCTTGTTTCTTCAAAAACTACCCAGTCACTGATGTACTCATATGGATAGACTCCTTTCTTAATCAAGTCCGGCTCAAAATATTTACTTGTTATTGGATACTCAGTCAGTCCTTCTGCTAGACTAGCCAACCCTAAAGACAGATGTTGCATGGAGTCATAAAATGCTAATTTATCTAACCTAAAAGTCAAGTATTTTTCAGTTGTCTGGGCAATGCAACTAATTTTTCTGTAAGACTCATCAACAGCCTGCATGATGATGTGTGAATCATATCCCTTCAGATTGTGGAAAAAGATTGGTAACTTATATGTCTTAGGATCTGTTTTTAATAACAAGTTACAATTGTTATGTGCAGCGCCTCTGTAACATCCAGTTATGTGATCATGGTCACGAACTTTATCACCCCCCAGAGGCTGTTCACAAATCCAACACATCTCAGCTGTATCAAATTTCAGTTTGTCTTCTTCTGTCATCACCAAAGGCATCTGACATGTTGTGAGATACTGTACTACCTGACTATACAGATGTCTCATTTCTGTTAAAAACAGACATGCTGCATTTTCACCTCTGTAGATAACAGGCTCTGAATGAAGACCGTCTGACCTAACAATAATGTATCCAAAAGAACACACCACTTGGTCACTCAATTTTATAGTCTTTGGTAATGACTCTGGAATTGGACCTTCATATGGAACGACGAGTGATTCAAAATCTGCGTATACTACAAACGGCAGCTTTTGTTGATTAACATAGTTCTTAAAATAAACCTTGCTGCCAGGATCTGGATACCTAAGTATTGTTTGAATGTCATCAGCCGACCTACAATGTAGAATGTGTTTATGTGCCACTGCAATAGAGGAGAATCTTTGTAAACATCTCTTACACACTTCCTGTTTACCATTATGTTTTGATACATGATTATGAATTAGACGTGACATATTTCTGATAATTGTGTAGTGAAAGTTATCACCAGAGCTTATTAGCAACATATCAACATGTTTATCTTCTGACTGTCCATATGTTGGGGCAATTGGTGATACTCTAATTGGCTGTAACTTATTCTCTGACTCATTTTCCCATACAAACACATTCACGGATATACCAGGATTTAGTTTTTCAAACAAGTCTATGTCCTCTATTTTAACAGGGAACTCAATGCCACTGAAGTTGAGTTCGTTTATAAATTTGGTATAGTTAGATACACGTTCAGGTTTTGTTTTTACAAAATGAAGTTTAGAAAGCACACACCACATGAAACAGAAATTATCATTGTTCTGAATATTGACGACACCCTTTTTTTTTGCAACCTCAGTTGGAAGTGGTATCCATGATTTGCCTAAAATAGGATGATATCTTGACTGCTTTAGTTGTAGTTCATGTACAAGGCCTTCATGCCAGCCAGACCCTTGCATTTCTGCTCTGTCAGTTGCTTCATGGAAGTCTGGTAACAATCTTTCTCTAAACACTTTCTCTAGTTCTCTTCTCGAATTAACTGTGTGCTGCCTTGTCGAGATATACGCTACAATAACTTTACCAACATCTCTGACAAATTCTATTTTTGCAACAATCTGAATCTTTACACTATCAGAAAGAAGGTTATTTTGTATGACTAAAAAAGATCTTTCTATTGATTCATAGACATTGTAAATATTATATATAGGTAAGTCAGTTGTGTGAAACACGTTTCTTAATCTTTGACGGTTGTCCATCTTTTTTATTTGTCCGACAAAAAAATAAATAGAAAATTATATAGTGTAAAATGGCACTTTATTGACAAAAACCTATATAATAGACAAAATTAATTACCAACAAATAAGCCACTTTCCTGGTATGTCTTCTGTTGTATCATGTTCAATCTTTTGCATGTGTAATATTGTTTTATTAACAGTAATAAATTTAACATTTTTATTTTCTTTTTTTATTTGATGGTGTATTTGTAAACACATAATCTTAAACCAGTCAGATTTAGCATCATAAACTAAAAAATCATTTGTCCTATTATTATAACATGGAAAAGTATTAGAATATCCAAGATAAAAACTATATGTCATGTGTATCTTCATCGGTGATGGGAGTTCTGAAAAAGGGCGTCTAACTTGTGTTTTTAAGTCACTAATAAGCATAAAATCCCTGAAACTCGATGTAATATCCATGAATTTACCAATAGGCCAATTTTGATCCTCTTGTCCGTCCATCATTTTTTATAGACAAACCAAAAAGATAAATTAATTTACTAACCCATACCCAGTGGGTTGATCTGTCTTCAAAATGAGCTTTAGATGCTTAGTTGATTTCAGTTTATTTTTTACATCATCCCGTTCTTGCTTATTTGGAATGACATCGTTCTCTCTGAGACAGTCTTCAAAGCTGTCACGGTCCTTACAGTAAAACAAACAGATAAACTTTAACTGTTCTCGAAAATCTTTTAGTACAGCATTATATTTCTGAGTGAGAATCCATACACTTATGTTTGCATGTCTGCCACTGAAGGCAAGTTCTGCTAATATGTTTCTCTTTTTGACAATGTCTTTTTCTGCAGAACAGTCATCAACTATGAACAATGTTGGCTGTCCTTCAAATTGCTTGTAAAAATATAGCAGGTAATCATTCAGTTTTTTCTCAGGGTCGACTAAGTATATGTTGTTGTCAGTCCAAATGAATGAACGGTTGTGATAAGCTTTGTTGTGTTTGATTGTTGGACAAAATATTACAATGTTTTCGAAATGATGAAGGTATCTTGTTTGTAAGAGGTTAAGAACAAATTCAGTCTTCCCACACGAAGTGGCGCCACAAAATAGGCCGCAAAGTGAATCGTGCGTCATTAAGTCCATTTTAAAAACACAATATAATCTGTTTGTACAAAAACACTATGCTTGCCTTTCTGGTTATAAAAGGGGTTTCAAACTAACCACTCACACCGCAAGCCTTATAATAATGACTACGAAAAGCTTGTCTGGTTTTATTTTCTCCCTACTTGGACGTCAGTGACGGTGTGCGGTCTGTGATTTTAGACCTTACACCCAGAAGCTGCAAGGTCTAAAATCACAGATAGGTCCGCCATTATCATGTTGGTTGGGTAAACAGCACGCAACACAAATGTCCGTGATCTGGTTTCAATTTAAATGCATAACAGGACAAGGCAATGTCCGTGATCTGGTTCAAACTAACAACTCACTCCCCGATTTTCTCCTCGAGTGATCTAAAACACTTGTAAAACATGGTGGGGTGTATACTAAATTGAATAATTGAGGTCTCTCCCGGGATTAAAGTTGTGGGTTTCAATTTAAAGGCATCACGCGACAGGGTAATAAATAACTGTATGAAAGGCTGATTGTCACCCACTGGAGCGAAAACAGGAAACCGTTTCACAACCAATTTTCAAGCCCAACTTTCTGGTTATTAAAGAGATGCAATCTTGTAAACTCACATGACTACACAACAGCTGTCTCTACCTACAGGTTATGGCGGCAATAACTGCACGCAACAGGGATTTGGTTTCATCACGCGACAGTCTTGAACACAAAGACCGATTGTTCAACAGCGCAATGTCCGTGTGCGTCGAAGCAGTTACGATGTGTGAAGTGAAAACTTTTCACAGATAAATTTTCCTCCACACAATTTTTCACGTTGGACGTTTCATTTACGAAATAACCTATATTAGAGATTTGTTCTATATTTTTGGTTTGCCCCAGAGTAAGAAAAATGACATAGTGGTTTAGTGACATACATTGAAGCGTTGACACAAAAAGGAATGCTAATTTGTTTTGTGTGTGCAGAGAGAGAGAGAGAGAGAGAGAGAGAGAGAGAGAGAGAGAGAGAGACTATTTGGGCACAGAAGACTATTGTTTACTATGGTGGTATGAACAGGAAGTAGACACTATTTCTCAGGAAGGCCAACTCTGACAGCATTGAGTGGTGGGGTGTGGGGGTGTGTGTGTGTGGGGGGGTGGGTGGGTGGTGTGTATTTCTCGGGAAGATATTTTAACTAGCCTTTTGTTTCCAAGGGGTTGGGGGACCTGACTGGGCAGATAAATCTGTTAAATGAATTTGGTCAAGTGCGTTTGTTTATTTACGGAAAGGATTAAATAAATCAATTGTTTCTTAAATGGGTGTCGTTGTACTCTCCTATATACTTTCTCTTATATGAACGTGCTCAATTACATCATGTCTCTGGAAACCCCAAACCTCTGACCCGTATAGCACAATGGGTTTAATCTTGACATCAAAAATGTGAAAAACAGTGTCAGCTGGCAAGTTTTGTAATTTAAAGTATAGTCTTTTGATACCTGCAACTGCTCTCCTGGCTTTTCCAGCTAAGTTTTCTACACATCTAGCCCAGTTAAGAGTAGAGGAAAATATCACACCAAGGTAAGTATAACTGGACTCGACTTGAATCTGCTTGTCAGCATAAAACCATTTTTCACAATTTTTCACAAAACCTCCATTTTTGAAGACCACCACTTTTGTCTTGTCCATGTTCACAGTGAGACCCCATTTTTTACAGTATTTTTCTAAACAATTAATTTTCTTTTGGAGATCTGCTACAGAGTCAGAGACAATGGCTATATCATCAGCATACATAAGAAGGAAAATACCCAGTGGGTCTGCAAAAATATCAATGCCACGTGCACCGCACGATGATATTTCTGTCTCAAATTCTGAAAGAAAGATAGAAAACAGCAGTGGGCTCAACACACAACCTTGTCGCACCCCTGACATGCAATCAAAGTAGTCGGTAACTTTGGTTCCAACCCTTACAGCAGCTTTTACATGTTTGTACATACTCTCAAGTGTCTGAAGCAACTTTCCATGAACTCCTTTACGTAACAAGAGATACAACAGTTTTGTCCTGTGCACACTGTCGTAAGCTTTAGAAAAATCTACGTACATGGTGTAAAAACGGCCACCCTGCTTGCTAAGATACTTTTGCACTAGTGCCTGTAAGCAAAAAATGTTATCTATAGTACTGTACCCTTTACGGAAGCCAGCTTGAGCCTCAGGAATACAATCATTCTCTTCACAAAAACGCACCAACCTGTTGTTAATGACAAAACTGTACAACTTACTGATAACGTTCAGAAGAGAAATTCCTCTGTAGTTGTCAACATTTCTAGGGTTACCCTTTTTGTGTAGTGGAAATATCACAGCCATGGTCCAGCTTTCAGGGTATTCCGCACTTTGAAACACACGATTGAACAAAGGATGCAGAAATTTCACAAGGATCTCACCTGCATGATGAAAAAGGTCAGTGGGCAAGCCATCAGGGCCTGATGCTTTCCCTTTCTTCATGCTATTAATAGCACTGCGAATTTCATCCTGTGTGATTTCCTCGTCAAATTTTGCATTATGACAACCATCACAATCATCAGATATATGGTCATTCAAAACACCCTCGGCCTGTCTGCTGAAACCTGAATCATCAACATTCTGATCCACATTTAGCAAATTACGAAAATAATCATACCACACGCGTGGTGAAATGACATCAGAACACAACTTTTTAACGCCAGTCAGAGACTTTATTTTTTGCCAAAATGTTCTTGAGTTTGCATCATTACATGCATCGTTGAGCTCATTCAAAACCCGTGCGTTGTACTCTACTTGTTTTGTTTTACACAACTTCTTAAATTCTTTCTTCATGTCAAGATACTTCCCTAAGTCGTCATGTGTGTTTGTGTGTCTGAACTGCTTCAACTGTATGTACTTGTTTTGTTTTGCTAACTCGCAGTCCGAGTCCCACCACGGCGGCTGTGCACGGGATTCACCTACCTTCTTACCTGACCTCATTTTGACAGCTGCCTTCTGAATGAATGCTACAAAACAGGCCGACCCTTCTTCTACACTCGAGTCAAGCGCTGACAAAAAGTGTTGAAACTGAGTCTCCTGATTATCTTCAATGTATGCACAAAAGGATTCAGCGTAGTTTTCTTTCCAAACAAATTTAACCCCTTCCTCTAGTATTATATCATTATTTAAATCATCATCATCACTTGAATAAACAGACTGAATAGAAGTAAACGTGGTTACAATGGGGAAATGGTCTGACTCACACCTGTCTGCAACAAACATATCGGTCACTAGGTCAAACACGGATTTAGAGCAAATACAGTAGTCCACCACACTTTTGCCTCTGTTGGCCACGCACGTAATTTCTCCCTCACTGTCACCTTTCGTTCTGCCATTGACAATAAACAAACAGTACTCTTGACATAGTTCTATCAGTTTCCGACCAAAACTGTTTATGCCAATATCTTTTGACCTCCGTGGGCTTTGTGGTACATCCTCTAGCAGATCTGTTAATTCCAGTAAAGGCTGCACGTGTGTATTGTCATCAATAAAATCAGTATCAGACAGACCGGCAGTGCGGGCGTTAAAATCGCCACATAATAGCCAAGGCAGCTCAGGGTGAGCACGTAACACTTGAGACATGTAGTTTTCTAACACTTCAAAACCATCAACGTTATCTTCACCATATACAACAGAACGCTCTGGAGCCACATACACAAATGCTGCCAGAACATCAGATGCAGAATTCAAAACAGACTTACCAATCTTTAGAAACACAATATCCTCAGCTGCCTGCATTAAACGCAACACATGACAGGCTATAGATTTATGTACACACACGGCCACGCCCCCTTTTAACTTTTGTGTACGTGGTGAAAAAAACACCTGATACTCTGGAAAGGTATCCTCTATAACATTTTGCTTACACGACCAGATCTCTGAAAATGCAAAAATTTGACACTTTTCACAGAACTGCCTAAAAGAAACACTTTTCAGCTTATTTACAAGACCTTGGATATTCCATGCCATGATGCGAAACATAGAGCTACCACTTTCATCACTACCACTTTCATCATCACAGTGTGTGGGTGTGGGTTTGAGTATGGGCACTTGAGCGCATGTGTGTGCAGGTAAGTCGTCCTGTGAAGACACATGGTGGGGGTCCTGTGGGTCTGAATGAGGGACGGGCTGTCTTCTCCTGGTTGCTGGGTCAACATGCCGGCCTGCCCCTCATTTCTGCCCCCTACGTTCCACTAGCCTCTGGGTAGCAGCGTCGTATGCGTGGGTCTTTCCCTCAACAACGAGGGAGTCGAAGCGGAGGAAGGCCTTCTTCCCCGCCTGCTTGGCCTCCTTGAGGAAGGGTAGCAGCTTGCGGCGCACGTCCCTCACCCGAGGGGTGAAGTCCTCAGAGATGTAGACCCGGGACCTGTTCTCCTTCAGCGTTCTGCGCTCAAACAGGATCCGCTCCTTGTCTTTGTACTTGTTGAAGCACACGATGATGGGGTGGGGCGCCTTGCCCCCCTTCAGACGATGGGCACGCTCCACCTCGATCTCCTCCTCTATGCCCATCTCGTCCTTCAACATTGACTTGACAGCTTTCTCACAGTCCGCCCAAGTCTCTGAGCGCCCCTGGGGGTGGGGGATTCCGTGAAAGATCAGATTCTTGCGTCTGCTCCGCCCCTCCAAATCATCCAGCTTATCCTCCAGCTGCGTAACTTTCTCCTTCAACTCTTTGTTTTCTTTCATCACCGCAGTAAAGTCACTCTGAATTTTGTCCATTTGCTCCTGCATTGTAGCTTTCATACTGTCCATCTTTTTGTCCATCACATTCAACATTTTAAACACATCAGCAATGGTCGGCTCAGACACTGCGTTTGCCTCACCCCCGGGCGACTGGTTGTCTTGGTTCCCTTGGCATGTCAAAAGAGTCTGTCGTTTCGGTGGGCCTGGGTTCGCTTCGACATCGCCACACCGGAGCAGAAAGCCGACCAAAAACACGAGAATGACTGCCACCGGTCCGCTGACACTGACAGTGCGGTAACGTAGGGCTGCCTTCCTCTGTGCTTTGCGAGCCATGAAGTTTTGAAAAGTCCAGTAAAAGGTACCGCAAATGGCACAAAAAGCTACCGAACTGATCGGCATGATGAGCTGAATCACCCTGTCGTTGTTCTAAAGTCACTCATTAAGTAATTATGTTGCAAAATGCTAAAAATGTGCGGAGCCGCTCTTCAACTGTGTCTGTGTGTGTGTGTGTGTGTGTGTGTGTGTGTGTGTGTGTGTTTGTGTGTTTGTGTGTTTGTGTGTTTGTGTGTTTGTGTGTTTGTGTGTTTGTGTGTTTGTTTGTTTGTTTGTTTGTTTGTTTGTTTGTTTGTTTGTTTGTTTAGTCTTAGTAACTGACATCAAGACAAATTCCAATGTTTTTATTGTTTTGTACATGGAAACATATGGCAATAAACCATCTTATCTTATCTGTGTCTGGTCGAACTGAAAAGGCATTTCTCTCCTTATATCTGATATTTGTCTGGTTTTGGCAAGATATAAATGTAGGATAAATGTAATTTTTTTCCATACCATATCTGCATATCTTAGACATATCTTGTTTTGGCATAAAATTGTATGACATGTTTCATAGTCACATATTTATGCCAAAACTGTACATCTGACTTTTAATCTGGTTTGACCTAAAATTCTTCTCTGAATACAGGGGAATAATTTTATGCCAGACCTATACATCTTCTCTGTGGTCTGGTTTGGCATAGTATTAAACCCCCAAACAGATGGAATAATTTTATGCCAGACGTTCACATAACGGGATGTGTGGATCTGTCTGGAAAAAACCACAGAAGCTTTTAAATTCTAAAACCAACAATGATGAATAACTTCACCAATTTTGTGGTCACAAGTCCAAGATTTTGATAAGTGATAGAGCAGCTATTTTTTAAGATATTTACATAAAAATCCAATTTTAGCATATCTTGAGATATCAGGTTCTGGTTCTAATAGGACGGTTTGTTTGACCTCAGTGACTTGTTTGGATAATCAGGCATTAATGCACCATCTAACACTTGCTTGTAATGTTCATGACGGATGTCTTTATTTTTTATTGCTGTTTTTTTTTATTCCTTTGGCTTTTGACTGACTTCCCTTGTGGTGCAGTATAGAATACATTTTTGATCTCAGTCCAACGTACTCAACAATAGGCACACCATTCAGTTCATCCTTAAACTTACCAGGCACTTTTTTGTTTTGTGTGCTAAACAGTGGATGGTCTTTAGGGTAGTCAGAGGTGTCATACATGTGTAACTCTGTTTTCATGTCTTCGTAAAAGTCTTCAGTACACACATCAATGATCATAGAGTCAGTGTCGGTGTATAGCAGACGACACTCAGGATACTTCGGTTTGAAGTAATCATAATAAAATTCAAGCATCAACAGTTTTGACAACTCAAGAATTGCCATACCAATGAATACTGGCTTGTCCAGTTTAACAATCTTTTTTTTTGAGTGACACTGCATACAATGATGAATGAAACTCTTTGTACCCTGTGTACTGTGGTTTACCTGTAAGTTTAATTGCACCCGATTCAGTTGTGACCAGTCTCACATCTTTGCGGTGATGAGGATTTTCCATAGTCTTACCAAAACAGGCATTGTTCATAAGCTTAAAGATGTCTTTGTCAAATGCAGTGTTGCCGTCCCTGGCACGCAATGTTGTGTTCTTCATTATGTAATCTTTCATAAAAGCACTCTGATCAAATTGAATTCCTCTGTGAACTTTCTTTAGTACTAACCCATGTCTGATGTAAAACTGTAGTAAGCGATAGTGACAAACGTAATTGAATTTGTCATTCAGATTTGGTACAAGTTTCTCTCTTGGCTTGACTTCGCGAACGAAGATTTTATAGGAGTTGCCCACGACGTCTGCAGGCTTGTTCGTGGCTGCGGAGGCCAATCCGAGACAGGCAGGTTCGACCGCAGTGGCTGCAGGGGAAGGTCTGGCCAGGGTTCTGAGCTGCGGCATCTCTGTTTTTTCTCCTGAGCCGCTTGTCCTTAAGGCTAGCTCTGCGAGAGTCCTCAAAGGAGACAGCTGCCTTGTAAATGGTGGAGCGCCAGGTGTCACGGTCCGCAGCAAGCGAAGACCACTGGTGGTGGTCGATTTGGCAGGCACTAAGTGACTTCTTGAGACAGTCTTTGTATCTCTTCTTTGGTGCCCCTCTGTCACGGTGTCCAGTAGCAAGCTCGCCGAACAGGGTGATCTTTGGTAGGCGATGATCCTCCATCCTGGAGACATGCCCCGCCCAGCGGAGCTGTGTCCGCAGCAGCAAAGCCTCGATGCTCACAGTTTCAGCCTGTTCAAGGACCTCGACGTTGGTGACATAGTCACTCCAGTGAATGCCCAGGATGGTACGCAGGCAGCGCTGGTGGAAGCGTTCGAGGAGTCGTAGTTGGCTGCGGTAGAGGGCCCAGGACTCGGAACCATACAGCAGGGTGGTGAGGACCACAGCTCTGTACACGCTGATCTTGGTGCCTGTTTTCAGCTGTTGATTGTGCCACACCCGCTTGAAAAGTCGCCCGAAAGCACTGTTCGCTTTTGCCAGCCTGCTGTCAAGCTCCTTGTCCAGCTTGGCGTCCGACGTGATAATGCAGCCAAGGTAAGTAAACTGGTGCACTGACTTTAGTTCAGACTCGCCAATGGTGATGTGAGGAGGGTGATACACTGTCTTGGGTGCCGGCTGATGGAGGACCTCTGTCTTTTTCAGACTGACCTCGAGTCCAAAGAGCTGGGCAGCATCTGCGAAGCAAGACGTGATGCGCTGCAGGGCTCTCTCTGTGTGTGCAACGAGGGCAGCATCATCAGCAAAAAGCAGCTCACGAATCAGTTGGTCTAGGGTTTTCGTGTGGGCCTGCAGTCGTCTGAGGTTGAACAGGCTGCCATCGAGACGATACCTGATGTACACTGCATCGTCATCATCGAGGTCCACTGTGGCCTGCTTCAACATCATGCTAAAAAAGATGGTGAAGAGGGTCGGTGCCAGCACGCAGCCCTGCTTTACGCCGTTGAGAATAGGGAATGGTTCTGAGAGGTCATTGTTGAGTCTGACCTGGCCTTGCTGGTCCTCGTGTAGCTGGAAAATCATGTTGAGGAACTTTGGGGGACAGCCAAGTCGCTCCAGGATCTGCCACATGCCTTGCCTGCTCACAGTGTCGAACGCTTTTGTTAGGTCGACAAATGTTACGTACAGCCCTTTGTTCTGCTCGCGGCACTTCTCCTGTAGCTGTCTCAGCACAAAGACCATATCGGTGGTGCTCCTGTTTGCTCTGAAGCCACACTGGCCCTCTGGGAGTTGGTCTTCAGCGATGGCAGGTACCAGCCGATTCAGGAGCAGCCTTGCAAGGATTTTCCCAGCAATGGACAGCAGGGTAATTCCCCGATAGTTGGAACAGTCAGACTTCTCGCCTTTGTTCTTGTACAGGGTGATAACGACTGCGTCACGGAGATCTTTTGGTAGTGTTCCTTCCTCCCAGCAGCAGAGAAAGAGGTCATGGAGCTTGTTGTGCAGTGCTGTGCCTCCATGTTTCCAGATCTCTGGCGGTATTCCATCAATGCCTGCTGCTTTGCCACTCTTGAGCTGGTGGATGGCTGTGAGGGTCTCTTCAGCGGTGGGCGGTTCGTCCAATTCAACCTTTACTGGGAGGTGTGGGATTTGTAGGACGACTGCTTCTTGAACAGTGCGCTCAGCGCTGAAGAGGCTCTGAAAGTATTCCGACCAGCGGTTCAAGATGGAGGTATTATCTGTGAGGAGTGCCTGGCCATTCGCGCTTCGCAGGGGACTTTGTACCAGGTGCCTGGGGCCATACACTGCTTTCAGTGCTTCGTAGAAGCCCCTGTAGTCACCATTGTCAGCACAAAGCTGGGTCCTCTGTGCAAGTCTGGTCCACCACTCATTCTGGAGATCTCTGAGCTTGCGCTGGAGACTGCTGCAGACGAGGCGGAAGGCAGACTTCTTCACAGGGCAGGAAGGCTGGGCTAGGTGGGCCTGATGGGCGGCTCTTTTTTTTGCTAGGTGTTCCTGGATCTCTACATCGTTTTCGTCAAACCAGTCTTTGTTCTTCTTTCTGGCGAAACCCAAGACTTCTGCAGAGGATTTTGCAATAGCAGTTTTCAGTTGTTCCCAAAGTGTTTCAGGGGAGGAGTCTACTGGGTCCGCTGTGTCTTTGAGCCTGCGCAGTAAATCTGTCTGAAAGGCAGCTTTCACATCGTCACGCTGAAGGCTGGCAACATCAAGCTTTTTCTTGGGGGGCCCCCATTTCTTGGGTTTTGGCTTGAAGTGGAGCCTGAGTTTGCAGCGGACAAGGCGGTGGTCAGTGTGGCACTCTGCGCTGGGCATCACTCTGGTGAGGAGGACGTCACTGCGGTCCATCTGACGCACTAGGACATAGTCGATAAGGTGCCAGTGCTTGGAGCGAGGATGCATCCAGGTGGTCTTTCGACTGTCCTTTTGCTGAAAAGTAGTGTTGGTGATGACCAGTTGCTGCTCCGCACAGAACTCCAATAGTAGGCGGCCATTGTCATTGCAGTTCCCCACGCCATGCTTGCCGAGGACTCCTTTCCAGGCTTCAGAGTCCTGGCCCACTCTGGCGTTGAAGTCGCCAAGGATGATGACTTTGTCGTCTGCAGGGGTACTCTGTAGGAGGCTGCGCAGGTCAGAGTAAAACTTGTCCTTTTCAGCAGGCTCTGCCAGGAGGGTTGGGGAGTACACACTGAGAAGGGTGACGTGCTGCTGGTGTCTCAGTGGGAGGCGCATGGACATGATGCGGTCTGAGTGGCCCGTTGGTAGGTTTTCCAGCTTAGTCGCAATGGATGTCTTGACCATGAAACCCACGCCTGAAAGCCGTCTTTCTGATGCAGGCCTGCCTGACCAGTAGAGGGTGTACCCAGCACCAAGTTCTTGGAGGCTGCCTTCGTCCGGAAGGCGTACTTCGCTGAGCGCGGCGATGTCGATGTTTAACCTCCGCAATTCATGGGCAATGAGGGCGGAGCGACGTTCAGGGCGTCCGCTGTCTGCTTTGTCGAGCATGGTTCGGACGTTCCAGCATGCTACGTTGAGTCCGGTCGTGGTCGTCATGAGAGTGGATCCGTTATTCTTTCTTGTTTTTTGACCGCAGGAGAAGATGCCCGTTGACCGTGGCTAGCCAACTGGGGTTGCGAGGGGACGATCTTTGGTTAGGCCACAAGCACCCTATCAAGCAGCATTCAAATTTGTTTGGATTTTGAAAGGAATGTCTCAGAGTTTCACTCTTTTAAAAATGTAGAAATACATTTATTATCTTGGTGAGTCCATTGTTTTCAAGCACAGCTGTTTACATGACTTTTTCAATGACATCGCACAGTGGTATGGCTGAAGATACCAACTTTATATTGTGCATGAATAAGGGCGAAGGCTGAAATTTGTTTTGATACTAACTTTATTTGTGTGGCTTAAGTCTTTGACAAATGGCAGCCCAACTATCAAGACCTTTTGATCATACCTCGTATTTTGGTGATAGTGAGAACCTTTAGATATGTGTATTATATAAAAAAAAATGTTGATCTGTGCATGATTGTAAGGTAACGTAGATCTGTGTATTGTGTAAGGAAATGTAGGTCTGTGTGTGGTTGTAAGGTGATGTAGATCAATGTTCTGTGTAAAGAAATGTAGGTCTATGTTCTGTGTAAGGTAATGTAGATCTATGTTCTGTGTAAGTTAATGTAGATCTATGTACTGTGTAAGGAAATGTAGATCTGTGTGTGATTGTAAGGTAACGTAGATCTGTGTAAGGTAATGTAGATCTTTGTGTGATTGTAACGTTATGTAGATATATGTACTGTGTAAGGTAATGGGCAGTGGGCAGTGGGCAGATGTTCACATCTGCACGGGACATAGACGACCCCGCCCTGCACGAGTCGCCTGCTGCCTTGCAGGCCTGGCCGCTTGGCTGCGGAAAGGCTAAGGGAGGAAACCCCTGACATCAAAGCCCCCGTGTCTCCGGGGAAGGCTTCTGAGCCAGAGACTAGGACAAGGACAGTCTGATATAAAACCTACGACCCGAGGACCTCGATGCCATCGTCCCAGCTTGCTAGGCCATGGCAGATGAACCAAGGGTTTAAAGGGTGGGGCCAGTACTGCGCACACTGCACTCCACCAAAAAGCTCCACCGCGCAGGCTTTAGGAAACGTCCACGGACCATGACACTGACCATTCCAAGTCCTGTAGCGACGGGCGAGGGGCGAAACGGCAGGTGAAAGATGTCACTGGAAGCCGCAGTCTCAAACCTGCATGCAGGCGGTTCAGGATATTGGTCGCCTGATGTTGACCTGGGGATGACAACATCACTCGGCACACCCTGAACGACCAAGCAACCTTCTCTAGGGACAGCACTGCTTGCTCCACATGGAGAGGGGCCTAGAAAAGGTACAAGTTTAGTGTCTTCTTTTTTACCTGTCAAACTCATTTTCTCAACAGCCAACGGATAATCATTATGGTAATCATGTAGGTGGTGTGGGTACTCCAGGTCTACTTCAAAGATCCAACCCTTTGCATCATTTCGGTCATGACTCATAATATTGTTTGTTATGTCTGTTATGTCATACTGTGACAAATCATACAGACAAAAGTTTTTCAAGGGCAATAACTCACACATCGCGTATCCGTAAAGGTTATTAGCGTCAAGGTACGTAATGAATGACCTTGACCTCAAGGGGTCAAACCCAAGGTCACCATGACCGTCCAGATATTTATTGTTGGCCTTGGCATAATTATTTGCTGCAATACTAATACCACCCCTCAATCCACGTTCCACCATTTCACCCATCGTACGATCAGACAACAGGTCTATAGATATCTTACTGGATTTCAAAAATGCATCCCATGTCATGCCAGGACTAGTTATGTAGCAAGCAGAGTCAAGTCTGTAGTGTAACAAACCCTTTTCACGATAACTTTCAAATATGTCTGCAAGCAAGCAAACATCAGCTTTCAAGTACTGGTTGTGATAGTCACCAATCGTTTCACACCCCAGTTTATCCCATGCATCAAGTGCATGTTGATATTCAGAGTCAGAAATACCTTTGCCAGTTAGTGTAGAATAAAATTTCTCTTTTGGTGGTAGTCTTGTTTCCTCAAACACAACCCAGTGATCAATGTACTCGTACGGATAAACACCTTTCTTAATCAAGTCTGGCTCAAAATATTTACTTGTTATTGGATATTCAGTCAGTCCATCTGCCAAACTAGCCAACCCTAAAGGCAAATGTTGCATGGAGTCATAAAATACTAATTTGTCCAATCTAAAAGTCAAGTACAGTGGAGTCCAGTTAACACGAACTCGCTTAACACGAATTTCCGGTTAACACGAAACGTTTTTGCATTCCCGGCCAACGGCCTTCTTATTCTGTATTAAAATTCCACTGATAACACGAAATGCTTAACACGAAATTTCGCTTAACACGAAGCTGTTTTCGGTTCCCAACCAGAGCAATTTCACTATTATTCACCTGTTTAACACGAACACAGATTCCATTCACCGAAAACCAAATTCACGTGTCGCTCTCGCGCTGTGGAGTACACATAACAGATCAGAGCGAACTCTAGTCTGTGATTGGCTGAATAGCCTTCGGCTGTTGTAATCCGTCTTCTCATTGGCTAGCACTTCTGAACTGTATTCATGTTGTATCATTCGTGTACCAACACAACCCTTTTACCGATGCGGGATTGTAATTCAGCCTGTGTTGCTTTTACCTGATGGATTGTAACTTACTATGGATTTTACCTGATGGATTTTACATTAAATATGTGAGCTGAACACGTTTCTTTGTGTTTTCCTAGCGAGCTGAAGGTATGCACATCAAAGTACGATAATGTGCACTTTTAACCTCGTATTCATTCATGCACGCATCTCTTACACACTTTTTTTTTTTTGCCGGGAGGGCCGTGATCAATTTTGAGGCCATATCGGTTAACACGAAATACGGTTAACACGAAGTGATTTTCCGTGTCCCCAGAAATTCGTGTTAAGCAGACTCCACTGTATTTCTCAGTTGTCTGGGCAATACAACTAATGTTTTTGTAAGACTCATCTACAGCCTGCATGATAATGTGTGAATCATATCCTTTGAGATTGTGAAAAAAGATTGGTAACTTATATGTCTTAGGATCTGTTTTTAATAATAAGTTACAATTGTTATGTGCAGCACCTCTGTAACGCCCTGTTATGTGATCATGGTCACGAACTTTGTCACCCCCCAAAATCTGTTCACAAATCCAACACATCTCAGCTGTTTCAAATTTCAGTTTGTCTTCTTCTGTCATCACCAAAGGCATCTGACATGTTGTGAGATATTGTACTACCTGACTATACAGTTGTCTCATTTCTGTTAAAAACAGACATGCTGCATTTTCACCTCTGTAGATAACAGGCTCTGAATGCAAACCGTCTGACCTAACAATAATGTATCCAAAAGAACACACCACTTGGTCACTTAGTTTTATAGTCTTTGGTAATGATCCTGGAACAGGACCTTCATATGGTACTACCAGTGATTCAAAATCAGCATACACTACAAACGGCAGCTTTTGCTGATTCCCATAGTTCTTAAAATATACTTGACTACCAGGATCTGGATACTTAAGTACAGTTTGTATGTCATCAGCTGATCTACAATGCAGGACGTGTTTATGTGCTACATTTATAGAAGAAAATCTTTGTAAACATTTTTTACACACTTTCTGTTTACCATTGTGTTTTGTTGTATGCCCATGAATTAGTCGTGACATATTTATGATAATTGTGTAGTGGAAGTTATCATTATCACCGGCAGGGCCTATTAATAACATGTCAACATGCTTATCTTCTGACTGACCATATGTTGGAGCAAGTGATGATACTCTAATGGGTTGTAACTTGTCAACAGACTCATTATCCCACACAAACGCATTCACAGATATACCAGGATTTAATTTTTCAAACAAATCTATGTCCTCTATTTTAACAGGGAACTCAATACCACTGAAGTTGAGTTCATTTACAAATTTAGTGTAGTTAGATACACGTTCAGGTTTTGACTTTATAAAGTGTAATTTAGCAAGCACACACCACATGAAACAATGGTTGTCATTGTTCTGTATATTAACTACAGCCTTTTTGTTTGCAACCTCTGTTGGCAGTGGCAACCATGATTTACCAAATATAGGATGATACCTTGACTGTTTTAGTTGTAGTTCATGTACATGACCTTCGTGCCAACCAGACCCCTTCATTTTTGCACTGTCAATTGCTTGGAGAAAGTAAGGTAAAAGTCTGTCTCTAAACACGTTCTCTAATTCTCTTCTTGTGTTAACTGTGTGTTGTCTTCTTGATATATACGATACAATCACTTCACCGTCTACTCTAGTAAATTCTATTTTAGCAACAATCTGAATCTTTACACTGCCTGTAAGAAGATTATCTTGTATGACAGAAAAAGAGTTTTCTATTGATTCATAGACATTAGTATTGGATATAGGCAAGTTTGTTGTGTGAAACACGTTTCTTAAACCTGATGAGCCAGGGTTTGATGTGCCAGGGCTTTGAGCATTATCCGTCATTTTTATTTGTCCGACAAAATAATAAATGAAAAAATATTACCACTGGCTCACCTTGTGTAATACCACTTTATTAACTGTAACACTGTTAATATAAACATTTAGTTTACGTAGTTGTTTAAATATGCTATAACAAACATCCCCTAACCAACCATAGTTGTTATCATCAACTTTAAAAGTAGGTGTCTTTAAATCAACTGTCATGCACTCCACACCTGGAAGCTCATCAACATAATCCAAAGTCACACTGTATGTAGCATATATTTCTGATGGTGCTGAAAGGCTTATGTAAGTCTGTTTGGGTGACATTAAGTCAGTAAAATGCATAACATATTTGAAGCAGTGTGAGATATCAAGCACTTGTATGATTTGTCCGTCTGTCATTTTTATTAGACAAACAAAAGAATAAATTAATTTACTAACCGATGCCCTGTGGGCTGATCTGTCTTTAAAATGAGCTTTAGATTCTTAGTTGATTTCAGTTTATTTTTTACATCATCACGTTCATGCTTATTTGGTATCACATCATTCTCTCTGAGACAGTCTTCAAAGCTGTCATGATCTTTACAGTAAAACAAACAAATAAACTTTAACTGTTCTCAAAAATCTTTCAGTACAGCATTATATTTTTGAGTGAGAATCCATACACTGATGTTTGCATGTCTGCCACTGAAAGCAAGTTCTGCTAAAGTGTTTCTCTTCTTGACAATGTCTTTTTCTGCAGAACAGTCATCAACAATGAACAGGGTTGGCTGTCCTTCAAATTGCTTGTAAAAATATTGTAGGTAGTCATTTAGTTTTTTTTTTTTACCCCCACCCGGGTCTGCCCTGGGGGACTTGGGTGGGGTTAGGTATTTTTTAGTTCCCAGGGTCACCCTGGTCAGCCCCACAGGGTGGGTTTTTCTCTCTATTCTGGGGCATGTGTTTCTGTCTACCCTTTGTCCATTCACCTGTATTTGCCTTTTTAAAACTCTTCCTACTGTCTGCACTGCCTGCAGCTCTTGATGTTGGATGTGTGTTGCTAAATGGTCTTAGCTTTATTTAGGCCCCATGTTGTAGGTTTATTTAACGTATTTGACCGGCTGGCAACATACATTCAATTTTCTGTTTAGTTTTTTTTTTTCACAAGCAGTGCAGGCACGTCCTGAGAAAGCCTTGTTGCTGTCAGGACGTTAAGCAATGTACAATCAATCATTTAGTTTTTTCTCAGGGTCAACTAAGTATATGTTGCTGTCAGTCCAAATGAATAATCGGTTGTGATAAGCTTTGTTGTGTTTGATAGTAGGACAAAATATCACAATGTTTTCAAAGTGGTGTATGTATCTTGTTTGTAAGAGATTAAGTACAAATTCAGTTTTACCACACCCTGTGGCCCCACAAAATAATCCACAGTGGGGGTCGAGGGTCATTAAGCTCCGGTTCATTTTAATACACAATATAATTTTAATATATGTGTCCACTCAGTCTACTGTCTTGTATATTGAGTTGTGCGTCATATATCTGGTACAAATATATATTTATTGCTGCAGCAGTTTCAACCTTCTTTTGTATCTGAATTGAAATCCCATCACTGCCGTTCTCAACTGTTCGACCTGACCCATGCAGGTAGTCATCGTCCGTACTACGAAGGTCTAACCACAGTGCATATTTATTTGTAAGGTATTGACCGATCCTAACATCATATAGATGTAGATCTTTGCACGCAATGTTTGCTGGTTTATCTCTAATCCTTTCCACCCGCAAAATACTTTGTGATCTTATCGTAGTGTTGATAAGGTAACATTCCTGAAGCGTACACTTGATTAGGGCGGCCTTCGATTGTACAGGACAAATGTGTAATCTTAGGATTGTAGAATTTTTCTGAATCACTTTTGTATGGAGCCGCTGGTTCAATAAACAACATAAGAATACCTTTTAGTGACCTAGCTGGTGTGTTCAAGTTTATGTTCCACATCGGGTCGCTCTTGTCTTTGGGTATTAAACTATGTCTAATCACTCGGTCATAATAAATTGGAAGTCTTGACTGGTACTGATTTTGTATGAGTCTAGCTAGTTCAGTGTGTGTGACAATTTCATATTCCAAGGAAATGTTAGAGATCTTGTACGTTGCATTGAGATCAGATGATTTAATAACTTTGGAGTAGTCATTGAAAATTAGTTCAAAACTCAGGCGGTCATTCAGTGCTCCTTGATAATATGGCAAATAAGCTGTTAGGATTTCAAACTCAAGTGGTATGTAAAATCTGGTTCCATATGTTTCAGCCATTATAACGTCATTGGCTGCTGACGTTGATTTATCTGCTGCATCGATTCGAAGTTTGGTAATATTATCAGACTGTATGCCTTGGTAAATACGATCTTCTCGTTCTTCTCTTGTGAGCCAAAGATCTTTGTAACAGTAAAACACATCAGCGTCGTCAAGACTAAACACTTCCTGTCCTTCAAGTTTTACTTTAATAGTCTTAACAATTGCTCTGCCAAGATTGTTAACTAGTGTTCTGTTCACATCTGCGTCTGATGATAGTTCAATATTAAATGCAAGGCGTGCAGTGCCAGGAACAATAACGTCACTGGGACCTAGGTTTGGAAACTTGACTGTAAGAGTTTGGTTCTGGTCTATGGTACTTGGATTGTTTGTGATGACAATTGATTGCCTAATGCCTTTAACACCAAGAGGCTCACGTAGTTTTCTATATGGGTCTAACTTTGATCCGTAAGACTGTGTCATTTTTATTATGCACAATAAAAATAATAAATTAATAAAACAATGGCAGCGGGAGGATTTAATCATGATGAATTTGAAATGGATGGCATGAATGTCTCAGATACCAGTATCACAGATGTGACTGGAATGGTAACTACTTCTAGTATGTATCACGAACTGTTAAAAGACAAAGTAAACTCATTTTATAACAGTGTTGGTGCACACCCAGATGTAATAGATCCTAATCAGTTTGAATATGATAAAGGACACTTATTTGTAAATACAGACAGAGGTAAAATAAATCTAACCCATAAAAATAATCCTTCTAATTTTAGAGCATTACGTACAATTAAAGGTGAAGTTGGTGGTAACTCTGGGTTGGCAAGGTACCTTGGAATTGGTGGGTCTCCTGTTCCCCCAAGACTGGTTAGTGCGCTTCACGACACGCAAACAAAGTTGCCAATAGGGCAACAAATTGAAATGGCACCAGTAACAAGCCTACCAGAAATAGCGAACACAGTAATACAAGAAACCTCATTTACTGAAGGACAATTAAATGATGCTATGAAAACAATAGATGACCCACCTTTGTCAATGAGAGAGATTATAGGGTTAGATAAATCACTGCAGACAATAAGAGGTGAGATGGTAAATAATGTAGCCAAACTAGGTGAGCTTGATAAACACATAGAACGTGAAAAAGAGAAACTGGCTACAGCAGACAATGGGAATCTTGACACAGAAATGAAAGAAAGAATACAACACAGACTAAATGATTTGCAGATAGAAAGATCAGGAAGGTTAGAAGTGATTAGTATTGGAAGGGAAAAACTAAAAACACAGGTCAACAGGATTAGAGAAACTATTCAGAAAATACTTCACGAAGACACTACTCTGGCTGAGAGATTGAAAACACTTTTCAGAGAACAGGGTATTACTATTGCTAGTTTAATTACTGCTCTTGGATTTATTATTAGTACTGTTGTGTTGGCTGTCTCCGGGGGTAGTGGGGGACCAACACCGCCAGCCCCGGCAACACCAGCACCACCAACTGATCCAAAAGACTTACAGTCATGGGCAAAGAAACAACTGTCTCGCATATCAGACTTGCTTAAAAAATTAGCTGTGAAAGCAATGGACGCTTTGCCTGGCATTATAGGCACTGTTGTCAGTTGGCTTATCACTACAGCGGGAAAGGCAGTAGGGTTTATGGCAGAACATGTTTGGATCTTTCTGGTTACAGTAGGAGGGTTAATGGTGTGTTATTTATGAAACAGATAAAGAAGTAATACTCCTAATCCAGTGAGGCCTATTACCAATGCAGTTCTCTCTGACTCATGTGTGTCAGGGGCTGGTGTTAGATCTGGGGTTGACTGTACTGGCTGTATGGGTGCCTGTGCCGGGGCCAGGGCCGGGGGTGTTACCATCTGTAATGGTTTTAATGTCTGTACATGTGTGGTTGTGGCCCCCCAAGTTTACAGATTGATTGAGTCCGAGTTTTTGACCAACACCTGCAACAACTATTTCATTATTATAATTTGTTATTGTACCCATTTGGAGTTGAAGGTCAGATGGTAACATGTATAACCCGATTCCTACTACAAAGTCAACTTTTGATCTGGCATATCTGAGTACATCTTGGTAGCGTTGTATGCTAGATGGGAGATCGGCTGTTGAGTTAATTGAATCTTCTAAGTTTGCAAGAAACTGTTTTTGTGCTTCAAATTTTCCACTTCCATTCAAAATGTTTGATTTTGTTAGTGATTGTGCACCTAGTATACACCAGACATATGTTCTGATAGACTCATTTATGCGCTCAACTCCTGCTTGAGTAAATCCGTCACTCTTGTCTAAAATAAATGTGGTCCATGCATTAGACTGTTTCTGTTCAATGGAACCTATCCAGACTTGTGATTTTGATGAGAATGAAGTGTAACCAGGGTAGTAATCTTGAGGGTATTGTCTGTGACTCATAGCATAATACAATGTACCCATACCGTTGTGTCCCCACCCGGGTCTGCCCTGGGGGACTTGGGTGGGGTTAGGTATTTTTTAGTTCCCAGGGTCACCCTGGTCAGCCCCACAGGGTGGGTTTTTCTCTCTATTCTGGGGCATGTGTTTCTGTCTACCCTTTGTCCATTCACCTGTATTTGCCTTTTTAAAACTCTCCCTGCTGTCTGCACTGCCTGTAGCTCTTGATATTGGATATGTGTTGCTAAATGGTCTTAGCTTTATTTATGCCCCATGTTGTAGGTTTATTTAACGTATTTGACCGGCTGGCGACATGCATTCAATTTTGTGTTTAGTTTTTTTTCACAAGCAGTGCAGGCACGTCCTGAGAAAGCCTTGTTGCTGTCGGGACGTTAAGCAATGTACAATCAATCAATCAATCATACCGTTGTGATCATCAAGTTTTTGTGTGAAGTCATACCTGGTACTTATGTTAAATTCATTACAAATCCGTTCAAATGCTTTCATATCCATGGGGTTGTTAAACCTGTTGAAACTGGATTCAGTTGGTAGTGGTGTATGAAGTTCTGACAGTATACGTCTAAGCTGGTAATAAACATGGAAACGATAGACAGACCTAATCAGTTTGTTTGAGTGATTCAAATGATCTGTAAATGAAACACCACAGCCTGTAGTTGAACACAGTATAGCAAAGTTGAGCTGGTTTTGAAACATCTGTAGTGGGCTAGAGGACCACTTTCTTGCAGTTGAGTCATCTGTTATTGGAGGGTTTAGGTAATGGTCAAAGGGATTTGGTATTTTAACTTGAAATAAATCTTGTTCACTTACAGCTATATCAAGCTGATTTAGTTGAATTATTTTTTGTTCATAAGTAGGTGGAACATTATATTTGGCATCCACGTTAAATTGAAATGCGTTTGTTGTGGTAATGGTTGGTGATTTAAATTCCATCCTTCTTTTTATATGAGATAATAAAAATGTTTATTACCTTAACAAATCTTGACACAAGGAAACCAGTGTGGTTAATTAATGGGATTGATAATCGAGATGGTAGCAAGGCTGTAGCTATCCATGAAATGTTTTATACAATAAAGTGGTTTAATATAAAAGATGATATATATAATAAAGTAATTTTTGGTGGTAAGACTGAAGCTTTACCGCCTGGGTATTATGACTTTTGTACTATAGCTGAATGGTTTCAAAGTAATTTTAAAATTAAAGCAACTTTAAATCCAGCTAACCTACTTGTTACATTAGAATTTCTGACACAAGATTGGTTAAAAATCTCAGACAAATTTGCATATTTACTTGGATTTTATATTGACGAAGATTGGTATAGATCAGATGATATTGATGAAGCTATGTTTGGTATTATAACAATGAGAACAAAAAAACTTGAAGTAACTGGTAAACGCCCTGTTTATTTGTCAGTACACACAGTATTTAATGTTTATTTGAAAGAACTGAACACAACTGAGAATGTACACAATGGAAAGCCATCAACTTTGTTGAGATGTGTGCCAGCTGGAACTGCTCCGTATTGTGAAAGTGTGGTTGTTAGATTTCCTGCACAGTTTAAGAAATTAGGTTCCAGTTTCTTTGAGTCACTGTGTATATCTGTAACTAATCAGGATGACAAACCAGTTGTTATGCATGGTTTTAGTGTAGTGTTAGAAGTTAAATAATTTTATTTTTGTTAATAAAAATGAGTGCTGGTCCAAAGTCGAGAATCATACCAGTTGCATGTCCAGTAACAGAGTTGAAAGATTTGGCTGACATACAGGATTTTGAGAAGGAGGGAGAAATCGGCGAGGTATATGGATTCGAACTTGATTCAACTGGCATGTACAAGCGGAAAGTAATTGTTGACATAAAAGACGGTGAAAAACAGATTCCTAAACTTGGTCAGCTGCGTGATGTTACTGTGCCAGTTGCGCCTACTCTTGTAAATAATGCACCATACAACTTAATACATGTGGGTAATAAATGGGTGGTTTCACCTGTGCCTGCACCACCGCCAACAATTGACTGGGACATAAAGATTGAATTTATTAGTCCTTGTGTATACACTGATGACGAAGGCGCCTTAGTGTTTAGGAAGGTTCTTAATTCTGGACCGCTGATTGTAAGTCTTTTTCCAAGTTTTGCCCCAGACAACAATAGCAGAGATAAACTGAAAGTTGAAAATTATGAGAAACGGCAGTATATTCTTACAACTAGAAAGGGTAGATCAGATACTTCTGTTGTGTTTATGCCAGCAAGCTTAGTCGTGGCTAGAGAAGCGACAATAGTATTTGAAATTATCTTGAGATCTGTAGCTTCTGTGAAAGAGGCAAATATTGCACAAGGAATTAAACTTATGTGGAATGAAACAGTATCAGAATCATCAAAGGTCTTTATTGCTATTACAAAAAGTAATGATGTTATTAATGTTTCGAGCAGTATTCCCGCTGTCAAGGTGGTGGTTGACAAAACAACTTTTGTTCGTCTAAGTTACATAAACCTTGAACACATTGATCTTGTTGCATTTTATTATGCTAACAAATTGTATACTTTTGAAGAGTTGCAAAATGTAATCACTGATTAAATTTAAAAAAAAATATTTGTGAATAAAAAAAATGGTAAACTTCTATCCGCAACTACCGACGCTTGAGCCGACTGAATCAATTGTGACGACTAAAACAACGCTTGCGCCTGATCCACATACAACAGCTGTGCCAATTGCATCAGATAAAACATTACCAGCAGATGTATTCAGATTAAATAATATTACAGAAGCTTTGAAATATTTGGAAAGTGAAGAGGCAAAATACTCACGGTGTAAAAGGAGGTATAAGTCAGTATTTAATTCTATTCAAAACACTTCTATGGCTGTTGGTGCAGTTTCAGCTGGTTGTTCTGTGGGGGGTATTGTTCTGTTTGCCACAGGAATTGGAAGTATAATTGGAATTGCAATTGAGGGCGTTAGCGTTGCTACATGCCTGACTTGCTTTGGTTTGGAAGCCTTAAACAAGAGGTTTCACACAAAATTACAGAAACATGAAGCATTGAGTACTCTCGCTGGTGTGAAGTTGAGCAGTATGAAACTTATTATCAGTAAGGCATTGAACAATAGTTTTATTGATGACGAAGAGTTTAAGCGGGTCCAGGATGATTTGAATAATTACAAAAAACAGAAGTCTGAAATACAGAATAAGATGCGTAGTCAATCTCCCATAAATGTTGAAGAACTAAAGGCTAGTTTTTTAGAGATGGGAAAACAGATCGGAGTTCAGGAAACCACAGAAAAACTACACAATCTTTTAAGCAAATAAAAATCAGATTTGGTAATCGTTTATTAATGTCATACACTTCACAGAAAAATGCCATGCCACTTACACCACTTGTGCCTGATTATTTAGCCCCAGCTGCACCACCGCCAGAGTACTACTGAGAAAAAAAAAGTTTTTTTATTGTCCTTGTATCTTGATAAAACTGTCTCAGTGTCTTGGGACTTGAGTCAAGTTGTTGTAAGAACTTAGTGTAAGTACTTGTAAGAACTTAGGGTAAGTAATTAATAAGTTCTTATGGCAACACATTTAAAGGTTACCTTTGCAGGTTCCTAAAAGTTAGTTGCAACTTGTTAATAAGTATTAAGTTTCACTTGGCATCACTTAATCAGGTTCATGTTTAGGTATTGACAGAAACAATAGTTATAGAGATAAATAATAAAAGACCCGTAAGATAATCAGATCAAAAAGGCCGCATCAGTCATGCTCGTCACTTTTTAAAATCAAAAGGTTGATTCGGTAATAACGGGGGTGTAATGGGTGTCAAAAATTTTAATATTAAAAATGATGTAAATTAATGACGGATGCGGCATTATTGAATTCATTGTCTTACGGGTCTCTTATTATCTATCTCTTGAGCCCCCGCAGGTACCTGCGGGGGCTCATGAGGATCTATGCCTCTTGCTGACACCACTTTGAATCCGTGTTCCTGGGTCAGCTGGGGCGTGTTGGTGTTGAATTGAGGAAGTCTGCAGACGCACAGTTTTCGTCATCGGGCGCTGATCTGGTTAGATTAAACAGTCTGTGTCAAACTCACAAAAAGCAATGCGACAACAGGCATTCGATGAGGGATCTCCTCAGCTTACACCCCACCCGGGTCTGCCCTGGGGGACTTGGGTGGGGTTAGGTATTTTTTAGTTCCCAGGGTCACCCTGGTCAGCCCCACAGGGTGGGTTTTTCTCTCTATTCTGGGGCATGTGTTTCTGTCTACCCGAGGTCCATTCACCTGTATTTGCCTTTTTTAAACTCTCCCTACTGTCTGCACTGCCTGTAGCTCTTGATATTGGATGTGTGTTGCTAAATGGTCTTAGCTTTATTTAGGCCCCATGTGTTAGGTTTATTTAATGTGTTTGACCGGCTGGCGACATACATTCAATGTTCTGTTTAGTTGGGTTTTTTTTTTTTTCACAAGCAGTGCAGGCATGTCCTGAGAAAGCCTTGTTGCTGTCGGGACGTTAAGCAATGTACAATCAATCAATTACAATCAATCCTCAGCTTACAAGGGCACACGCACACTGCAGCTTACATTCGAACATTCCTCTGCGGCCACTCTTCCGGTCAGACGATCTTACTTTACGCAGTCAACAACGGACTTGCCTCACTACTCCAATTCTCGTATGTGCTGGTCTGTGATTTTGGACCTTAGGGTTTAACCGTTTTGTGTGTTGTTGTCGAAAGACACACTAAAAACATGCATGAAGGAGACATTATGAGTTCTTAACTTATTCGCGGCCAGCCGCATCCGGATGCGCGGCATAAGCCGAGTGTACACGTGGAGCAAGCATAAGGTGCGCATCCCCATGCGGCTGGCCGCTAAAGAGTTAACCCGGTATAACCTTGTGAAGGTTGCTTAAAGTTGTATTGTTGCTGCGTGGATATATAACCCGGTGAAGGTTGCTTAAAGTTGTATTTTTGCTGCGTGGATATATAAAAAGGTGAAGATTGCTTACAGTTGTATTGTTGCTGCGTGGATATATAACCTGGTGAAAGTTGCTTAAAGTTGTATTGTTGTTGCGTGGATATATAACCTGGTGGAGATTGCTTAAAGTTGTATTGTTGATGCGTGGATATATAACCTGGTGAAGGTTGCTTAAAGTTGTATTGTGCTGCGTAAATATATAACCTTGTGAAGGTTGCTTAAAGTTGTATTGTTGCTGCGTGGATATATAACCTGGTGAAGATTGCTTAAAGTTGTATTGTTGCTGCATGGATAATATAACCTGGTGAAGATTGCTTAAAGTTGTACTGTTGCTGCGTGGATAACCTGATGAAGGTTGCTTAAAGTTGTACTGTTGCTGCGTGGATAACCTGATGAAGGTTGCTTACAGTTGTACTGTTGCTGCGTGGATATTTATTAGGGCAGCTAGCAGATATTTAACAATTTTATAATGTAACACTGTAGTTTTAGTACGTACAGTGATGTACCTACACCATAAACTCTAGCGTGTGTCCAAAATACAGTAGGAAGTGAACAGATGTGAGGAGTACGAACCCAGTGCGCAAATGCCATTGGCTCGACGTCGGCCGCCATTGGCCTGCGCACGGCCCGATGGCCTTTGCGTAGTGGGAAGTGCGTGTGACTGTCTCATATGTTTTGTCCATACACCGTACCCCGCGCTCTACAAGCCGGATGGTTCACGCGTTGTATCGGACCGCGACGGTGACAATCTGCACCACAGGTAACCGCACACCACAACCATTCCATCCCAGTATGTTGTTGTTGTTGTTGTTGTTGTTGTTGTTGTTGTGTGTGTGTGTGTGTGTGTGTGTGTGTGTGTGTGTGTGTGTGTGTGTGTGAGAGAGAGAGAGAGAGAGAGAGAGAGAGAGAGAGACTTGTGTGTGCCGTGTGTGTGTGTGTGTGTGTGAGAGAGAGAAAGAGAGAGAGAGAGAGAGAGAGAGAGAGAGAGAGAGAGAGAGAGAGAGAGAGAGATTCAATGATTCAATGATTCAACGAAGCTTTATTTATCAACGGTTGAGGCATTGTCATCGTCACAGACATAGCCATTTTTCAAACCTGCCGTTGCTACAAAACTACGAGACAAAATTTAAAAAAAACTAAGTATATAGTTAAATGTAAATGAAACAAAAACATTGCTAGTTTAGGGAAAGAAAGTCCCATGACAATCTCACACACCTAAACTGACACACACACACACACACCATCACACACGCACACACAGAGTTTGTAATTGGGAGCATACATAATCAGGGTTACAGGGCGTTCCCGCGAATGACAAACTAGATTTGTATATCAATTCTTGTTTTTGGGACTTAGAAAAGTTGCCTAATAATTCCGACTTAGAGAAAAGAGTTGTGATATATTCTGGTATTTTCTGTTTCCACACTTTGAACTTAAAAATAGCCTTATTGTATTTGAAGTGGTCTTGCAGCGGCAGAAATCCTATTTTGGCGAGTTTTTCTTCTGTTGTGAGTCGTGGGTCAGGAAGGATTTACTTTGCTGCCCTTCTGTGTAACGAGTTGAGTCTCTTCAAGTGGACTTCACTGCATCCATCCCACACCGTTGACGCGTAATCAATATGAGAACGTATGTGAGCATTATAGAATAGTTTGCGCGTGTCCGAGTCGGTGTAATATTTCAGTTTGGACAACATGAAAAGATTTTTGGCTACCGTTCTGCATAAAGTGTCCGTATGAGCCTTCCACTTAAGCTGACTGTCAATTGTAATCCCTAGTAGGCGGTGTTCATTAACGTAACAGGGGTGCTAACTGGTGTTTTTGACGAGTGGCGATGATCATAGATTTGGTTTTAATTGGATGAACGATCATAGAATTCTTGTGACACCATTCAGACACTTCATCAAGACTATGCTGCAAGTTGGAAGAAATTACTTGTATATCTTTGTTAGTCATATGAATGGAAGTGTCACCAGCAAAAAGATCACATTGTATGTTCTTGCAAGTTATATGAAGTGGCAGGTCATTGATGAATAGACAAAATAATAAGGGACCAAGCACGGATCCTTGGGGAACTCCATACTTTATATCTTTTAGAGAAGAGTAAGATCCATTCACTAGAACTTTTTGTTTACGATCAGTTAGGTATGATCTAAAAAATGCAACTACTTCTGTACTATTCAATGTATTTTTGAATCTTTGTCATTAGAGTGGTGTGATCGATTAGGTCAAAGGCCTTTTTAAAGTCTAAGTAAACGACATCTGTCACTCGCAACAACACAAACATGTATTTGACAAAGTGAGAACGAATTTCCAGCAAGTGTGAAAACTTGCCGATCAAAAGAAGGGGGAATGGCAGGGCTGCATAGACAAAGAAATTGCAAAGGCCGGTTTGGCGTTTATTTTCCCGCATAAAATGAAACAACAGACAGCGCCAGGTGACCATGCTGATGCATATGACTGTGGTGCACGAGAACAATCAACCCGCATGTAGCCACACCACCTTTCGCGGACTTGAGACTTTTCTTGCAAAGCATCCCTTGCCTTAACCCATTCAGCTCCCGGCTCACTACAGCAGCAGATGGATCGGCCATCATAGTTCAAGGTTAGTGCCAGATTAGCTGGGCGCCTGATGGCTTATCTGGCACCAACCTGAAACTATCATGGTCGATCCATCTCCTGCAACTGGTTCATAGTTGTTAGATGACATCTCCAACACTGGGGAAAACGGTGGCCGTGGTACTGAATGCATCAACTGACAAAAATACAATATTCTCCTGCTCCCATGTAACCCCTTTAGCCCCGAGTCCCTACAGCAGGAGATGGACTGACCATGACAATTCAAGGGTAGTGTCAGATTCGCTTGGCGCCTGAAGGCGCCAAGCTCATCTGGCACTACCCTTGAATTATCATGGTCAATCCATCTCCTGCAACTGGTAAATAGTCATTAGGCAACACCTCTAAAATTGGAGAAATGGGATCTTGGGGCTACAAGGGTTAACCTGGGTACCTACAACAAACTAATCTGTTCACACTGGGTACCTACAACAAACTAACCTGTTCACACTGGCTACTTTCAAACATGGAACCTATTCCAGTTGCTGTGACATAGATTGGCATCGGAAACTGCAGTCTGTGGGGCTGGTGAGAATACCGGTATGTGTCTAGCTGATCGTGATCGGCTCCCGCTGCTCCCTGCTCTGCAGGCGGGTGTTGTGTCAGCACCAGGCACACCACCTAGTCTGGGTGTCATGACAACCTGTACCTGGGCTCTCACATTTATGGATATTGCTGTTTCCCTATTCTGTTTCGTCATTACAATGTACTCCATAATGAACCGAGGACCAGCGTCTGATGATCAGGTTTTGTTTTCAGCACAGTAAGACAATGTCAGCAGAACGCTGTGTACCAGTATAGCTCGCACTGTGTGCAGTCTGCACATAATGAACCGATGACCAGAAAGTGTACAGATGTCCGTGGGTTTCGTCCAGCATAATAGGACAAGGTGAGCAGATGCCACGTCCCGGTATCGCTCAATCGTTCTCATCATCACGGACAACTCTGGGAGCAAGGAACAGCCTTTCTCTCCTACAGCAACATGCTCCACCAGAAACTACAGCAAACACATAAACCTCCTGCTGCATGCAGCATGTTCCCTCATTGTCAACAGGCCACACACATGGTGCTTACAGTAACAAACTAAACGCTTGCACTGCTCCAGCCAGCTTCTAAACCCAAAACTCAGTCTTCAGCAGTATTAGAAATCAGCTTTCCACTCTCTGTGATAGACAAAAACAACACCAAAACAAAATACCGGTCAGCATAACTCTTGAGGTCAACTCAACATAAAAACATTTTCTTTCTCTTTCTGCCGGTCAGTCAACTCAAAGCCAAACTTAGCCCCGGATCCCTACAGCAGGAGATGGCTTGACCATGATAATTCAAGGGTAATGCCAGATTAGCTTAGCGCCCCAAGGCACCAAGCTAATCTGGCACATGGTCAATCCATCACCTGCAACTGGTACATAGTCGTTGGGCAACACCCCCACAATGTGAGAAATGGGACCTGGGGGCCAGAAGGGGTAACAACAAGAGTGTCATTTTGTTCAAGCAGACCTCGCAGCGTATTTGTTCTCACACAGACATCAAAAGCACCCACCCACCCACCCACCCAGCGTGTATGATGTGTACAAAGCACACAGTGAACGCCCAAGCCGCCCAGTACAGTAACAATACCCAGCAGCGTGTTCCCAGTGTCCCTCTGTAGCCACATTCCTTCTGCGATAAGACAAGTACCCACCGATCTATTCACCCAAAATATTAATAAATTGCGCTGTAACTGTCTTTTCTAAGCGTGTTTCTTTGTCTGCTGCGTTCTTCTCTCTGCTGGTCAAACAGCCCCGTTCACAAGCAATGTCATATGAGTGAAGGACTTTGTTGCACATTGCCGTACAGACTTGGTGTTTTCCTCATCTTTCATTCACCACACACAAAAGTTGGACTGTCTTCAAAGCAACGGATCTTATCTCTTTCCCGCTGTGTCAGAATTGTTGTGTGTGGAAAAGTCCAATACTAAAGCACGGGTCCCCAGGCCACGATGTCCTCTATTCTGTTGGACTGTTGCCAGGTTGTGGCATAAAGACAAGTGCGACCCAGTTAGCTGTGTGATGTTCAACAACTGCGTGGACCCATTCAGCCCCAATGCCTGCAGCAGTCCATGGCTCGAAAATGACAATTCAAGGGTAGTGCCCGACTAGCTTGGCACTGTCAATCTGGCACCGCCCTTGAATTACCATGGTCGATCCATCTGTTGCTGTAGAGAGTTGGGTCCGAATGGATTAAGATCTAGGACAGCCAGCCTGTTGTGCTAGTCAAAGCAACTGGTCCTTGTACTGTCACAAAATAGTTTCAGCTTAACCCATTGTGGATGGCAGTAATGATTCAAACGATTGCTACTAGCAGTACTGTAGGTCTATACACATTCAAACGATTGCTACTAGCAGTACTGTGGGTCTATACACATTCAAACGATTGCTAATAGCAGTACTGCGGGTGTATACACAAGAGTAATAATCCCGCAAGAATGGCCATGGAAATGAAGGAAATATCAGTTGGAAGTCCGTCGCGGGTCCAGCGCAGTCCCTGGCGTCCACTTTACCACAGCAGTAAGAGTCCCCCACAATGTGTGTACACAGCGCAGGTGTTGAGTAGTGCGTGCAATCCATTTTTATTTTTCATTCGAGCGGTCAATACTCTTTTTATCTGAAGCAGCTCTTGTCCTCAATGTTATGTTCTGACCTGTAGTTTTGCACTTTACGGCTATAATCTGCAAGTACTCAAACCAAGGGGAATCACAGCGCTGGACAGACAACAGTTAGATCCCCTGTTTGAGTACTGACAATTCTGCCAGCGCTAGCCTCACCTATCTGGTTTGTGAGTATAGTCTGCAAGGTCCAAAGTCACAGACTTATACACATGTACGCCCAGAGCTGTTGAGATGAAATGTGTAATCCACACGTGAAGCGTGAAACAAACACCCTGTGACTCAGCGCGGCTGGCTTTGTCCACTCTTCTGACCATCTGGCTGTGGGTGGCACTTTTTGTCACCACGATTCCTGCAGGAATCACATCCTGATGTCAAGAAGGAATCACATCCTGACATGGTGCAGGAATCACATCCCGACACATCCCAACATGGTGCAGGAATTCGCACGACAGAAACAGCTACCGACAGCCAGAAGGGTTAACACATCCAGACAGCAAATTTCTGCATGCTGCTCTGTGAATGTTGGACCTTACCACTCCAGCTATAAGGTCCACCGTCACAGACCTGCACAATTCAAGGGTAGTGCCAGTTTAGCTTGGCGCCTGAAGGCGCAAAGCTAATCTGGCACTACACCTTGAATTATCATCTTAAAAAGGCTCAAGCTGGCATACACTTGTGCTGAAGTTTTGTGATGTTTTTTCTCCGTGATACGTTACATTGCCGACATGCCGCCTACAGTGATGAAGATGAAGGGAAAATGTCCGTGGAAACTGAGTGTGCCGCCTGTTCCGAGGTTTGTTGGCTTGGGAAACAAAAACAATGCAAACAAAAACAAGTAAAAAAAATGGCTTCCCTCAGTATATTCAGGGGCGTTGAGTGCCCGACTCCCAGACACGAGCGGGGGAACGGATCCATTCGCCATCGCCTTGAACAAAGCGCCCCCCGGGATGTCTGGCCAACAGTGACCGACATCAGCCTGTCTACTGGGTGTCCCCCACTTCATCCAAAACAACAATATTAGTGCTTGATCACAAATTACATTGGCGCTGGCTGACAGCGCAACATGTTCGCATCCTGGCTAGATTTCAATGGGATTGGTCACTTCCGATTCCTGACTCACGCCGTTGTTGTTGTCAATCTGATTTCCATCGCCTGACCACTGAGCGTCCATTTTGTCGTCGGCATCGACGTGGGCGTCCAGCCCTTCACCGGTATTCACCATGCCCTCCCCGAATTTGTCTCTTTGCCCTTCAAAGTCACCGGCCTCCGCAATACCAAACGGTGAAAGCGTGGGGGTGGTCCTCCCGTCCTCACCAATGCACCCCCTGCGTCCAAATCTGTGGTCATGGGCTGCTGAGCCTCCGCAGGGTGTATCACCGCCATGACCACTTCCTCCCTGACCTCCACCAGAGATGCACTTGACATCTGCTCTGTGATGGTGAGGGTGCTGGAGGCCACACTGGCGTCGTCAGGTAGCGGCAGGTTTTCTGGGATCATCTCGTAGCCGTCGTCGCTGTCGTCCTCCAGGTGCTGGGGCAGTGGGGCGGCGGTGGCTACCTGCGGCTGCACCTCGGTGTCCAGGTGTTGGACGGTCTCCACGGCCCCCTCCACCATCTCCTCATGGGCCAGTTCTTGTGCGTGGGCCACGTTCAGTATGGACGCCGAATCTGCAACACATTCATCAAACCCATTACATCTCATTTGGTCCAATTGGCTTCTTGTCCCATCAAAGCTACCTTACAGATCCGGAGATGGATCAACTGTTTTAGTTCAAGGGTGTTGCCAGAATAGCTTGGCGCCTCAGGCGCCAAACTATTCTGGCACCACCCCTGATCTATCAGTCCAATTGATTTGAAGCAATGGGTGTATCAGGATGAAAGGGTTAACGTCAAGTCCGACACACTGCATCCAGAGTCTGATCCAACATTGAACCCTTTTCATTCCCATACACCCATTGCTTGAAACAAAACTGACTAGGATAGTTCAAGAAGGGGGGGGGGGGGTGTCCCAGAATAGAGGTGCCAAGCTATTCAGGCACCACCCTTGAGCTAAAACAGTCAATATATCTCCTAATGTGTAGCGTGGCCTTCGCAGGACAATAAGCAATTGAAAAACAAAAACATCAGCCTCAGGATGTCAAGGGTTAAACGTGGTTAACGCTTTCAGTTGTGACACACTGCGTCGGGCGTCTGATGGAACCAGGTACAGTACAGCATGGTTGGAGAAAACACCTGCGTGGAACGGAACAAGTTGCTTTCAAACACAAAGGGATCTCTCCAGAAAGGTCGTGATGGGAAAAACAAAGTGCCACCTGTCCCAGCCATCTAAATAAGGGTCTTTAGTGTCAGGCGATCTCTCTCATACGGGTGGCCATCCAACCAGGTTATACTGTACGCAGGGCCAGGAATTAGTCACGCACTGTTCTGACTTTTCCTGCAGCCCGGACCTGGAATGTCTAATTTGGACATGGCTCGTTCTAGGAGCTTGAATTAGTCACGCACTGTTCTGACTTTTCCTGCAGCCCGGACCTGGAATGTCTAATTTGGACATGGCTCGTTCTAGGAGCTTAATCCTTTGCATCCTGATACGCTCTCATACGAGATCAATCTCACCGTTCAAGGGTGGTGCCGGAACAGCTTGGCGCCCGTGGCACCACCCTTGAACTATCACGGTTCGCCGAAACTGAAACGTAACCTTCATAGGACAACTTGCTAATGATGAAAAAATCAACCTCAGGACGTAATGGGTTACGCTGGAAAGACAGGAATTTCTGTACGTGAGACTGCGAGTTTGGCATTCGTTCACTTCCAGTGTACAGCCGTAAAAGGCCGAAATCGCAGACAAGCGCACCACTATCAAAACCGCCCCGTCTCTCACCGTCCTCCGTGTGCTCGCTGTCGGTCACCTCCCCGGTCTCGGAGATGGAGGAGGCAACGGATATGATGCTCTGCGGCCGTGACTGCGGGGTGGACGGGGGCTGAGTGGTCATCTGTCGCTGGATGGCCTTCAGCATGTCCAGTTGTTCCTGGGCCGCCTGCAGCTCCTGGCGGAGGGACTGCCGCTCGGCTCCCCGTGTCCCCATCACGTTCTGTTCACACAGGAAAACGACACGTGCTAGATGAAAGATCTTCCACAGGAGTGATTCATTATTAGTATCATTATTATGCAAGACTGTGGCATATTTCATTTCTAAGCACGTTTCTTTGCATGTCTGGTACATCTTTTTTAATTAACAGATTAATTCTGAATCCAAACTTCTGCTTTCTGTTGACTTTGTTTCCCTTAATGATCTTTTCCTCAACCTCCACCTCAATTAACCTTTCTAACCCCACAACAGCATTTCCCGCATTTTGCGGGTGTTACCTGACCACTATGGCATGAGATGGACCGCCCATGATAATTCAAGGGTAGTGGCAGATTAGCTTGGCGCCTTCAGGTGCCAAGCTAATCTGCCACTACCCTTGAATTGTCATGGTCGATCCGTCTCCTGCTGCAGGGAGTCGAGGCTAAAAGGGTTAATGTACACCTCCCTTCCGCTGAGCCGCATCGTCAGCAGCCATCAAGGGGTTAACGATGCGCTCAAACCCCTTCACTGTCAGGCCACACATTTCTTCACGACTGCACGCGGACCAACATTCACGTCACGAACACATATATAAATGGGACACAGCCAGACAGAAGAAAATAGACCAACAAGAGACATGAACCCTCATCAGCCCCTGTGACCGGGGGGGGGGGGGGGGCCTCATGAGGGTTCACGTCCCTTGCCGCCGGGTAGCGTTGGCCTTGTCCCAGCAGTTAAACAGACCAGTCACTAGAAGGCATGAATGCGACGGAAAAGCCTTACGAGAAGGTTAGCCAGAATGCTGTTCATCTCGGTGGCCATACTGCGTAGTTGATCCATGGGGATGGAGACGCTGATGTTTTGCCCCGACGCCCCCTGGGCCAGCAGTTGTTGTTGCTGTCGTAGTTGGGCTGTCAACGTCAAACATAATTCATGAGCCTCGCGAATCATGAACCACACATCAGATCAAACGCCTCATAATTTGAGATACGCTGCATTCAGATATTGGACTTGACTCATTGGAGATGTGCCGCCTCCGGACACGTGGCTTATTTGGCATATCCAGAGGCAGCATGAATGAGTCAAGTCCCCTATCCTGTGAGTTAACCCTCCTGTACATACAGCCACAGGTACTGCTGACACAGGTGGCTGATGCAGGGGGTGAAACAGACACAACAAAACACTGCAAGATCGTCATAGCAACAACGTCGCTTGTACAAGTTCGTCAGCAATGGCAAACATGCAACAAATCAAGATCACATGTGCTGGTCTGTGATTTCGACACTTGCGGCTCAAGACCGTCACGTCCAGAATCAGAGACCAGCCAGATATTTCAATGAAGAAAATGATCATTCCACCTGCTTTTTAGTGCTACCCTAAACAACTCAAACAGCTTGAACCCTTTAGCCGTTTGTAGCGTTTTGCTGCGAGGATTCTCTTAGGAATCACGACGACATAAAGCACTACAAAGAGCGAAAGGATTAACAGCGACATCTCAAGTCAGTCTGACAAATCTGGAAAGGACGAGCAAAACACTCGGCAGCATTTCCGGGGCCGGGCTATTCTAACAATTTGACGTGCAACTGGCGCAGTCGTTAGATGATGCCTCCGAAATTGGGGAAATGCGGCTGTCGGCTTGAACGAGTTAACCCTAATTAATACCGTCACCAGATGCAAGGAATGCGATGGGGGGAGGGGGGGGGGAAGCAATGGCAACATTATGATGATGGAATGATTATTTTCGGAGTCAAACATGTTACACAATACATTGTAACAACAAGAAAACACAAACATTTCATGCCATACTGGTTCTGGTCAACCCTTTGGCTGTCAGTAGCATTTCCTTGTCACCGTGATCCCTGTTGGAATCATGGCGACCCAAACCCATACCGACAGCTACAGGGTTAAGACATGAGTGTTCTGTGGCACTTGATCTTGTGCTGCTGTATCAACGGTACCCCTCTGTGCCTGCAGACATTGGTACTATATACTGTCAACAAAACCAGAGGCTGCTACATGGGCACAAAAAAAAGACAGCAACCCAAAAATTGTCCTCACAAAAAAGTCATCGCAAAATTTCAAAAGTATGGACCCAACTGGGCAGAGTGTTGTGTTAACAAATGAAAGCCTGCAAAGCAAAGAAATTCACCTACATTTCCACATATCATGTGTCAGTCATTTTAGTAGAAGCAGTATGACATGAAATCTACAAGGACGCACTGAAGAAAGGTAACAAATACACACACAAAAATAGAAGGAAACAAATCTGTCTTGGTTTTCCCATCTCATGACTGTAATAATACTCTGTGGCTGCGGAAGATAACACGACGTAATAAACGCACCTGACAAACATTACTTACTGGAGGTGAGCCTTTCATTTTTTACTGTACCTGATACTTGGCAATAAAGTGCGCAATACAAGTTAACCCTTTACCTCCTGACACACTCTCACCTGAGCTAAATTAGTCACGCATTGTTCCGACTTCTCCTGCAGTCCAGACGTGAAATTTCTAATTTGGACATTTTGTAGTATGAGCTTAACCCCTTTACATCCTGATACGCTCTCATAGGAGATCAATGTGACCATGATGGTTGAAGGGTGGCGCCAGAACAGCTTGGCGCCCTAGGGCGCGAAGCCCTCCTGGCACCACCCTCGAACCATCACGGTCAGTCTATCGCCGGAACTGAAACGTAGCCTTCATAGGACAACTGACTAATCTGGAAAAAAGCCAACTCAAGATTTAATGGGTTAAACCCCCTTGTGCAAGTGGTGACTGGCGCATGTAGTGTGCGCAGTCCAGGTGCCTGTAAGTGAGCACAATGGGTTCACAGGCGTGACTTGGCCAAAAGACGCCTGGCGATCAACACGTGGTCATGGCTGTGCGCTTACGCCACAGTCAACTGGGCTTCGTCGCCCTATTAACCCACAACATCCGGAGGTTGAATTGCTTCTTGTCCTATGAAGGTGACATTACAGATCAGAAGATCGATCAACCATTCCAGTTCAAGGGTGGTTCCAGAATAGCTTGGCGCCTCAGGCGCCAAGCTATTCTGGCACCACCCTTGAACAATCATAGTCAAATTTATTTGAAGCATAAGTGTATCAGGATGAAAACGGTTAACAACTCGGTGCGTCTTTGACTGATGTGAAACCTATATATACACATCACATCACAATGCTGCTCTTATTTGACCTCACAACTCCACTTCAAGGCAGAATATTATACTCGATACACGTCAAGATACTAACTTATTGTTATAGTCACACAATTTAATTAGTAATATCTATCATTATCATCACTATGATTCAAGAAAATGTATGATTAGTAAGGGGGATCTATCGACATCGGAAGGATGGGAACAGTCTCAGGACAGGAGACGTGATTGAATATTGAAATGAAGGATGTACATGAAAGACGTCCGAGAGTGAATGAGGCTCATTCACCCTTGGCTGCCGGGAACGGGTCTTGTTGTCTAGATTCCTGCAGGAATCACTGTGACAAAAAGCACTCCCGACAGCCAAAGATTCAACCCCCTTGTGCTTGTGGCCGCTAATACTACCGACAGTACTGCGGCCGTGTGGACAAGGGGGGTAACAATGACTGACAGTGATAATCATGATACTGAGTAAAACCAACTACAGGGTGCAGGAAAACACTAGACAAATAACGCGTGGCCTGTTTTTTTTTATGGTACTTTTATTTCAAGCAATTCCCAGACTTGTGCCGACTTTCTACACAATGGTTGTCTCCCTCCATTCACAACTGCTTGTATCAAAGCGAGGGAGACAACCAGTGGACTACCGGAGTCAATCTAGGGAGAAGCTTGAAGCCGATTATAGTCCAATTGTATGGTTTAACCCATTTTGTCTCAAGGCCACGTTTCCCAAAGTTTGCAAGTGTCCCCTAAAGACTGCAGGAGATGGAGCAACCATGATAATTCAAGGGTAGTGCCAGATGAGCTTGGTGCCTTCAGGCGCCAAGCTCATCTGGCACTGCCCTTGAATTATCATGGTCAATCTATCTGCTGCTGTAGGGCGTTGGGGCTAAAAGGGTTAACAAGATGAAATGTATCTACCGCTAATTCCCAAGCGCCAAGAACTCTGGAGCACAGAACACCTACCCTACAATGTGGACAAAATGTGTGTGAAATGCTGTCAAATGTCGAGTGCCATCTGAATGGGGAATAGAGTCTCATCAACCACAAACAGCCACAAGGACTCATGGGAATATTATGTATGTTTTTATATACAATTTGGAAAAATTTGCGAAGTTCAGATGACTAGAAAAAAAAATGCATATCATGAAAACAATCCTCAAAAAGATTTGTTTAAAAGCAGCAAAGAAAGGAATGACCAATGACCAATACCCGTCGGGGAAATAAAAAGAAAGCCGCATGCGCCAATTTCAAACAAAAGCCTGCCGATTTTAAGACATGCAAAGTCCGAACCACAAAAGAAAAAAAAGTATGCACTAAATTTGCATGAAACCCAAAGTACTTGTAAATCCTCCGATTGTGCTGGTTAGTGATATTGGACCTTAAGTCTCTAGTCTGTAAGTCTAACCCTTTAGCCCTGGGTCCCTACAGGAGATTGACTGACCATGATAATTCAAGGTTAGTGCCAGATTAGCTTGGCACCTTCAGGCACCAAGCTAATCTGGCACCACCCTTGAGTTATCATGGTCAATCCATCTCCTGCAACTGGTACATAGTCGTCAGGCAACACCTCCAAAATGTGAGAAATGGGGCCTTGAGGCTAAAAGGGTTACAATCACAGAGCTGCACACTTTCGGGCTGTTGTAAGCATTTTGAATACTCTACTTATCTTCCCTGAGCAAGTACCGAGTACTGAGCGTCCCTATTCACAACGCACCACAGGGTATCATCACAGCCAAAGTCAATGGGAACACCAACAAGTTTTTTTTTTAAACCACCATAATAAAAACACACATAATTATATAGAGTGCCCCATTCCTGACAAAACTGAACTGTCCAGTTTCTGTTCTTTATCTGTGTATTTTTGTACGTTTACTTTTTAAAAAATTATAATACTTATGACTCGTTAGGTCCTGCACATACTGAAAGATGCACATGGTCTGATGGATTATAAGTCTCTGATCACATTTAAATAATTTAGATAGTTCACCAAATAATAAGGTCCACATGGTAACCATAAATTGAGAAGAAAAGAGACTTTCTCCGGCACTCGGAAAAATTCATTTTTCTCTAAAAGGTATTTTTTCGAAAAATACTTACCGATGACATGACTACATGGGAATGTCTACTTCTAGGCTCAATTTTAGCCTACTTGCCCGTTGTGTGCCCACACAACCCGAGAGGCACTCGGGGAACCCCCCAGAGGGGCCGAGAGTTATATCCCCATACCTGCCTTACCAGATCCGGTCACGAGACCATTCAGTCTGATACTTCGCTCGAAAGCGGCAAGCGGGGCAGGAGGGAGGGTCATCCGAGTCATGTCATCGGTAAGTATTTTTCGAAAAAATACCTTTTAGAGAAAAATGAACTTGTTTCTTCAAAAACATTACCGATGACATGACTACATGGGAGAATTGCGATGAGGAGGAGGGTGCCGCCCAAACTCCCCCAACAGAACAGCGCCGTTCTCCCCGTCGCACACTCCCGACAATTTTAGCGAAGTGCACACCTACGGTGCCGGTGGCGCCGGGAGGGAGTGTTGCGCCGCGGCGCTGTTCCCCACCAGTGCGAGATTCTCTCGCTGGCTAGCCAGGTCCCGGAGGTAGAAACGGGCAAAGACCGACTCGGTTTTCCAGCCCACGGCTGCCACGATGTCCTTGACAGCGCAGTTTCGATCAAACGCGACGCTCGTGGCCATAGCTCGTACCTCGTGTGCGTGAATGTGCAGCCTCTTCGCTGCCTGTGGGGAGATCTCCTGATAAGCGGAGCGTATGACCTAGCGGAGCCAGGAAGAGATCGTCTGGGCTGTAATGTCACGCCGGTTGGGTCTTAGAGGTAGGAAGAGGCGCGACCGTCCCCTGCAGACAGGCTTAGATCGCCGCAGATAGATTTAAGGGCGCGCACGGGATCCTGTAGCCTGGTCTCCTGGGACCGGGGTCGGTCTCTCAGCGGCCTAATGGTGATCACCTGAAGCGGAGTTAAAGGAGACCTGTTCTTCGCCAGAAAGGCCGGGTCCGTGAGCAGTTGGACGTAGCCGTCTGTTCGGAACTGCAGACAGGAAGGGCGCGCCGAAGGCGCATGTAGCTCGCTCACACGCGAAGCGGTAGCAAGTGCCAGCAGGACACAAGTCTTGCGTGTCAAGTCCGCGAACTGGGCCAAAGGTAATGGTTTGAAGCGGGCGGAGTTCGACCACGTGAGCACCCAGGGTAGGTGCCAGCGAGGAATGAGTGAGCGGAGTGTCGGTTGATTGATTGTACATTGCTTAACGTCCAGACAGCAACAAGGCTTTCTCAGGACGTGCCTGCACTGCTTGTGAAAAAAAAAAAAAAAAACAGAACATTGAATGTATGTCGCCAGCCGGTCAAATACATTAAATAAACCTAACACATGAGGCCTAAATAAAGCTAAGACCATTTAGCAACACACATCCAATATCAAGAGCTACAGGCAGTGCAGACAGTAGGGAGAGTTTTAAAAAGGCAAATACAGGTGAATGGACAAAGGGTAGACAGAAACACATGCCCCAGAATAGAGAGAAAAACCCACCCTGTGGGGCTGACCAGGGTGACCCTGGGAACTAAAAAATACCTAACCCCACCCAAGTCCCCCAGGGCAGACCCGGGTGGGGGAGGGCGGAGTGTCGGGCGCTGGATGCCGAAGTGTCCCATAAGGTCGGCTAGGTCCTTGCAGGCGCCCGGATCGGGTCGTCCCAGGTGATGATAGGTGTCCGCAAACATGGACAGGTAACCGCGTACCGTGATGGGGGCTAGGCCGTGGTCTCGGAAGAGCCAGAGAAAGAAGTCCGCCAGCTGAGGATGAGTCAGATCCGTGGGCGTAAGGCCGTGATCGGTGTGCCAGGAACAGAGGACTCGCCACTTTCCCTCGTAGAGTCGAAGGGTCGACGGTCTACAGGCCGCAGCGATTGCCTCCATTGCTGCACCCGAGTAGCCTCTAGCTCCGAGGGCTTGCTGCACAACCTCCAGGCGTGAAGGAGGAGTCGCTCCGGGCAGGGGTGGAACAGCGGCTGGCGCGGTTGCTTGAGCATGGTCCGCGGGGTGGGCAGCAGGAGGGGCGGGTCCGTGGCGAGGCTGAGCAGGTCGGTGGTCCAGGAGCGGTTCCAGGCGAACGGCACGACCAACAGGAGGATCGCCGAACAGCCCTGAAGTTTGAGGAGGACTTTGGGAACGAGGACGGTAGGGGGGTAGACATAGGCCACAAGTCTGTCCCAGGGAATGGAGAGCACATCGACAGCCCAGGCAAGGGGGTCGGGAACCGGGGAGACGAAGAGGGGAAGCTGGTGGTTCCACCTCGTGGCGAGCAAGTCGACCTGGGGAGTGTCCCAGCGGGCGCAGATCATCCGAAAGATGTCCTGTCGCAGGGTCCATTCCGTGTGTAGGAGCTGGCCGCGGCGAGACAGAGAGTCGGCCAAGACATTCAGGTGTCTGGGAACGTGCCGGGCTCGAAGGACAATGCTCCGGTCCTCGCACCAAGGCAACATCCTGTAGAGGAGCATACACAGGTCGGGGGAGTGTGTGCCACCTTGCTTCTGGATGTAAGCGACCACCGTCGTGTTGTCCGAAAGCACGAGAAGTTCCTCACTGAGGAGATCCTCCCAGACCTGAAGGGCTTGCCAGATGGCCTGCATCTCCAGCCAGCTGATGTGGGTGTGCGCCAAGTCTGAGGGCCAGGGGCCCTACGTCGCGAGGAACCGCGGTAGGAGATGGCCCCTCCCCCCCACCCAGAAAGGCTGGCATTGACGCAAAGAGAGATATGTGGAGAGGGAGAGGCCAGGGGAACTCCCGACGCTAGCCACGTAGGGTCGGTCCACCGACGAAGGTGCGGACGGAGCATCTGGGACACTGGGACCGCGGTCGTTAAGTCTCTGGAAGACGGGCGCCAAAGGAGAAGAAGATGCAGTTGAATCGGCCGGGAGTAGAGACGCCCTAGTGGGATAAGATCCGCTGCGGCGTTCATCAAACCCAGCAACTGAAGCCAGACTCTGGCGGGGGCTGCATCCTCCCGATCTAACTGGTCGGCTAGATCCGCAATCTTCTTGATCCGGGGCGCCGGAAGGCGTACCGTGTTGAGGTCGGTAGCAAATTCCATACCCAGGTGCACAAACCGGCGGGAGGGAGAGAGATCCGACTTGCCGTCGTTTACTAGGAAGCCCAGGCGTGCCAGGAGGTGCAGGAGAGCATCTCTGTTCGTGGCTAGCGCGGTCTCCGATTGGTTGCGCAAAAGGAGGTCGTCCAGGTAGTTCAACGTCGGACTGGAGGAGGACTGTCGGGCCAAGGCGACTACGGCGTCCAAGAGAAAGATAATATGAGCGAATTTGAGCAATTTATATCGATCCCAAATTTCCACGATTTTTTGACCGCATACTACCTCACCTTTGCGCCGTCTATTTTTATCCAAAAATATTAATATTAACCTAAAACAGCGCGCCACAAGCTTTCCTAACATATGGCCAACCCCTACTACATTATTATTTAGCAATCACCCTTTTATGTACCTCCCCGCTAATACCAACAGGGGGGGGGGGTTAACACCTGAGCTAATTAATATATTGATTATGTAAACATTTACACATTAAAATGCAGTAAATCATTGACCATTTGCATAGCTTTACTGTGTGGTGTATTTCGGGAATTTCCGATTTGATTATAACCAATTGAACTTTATACAGTGGTTACTTCCCTTAGAAATCTATTCTTAGTCCGCTTACGGCTTTTGCCGCTCCAAATTTCTGAGAAAAGAAATACATAATTACTCACTTATCTATAACAATCAACTAAACAAGGTTAATCTGACTGCTAACAATGTACAGCTCAATCGGTTATACGATTAGTTAATGCTACAAACCTGTAAATCGAACAATACAGAACCGGTCGCCGGAAAAGACGCATTGCACAACTTCCTGTATTAATCTGCTTATATTTATATAGATGGGGTGTAGGGGGCTCTGGATAGAGGTAGTACCTTTGCTGTTCGGCAGCTGCGTCCTACATAGGACGGACGGGCATCACTGGTCCTCATCCATCTCCTTAATCTCTCACGTGCTGGCTCCAAGCGCCACACCCTGGCAAACCACCTCAGCTGGTGGGCTAAACCACGTGAGGGGGTGGTGTTCACATTGCACCACTAGGCGGATGAGCTGTTTCTGACAGCCAACGGCTAGAGGACGGAGGAGATCAGGTTGGATCCAACGGCCAAATGTGGGGGAGTAAACCCTTCAAATCAGGAGTGGAGCCCCGAAGGCAGACAGCTGCCTGTATTCACGCACTGTTCTGGCAGCTCCTGCAGCCAAACTGATGCCAAACGTACTGCTTTGCATTCCTTTGGATACATCAGCGAGGCCGAGAGGGGGATCTTGACGACTGGGCATCCCAGGATCTCCATACACTTCGCCCAGGCTTGCGCACTGGAGAGGTCACTCCAGTGACTGACCCAGCAAGCGCATACTCCATTGTCTTCCGAGACAGGATGCCGAAAAGCCGAATTTATATAGATAAGAATAACTACACTATTCTGGGCCGAGGCTGGCCTGGTGGTCTCGACTCCGCCACACATGTACCGAGTAGATCGTGGTGCCGTTTACTAGGTACGTGTGTGGCGTCGCGGTTCGAATCACCTCAAAATCTCAGAAATTTTCGTTTTGATAAATGTCTGAGCTGTGAGATTTCCACTGGGGTGTGACGATCCAATAATTAAAATAATTTAAAAAATGCCGGCAAATAAATAAATAAAACAAATTGTGCGCACGGGTAAAAATGGGGGGGGGGGGGAGGGGTGGATAAGGGGGATAAGGGGGGTGGGGGGTAAGGGGTTAAGGGGGGTTGGGTGGGTGGGTGTGTGTGTGAGTGTGTGTTCGTCTGTCCGTCCTTCTTCCCTTGTCCCGTCTGGGCGACGGACGCCATATCCAATTCTCAATGCCTCTTCAAGAGGGGCATGTCTGAATCCTCTCTTGAAAAGGCCCATTGGGAATTGGATAAAACAGACGGGGACTTTTGTTAAAAAAAAGTTTATTTTAATAACCCACGGCTCATATGATATCAGCTTTAATCTGTGGCACGCTAAGAAAAGCAAGGCGAAATTATAGCTAAAAAATGTCTGAGCAAGACGGAATTCTGATTCTGTTTACAAAAGACGGTAACTATCTCATGCGACCATGGTAACTGAATGAACAGAAAGTAAAAGACTTCCATGAAAAAAAAAGTATAATTTTCACCCCCCTCAAAATTCAAGTCTGAAGAAATCTATAAGATGCGGTTGAATATGGCACAGTAAGTGGAAGCAGAAGCAATTGATATAACGAAGCTGAAACAACCAAAACGAAAGGTAAGTAAAATTTACTGTGAGAGACGGTGGTATGTTGCATTAGTCATTTTTAACTTAGTGTGTAGTATCTGAGTCAAGACAAGCCTTCAATTCCGACGAGTTACTCACTGTCTCTGTGTGTTATTACAAAGTTAGCGCAGTATAAAGTGATTGAGCTATCTTAACACCAGCGGCCAACTACACGTCACGTGGGCCTTAACAACCGCGTGTTGGACCGCGCAGTGTTAACAGAATGTTGATCTTTTCAATCATAGTCATTGCTATCACTTCCATACCGTGGACAACTAATAAATTCAAGACAAAACACAGAGTTAAATGTCTATGTTTACAAGGGTCTTACAGTAGCAAGCTGTGTAATCTCATGTGATCGTTTTATCCAGCTTATACAATGACGTAGCGTCTTAAAAACGAAACTAGGTGTGCGGTGGCTAATCGAGTGTACAGTCCTTGTGTGTCGCGCGACATACAACCATGACTGAAGTGTGAGTGCATGTGTCTGTGGATATGTCTGTCTGTCTGCCTTGTTGTCTGTCTTTGTCTGTCTGTGCGAGTGCGTACGTGTATGTGTGCTTGTGTTTGTCTGTGCGAGTGCGTACGTGTATTTGTTTGTCTGTGCGTGTATGCGTGCGTGTATGTGTGCGTGCGTGTGTTTGTAGGTATGTGTGTGTGTGCGTGCGTGCGTAAATACCTGTGTGCGTGATTATGCGTGTCGGAATGCGTCTGCCTGTAGTGTGTGTGTGTGTGTGTGTGTGTGTGTGTGTGTGTGTGTGTGTGTGTGTGTGTGTGTGTGTGTGTGTGTGTGTGTGTGTGTGTGTGTGTAAATCCCGTAAACCGGGGACACACACACACAGGTTATACACACGCAACCGAGGACTTCCAGTAAACCGGGGACGTCCCCGGTTTGTATGGTTACAACCCATAGTGTGTATGTATGTATATGTGCGTGCGTGTGTGTGTGTATGCGTGCGTGTGTGCATGTGTTTATATGTGTATGTGCGTCTGTGTGAGTGCTTGTTTTTGCGTATGTAGGCGTGTATGTGTGTGTGTGTGTGTGAGTGCATGTTTTTGAGTATGTATGTGTGCATATCTATCTGTCTGTGTGTGTGCCTGCGTTTTTGTTTGCCTATACGTGTGCATATTAATTAGTTATTAGAGATAGAAAAAAATACATTCCAATACCATTTATACCATTAAAAAAAAAAAATTTTCAGTCAATGTCCACATATTCATATATACACACACACACACACACACACACACACACACACACAAAAAAAGTGACAGTGACGGATTGTAGCTGAACGAGGTTTATTTTAAAGAACTCTTACGTGCGTGAGTCTGGTGTGTTTATCATACTTCGACTACAACTCCACCACATAACATTTTGGCGACCCCGACGAGACCTCTTCAGTTGGTTCAGTGGAAAGGGTAGCAGGAGAAAACAGCCAGCAGTGAAAAGCAGAGATGGCGACATCGGAGATGGAGCTATTCCTGAAAATTGGAAAGGAATGTGGACTCGAAGGAGCTCAACTCCTCGAGTTTGTAAAGGAGAGAGAGAGAGGAGAAAGAAGAAAAGAGACGAGAGAGAGAAGAAAAGGAGAGACTGGAGAGAGAAAGGAAGTATGAGACCCGAAAGACAATGAATTCAATAAAGCCGCATCAGTCATTAATTTACGTTATTTTTAATATCATATTTTTGACCCCCCATTACACCCCCGTTATTTTCGAATTAACCCTTTGATTTTAAAAAAGTGACGAGCATGATCTGATTATCTTTCGGGTCTCATACTTCCTTTCTCTATAACTATTGTCTCTGTCAACACCTAATCATTTACCTGATCAAGTGATGCCAAGTGAAACTTAATACTTATTAACAAGTTGCAACTAACTTTTAGGAACCTGCAGAGGTAACCTTTAAGTGTGTTGCCATAAGAACTTATTAATTACTTACCCTAAGTTCTTACAAGTACTTACCTTAAGTTCTTACAAGTACTTACCCTAAGTTCTTACAACAACTTGACAAGTCCCAAGACACTGAGACAGTTTTATCAAGATACAAGGACAATAAAAAAATTTTTTTTTCTCAGTAGTACTCTGGCGGTGGTGCAATCAGGCACAAGTGGTGTAAATGACGTGTCATCTCTCTGCGAAGCATATGACAAAAATATTGATTGATTACCAAATCTGATTTTTATTTGTTTAAAAGATTGTGTAGTTTTTCTGTGGTTTCCTGAACACCGATCTGTTTCCCCATCTCTAAAAAACTAGCCTTCAGTTCTTCAACATTCACAGGAGATTGACTACGCATTTTATTTTGTATTTCAGATTTCAGTTGTTTGTAATTATTTAAATCATCCTGGACCCGCTTAAATTCTTTGTCATCAATAAAATTATCGTTCAATGCCTTACTGATAATAAGTTTCATACTGCTCAGCTTTGCACCAGCAAGCGTACTCAATGCTTCATGTTTTTGTAACTTCGTATGAAACCTCTTGTTTAAGGCCTCCAAACCAAAGCAAGCCAGTCCTGTGGCAATGCTAGCTCCTTCCAATCCGATTCCAATCAAACTTCCAATTCTAGTTGAAATCAATACAATACCCCCTACAGAACAACCAGCTGAAAAAGCGCCATCAGCCATAGATGTGTTTTGTACAGAATTGAAAACGGTCTTATACCGTCTCTTACACCGTGAGTATTTCGCCTCCTCACTCTCCAAATATTTCAAAGCTTTTGTAATATTTATTAATCTGAATGCGTCTGCCGGTAATGTTTTATCTGATGCAATTGGCACAGCTGTCGCATGTTGATCAGGCACAAATGATGACACAGTCTCATGCGTCAGTAGTTGCGGATAGAAGTTTACCATTTTTTTTATTCACAAATTTTTTTTATTTTATTTAATCAGTGATTACATTTTGCAACTCTTCAAAAGTATACAATTTGTTAGCATAATAAAATGCGACAAGATCAATGTGTTCAAGGTTTATGTAACTTAGATGAACAAAAGTTGTTTTGTCAACCACCACCTTGACAGCGGGAATACTGCTTGAAACATTAATAACATCAGCACTTTTTGTAATAGCAATAAAGACCTTTGATGATTCTGATACTGTTTCATTCCACGTAAGTTTAATTCCTTGTGCTATATCTGCCTCTTTCACAGAAGCTACAGATCTCAAGATAATTTCAAATACTATTGTCGCTTCTCTAGCCACGACTAAGCTTGCTGGCATAAACACAACAGAAGTATCTGATCTAACCTTTCTAGTTGTAAGAAGATATCTCCGTTTCTCATTATTTTCAACTTTCAGTTTATCTCTGCTATTGTTGTCTGGGGTAAAACTTGGAACAAGGCTTACAATAAGCGGCCCAGAATTAACAACCTTCCTAAACACTAAGGCTCCTTCGTCATCAGTGTATACATAAGGACTAATAAATTCCAACTTTATGTCCCAGTCAATTGTTGGTGGTGGTGCAGGCACAGGTGAAACAACCCACTTATTTCCAACATGTATTAAGTTGTAGGGCACATTATTTACAGGAACAGGTACAGTAACATTACGCAGCTGACCAAGTTTAGGTATAGGTCTCTCTGTTCCTTCTCTCATGTCATCGATTACTTTCCTCTTGTACATGCCAGTCGAATCAAGTTCAAAACCATACACCTCCCCCACCTCTCCCTCCTTCTCAAAATCCTGTATGTCAGCCAAATCTTTCAACTCTGTTACCGGACATGCAACTGGTATGATTCTCGACTTTGGACCAACACTCATTTTTTATAAACAAAAATAAAATTATTTAACTTCTAACACTACACTAAAATCATGCATTACAACTGGTTTGTCATCTTGATTAGTTACAGATAAACACAGTGACTCAAAGAAAGTGGAACCTAATTTCTTAAACTGTAAATTAGGAAATCTAGCAACACACTTTCACAATACGGAGCAGTTCCAGTTGGTAAGCACCTCAACAAAGTTGAAGGTTTTCCATTGTGAACATTTTCAGTTGTGTTTAGTTCTTTCAAATGAACATTTAGTACTGTGTGTACTGACAAATCGACAGGACGACTTCCAGTTACTTTAAGTTTATTTGTCTTCAATGTTATTATATTAGAAATAAACTCTTCTTCACCTATTATAATCCAATCTTCATCTAAATGACTTGACTTGGCTTGACTTCGCGAACGAAGATTTTATAGGAGTTGCCCACGACGTCTGCAGGCTTGTTCGTGGCTGCGGAGGCCAATCCGAGACAGGCAGGTTCGACCGCAGTGGCTGCAGGGGAAGGTATGGCCAGGGTTCTGAGCTGCGGCATCTCTGTTTTTTCTCCTGAGCCGCTTGTCCTTAAGGCTAGCTCTGTGAGAGTCCTCAAAGGAGACAGCTGCCTTGTAAATGGTGGAGCGCCAGGTGTCACGGTCCGCAGCAAGCGAAGACCACTGGTGGTGGTCGATTTGGCAGGCACTAAGTGACTTCTTGAGACAGTCTTTGTATCTCTTCTTTGGTGCCCCTCTGTCACGGTGTCCAGTAGCAAGCTCGCCGAACAGGGTGATCTTTGGTAGGCGATGATCCTCCATCCTGGAGACATGCCCCGCCCAGCGGAGCTGTGTCCGCAGCAGCAAAGCTTCGATGTTCACAGTTTCAGCCTGTTCAAGGACCTCGACGTTGGTGACATAGTCACTCCAGTGAATGCCCAGGATGGTACGCAGGCAGCGCTGGTGGAAGCGTTCGAGGAGTCGTAGTTGGCTGCGGTAGAGGGCCCAGGACTCGGAACCATACAGCAGGGTGGTGAGGACCACAGCTCTGTACACGCTGATCTTGGTGCCTGTTTTCAGCTGTTGATTGTGCCACACCCGCTTGAAAAGTCGCCCGAAAGTGCTGTTCGCTTCATCTAAATAAAAACCAAGTAAATAAGCAAATTTAATTGATATTTTAAACCAATCTTGTTTCGAAGATTCTAACGTAACAAGTAGGTTAGCTGGATTTAAAGTAGCCTTAATATTAAATTTACTTTGAAACCATTCAGCTAAAGTACAAAAGTCATAATACCCAGGTGGTATAGCTTCAGTCTTACCATCAAAAATTACTTTATAATTTATATCATCTGTTACATTAAACCATTTTACTGTGTAGAACATTTCATGGATAGCTACAGCCTTGTTGCCATCTCGATTATCAATCCCATTAGTTAACCACACTGGCTTGCTTGTGTCAAGATTTGTTAAAGTGATAAACATTTTTATTATCTCATAAAAAAGAAGAATGGAATTTAAATCACCAACCATTACCACAACAAACGCATTTCAATTTAATGTGGATGCCAAATATAATGTTGCACCTACTTATGAGCAGAAAATAATTCAACTAAATCAGCTTGATATAGCTGTAAGCAAACAAGATTTATTTCAAGTTAAAATACCAAATCCCTTTGATCAATACCTAAACCCTCCAATAACAGATGACTCAACTGCAAGAAAGTGGTCCTCAAGTCCACTACAGATGTTTCAAAACCAACTCAACTTTGCTATACTATGTTCTACTACAGGCTGTGGTGTTTCATTCACAGACCACTTGAATCACTCAAACTGATTAGGTCTGTATATCGTTTCCATGTTTATTACCTGCTTAGACGTATTTTGTCAGAACTTCATACACCACTGCCCACTGAATCCAGTTTCAACAGGTTTAACAACCCCATGGATATGAAAGCATTTGAACGGATTTGTAATGAATTTAACATAAGTACCAGTTATGACTTTACACAAAAACTTGATGATCACAACGGTATGGGTACATTGTATTACGCTTTGAGTCACAGACAATACCCTCAAGATTATTACCCTGGTTACACTTCATTCTCATCAAAATCACAAGTCTTGTTAGGCTCAATAGAACAGAAACATTCTAATGCCTGGACCACATTTATTTTAGACAAGAGTGACGGGTTTACTCAAGCGGGAGTGGAGCGTGTAAATGAGTCTATCAGAACATACGTCTGGTGTTTACTAGGAGCACAATCATTAACAAAATCAAACATTTTGAATGGAAGTGGTAAATTTGAAGCACAAAAACAGTTTCTTGCTAATTTAGAAGATTCAGTAAATTCAACAGTTGATCTCCCATCTAGCATACAGCGCTACCAAGACGTTCTCAGATATGCCAGATCAAAAGTTGACTTTGTAGTTGGCATCGGGTTATACATGTTACCATCTGATCTTCAACTCCAAATGGGGACAATAACACATTATAATAATGAAATCATTGTTGCAGGTCGTGATCAAAAATTAGGACTCAATCAATCTGTAAACTGGGCGGCCACAACCACGCATGTACAAACAGTAAAACCATTACAGGTAGTTACTTCCCCTACCCCAGCCCTGGCCCCATCACCCATACAAGCGGTAACCCTGACACCAACACCAGTAAACACACATGAGTCAGAGAGAACTGCATTGGTAATTGGCCTAACGGAATTTGGAGTATTACTTCTTTATCTGTTTCATTAAATAACCCACCATTAACCCTCCTACTGTCATCAAAAAGACCCAAACATGCTCTGCCATAAACCCTACTACCTTCGCTGCTGTAGTGATCAGCCAACTGACAACTGTACCTATAATGCCAGGCAAAGCGTCCATTGCTTTCACAGCTAATTTCTTAAGCAAGTCTGATATGTGAGACAACTGGTTCTTTACCCATGACTGTAAATCTTTTGGATCAGTTGGTGGTGCCGGAGGTGCTGGAGGGACCGGACCCCCACCAACCCTGGGTCCCCCGGAGACAGCCAACACTACAGTACTAATAATAAATCCAAGAGCAGTAATTAAACTCGTAATTGTAATACCCTGTTCTCTTTAAAGTGTTTTAAGTCTCTCAGCCAATGTTGTCTTCGTGAAGTATTTTCTGAATAGTTTCTCTAATCCTGTTAACTTGTGTTTTCAATTTTTGTCTCCCAATACTAATCACTTCTAACCTTCCTGATCTTTCTATCTGCAAATCATTTAATCTGTGTTGTATTCTTTCTTTCATTTCTGTGTCAAGATTCCCATTGTCTGCTGTAGCCAGTTTCTCTTTTTCTCGTTCTATGTGTTTATCAAGCTCACCCAGTTTGGCAACATTATTTACCATCTCACCTCTTATTGTCTGCAGTGATTTATCCAAGCCCATAATCTCCCGCATTGACAAAGGTGGGTCGTCTATTGTTTTCATAGCGTCATTTAATTGTCCTTCAGTAAATGAGGTTTCTTGTATCACAGTGTTTGCTATTTCTGGCAGGCTTGTTACTGGTGCCATTTCAATCTCTTGCCCTGTTGGTAACTTTGTTTGCGTGTCGTGAAGCACACTAACAAGTCTTGGCGTGACAGGAGACCCACCAATACCAAGTTGACGCAAGGCACCAACACCACCTTCATTTTTGATTGTACTTAAAGCCCTAAACTTACTAGGGTCTTTTTTGTTAGTCAATAGTACTTTTCCTTTGTCAACAGTATTTAAATATAAATGACCCTTGCCATCAAGTTCAAACTGATTAGGATCTGTGTTGTCTGGGCGGCCACCAACATGATCATAAAAACGAGTTCACTTTGGTTTCTAAAAGTTCGTGACGTAAACTGTAAATATTTCTTGTACCAGTCATATCTGTCATATCTGTTGTATTACCAAAATCATACATGCCATCCATTTCAAAATCTTCATGATTAAATCCTCCCGCTGCCATTGTTTTATTAATTTATTATTTTTTATTGTGCATAATAAAAATGACACAGTCTTACGGATCAAAGTTAGACCCATACAGAAAACTACGTGAGCCTCTTGGTGTTAAGGGCATTCGACAATCAATCGTCATCACAAACAATCCAAGTACCATAGACCAGAACCAAACTCTTACAGTCAAGTTTCCAAACCTAGGTCCCAGTGATGTTATTGTTCCTGGCACTGTACGCCTAGCATTTAATATTGAACTATCATCAGATGCAGATGTGAACAGAACACTGGTTGACAATCTTGGCAGAGCCTGGGCTTTTAGCCTTAGTCACAGTTTGAACCTGTGTCAAAACAGGGTCCGGGTTCAGTTGTGTAGTCATCTTGTTCTCGTCCATTTGATCCTTCTTTTTCTTTCTCTAGAAAATTTATTTTTGAAAAATTGATGTGACTCCCAGTTACCAGCAATGTTACCACAGGTGCAAGGTAATTTCCAAACTTGTAAAACATGATGCATGCTAATTTACCAATTGAACTTGAAACAATAGGATTGCTTTCAAGGTCGTGTGAAAGACTGTCACTATCCACAGGTAGAAAGTGACTAACTGCTTTTGTGTATAGGCATACAAGAGATCGACTTAAATCACGTGTCATTAGTGAAGCGATGTGGTTTTCATATTTTGAATGAAGCTTGATTAGCTCGTCAGCCGTGAGGGATTCAATATCGTCTGTCATGTATTGTTTCCCGAGATAAGTCTTTGATTTGCCTGAGACAATTACAGAAAGAAGGCGCTGTTTTTTGGAGTCTAAGTCTTTGTTCTCTACAGCATTGATATCATTGAGAAGAAGGAGTTCATCAGAATTCATTTTATTATAATTTAAAAAAAAAAAAGATAATATTGTTTTTTGTTATCAAGCAAAATCATGTTTTTTCTAGGAAGTTACACTGAATAGTAATTTTATACGTTTACACCATTCAACAATATTGTCAGTAACGTTTTACATTTACACTGTGTTACTGCTTCTATGTAAGCTAAATGGATTTAGATTCAAACCACAGATACACTCACTCAGGGATAAAACACTATGTATTTCCTGCTTATGGTCAATGTCATAAGGGGCATAATCACTGAAGATTCAACCACTATACAGAGTTGTCTCCCATAGACTATATGTGGCATACCCAAGAATGACCTTGGTAGACTTAAATAACATGCGTCACTGATTTGTGAGTGAGTGTGTTTGCAATGGAGTATTCATTGAGGATATTGTTCCTGTTTGTGTGTAGCAAGGATAGTAATTTCAGGTATGTACATTTGTAGGCTTAGCTCAGTGTCATGTCTCGTGTGTGTGTGTGTGTGTGTCATTGGATTATGCAGAGATTCAGAAATCTTTACAGTTGACTCAAACCCAATAAAAACAGTGGCTCTTTGAGAATCTCGCCATGCTCATAAAAATCTGTGATGGAGTGGGCTACTGAAAATGTAAGCCTCTTGTACAATAAAACATGTTTTTTATGTTCTCATAGAAGAGATTCAGTAGAGCAGACGACTCATTGCGTCACTCAGCTACAAGCTGTGTATAGTATTGCCGTACACTAGCGTCTGGTGTTTTTGTGTATACATGTTCTGTGTGCGTGTGTGTGTGTGTCAGTTTGTGCGTGTGCGTGCATGCGTGCGTGTGTTTGTCTGTGTGTCAGTGCGTGTGTGTGTTATGTACCTCTAACAAAACCTGTTTGGCTCAAATAGCATGTTTTCAAAGTGACAGTTGACACACATGGCACTGGAATTGAAACAGTGGGTAATTTCCACCTCGCTGGGAACTGAAAGCAAATAACACGCTACGCGGGACACTGAAAACCTGTTCGCCCAGACAGGGGTGTGGGTAATGGGTGGTGTGGCGTGAAGGGCAGAGATTTACTAGTGTTTGTCAGTTGACATAAGCACAGACATAAAACAGAGCGGGGTAAAAGGTATATGATCACTGGCTTTATGGCGGGCCTCTCTCTGTGTGAGGAGCTCATAGGGGATTATGCGGGCGAGTGTTTTCCCATTCACTGTTCAAAACCAATTAGCATTTTGTGGGGGACTCCATATCAATAATGAAAAATAAGACATACCTTTGCGTGCTTAGACATATCATGGTGTTTTCCCATGAATACCCTGTTAGTGCGATGAATATCGAACTGCTCGAAAAAAGTTTTGGAAACGTGAAAAGGTTTTGAAGACCTTCTCTGAACTAAAGGCGATATGTAAATTACCTTAGAGGTTCAGTCATGACGTGAAAAATGTTTGCAGTTAAACCCTGTCAACTTACTCATAAAGAGAGATAGTGAGTAAAATTATGTGGAAAGAGAGAGAGCTATTGTGTGTGTCCGAGGTATTCCCATGTGTCTGTACATGTGTGTGTGTGTGTGAGTGTGTGTGTGTGTGTGTCTGTGTTGGGGGGGGGGTCTTGAGGATCTGTTGTATATGTACTCAGTCGGGTGTCTGTATAAAGCAAGGTATGATTTTCTGAGGTGCGTCTCTTTTCAGCTTAAAAGCCTACAGTCATGTTCACCGTCTAACCCAACAGGGCGTGAAATTGAATAAGAGTTATTATCCTCTCACGGGCTGGTGGGTTTCAATGGCTCGCGTCAGACATGTATAAGACAGTATACACCCCGGAATAAAAATCTTAAAATAATATTGCACTGGCGTGAGGCTGTACTTACAAACCTTGTGTTTTTGACGTCGGGTGTCATGTATGTGTGTGTGTGTGTGTGTGTGTGTGTACGGGTATGTTTATTCATGTGTTTGTGTGTGTGTGTGTGTGTGTGTGTGTGTGTGTGTGTATGTGTGTGTGCAACTTGGTGTTGTTACTGTGTGTCAGTGTGTATGTATGTGTGTATTTGTGTATCAGGCATACTCAGCCATGCAAACAGAACCTTAGAATGAACCAGTAACTCAGTGTTAAACAAGCCTCTCAAACCTACTCATAATGAGAAATCAAACACTACAAATAACTGAAAATGTTGTAAAGTGGGGCTCATGTGACTATTTACTCAGTACAAGCCTTTATGTTGGTGAAGCCCTATTCAGTCACACCAGCCCGGTGTACAATTTCAAAGGTTCTTTTCAAGCGTGGCCTGTAAATGGGCGCCCTGAAAGCTTTTCCCCACCTCATTGAAAGAGGGCTTGTCATTGAGTCTTGTCATGCGTAAACTAAAATGTTATGTGTGGGACAGAGTATGTGAGTTTTTGGAAATCGACTCTGACAGTATTGAGAGACAATAATGGAGAGTAATTTTCTAATTATTGGGTGTGTAAAATGTCATTAGTTTATTTATTTGAGTGCACTATCAGGATTTTGGTTTGATTTGAGAGAAACGGCCATGTGGAAGTTAATGACCATAATTAGTAATTAATTAAGGTGTTTACAGAGACAATAGTTATAGAGATAGTTACTGTAACGCACACAGACTTGCCCACAGTCGTACGCACAGACTCTCACGCAACAGACGCATACACCGCCACTGACTCAGACGGGCGCATTCATGCGGTAAAACAAACACACGGGCTCCCTTTCTAAAGTAACCTTTATACACTATAAATGAAAGAAAGACTTATATAACTATCAAACTATATACAACGTTCTACTATCACACCACACACGTAACACAGTATCTTTGCCAGGCTAGGTCTTAGTCTCACATTGCCTCCAACCTGTTTGATGTTGTTGTCTGGTTACGTTGGTCCTTCTCACGTCTAGGCATGAAAGTCCTTCCTCGTACGCGTATTGCCGTCCTGTCTCTTTGGGCACGGACGTCCTGGTTCTCGTACGGTACCACTCAGTTCTCGCTTGGACTTGGGTGTCTTGGTTCCCAGTCAAACTCACTCTCAGAAGAGCTGGAGGGATGACCTCTCGTAGGTCCCACCTGCGACTCGACGTCTCGGCGTCTGTCTTCCACTCTCGTTACAAGAACTCTGAATAAACAATAAAAGTCCCAACGTAACACTTGCTAAACACACAACATATTGGATCAATGAGAAACATCACGTAACCTGGCTGATACAAATAACTCACACGTTCATTCACTCACACACACGTGCTTCATAAACTATGTTCGTATCACCCCCATATCTCTGTCACTATCTTGAAACAGACTATAGCCTAACTGACACTCTTGCTATACATTACTCCATACCCTGGAAAAGACTATGCTTAACCAATCACGCACTATCTTGATAGCGGCTTAGACATACACACTTCATATTCCTTTAGTCATCTATCTCGGTAAACAACTGTATACAAAACACCGGTTACTTCACCGAATTCTAAACATACATAACTAAACCAAACCGGAACACCGCTATACAACCACATTAATCTTACCACGCATACTGTCTTTAACTAAACAACTATCACTACATTTATAGAACATACCTGAAATCTAGGCTTCAGAGTCTTGGAATGCGGGCTAGGTAACTCAAACAACCGTTCCATACAACAAGACAGCCCGCAATAACCAACTAGACCTCTGAAAGTCACAGCTTCCGCCTAGAACTCACTAAACAGAACTCACTACAAAGACCCGTGCTAGCCATGTCTTACAGATTTCCACGTGCGTCTAACACCACACGGACTTTCGGCAACAAACCGTTAACAAAAACCGTACCGTACTAATCCTACTCGTTAGCAAAAACCTACCGTACTAATCCTACTGTGCGAGCACTATGCCCGAGCATAGAGCTTCATCACAGTTACTAAGAGAGTACTAATGTATCAAAAATCAAAAAGGCCGCACTAATCATGGTCGCCACTTTTTCAAAAAACAAAAGGGTGATTATGTGATAATAGAGAGGTTATGTGATGTCATATATTTTCTTATCAATAAAGGCGAGATTTAATGATGGGTGCGGCCTTATTGAAATTTGATTCTTAGTACTCTCTTAGTAACTATCTCTCTGGAGAGAGAAGAGAAAGAAGAAAAGAAACGAGAGAAAGAGGAAAATAAGAGACTAGAAAGAGAAGAAAGAGCCAAAGAACGTGAAATCAGGAGACTCGAAATCCAAGCAGAAGAAGCAGAGAAACAGCGAAGAGAAGCAGAGAAACAGCGAAGAGAGACAGAGAAACAACGAGAAGAGGAGCGAGAAGAGGCGGAGAGGCAGCGTCAACACGAAATTCATCTAAAGCAGATGGAGATAGAGGCACAGAGCCAGAGAACTAATGAAGCAACAGCATTAGCGAGCAGAGAACAAACAGCCCGTGCGCCAAAACTTCCACCTTTCATTGAAAATTCAGATAAGATGGACGCTTATTTGGAGCGATTCGAGCGCTTCGCAAATAGCAACAATTGGAAACAAGAGACTTGGCCTATTAAACTGAGCGCACTTCTAACTGGCAAAGCGCTTGAATTTTACACCCGTTTGCCAAGAGAAGAAGCCGAAGATTATACTAAGTTGAAAGCCGCCCTGTTGAGACAGTACGACTTCACTGAAGAAGGTTACAGGCGACGATTTCGGAACTGCAAGCCTGAAGAAGGAGAAACACCCGGCCTATTCATTGAGAGAATCAGAAGCTACCTGGAGAAATGGATAGAGCTGGCTGGTCTAAACAGAGAGTACCAAGACTTGTGTGACCTCATCATCAAAGAACAAGTTTTCAGCGCATGTTCTAAGGACCTGGCCGCCCACCTCAGAGAGCAAAAAGACCAGTCACTAAAGGCCCTGGCCAACTTCGCTCAAAGATACCTTGACGCCCACAACATGAAGTTCGGGTCCAGTAAGCCAAAACGTGTGTCTGCACCAGCAGAGGAAATCCACAATGTCAGAGACACCCCAAGATACAAGCCGGTGGAGAACCTGACATGTTTTCTCTGTGGAAAGAAAGGTCACAAAGCGATACGGTGTCCTTCTAAAGATGTTCCCCGAGGGGACAACATCAGAAGATCCAACCAAGATCGTGGGATAGCAGGCAGAAGCAGTACCACGTCTCAACACAGAGCTGCCGCTGTATTAGCCAATGATGTGACGTCATCCAATGACTTTGAATCCAGAGAAAAGCGAGTTACACCAGAGCTGATCGAATCTTTCAGAAAGAATGGACGCATCCCAGTAGGAGATGGGACTACATTTTTGTGACCAGTCTCAAACATCGCGCTGCCTGAGAATGAAGTGCCGAACATGCCGGTGGTGTCAGGATTCGTCAGCGACACACCAGTGAAAGTGTTGAGAAACACTGATTGTAGCTGCATCATCGTGAGAGAGGACCTAGTAGCTGAAGACCAGAAGCTACAGGAGTGGACCACCCTCATTTTGGCTGACGGAACTGTAAGGATTATCCCCCTTGCCAAAGTCAGTGTCGACACCCCATACTTGACAGGAGAGGTGAAGGCGTTGTGCGTGAAGACGCCAGTCTACGATCTCATCATCGGAAACATTGATGGTGCCAGAAACGCAGACGATCTAGATCCAGAGTGGAGACCTGAAATATATTCTGTTACCACGAGAAGTCAAGCAAAGACGAGTCATCAGACCATCCCTCTTAAAGTGGCGGACAACACGGAAGCAGCAGTGGTGAATAAAGAAAGGCTGGTGGAGCTACAGAGAGCCGACACCACGCTTGACAAGTTCCGAGGTCAAACCGAGCCTGTAACGCGTAAGGGAAAAGAGATAACCTTCGAGACCAGAAAAGATATCCTGTACCGGATATTCGACAGCAATGGAGATAAACCTGTGCGTCAAGTAGTAGTTCCTGAACCTTTGAGAATGCAGGTGATGAAATTGGCACATGATTCCATATTAGGAGGACATTTGGGAATCAACAAGACGCTCGATAGAATCCGAGCCGTCTTCTACTGGCCTGATATGGGAGGCGACATCACCCGATTCTGCAGATCGTGCGACATATGCCAGAAGACAATCTCCAAGGGAAAGGTGCCCAAGGTTCCTCTAGAAAAAATGCATTTGATCGATATGCCTTTCACGCGGGTAGCTGTTGACCTTGTGGGGCCAATATCTCCTCCGAGTGAAGATGGTCATCGATACATTTTGACCCTGGTGGACTACGCTACACGTTATCCTGAGGCCATACCATTGAAAAAGATCGACACTCCAACAGTAGCAGAGGCGCTCGTCGACATGTTCAGCCGTTTAGGAATTCCTGAAGAGATCCTGAGTGACCTAGGATTTCAGTTCGTCTCAGACTGCATGGAGGAAGTCAACCGGCTATTGAGCATCCGACACCTTACTACCACCCCTTATCACCCCATGTGTAATGGGCTGGTTGAAACGTTTAATGGAACTTTAAAGGCTATGTTGAAGAAACTGTGCGCTGAGCAGCCAAGGTTGTGGCATAGATACATCAATGCCTTGCTCTTCGCATACCGTGAAGTTCCTCAGGATTCGACAGGGTTTTCCCCTTTTGAATTACTGTACGGTAGGACTGTAAGGGGGCCCATGCACATCCTGAAGGAGCTGTGGACCAAGGATATCGACGCACCTGAGGTGAAAATCAGCTACCAGTACGTCTTCGACCTGAGAGAGAAGCTGGAAGATACCCTCAGGATGGCTCGAGAAGAACTACATAAGGCGCAGTACAAGGGGAAGCATTACTATGATCGTAAGGCAAAACCTCGACGATTCCAGCCAGGTGACCAAGTGTTGGTTCTTCTTCCTACCGACAACAACAAACTTCTGATGCAGTGGAAGGGACCATACGTTGTCGACACGGTGGTTGGCATCAACGACTACAGAGTCAAGGTCAACAACAAGATGAAAACGTACCATGCTAATTTGCTGAAGAAGTATATTGCGAGAGGTCGTCAAGACAAAAAAAAAACACAAATGGCCGCATCGGTGCGTCTTGCTGATGACGGAAGACTAGTCGACGAGAACCTTTTTGACATTAAACTACAGTCTATTAAGGGTTCGCAGAATTTTGGAGCAGATTACCTGAGCAGAGCAGTTTAAAGCTGAGGTGCAATGAGAAAACCCCGCCCAGCGCGTGTTTTAAAAAGACTCTACAGGACCCAGCTTGGGCCCTGCCCCTAAGTGGGTCAAATCGGTTCGTAACTCAGTTGACGGAGTTGGCAACTGCGTGTCCCGAGCTTGCAAAACTCTCGGGAAACGACAGGCCACTTCCTGTTGCACGGAAATCATCGCGATTAGCAGATCGGACAACAGCAGACGATTCTGTGACACTTTGAAACTGACCGGCAGCCACGGATTTTTACGCGCTGGGGATGATGGCAGAATGTACGGCTGTACAAGCTGGAGATAAACCTGTGCGTCAAGTAGTAGTTCCTGAACCTTTGAGAATGCAGGTGATGAAATTGGCACATGACTCGAGGTCAGTCTGAAAAATACAGAGGTCCTCCATCAGCCGGCACCCAAGACAGTGTATCGCCCTCCTCACATCACCATTGGCGAGTGTGAACTAAAGTCAGTGCATCCGTTTACTTACCTTGGCTGCATTATCACGTCGGACGCCAAGCTGGACAAGGAGCTTGACAGCAGGCTGGCAAAAGCGAACAGCGCTTTCGGGCGACTTTTCAAGCGGGTGTGGCACAATCAACAGCTGAAAACAGGCACCAAGATCAGCGTGTACAGAGCTGTGGTCCTCACCACCCTGCTGTATGGTTCCGAGTCCTGGGCCCTCTACCGCAGCCAACTACGACTCCTCGAACGCTTCCACCAGCGCTGCCTGCGCACCATCCTGGGCATTCACTGGAGTGACTATGTCACCAACGTCGAGGTCCTTGAACAGGCTGAAACTGTGAGCATCGAGGCTTTGCTGCTGCAGACACAGCTCCGCTGGGCGGGGCATGTCTCCAGGATGGAGGATCATCGCCTACCAAAGATCACCCTGTTCGGCGAGCTTGCTACTGGACACCGTGACAGAGGGGCACCAAAGAAGAGATACAAAGACTGTCTCAAGAAGTCACTTAGTGCCTGCCAAATCGACCACCACCAGAGATAGATAATATGAGCGAAAATGGTCAATTTATATACACCCCCTAATTCCATTGTTTTTGACCACAAAATACACACTTAGTCACACCATGCATTTTCCCCATATTTTCTTTATTTTTATTTGAAAAATAGTAACTAAGAGCGTTTTTGTGTGTGTATAACTGGTGCCAAACATCGCACACCAACAACACGTTCTTTAAGCCTGTTTGTTCTGGCTTGGCCGTATACACAAGGTTTTATGACACAGGTCTAGATTTTGTTACGTCACTTCATTCCCTTAGTGTATTTCGAGCACATTTTTGCTTGCAATAAGCTAGGCACTGCTCTCATCAGCGGACCAACCTAACCACACTGGTGATGGACACCGAACTTTTCTTTTTGTTGTGACTGTTCTGTGGATTTCTATTTTTTGTTGGTGTCACTTTTTGTTTTTCGGTTCATTGCGTTGTTGGGGGGGGGGGGGGGTTGCAGGTCGCACTCTTCCGTTGTTTTTTGTTTTGCGGCATGTTTCACCGTGTTGGGTTATCAGTTAATTTGTTTCATTGCGTGTTGGTTTGTTTGCAATGGTGCAGCGCTCACTGTGATGCTGGGCGTTTAGACTGGTTCTCGCGCGTGGCAGTTGTTTTGGTCGCGCGGTCCCCTGTGACTGTGAGTCATCAGTGGCCATTGTTGCTTGTTGCGTCTTGACCGACTCTTTTGGCTGTTTCCGATGTTACAGATTCTGGCCTGGGATTTTTGTTTTCCCTAGTGTTTTCGGAGTGCGAGCTCTAGCGCGTCGTTCGTTATTTCTTTTCCGTGTTGTTTCTTAGGTCGGCTTGTTTGCCTTAGCGCGTTAGTTGTGCGCTGAAATGCTTCTCGTGCGCAGCGGGTTGCCACTTTATACCCGTTGCTGGGCCTAGTCTGGGACACTGGCGCGATTGGGTTGGTTACCGCTACTTATCCGCGCCCCGCGTGGCCGGGGCCGGCTCAGCCCACCCCGGGCCCCGCACACGCAACTCCGCCGAGACAGTGCACCTCACTGCCCATGAGGCCATGCACACGGGTCTCTGCAAAGGGAGGCATAGATGTCCAAATGTCCCTGCAGAAAACAGAAACAAGGGCACACTCCACATGCACATGTTGGTTATTTGGTATCTGTGTTACCAGTCCCAGAGTGTTTACAGATTTACGGGTTTGAGTTAGAGTGTGACGGCGGGCCCGGCTATTGAGTCACTTCCAAGGCTGTACCCTTCCTGTAATGTTGCATAATGTTTGGTCATCGGTCTTTGGGTAGCTGAGCGTTGCAAGTTCAAAGCTGGGCTTGAGATAGTGCATACGTGTGCGTGCGCGTCCTCATTTTCAGCACCCGTTATTGTACCTGTTTTTTCCCTTCTCGTTCAGAAGTGATGTCCAGGCTTGTTTTGCCCTTGTGTTCTGTTTTCTTGTTTGTCACGTTTCCTTGTGATTGTTTTTCGGCTTAGTTTCAGTGGTTGCCCCCGCTTGATTGACGTGTTCTGTCAGTGGCATTTTAGTCGGCCGCGCGTCGTTTTTTGTTTCGTGTGTTTGAATCATTGCTTATGCATGATTCATTTCGGACCCGGGTATCCGCATTTGTTCTATGCGTTAGGTAATTTGGATTCCCAAATTTTGTTGCGACTTTTGTGCGTTGTTATTGGTGGGGAGGTACACGTTGTATTACCGTCCGTTCGTGACTGTGTAGTTTCCTTCCTTGTTTTTTCCACCCGCGCGGTAGGTTCTGTCCATTTCGCTTTCGATTCATTGCGTTATTTCCTTAAGGTTCTTTTCATGAGTCTCCTGTTCCGAGTGAGTTTATATAAAATGGTGCCAAACATCGCACACCAACGACACGTTCTTTTAGCCTGTTTGTTGTGTGCGTTCGGCGTTTTTGTTCGGTGACTCATAGAGCAGGAGAGTTAGAGTCCATTCCCCCAATGTCCTGTGTTAGTGGGTTCTTTTTAACCCTATTTCATGTTTGGCAAGTGCTCTTGGGAGTTTTTATTTTTTATTAAACTTGTTTTTTTCCCCCGAGCGTGCCGTTGTTCTTTTTCCCAGTTGTTTCGGTTGTAGTTGGTTCGTTGGGATTTGGTTCATTGCGTGTGTTTGTTACCTCATTGCCTTGAGATTTTTTCTACGCGTTAGGTAATTTGGATTCCCAATTTTTTTTTTTTTTTTTTTTTTTTTTGACTTTTGTGCGGTGTTATTGGTGGGGAGGTACACGTTGTGTTAAGTCCGTTCGTGACTGTGTAGTTTCCTTCCTTGTTTTTCCACCCGCGCGTTAGGTTCTGTCCATTTCGCTTTCGATTCATTGCGTTATTTCATTAAGGTTCTTTTCATGAGTCTCCTGTTCCGAGTGTGTTTCTAGGCCAGTTTTTGGCGAGTTGGTCCGGTTTGGTTCATTGCGTGTGTTTGTCATCTCATTACTTTGAGATAGTTTTAAATCCTTGCGTCTTTTTATTGGCCGCTCTCACTGATTTTCTCCCCTAGCCGCTTGAGCGCCTCGTTTGTTAGTGTCCTTGGCCGCCTCTTTGTGAACTACGTTTAGTTCGTTGGTCCAGTTTACGATTTTCTGTTTCGTAGGTGCGAGCAGGGTGGCCAAGGATGAGTTTGTTTAACTCTTTTATCTTGTTCTGCAGACAAGTTTGATCTTGTTCAGATCTTTTACGGTCCCCGTTGAAGCTGGCCCTCGACTTGAAGGTTATTTCAAATGCAGCTGCTGGGCGCCCGAACGTTCGTTCGTATTCCAGTCCGCTGTAGACTGTGACCCAGCTGAGGCGGTTGTGGTACTTGGGGCGTAGGTGGTTCCGGAACCCGATATTTGGGTCTGGTGTGAATCATTTCACGAATCTGGTTAAGAGTGTTTTTTTCTTTTTTACCTTTGCTATGGCTTTGTTGTACCTTTTCGTATTGTTTCTTCGGGCGGTTTGTTTGCCGTTGTTCAGCGCTGATATGGCCTGTGGGCGGCAGCGGTTATGTCAGCCCCGTTGTGTAATCGCTCGTCGGTCGGCGTGCATGAGTCATGTTTGCGGCGCACGCCCAGTTCCAATTCTGGTGTCTGCCGTTGTTGTACAGCTCTTTGTCGGGGGGTATCTTTGGCTTTTTCCGATGTTACGGATTCTGGCCTGGGATTTTTGTCTTCCCTAGTGTTTTCTGAGTATGAGCTCTAGTGCGTCGTTCGTTATTTCTTTTCCGTGTTGTTTCTTAGGTCGGATTGTTTGCCGTAGCGCCTTAGTTGTGCGCTGAAAAGTTTCTCGTTCGTAGCGGGTTGCCACTTGCTGGGCCCAGTCTAGGACACTGGCGCGATTTAGTTGGTTGCCGTCACTTTTTCCGCGTCCCGTGCCGGGCCTGGGCCGTGGGCATCGCGTGGCCAGGGCCAGCCCCGCCCAAACCGGGCCCTGCACGCGCATCCCTGCAGAGACAACTGAATAAACATTAATGTACATGTGGCCCTGCAGAGACAAGAAACATGGATGAAGTGGCCTCTTGCTCATGCATTCCTGCAGAGAAAAAAAGAGACGCATACATGCCCAAGGGTCAAAACTGGATGCACAAGGGTACCTGCGGAAGGAGACATGGATGTTAACGTGTCCTAGCCGACCAATGAGAACCAAATCATGCACATGAAAAAAAGGGGACATGCACATGCACAAGGGCCATAGACGTATATGTTGGTCATCTGGTATCGTTATTGGCTTAGTTTTAGTAGTTGTCAGTGGCATTTTGGTCGGCCGCGCGTCGTTTTTTGTTTGGTGTGTCTGACTCATTGCTTATGCATGATTAATTTCGGGGCCGGGTATTCGCATTTGTTCTATGCGTTAGGTAATTTGGATTCCCAGATTTTGTTGCGACTTTTGTGCGTTGTTATTGGTGGGGAGGTACACGTTGTATTAAGTCCGTTCGTGACTGTGTAGTTTCCTTCCTTGTTTTTTCCACCCGCGCGGTAGGTTCTGCCCCTTTTGCTTTCGATTCATAGCGTTATTTCCTTAAGGTTCTTTTCATGAGTTTCCTGTTCCGAGTGTGTTTCTAGGCCAGTTTTTGGCGAGTTGTTCCGTCCAGGCCTCAATGGTTTGCCTGTCAGTTTTGGGTCTTGAAACTGGGCGTCGTTTGTCTGGTGAGCGTGAGTTAGTCTCATATCACGCCTTGGTCCACGCGCTCTCAGTTTCAGTCTTGGCGCGGCGTGTGCCGTTATCGTGGGCCCCGCGCCGTTATGCGCGTTTGTTTCGGGCGGTGTAATCAATGGTCCTTCGGGTTGTTGGTTCGAGCCCTGTTGCGTTCGCCTTCACTCGTTACCGGTGTGTCCCGTGTTCCAGAATGTTGCGTTTGCAGTTTGTTCATTGCTCGTCGCGCGCTTTGTAGGATGTGTAGGAAAAAACGGTGCTCACATCGCACACACGCAGGCTTCAGGATATTTACCTGGTCTGGCCGTATACACAAAACTATTTGACGTTTGGTCTTGATTTTGTCATTTATTTGCGTTTGTGTATTTCGAGTAAGTTTTTGCTTTATTTGCCAGGCACTACTCTCGTCAGCGGACCAAGCCTGACCACTTTTATGTGGATTTTTGTTTCATTGCGTTGAAAGTTGATGATCTTCTTCACTCTGTTAGAGTGTTGGTTGCCATTTCGGCTTTCATTTTGTAGTCTTGTTTCACTTGATGTTGGCTGGTCTGTTTAGTCACACGTTCATTGCGTGTACTGTAGAATCCGACTGCGCTCGTTGCTGGCTTCGCTTGTAGTGAGACTGAGAGGCTCGCGTCCGGCGTCTGTCCCCGCATTGCTCTGTGTGGCTGTGTGCCAACCGCGTGGCCGGCCCCATGATGACTCATGGTGGAGAGAAGCGTGGTCAGTTGGGTGGCGTCTGGTGTCTTTCACTGGGTCGTGCTGGGTAGGAGTAGAGCGCGAGGGTAGTCTGTTTGCTGTGTGTCCCTCCGCTGAAGTGGCATCGTTTCTGTGCGATGGTGATCAGGTCTGGTCAGTGATCCACATCTCGGGGGGGGGGGGGGGGGGGGGGTGACGGTAAAACTAGCGAGCAACGTTTACACTAAGTTTTTCGTGTGTATGTTTAGCTCCCTGTTTCCGATGATGGAGGCCGCTTCTTTACTCTTGCTGTCCCAGGGGTTGGTGTCCCAGGTCCGGTCCTAGATTCAGATTTGCGGGGGGGGGGGGGGGGGGGGGGCTGTTTATTCCAGTCGCTGTAGATTTGTATCGTTGCTCGTTGGGAGGGGTGTGGTGTTGGCCGCGTCAGTCGCTTCTGGCGGTGCGCAGTAAGACGTGTAGTGTTGGCGTGGAGCTGTCTTGGTTGTAGTCGAACTAAGTGAGCGTCCGCGGAGCTTTATTTGCCGTTTGCTTTTTGCTTACTTAGATTCGGTCGAGTGTGATGGTTGATGTTAAAACTAGCGAGCAACATTCACACTATATTTTTCGTGTGTATGTTTAGCTCCCTGTTTTCGATGATGGAGGCCGCCTCTTTACTCTTGCTGTCCGCTAAAGTTGGTTGATAGTGTAGTGCCGGGTGGGAGACCAGCGTGATAGCTGTCTGTCTGCTGTACGTTGCTGGCGTGTAGTGTTGGCGTGGGGCTGTAGGTTGGTCGAACTAAATGAGCGTCCGCGGAGCTTTATTTGCCGTTTGCTTTTTACTCACTTAGATTCGATCGAGTGTGTTGGCTGATGGTAGACGGTAAACTAGCGAGCAACATTCACACTATATTTTTTCGTGTGTATGTTTAGCTCCCTGTTTTCAATGATGGAGGCCGCCTCTTTCACCTTGCTGTCCGCTGATGTTGGTTGAGAGTGTAGTGCCGGGTGGGAGTCCAGCGTGATAGCTGTCTGTCTGCTGTACGTTGCTGACTGGTAGTGTTGGCGTGGAGCTGTAGGTTGGTCGAACTAACTGAGCGTTTGCTATTTGCTCACTTAGATGCGGTCGAGTGTGTTGGTTGACGGTAAACTAGCGAGCAACATTCACACTATATTTTTTCGTGTGTATGTTTAGCTCCCTGTTTTCAATGATGGAGGCCGCCTCTTTCACCTTGCTGTCCGCTGATGTTAGTTGCGAGTGTAGTGCCGGGTGGAAGTCCAGCGTGATAGCTGTCTGCTGTACGTTGCTGACGTGTAGTGTTGGCGTGGAGCTGTAGGTTGGTCGAACTAAATGAGCGTACGCGGAGCTTTATTTGCCGTTTGCTTTTTGCTCACTTAGCTACGGTCGAGTGTGTTAGTTGACGGTGAACTAGCGAGCAACATTCACACTATATTTTTTCGTGTGTATGTTTAGCTCCCTGTTTTCAATGATGCCGAAAGCCGCCTCTTTCACCTTGCTGTCCGCTGATGCTGTTTGAGAGTGTAGTGCCGGGTGGGAGTCCAGCGTGATAGCTGTCTGTCTGCTGTACGTTGCTGCGGTGAGCTGGCTCTGTTTCTGCTGATTCAAATTCCGAAGGCTATCCGTAACATTCGTGTGCGATTCAGTTAGATCGCTGTGCCGGATGAGGTGTCGGCGTGGAGCTGTGGGTTGGTTGTGGTCGAATTGCTATTTGCATATATTCGGTCGAGTGTGTTGGTTGACGGTAAACTAGCGAGCAACATCCACACTTTATTTTTCGTGTGTATGTTTAGCTCCCTGTTTTCCATGATGGAGGCCGCCTCTTTCAACTTGCTGTCCGCTGCTGCTGTTGCATCGGTTACACGGTGGAGTGTGTTGGTTGGTGGTAAACTAGCGAGCAACATTCACACTATTGTTTTTCATGTGTATGTTTAGCTCCCTGTTTTCAATGATGGAGGTCGCCTCTTTCACCTTGCTGTCCGCTGATGCTGGTTGGGAGTGTAGTGCCGGGTGGGAGTCCAGCGTGATAGCTGTCTGTTTGCTGTACGTTGCTGCGGTGAGCTGGCTCTGTTTCTGCAGATCAGTGTAGGAAAAAACGGTGCTCACATCGCACACACGCAGGTTTCAGGATTTACCCGGTCTGGCCGTATACACAAAACTATTTGACGTTTGGTCTTGATTTTGTCATTTATTTGCGTTTGTGTATTTCGAGTAAGTTTTTGCTTTATTTGCCAGGCACTACTCTCGTCAGCGGACCAAGCCTGACCACTCTTATGTGGATTTTTGTTTCATTGCGTTGAGAGTTGATGCTCTTCTTCACTCTCTTAGAGTGTTGGTTGCCATTTCGGCTTTCATTTTGTAGTCTTGTTTCACTTCATGTTGGCTGGTCTGTTTAGTCACACGTTCATTGCGTGTACTGTAGAATCCGACTGCGCTCGTTGCTGGCTTCGCTTGAAGTGAGACTGAGAGGCTCGCGTCCGGTGTCGGTCCCCGCATTGCTCTGTGTGGCTGTGTGCCAACCGCGTGGCCGGCCCGATGATGACTCATGGTGGAGAGAAGCGTGGTCAGTTGGGTGGCGTCTGGTGTCTTTCACTGGGTCGTGCTGGGTAGGAGTAGAGCGCGAGGGTAGTCTGTTTGCTGTGTGTCCCTCCGCTGAAGTGGCATCGTTTCTGTGCGATGGTGATCAGGTCTGGTCAGTGATACACATCTCGGGGGGGGTTGACGGTAAAACTAGCGAGCAACGTTTACACTAAGTTTTTCGTGTGTATGTTTAGCTCCCTGTTTCCGATGATGGAGGCCGCTTCTTTACTCTTGTTGTCCCAGGGGTTGGTGTCCCAGGTCCGGTCCTAGATTCAGATTGCGGGGGGGGGGGGGGGGGGGGGCTGTTTATTCCAGTCGCTGTAGATTTGTATCGTTGCTCGTTGGGAGGGGTGTGGTGTTGGCCGCGTCAGTCGCTTCTGGCGGTGCGCAGTAAGACGTGTAGTGTTGGCGTGGAGCTGTCTTGGTTGTAGTCGAACTAAGTGAGCGTCCGCGGAGCTTTATTTGCCGTTTGCTTTTTGCTCACTTAGATTCGGTCGAGTGTGATGGTTGATGTTAAAACTAGCGAGCAACATTCACACTATATTTTTCGTGTGTATGTTTAGCTCCCTGTTTTCGATGATGGAGGCCGCCTCTTTACTCTTGCTGTCCGCTAACGTTGGTTGATAGTGTAGTGCCGGGTGGGAGACCAGCGTGCTAGCTGTCTGTCTGCTGTACGTTGCTGACGTGTAGTGTTGGCGTGGGGCTGTAGGTTGGTCGAACTAACTGAGCGTACGCGGAGCTTTATTTGCCGTTTGCTTTTTGCTCACTTAGATTCGATCGAGTGTGTTGGCTGATGGTAGACGGTAAACTAGCGAGCAACATTCACACTATATTTTTTCGTGTGTATGTTTAGCTCCCTGTTTTCAATGATGGAGGCCGCCTCTTTCACCTTGCTGTCCGCTGATGTTGGTTGAGAGTGTAGTGCCGGGTGGGAGTCCAGCGTGATAGCTGTCTGTCTGCTGTACGTTGCTGACTGGTAGTGTTGGCGTGGAGCTGTAGGTTGGTCGAACTGACTGAGCGTTTGCTATTTGCTCACTTAGATGCGGTCGAGTGTGTTGGTTGACGGTAAACTAGCGAGCAACATTCACACTATATTTTTTCGTGTGTATATTTAGCTCCCTGTTTTCAATGATGGGGGCCGCCTCTTTCACCTTGCTGTCCGCTGATGTTGGTTGCGAGTGTAGTGCCGGGTGGAAGTCCAGCGTGATAGCTGTCTGCTGTACGTTGCTGACGTGTAGTGTTGGCGTGGAGCTGTAGGTTGGTCGAACTAAATGAGCGTACGCGGAGCTTTATTTGCCGTTTGCTTTTTGCTCACTTAGCTACGGTCGAGTGTGTTAGTTGACGGTGAACTAGCGAGCAACATTCACACTATATTTTTTCGTGTGTATGTTTAGCTCCCTGTTTTCAATGATGCCGACGCCGCCTCTTTCACCTTGCTGTCCGCTGATGCTGTTTGAGAGTGTAGTGCCGGGTGATAGCTGTCTGCTGTACTCTGCGGTGAGCTGGCTTTGTTTCTGCCGATTCACATTCCGAAGGCTATCCGTAACATTCGTGTGCGATTTACGTTGGGGACTACCCCGCTCGTGCTCTCCCGCGTAGATTGATCTTTGGTCGATCCGCATGTATGGGGACAGGTTGGCTTGGTCTGGTCAAACACAAAACGATGTTTGGTCACGTCACTCGAATCAACAAAGCTGCTGAGAAGAAAACCCTAAGGGATTTTCGAAAAGGAAGAAGGAAACCCCTTCCCACCACCAGCCCCCCTCCCACCACCACCCCAAGGCTCACAGAGAGACCAAAAAACGCTCAATTCGACAAATTGGCGGGGAATAAACCCGAGACACCAACCCTTGGAACAGAAAAGATGTCAGCTCATCGCAACGACATACAGCAAACAGACAGACATCGCGCTGTACTCTTACCCGGCACCACGCAGCCAACCAGCAAGACTACAAAACAAAGGCCGAAACGACGACCGACACTCTAACCGAGTGAAGAAAATCGTCAACATTCAACGCAAGGAAGCAAAAATCCACAAACACGCCGCCCCTGAGAATACAGCTACACCCGGCGACAAACCAACGAACAGAATATTCGCCCGACCACCCGCCGGACTGACCACGCCACCAGATGCCACGACTACTGCAGTCAACACATCTTGCAGCCCAACGCCAGAATTGCGGATCGACAGTAACACCGCACCCCCCCCCCCCCTAAAGAAACAACGATACAAATTGCCTACGACCACCACCACCGCGGTATGGTATGGACGGCCCCAGAATTTGAATCAGCAACCAGCTCCAGATAAGAAAACGATACAGCGAAAGACAGCGGACGCCAAACCCCCACATCAGCCTTTTGAATCTGCAGAAACAAAGCCAGCTCACCACAGCAACGTACAGCAGACAGACAGCTATCACGCTGGACTCCCACCCGGCACTACACTCCCAATCAGCATCAGCGGACAGCAAGGTGAAAGAGGCGGCCTCCATCATTGAAAACAGGGAGCTAAACATACACACGAAAAAATATAGTGTGAATGTTGCTCGCTAGTTTACCGTCAACCAACACACTCCACCGTGTAACCGATGCAACAGCAGCAGCGGACAGCAAGTTGAAAGAGGCGACCTCCATCATCGAAAACAGGGAGCTAACACACGAAAAATAAAGTGTGGGTGTTGCTCGCTAGTTTACCGTCAACCAACACACTCGACCGAATATGCAAATAGCAATTCGACCACAACCAACCCACAGCTCCACGCCGACACCTCATCCGGCACAGCGATCTAAATCGCACACGAATGTTACGGATAGCCTTCGGAATTTGAATCAGCAGAAACAAAGCCAGCTCACCGCAGCAACGTACAGCAGACAGACAGCTATCACGCTGGACTCCCACCCGGCACTACACTCTCAACCAGCATCAGCGGACAGCAAGGTGAAAGAGGCGGCTTTCGGCATCATTGAAAACAGGGAGCTAAACATACACACGAAAAAATATAGTGTGAATGTTGCTCGCTAGTTTACCGTCAACCAACACACTCGACCGTATCTAGTGAGCAAAAAGCAAACGGCAAATAAAGCTCCGCGTACGCTCATTCAGTCCGACCAACCTACAGCTCCACGCCAACAATACACGTCAGCAGCGTACAACAGACAGACAGCTATCACGCTGGACTTCCACCCGGCACTACACTCGCAACCAATATCAGCGGACAGCAAGGTGAAAGAGGCGGCCTCCATCACTGAAAACAGGGAGCTAAACATACACACGAAAAAATACAGTGAGAATGTTGCTCGCTAGTTTACCGTTAACCAACACACTCGACCGTACCTAAGTGAGCAAAAAGCAAACGGCAAATAAAGCTCCGCGTACGCTCTTTTAGTTCGACCAACCTACAGCTCCACGCCGACACTACCAGTCAGCAACGTACAGCAGACAGACAGCTATCACACTGGACTCCCACCCGGCACTACACTCTCAACCAACATCAGCGGACAGCAAGGTGAAAGAGGCGGCCTCCATCATTGAAAACAGGGACATACACACACAAAATATAGTGTGAATGTTGCTCGCTAGTTTACCGTCAACCAACACACTCGACCATATCTAAGTGAGCAAAAAGCAAACGCTCAGTTAGTTCGACCAACCTACAGCTCCACGCTAACACTACCAGTCAGCAACGTACAGCAGACAGACAGCTATCACGCTGGACTCCCACCCGGCACTACACTCTCAACCAACATCAGCGGACAGCAAGAGTAAAGAGGCGGCCTCCATCATCGAAAACAGGGAGCTAAACATACACACGAAAAATATAGTGTGAATGTTGCTCGCTAGTTTACCGTCAACCAACACACTCGACCATATCTAAGTGAGCAAAAAGCAAACGCTCAGTTAGTTCGACCAACCTACAGCTCCACGCTAACACTACCAGTCAGCAACGTACAGCAGACAGACAGCTATCACGCTGGACTCCCACCCGGCACTACACTCTCAACCAACATCAGCGGACAGCAAGAGTAAAGAGGCGGCCTCCATCATCGAAAACAGGGAGCTAAACATACACACGAAAAATATAGTGTGAATGTTGCTCGCTAGTTTACCGTCAACCAACACACTCGACCATATCTAAGTGAGCAAAAAGCAAACGCTCAGTTAGTTCGACCAACCTACAGCTCCACGCTAACACTACCAGTCAGCAACGTACAGCAGACAGACAGCTATCACGCTGGACTCCCACCCGGCACTACACTCTCAACCAACATCAGCGGACAGCAAGAGTAAAGAGGCGGCCTCCATCATCGAAAACAGGGAGCTAAACATACACACGAAAAATATAGTGTGAATGTTGCTCGCTAGTTTACCATCAACCAACACACCCGACCGAATCTAAGTGAGCAAAAAGCAAACGGCAAATAAAGCTCTGCGGACGCTCACTTAATTCGACTACAACCAACACAGCTCCACGCCAACACTGCACATCTTACTGTGCACCGCCAGAAGCGACTGACGCGGCCAACACCACACCCCTCCCAACGAGCAACGATTAAAATCTACAGCGACTGGAATAAACAGCCCCCTCGCAATCTGAATCTAGGACCGGACCTGGGACACCAACCCCTGGGACAGCAAGAGTAAAGAGGCGACCTCCATCATCGAAAACAGTGAGCTAAACACACACACGAAAATCTTAGTGTGAACGTTGCTCGCTAGTTTTACCGTCAAACCCCCCCGAGATGTGGATCACTGACCAGACCTGGTCACCATCGCACAGAAACGATGCTACTTCAGCGTAGCGAAACACAGCAAACAGACTGCCCTCGCGCTCTACTCCTACCCAGCACGACCCAGTGAAAGACACCAGACGCCACCCAACTGACCACGCTTCTCTCCACCATGAGTCATCATCGGGCCGGCCACGCAGTTGGCACACAGCCACACAGAGCAATGCGGGGGCAGACACCGGACGCGAGCCTCTCAGTCTCACTACAAGCGAAACCAGCAACGAGCGCAGTCGGATTCTACAATACACGCAATGAACGTAAACAGCGGTCGCCAACACTACCAGTCAGCAACGTACAGCAGACAGACAGCTATCACGCTGGACACCCACCCGGCACTACACTCTCAACCAACATCAGCGGACAGCAAGGTGAATGAGGCGGCCTCCATCATTGAAAACAGGGAGCTAAACATACACACGAAAAAATATAGTGTGAATGTTGCTCGCTAGTTTACCGTCAAACAACACACTCGACCGTATCTAAGTGAGCAAAAAGCAAACGCTCAGTTCGACCAACCTACCGGCTCCACGCTAACACTACCAGTCAGCAACGTACAGCAGACAGACAGCTATCACGCTGGACTCCCACCCGGCACCACACTCTCAACCAACATCAGCAGACAGCAAGGTGAAAGAGGCGGCCTCCATCATTGAAAACAGGGAGCTAAACATACACACGAAAAAAATATAGTGTGAATGTTGCTCGCTAGTTTACCGTCAACCAACAATCACCGGAGCTAAGTGAGCAAAACAGCAATCGGCAAATAGAGCTCCGCGTACGCTCAGTTAGTTCGACCAACCTACAGCTCCACGCCAACACTACACGTCAGCAGCGCACAGCAGACAGACAGCTATCACGCTGGACTCCCACCCGGCACTACACTCTCAACCAGCATCAGCGGACAGCAAGGCAGTGAAAGAGGCGGCCTCCATCATTGAAAACAGGGAGCTAAACATACACACGAAAAAATATAATGTGAATGTTGCTCGCTAGTTTACCGTCAACCTCGACCGAATCTAAGTGAGCAAAAAGCAAACGGCAAATAAAGCTCCGCGTACGCTCAGTTAGTTCGACCAACCTACAGCTCCACGCCAACACTACACGTCTTACGGCGCAGAAGGCCTACCCGTCGCGGTAGCATAGAGCATACAGACAGCTATCACGCTGCACTCCTACCCGGCACTACACGATTAATCGACAAAAACCTTGACCAGCGCGATATAAATCGCAAAGGAATGTTATGGACAGCCCCCTGAATTTGAATCAACAACCAACTCCAAATAAGAAAACGATACAGCGAAAGACACCAGACGCCACCCAACTGACCACGCTTCTCTCCACCATGAGTCATCATCGGACCGGCCACGCGGTTGGCACACAGCCACACAGAGGAATGCGGGGACCAACACTGGACGCGAGCATCTCAGTCTCACTACAAGCCGAGCCAGCATCGAGCGCAGTCGGACTCTACAGTACACACAATGAACGTGTGACTAAACAGACCACCAGCCTGCCGGACATCAAGTGAAGCCAACAAGACGGCAAAACGAAAGCCGAAATGGCAACCAACACTCTAATAGAGTGAACAAGATCATCAACTTTCAACGCAATGAAACAAAAATCCACATAAAAGTGGTCAGGCTTGGTCCGCTGACGAGAGTAGTGCCTGGCAAATAAAGCAAAAACTTACTCGAAATACACAAACGAAAATAAATGACAAAATCAAGACCAAACGTCAAATAGTTATGTGTATACGGCCAGACCGGGTAAATATCCTGAAGCCTACGTGTGTGCGATGTGAGCACCGTTTTTTCCTACACCGTCAACCAACACACTCGACCGAATATGCAAATAGCAATTCGACCACAACCAACCCACAGCTCCACGCCGACACCTCATCCGGCACAGCGATCTAAATCGCACACGAATGTTACGGATAGCCTTCGGAATTTGAATCGGCAGAAACAAAGCCAGCTCACCGCAGCAACGTACAGCAGACAGCTATCACGCTGGACTCCCACCCGGCACTACACTCTCAAACAGCATCAGCGGACAGCAAGGTGAAAGAGGCGGCGTTCGGCATCATTGAAAACAGGGAGCTAAACATACACACGAAAAAATATAGTGTGAATGTTGCTCGCTAGTTCACCGTCAACTAACACACTCGACCGTAGCTTTGAAACGGCAAATAAAGCTCCGCGTACGCTCATTTAGTTCGACCAACCTACAGCTCCACGCCAACACTACACGTCAGCAACGTACAGCAGACAGCTATCACGCTGGACTTCCACCCGGCACTACACTCGCAACCAACATCAGCGGACAGCAAGGTGAAAGAGGCGGCCCCCATCATTGACTGGGAGCTAAACATACACACGAAAAAATATAGTGTGAATGTTGCTCGCTAGTTTACCGTCAACCAACACACTCGACCGCATCTAAGTGAGCAAATAGCAAACGCTCAGTCAGTTCGACCAACCTACAGCTCCACGCCAACACTACCAGTCAGCAACGTACAGCAGACAAACAGCTATCACGCTGGACTCCCACCCGGCACTACACTCTCAACCAACATCAGCGGACAGCAAGGTGAAAGAGGCGGCCTCCATCATTGAAAACAGGGAGCTAAACATACACACGAAAAAATATAGTGTGAATGTTGCTCGCTAATTTACCGTCTACCATCAGCCAACACACTCGATCGAATCTAAGTGAGCAAAAAGCAAACGGCAAATAAAGCTCCGCGGACGCTCATTTAGTTCGACCAACCTACAGCCCCACGCCAACACTACACGTCAGCAACGTACAGCAGACAGACAGCTAGCACGCTGGTCTCCCACCCGGCACTACACTATCAACCAACGTTAGCGGACAGCAAGAGTAAAGAGGCGGCCTCCATCATCGAAAACAGGGAGCTAAACATACACACGAAAAATATAGTGTGAATGTTGCTCGCTAGTTTAACATCAACCACCACACTCGACCGAATCTAAGTGAGCAAAAAGCAAACGGCAAATAAAGCTCCGCGGACGCTCACTTATAGTCGTTTTGACAAAAAGAATATGACCCCACCTCCTTATGTGGAGAGGAGTCATACTGAGAACCCACCTTTCATTATTCTAGACGCCGATGTCAGGTGCATGTTTCAGCGTCTAGACAGCAGGAAAGCTGCCGGTCCAGATAACATTTCTCCACGCTTACTCAGAAACTGTGCAGACCAGCTCTCGGGCGTCTTTACTGACATTTTCAACATGTCTCTCTCTCAGTGCACTGTTCCTCAGTGTTTCAAAAGGTCCACCATCATTCCTGTTCCGAAAAAATCCAAAGTGTCCTCCCTAAATGATTACAGACCGGTCGCTCTGACCTCAGTTGTCATGAAGACGCTTGAGCGCCTCGTCCTCCGGTTTCTGAGAACATTTACCGACCCTCTGCTGGATTGTTTTCAATTCGCGTATCGCGAAAAACGTTCCGTGGAGGATGCGGTGTCACTTGGTTTGTTTTATGTTTTACAACACCTTGAAATCCCAAACACCTATGCCAGAATTTTATTTGTTGATTACAGTTCTGCTTTTAACACCATTATTCCATCTAAATTGTACCAGAAGATCCAGCAAATCGGAGTTCCAGAGACATTGTGCCTCTGGACCCTCGATTTCCTGTTGATGAGACCACAGGTCGTTAAAATTGGTGGAAATGTGTCATCCACCCTCACTTTATCCACGGGCACGCCTCAGGGGTGCGTGCTCTCCCCTATGCTCTACTCCCTGTTTACTTATGACTGTGCTTCATGCCATGCCAGTACTAAAGTTCTGAAATTTGCAGATGACACCACAGTGGAAGGGTGCATTACAAACTCAGACGAATCCGCTTACCGTAGTCAGGTTGAGACTCTAATTAGTTGGTGTAATAACAACAACCTTGAACTGAACTCTGGCAAAACAAAAGAAATGATTGTGGACTTTAGAAAGAAACAGTCCCCTCCCCCTCCCCCTCTTGTGATCAATAGTGAAATCATTGAAACAGTCCAGAACTTTAAGTTTCTTGGCACTACCCTGTCATGTGACCTGAAGTGGGAGGAAAACACTCGCCTTATCGTCCAAAAAGCACAGCAGCGCTTGTTCTTCCTGCGACGTCTGAAAAGTTTCGGTCTCGGTGCCCACATGTTGATGCAATTCTACCGAGCTGTGATTGAGAGCGTGCTCACCTTTTCGATCACGGTTTGGTATGGTTCCATCACGGCCAAAGAGAAAATCAGACTGAGTAGGGTGGTCAAGACCGCTTCAAAAATCATAGGCAGAGATCTTCCTAGCCTGGACTCACTGTACCAGCAGCGTCTCTTACGTAGAGCACGTCTTATCTCCAGGGATTCCACCCACCCCGGCAATGAGCTTTTTCAAATTTTACCATCAGGGCGCAGGTACAGGTCCATCAGTACCAGGACCAGCAGATTCCGCAACAGTTTTTTCCCTCTTGCTGTTCACGCTCTCTCTGATCAACCGGACTAATTGGAGAGAGCGCGAGTGGCGAGTGAGAATGATTGTGTACAGTCAGTTTTTAACTGTATCAGATCTCTCTCTCTCTCTCTCTCTCTCTGTGTGTGTGTGTGTGTGTGTGTGTGTGTGTGTGTGTGTGTGTGTGTGTTTAGTCTTAGTAACTGACATCAAGACAAATTCCAATGTTTTTATTGTTTTGTACATGGAAACATATGGCAATAAACCATCTTATCTTATCTTATCTTATCTTAGTTCGACTACAACCAAGACAGCTCCACGCCAACACTACACGTCTTACTGCGCACCGCCAGAAGCGACTGACGCGGCCAACACCACACCCCTCCCAACGAGCAACGATACAAATCTACAGCGACTGGAATAAACAGCCCCCCCCCGCAATCTGAATCTAGGACCGGACCTGGGACACCAACCCCTGGGACAACAAGAGTAAAGAAGCGGCCTCCATCATCGGAAACAGGGAGCTAAACATACACACAAAAAACTTAGTGTAAACGTTGCTCGCTAGTTTTACCGTCAACCCCCCCCCCCCCCCCCCCCGAGATGTGTATCACTGACCAGACCTGATCACCATCGCACAGAAACGATGCCACTTCAGCGGAGGGACACACAGCAAACAGACTACCCTCGCGCTCTACTCCTACCCAGCACGACCCAGTGAAAGACACCAGACGCCACCCAACTGACCACGCTTCTCTCCACCATGAGTCATCATCGGGCCGGCCACGCGGTTGGCACACAGCCACACAGAGCAATGCGGGGACCGACACCGGACGCGAGCCTCTCAGTCTCACTTCAAGCGAAGCCAGCAACGAGCGCAGTCGGATTCTACAGTACACGCAATGAACGTGTGACTAAACAGACCAGCCAACATCAAGTGAAACAAGACTACAAAATGAAAGCCGAAATGGCAACCAACACTCTAATAGAGTGAAGAAGATCATCAACTCTCAACGCAATGAAACAAAAATCCACATAAGAGTGGTCAGGCTTGGTCCGCTGACGAGACTGAGTAGTGCCTGGCAAATAAAGCAAAAACTTACTCGAAATACACAAACGCAAATAAATGACAAAATCAAGACCAAACGTCAAATAGTTTTGTGTATACGGCCAGACCGGGTAAATCCTGAAACCTGCGTGTGTGCGATGTGAGCACCGTTTTTTCCTACACCGGCCCCGCGCCGTTATGCGCGTTTGTTTCGGGCGGTGTAATCAATGGTCCTTCGGGTTGTTGGTTCGAGCCCTGTTGCGTTCGCCTTCACTCGTTACCGGTGTGTCCCGTGTTCCAGAATGTTGCGTTTGCAGTTTGTTCATTGCTCGTCGCGCGCTTAGGTTACCCTTCCCTTGGCGTTGCGTGTCCAGTTTTGGAGTTTAGCGCGGTAGCTGTGGGTTTAGCGTGGTTCGGTGCGCTAATTTCACGGGTAATTGACCTGTGGCTGCCATGTGCTGTCAGTGGCATTTTAGTCGGCCTCTTGTAGTTTGTGTTTGGTTTGTGTGAATCATTGCTTATGCATGATTCATTTCGGGCCCGGTTATTCGCATTTGTTCTATGCGTTAGGTAATTTGGATTCCCAACTTTTTCCCTGCGACTTTTGTGCGTTGTTATTGGTGGGAAGGTACACGTGGCGTCCGTTCGTGACTGTGTAGTTTTCTTCCTTGTTTTTTTCCAACCGCGCGGTAGGTTCTGTCCATTTCGCTTTCGATTCATTGCGTTCTTTTCATGAGTCTCCTGTTCTGAGTGTTTTCTAGGCCAGTTTTTGGCGAGTTTGTTGCGTGTGTTTGTCATCTCATTACTTTGAGATAGTTTTAATTCCTTGAGTCTTTTTATTGGCCGCCCGCATTTTCTCTTCTAGTTGCTTGAGCGCCTCGTTTGTTGGTCTCCTGGCCGCCTCTTTGTGAACTATGTTTAGTTCGTTGGTCCGGTTTACGATTTTCTGTTTCGTAAGTGCGAGCAGGGTGGCCAAGGATGAGTTTGTTTAACTCTTTTATCTTGTTTTGCAGACAAGTTTGGTCGTGTTCAGATCTTTTACGGTCCCCGTTGAAGCTGGCCCTCGACTTGAAGGTTATTTCAAATGCAGCTGCTGTGCGCCCGAACGTTCGTTCGTATTCCAGTCCGCTGTGGACTGTGACCCAGCTGAGGCGATTCTGGTATTTGGGGCGTAGGTGGTCCTGGGACCCGATATTTGGGTCTGGTGTGAATTACTTCACGAGTCTGGTTGGGAGTGTTTTTTCCTTTTCCCTTCGCTATGGCTTTGTTGTACCTTTTCGTATTGTTTCTTCGAGCGGTTTGTTTGCCGTTGTTCAGCGCTGTGGCTGGGCGTTGATATGGCCTGTGGGCGGCAGCGGTTATGTCAACCCTGTTGTGTAATCGCTCGTCGGTCGGCGTGCATGAGTCATGTTTGCGCGCGCCCAATTCCAATTTTGGTGTCTGCCGTTGTTGTACAGCTCTTTGATTAGGCCGTGTTATTTTTTGTGCTTTTGGTTTGAGTTGTGTGTGTGTACACTGTCCTCACCGTCTTATGATCAAACCTCGCGTTTTGTAGTATGAGGATGCTTCTTCCCCAGGGTTTCACGAATGTTTTTCGTTGTTTCTAGACCTTATGTTTGCCTGGTTAAGACGGCGGCTGTGTTTGATAGGTCCTCGTGGGGCCTTGTTTTTTGTAACTTCCCGTTCAGAAGTGAAGTCAAGGCTTGTTTTGCCCTGTCACGCAGTAGTGGGTTTTCTTTGTTTTGTTTGTTTTTATTTGTTGGTGAGGGAGTATTTGTTGTATGACTAGACCTGTGCCACTGTAACAGTGTATGACCAAGCCAGGCAGTCTTTTTGTTGTGTAGTTGTGGTGGATCAGCCTATAGCCAACCTGAAAGCGGATAAGCACGGCGAGGGTAGTCCCCAATCATCGTGTGTGTGTGTGTATATCTGGTGCCAAACATCGCACACCAACAACACGTTCTTTAAGCCTGTTTGCCCAGGTCGCACGGGACGCGGAAAAAGTGACGGCAACCAACTAAATCGCGCCAGTGTCCTAGACTGGGCCCAGCAAGTGGCAACCCGCTACGAATGAGAAACTTTTCAGCGCACAACTAAGGCGCTAAGGCAAACAAGCCGACCTAAGAAACAACACGGAAAAGAAATAACGAACGACGCACTAGAGCTCATACTCAGAAAACACTAGGGAAGACAAAAATGCCCAGGCTAGAATCCGTAACATCGGAAAAAGCCAAAGATACCCCCCGACAAAGAGCTGTACAACAACGGCAGACACCAGAATTGGAACTGGGCGTGCGCAAACATGACTCATGCACGCCGACCGACGAGCGATTACACAACGGGGCTGACATAACCGCTGCCGCCCACAGGCCATATCAGCGCTGAACAACGGCAAACAAACCGCCCGAAGAAACAATACGAAAAGGTACAACAAAGCCATAGCAAAGGTAAAAAGGAAAAAACACTCCTAACCAGATTCGTGTAATGATTCACACCAGACCCAAATATCGGGTTCCGGAACCACCTACGCCCCAAGTACCAGAACCGCCTCAGCTGGGTCACAGTCCATAGCGGACTGGAATACGAACGAACGTTCGGGCGCCCAGCAGCTGCATTTGAAATAACCTTCAAGTCGAGGGCCAGCTTCAACGGGGACCGTAAAAGATCTGAACAAGATCAAACTTGTCTGCAGAACAAGATAAAAGAGTTAAACAAACTCATCCTTGGCCACCCTGCTCGCACCTACGAAACAGAAAATCGTAAACTGGACCAACGAACTAAACGTAGTTCACAAAGAGGCGGCCAGGACACTAACAAACAAGGCGCTCAAGCGGCTAGGGGAGAAAATGCGATCGGCCAATAAAAAGACGCAAGGATTTAAAACTATCTCAAAGTAATGAGATGACAAACACACGCAATGAACCAAACCGGACCAACTCGCCAAAAACTGGCCTAGAAACACACTCGGAACAGGAGACTCATGAAAAGAACCTTAATGAAATAACGCAATGAATCGAAAGCGAAATGGATAGAACCTAACGCGCGGGTGGAAAAACAAGGAAGGAAACTACACAGTCACGAACGGACTTAACACAACGTGTACCTCCCCACCAATAACACCGCACAAAAGTCGCAAAAAAAAAAAAAAAAATTGGGAATCCAAATTACCTAACGCGTAGAAAAAAATCTCAAGGCAATGAGGTAACAAACACACGCAATGAACCAAATCCCAACGAACCAACTACAACCGAAACAACTAGGAAAAAGAACAACGACACGCTCGGGAAAAAAACAAGTTTAATAAAAATAAAAACTCCCAAGAGCACTGCCAAACATGAAATAGGGTTAAAAAGAACCCACTAACACAGGACATTGGGGGAATGGAATCTAACTCTCCTGCTCTATGAGTCACCGAACAAAAACACCGAACGCACACAACAAACAGGCTAAAAGAACGTGTCGTTGGTGTGCGATGTTTGGCACCATTTTATATAAACTCACTCGGAACAGGAGACTAATGAAAAGAACCTTAATGAAATAACGCAATGAATCGAAAGCGAAATGGACAGAACCTACCGCGCGGGTGGAAAAAACAAGGAAGGAAACTACACAGTCACGAACGGACGGTAATACAACGTGTACCTCCCCACCAATAACAACGCACAAAAGTCGCAACAAAATTTGGGAATCCAAATTACCTAACGCATAGAACAAATGCGGATACCCGGGCCCGAAATGAATCACCAAACAAAAAAACGACGCGCGGCCGACTAAAATGCCACTGACAGAACACGTCAAGCAAGCGGGGGCAACCACTGAAACTAAGCCGAAAAACAGTCACAAGGAAACGTGACAAACAAGAAAACTGAACACAAGGGCAAAACAAGCCTGGACATCACTTCTGAACGAGAAGGGAAAAAACAGGTACAATAACGGGTGCTGAAAATGAGGACGCGCACGCACACGTATGCACTATCTCAAGCCCAGCTTTGAACTTGCAACGTGTACATGCTAACAGTTGGCGCGGGGGCCGCTCAGCTACCCAAAGACCGATGACCAAACATTATGCAACATTACAAGGAGGGTACAGCTTTGGAAGTGACTCAATAGCCGGGCCCGCCGTCACATTCTAACTCAAACCCGTAAATCTGTGAACACTCTGGGACTGGTAACACAGATACCAAATAACCAACATATGCATGTGGAGTGTGCCCTTGTTTCTGTTTTCTGCAGGGACACTTGGACATCTATGCCTCCCTTTGCAGAGACCCGGGTGCATGGCCTCATGGGCAGTGATGTGCACTGTCTCGGCGGAGTTGCGTGTGCGGGGCCCGGGGTGGGTTGAGCCGGCCCCGACCATGCGGGGCGCGGATAAGTAGCGGTAACCAACCCAATCGCGCCGCCTCATACTCGCAGCTCACAGCCACTTCGACACGCGTGCTACCACAGCTCACCATTGCCGCGCCTCGTGCTTGCTTGCTACTGTCGCTTCTTCGCGTGCCGTCTGCATTGGGTCGCACCATACACAGCCGGCAGACATCTTGGATTTTGCTTCACCGGCCTGCTTTTTTCAACGCCGCAGCCTTCTACACGCTATTTTACAGTCCTTTTCAGGACCGCCTTGTAGTGAACTCACTTAGTGGCAAGTACTGGTGTCGAAAGGTCAAGTAACTTGGTTAAATAACTTTTTAATAACTAGTTAATTTCTTATTGTTTTAGTCATTTTTCTTAAAAGATAAAGTCTTAAATTGAAGTTATCTAAACGTAAGCTGGCCCGCTCGAAGTTCACCTATGTGGACTTCTTGATAGGGTCTATGTCTTCTTCTTCGGAAGAGATCGACGATGGATCTGGTTCCTCGTCGGTCTCTGAAAGTATAGTAGGTACCCCTTCTAGGGGTAAGAGGAAAAAGAGTGGCAAGTCTAAGCGCAAGCGGACTAGGGCTAGGGCCAGCAATGTCACTAACCCACATGCACCGACATCTGCTGATAGTCTGGAAGGCAGAATTAGTCTGCCTCTTTTATCCCCCGGCCGGGACTCAGTAGGAGGTCCGGTAGGGGGAGAGCTTAGGGTATTTTCTTCCCCTCCCCACTCCCCGGACATTGCACGTGCTTCTGGCACAGTCCCGGGAGAGCTTAGGGTTAGCAACTCCCACCCAAAAACTGTTTTGGAAACTGGAGGAGAGGGGTCAGTGGATGCTGTTGTGGATGCTTCTACACTGCCTCGACTGTCCCCACTCATCCATCAAAATTCTCCTGAACACATTAGTTTGGATGGATTTCCGCCTCCTCTCGTTGTCAATGAGGCTTCTCGTGACGGCGGGAGTGAGGTCGTGAATTCCACCCATGAGACTGATAGTATTGAGGGTGGCCTCCCTCCTCCTGCCGGTGATGGTATTTCTGCTGCCGGCGGGGGTGGGGGAAGGGACCCCCCTCTTAGAACTCCTTTCAAAATAGTAGCAAACAAAAAGGTTCCTAAAAAACGCTCTAATCAAACCATAGTGAACAAGGAAGACGGCGGCGCGGGCGCCGCTGCTGAGGTGTGGTGCACCTACCCAGTTAGGGTCCATGACCGGGGGACTGGATCTTCCAGACTCCGAGATCATGGCACGCTTCAGCCCCACCTTTGCGATGGTGCTGGTGTCGCCCCATCCGAGATCACTCTAAGACAGCTAGGCAGGGATGTTTGGATAGTCTCTTGTCCTAACTCTAGATCCCAGAAGTTGTTAGCTTCTAAAAAGAACCTCGGTGGGGCGGATGTTGAGTGTACCATCCCCACACCTAGGGTTGTGGGGGTGGCCCACGGGATCCCCCTGGCTGAGGATGTTAACCAGATAAAAGTCCTACTTGGTAAACAAGGTTTCCGAACTGAAGTAACTAGGCTCACCAATAGGGAGGGGATCCCCTCGAGAGCGATAAAAATCGATTTCTATGAACTAACAAAGCTTCCTCCTAGAATTAAAATAGGAGTACATCATCTCCCGGTCGAGCCATATGCCCCTCCTGCATTGCGCTGTTCTAAGTGCTGCAGGTTGGGGCATGTGGCTCGAACGTGTAGAGCAAAGCAAGCAGTGTGTGTCAGGTGTGGCGGCCGTGACCATGTCCGGGATGCCTGTCCTGACACTGCAGTTCCTAAATGTACTAATTGTGGTGGTGCACATAGTGCAGCCTACCAAAAATGTCCCCAGATAATACTCCATAGAGAAGCCAATAAAATTAGGAATGAAAATTACATTCCGTACAAGGAGGCCTTGAGGAGGGCCCAGACTAAAATCACTAACAAAAAAGATGAGGGTGCCAATAAAGCTTCATTGCCGAAAGATCTGGATGCCACAGCGTGGACCAGGTTTCCTGCTACCCGTTTGCAGCCCGCTCGCAAAAACCCCGCCCCACAGGCTAAATCCAATCAGTCTGTCTCGTACAAAGATATTCTGATTAAAAATAGTCAACAAACTAAGGTAGTAGTTGTAGAAGATAATGATAAATCTCCTCCTCTACCACCCCCACCTCCATCTTTGATGGAGGGGCTGGAGGAACAGAGTTCTTTTTCTCGTAGGTCTCTCGAATTTGGAGAGGTTCGGCGAGAAAACAGTGGCCCTGGGTTGAAAGAATTCATGATCAGGGACATTGTTCAACAAATGCAAAAGCTGACTGAGGCAATCACTGGAGGAAATGTACAGGGGATTGTGATGGCCATGCTGCAGTTTAATCAACTCATCATGTCTATCCTGGTCCCACTGCTCACCAATCCTAATATTGCCTGACTAAATAATTTTAATAGTAAAGCCTTAGATTACGGCGATAGGTTTATTCACCGTCATGGGAGTGATGAATAGCGACAAGTTAAAAATCCTTCAGTGGAACTGTCGCGCTATAGGTACTAATATCCACTATTTAATTAATTACTTGGAAAAGAACGAATTCCATGTGATTTGTTTACAATCCTTGCTTAAAACCAAACTCAAACTACCTATTATTACGGGATTTCATTATCCCCCAGTAGTTGAGTCTCCTACCAAATTTAATGAAGAAATTTTTACAGCCACTTATATTAAAATAGGGATTGATCATGTAATAATGCAATCACCGGTTACTATGCACGAAACACACCCTATTTATAGTAATTATATTCAAATTAAAATTAATACGCATAAAGTTATTAATATTCTTAATCTTTATGCACCTAAATCGGTCTCACCAACAGGCCTGGAGTGGCTGGGTGCCCTCCCGGGTGGTGGGTGGTTGGTTATGGGAGACCTTAACATACACCACCCGTTGTGGCATGCTGAAATTCCAGACACTCGTAATATAGACCATAAACAAGCTAATGATATAACTAAATCAAATCTCCTTATTTTGAATAGTGGTGAATTGACTAGAATACCAGATAATAACCTATTACACCCATCAGCGGTGGATCTTACCTTAGCCTCTAACAATATTTTCTTGGATGTTTCTTGGGTGTTGGGCGATGATCCTATGGGGAGTGATCACCTACCAATATCCCTGGAACTTGATTTAAAATCTCAACTGACTAATAATCTCCCCCAACCTAATGATAAATTTCAATATGAAAAAGCAAATTGGATAGTATTTCAGGAAAAATTTAATAAAAATAAAGATACTATTGATATAACTAATATTGAAAATTTCAACAGCTCCCTAATTAAAGCGGTACTTAAAGCAGCTGAAATAGCTATCCCTCGTAGTAGGGGAACTCCACCTGATAAACCCTCTAATGCCTGGTGGAGTGATGAATGCGAGAGGGCTGTAAAGGAAAAAAAGAGAGCTTATAATAAATGGAAAAAAACGAAGCATTTAGATGACCATGTGGCTATGAAATCGGCAAATATACAATGTAACAAAACCATTGTCCTGGCTAAACTTAAATCGTTGGATAAGATGATAACTAATGAAATTAATTGTCCTACGGATATGACCAGGGCATGGAAAATTGTTAAAAAATTTAAAAATCAAAAAAATCCTTCACCTACCCCATTGGTAGTTAATAACTTAACATATACTACTGACCAAGAAAAAGCAGAAATCTTGGCAGAAACATTTGCTAACATATGTACTACCGACAAATTTGATTCTGCTGCAAAAAACTTCAGAATTGCAGAAGAAGATAAGTTGGTATTTGATAGTCAAGTAGCTCCTGAGTCGGGAGATACTGCCTTAATTAATCTTCCTTTTTCTATGGTAGAACTTGATTCTGTCTTATCACAGACTAAATCTACAAAAATAACACCTGGACATGATCAAATAACTTATATCATGTTAAAAAACCTCCCCCTTGAAGGAAGGAAATTACTATTAAATTTATATAACCAGTGTTATGAGGAGGGTCATCTTCCCTTGGCCTGGCAACATGGGTTGGTAATTCCTATCCCCAAACCAAATAAACCACGAAACCTGGTAACTTCGTACAGACCTATAACTCTAACACCGCACATTAGTAAAATTTTTGAGCGGTTAGTTAAAAATAGGTTAGAGTATTTTTTGGACAAGAATAATATTATTCCCAAAGTTCAGGCTGGTTTCAGAAAATATAGATCTGTATCCGACCAGCTATATACTTTATCTTCTACAATTAAACAGGCTTTTAAAAGGAAACAAAAAGTTATGGCGGTTTTTTTTCGACGTCAAACGTGCGTTTGACGTCGTATGGCATAAAAAACTTTTGCATAAGATCTATATGCTTGGTCTAAACGGAAACATTTTTAAATACTTAGAAAATTTTTTAAAACGAACTTTTCAGGTCAGGAATCGACAGGCCCTCTCAAAAACACATAAAACTGATTGTGGAGTACCACAAGGTACCTGCTTGGCTCCAATTTTATTCAATATTATGATGGCGGATCTCCCGGCCTATTTAAATGACAAACTAGATAAATATACTAAAAATTCGCTTAAAATTTCTCAATATGCCGATGACATAGCCATATGGAAACCGGTTAAAACTATAAATGCTTCTGAGAGAGAAATATCTCCGGAAAAAACTATGAAATTTCAAAAGGCTATTGACCTCGTTCAAAAATACCTGGAAAATAACGGATTTGAGTTAGCTCCAGAAAAAACTCAATTGATAATCTTTAGTACTCAGAAGGCCAAATTTGGTATTCCAATAACTGTTAGTAATTTTGGTACTAAACATTCGGTTAACTTGTTAACTCAAATCAAATTCCTGGGCGTAATTTTTACCTCTACATTAAATTGGACACTACATGTAAATAGCCTTATTTGTAGGGCTAATAAAGCAGTAAATATCATTAAAATCCTTAAGAATGAGGTGTGGGGCAGAAATATTAGGCTGCTTTTACACCTACACCATGCGCTTGTGCGTTCTAGTCTCAACTACGGTGCGGAATGTTTTCTTTCAGCATCCAAAAGTACTCTTAAAATGCTAGAATCCGCTGAGATGAGGTCGCTAAAGTGCATAGTGGAAGTGCCTGAGTTTACCTCAAATAAAGCAGTATATGCCCTCACCAAAATACTACCTCTTGAACAATTTCGTCTAAAATCATGTGCAAATTACTTGAATCGAATATTTAATACTTCGAATAACGCCCAGGAATTATTTCATAGTGAACTAAACATGGATCGCCTGGAATTAGCGATCCATGCAATTCAAAAACGTAACATACAACCTTCTTTAACATCACTGGTCCGTGAAGTCCAAACTAGGGCTGATGTGACTCCCCAGATAATTTGAAACCGGTTCCGCTTTCACCCTATCCACCCTGGACCCTCCTCGTGGCCTCAATTAGTACAGAAGTACCAAGTATTAACAAAAAAAGTGACCCAAACCTCCAGAGACTTGTGACTCTGGAGTATTTGGAGACACAATACCCACACTCGCTCACTGCATATACCGATGGGTCTATTAATGATGCCGGAGATGCAGGGAGCGGTGTGGTCATACCGTCCCTAAACAAAACTATTAGTTATACTCTGGGCAGCGGCTGGTCTATTTGTACGGTAGAACTGGTGGCCATTCTTATGGCCCTAGATCACGTCTTAACCTTGCCGCTGCAAATGTATCAGTTTCTAATCTGCACAGATTCAAAATCTGCATTGCAGAGTTTAAAATATAATGATTGCTCTGGTAGACCTGACATAGTATTAGAAATAAAGTTAATGATTAATCAACTTAGTCTCAGGGGGATTGGGGTCGCTCTCCAGTGGGTCCCCTCCCATATCGGAATATTAGGTAATGAGGCGGCTGATCGGGCCGCTCGGGCAGGTGCATCTGGTGAACCGGGTGCCCGGCCCGTGCGGCTCGCTCAATCCCTACAAAATGCCAAAACTAAAATTAATAAAGCTATAACCCAGATAAATAATGATAATAACATGATTCTGGCTAGAGAGTTTCCAAACATCCTTGCCTATAGAATTACAAATAATCATGTTATATACAAATTACCTTTTTTAGACGGGTCAATTAACAGGATTTGTACTGGCGGCTGGTGTGCCAGATTGGCCCGCCCAACGTGTTACTGCGGCGAGGGCTTCACCCCCGACCACGCGGTCTTGGGGTGTGAGGCCTTCGCCGTTGATTGCGCTAGTCTTAGAACCGCCTATCCGAATGCCACGTCTCTACAATCAATCATAGAAAACGCAAATGCTAATACTATTGTTGAAATTACAACTATACTTAAATTACCGGTTTTTTCGAAATTAATCTGAATGGTGCTTTTTTCCGATAAATTTAATAATGAGCATTGCTGGCTCTGATCCACCTTCGTCTTGAGACTTGATTAGATTGTCACTAATATTTGTTGTAAACAATGAATTAGTTGGTTGAGAAGACATTTTTAACTTTTCGAATTTTTATGGATGGTCCTTGAATTTTAACTTTCTTTTAACCAAGATTGTTTTCATTAAACTTTATTTTAATTAATTAACAGACCGTTGGTTCTGTGGGTGAGAGACCAAATTTAATTGTTGATTGTATATAACTGATTCTTAGATATAGATTTTTAACACTTGACCTATCTTTGATTTCGATACATTATAACAAAAGCTATTATAGCTAGTCCCCGATCACTTTAAGTGCCAGTGGGACAAAAAAATGAAGAAATCAATCAATCAATCAATCGCGCCAGTGTCCCAGACTAGGCCCAGCAACGGGTATAAAGTGGCAACCCGCTGTGCACGAGAAGCATAACATAAGATCCATAGCCAGCTCAGCAGCCGAGGAGAGAGGACGGTTTTTCTCCGCTCTCTCCACACACAACAACCAAGCCAGCGATCAAGCGAGCCAGTCAACAGCCAGCCAAGCGAATCAGCCAGCATGGAGAAAGGGCGAAAACAGCGAAAGAAGACCAACAAAGAACAGGTGGAGGAGTATGCCTCCACCTTCCCCCAAGCACAGAGAAAGCAACCACCGGCCAGGCGGGAGACGAGGAGCTACAAGCCCCCTCTCTCCCCGCCAATTCGGCCGCAAGAAGGACAGAGGGCGTACTGGGAACAGGTGGGGGACTCACCCCCTCACCGCCAGGCACCCCAGCAACCAGTCAATAACGGACCGCCACTGACAGTGGTAGACAGTGACCAGAGCCTCAGAGAGGCATTCAACAAGTTTGGCCCACCGCCTATGCCACCAAGGGGACTATTTCCCAAAATGGACGCATTCTACGACAGAATGCGCCCACCATGGCAAGAACAGGCACCCGTCACCAACGGGAACGAAGCGGGCCCTGCTCGCCCCCAGTCACCACCACCACCATCAGAATCAGAAGAGGAGCCCTCGTCGGAGCTGTCTTCATGGGCCGATTCCCCATGCTCCCCACCGCCGGTCGTAATCCCCGAATCACTCACTCGGGAGCGGCCGGCATCGTTGGAGGAGGGGGAGACTCGGCTCAGGGGGATTGACTTCGAGGAGCTGGTGCTCCTCCTACAAGACGCCGTCCCAGTCATCACGGCGATCGATGGCAGCGCATACCACCGTGCATTAGTCGCCGCCCGGTGGCTTGTGCACTCGGGCGCCATTAAGGACCTCGAGCCCCCAACGTCAAAGGACACGGCCAGCCAGGCCACAGCCCTGACAACAACAACGGGGAGCCAAAAATCCACCGACTCCCCACAGACTGCGGAAAAATCGAGCGGCACCACGCCACCCGAACTGCAGGACAAACACACAGAGACAGAAGTCTCACCAACAAAGATCCTCCAAGACGCGGGTACGGACCCGCCCCCCCAACAACAACAACCACCGCAGGAGGGCAACGGACGAGTCACCGGCCCGAAGCAACACAGAAAACGCCACCGACCGCCCAAGCGCTTCAGGCTGCAGCGCCCACCACTCCTCCCCACGCCACCACCGCACATGCGCCTGCCACCTCTACATTGCCACCCACCACGACCATTTCAGCGTCCGGCCCCTCGACCAAGAATTGACTGGCCGCCGCCTCCACCACCCTACCTTCCCAGACCTTACTACAACCGGCCACGGTGTTCCCGGCCGACTCCACCACCACCGCCACCACTCCCGCACCAACTTCTGGAGTGGTTAGCGTTCCACCACCCACCAGCCTGGCGATAGCAACGGTTCCCCGGCCACACCACCCACCTCCTGCACCATCAACCACCCGGCCCCGGCAGCACCATCAGCCAGCTGCGCGACGGAGAGGCAGACAGACAGCGAGACGACAACCTCCCCCCCAACCCCCCTGGCCCACCCCCCCCCCCGGACGAAATCAACGAGAGTTGGAAGTCCCAGTCCCTTTCAAGTCAAGCAAGCAAGCAAGCACGAGAAGCATTTCAGCGCACAACTAACGCGCGAAGGCAAACAAGCCGACCTAAGAAACAACACGGAAAAGAAATAACGAACGACGCGCTAGAGCTCGCACTCCGAAAACACTAGGGAAAACAAAAATCCCAGGCCAGAATCCGTAACATCGGAAACAGCCAAAAGAGTCTGTCAAGACGCAACAAACACCAGCAACAATGGCCACTGATGACTCACAGTCACAGGGGACCGCGCGACCAAAAAACTGCCACGCGCGAGAACCAGTCTAAACGCCCAGCATCACAGTGAGCGCTGCACCATTGCAAACAAACCAACACGCAATGAAACAAATTAACTGATAACCCAACACGGTGAAACATGCCGCAAAACAAAAAACAACGGAAGAGTGCGACCTGCAACCCCCCCCCCCCCAACAACGCAATGAACCGAAAAACAAAAAGTGACACCAACAAAAAATAGAAATCCACAGAACAGTCACAACAAAAAGAAAAGTTCGGTGTCCATCACCAGTGTGGTTAGGTTGGTCCGCTGATGAGAGCAGTGCCTAGCTTATTGCAAGCAAAAATGTGCTCGAAATACACTAAGGGAATGAAGTGACGTAACAAAATCTAGACCTGTGTCATAAAACCTTGTGTATACGGCCAAGCCAGAACAAACAGGCTTAAAGAACGTGTTGTTGGTGTGCGATGTTTGGCACCAGATATACACACACCATGCATTTTCCCCATATTTTCTGCCCCACCCAGGTCTGCCCTGGGGGACTTGGGTGGGGTTAGGTATTTTTTAGTTCCCAGGGTCACCCTGGTCAGCCCCACAGGGTGGGTTTATCTCTCTATTCTGGGGCATGTGTTTCTGTCTACCCTTTGTCCCTTCACCTGTATTTGCCTTTTTAAAACTCTCCCTACTGTCTGCACTGCCTGTAGCTCTTGATATTGGATGTGTGTTGCTAAATGGTCTTAGCTTTATTTAGGCCCATGTGTTAGGTTTATTTAATGTATTTGACCGGCTGGCGACATACATTCAATGTTCTGTTTAGTTTGTTTTTTTTCACAAGCAGTGCAGGCACGTCCTGAGAAAGCCTTGTTGCTGTCGGGACGTTAAGCAATGTACAATCAATCCCCATATTTTCTTTATTTTTATTTGAAAAATAGTAACTAAGAGCGTTTTTGACCAATTTATATCGATCCCAAAATTTCACGATTTTTCGATCGCTTACTCTCACACCCTAACGCCGCCCATTTTTTTTGGTTTTCTCCTTTTTTTTTGTAAAATAAAGGTTTCCAAAATCAATGACATTAAAATTAATATTTTTTATTATAAAAATGAATCAAGACGAATTACTTCTTCTAAACGATATTAATGCTGTAGAAAACAAAGACTTAGACTCGAAAAAACAGCGCCTTCTTTCTGTAGTTGTCTCAGGCAAGTCAAAAGGTCACAGGTCAAGGTTTAAGACCAAGGTCAAGGTCATGGTCACCAAGGTCAATGTCATCAAAATCAAGGTCACCAATCACAAGATCAAGGCCACCAGGCCGCAAGGTCACCGGGTCAAGGTCACGGTCACTAAGGTCATGGGTCAGGTCATCAAGGTTATGAATCAAGGTCACCGGGTCAAGGTCAAGGTCACCAAGGTTATGGGTCAAGGTCACCAGGTCAAGGTCATGGGTCAAGGTCACCAAGGTTATGAGTCAAGGTCACCGAGTGACGGTCGCGGTCACCAAGGTCACGGGTCAAGGTCACGGATCAAGGTCATGGGTCAAGGTCATGGGTCAAGGTCACCGGGGCAAGGTCATCGGGGCAAGGTCATCGGGGCAAGGTCATGGGGCAAGGTCATGGATCAAGGTCATGGGTCAAGGTCATGGGTCAAGGTCAAAGGTCACGAGGTCAATGACACTGGAACCAAAAAATGGTAAAAGTCCGCTCCTGGTCTTTTTCCAGTTGCTCTCACAGAGTCAGCTATAACCCAGGTTCAAGTGCACAATTCGCCTTCCCTGTGAGAGCTTTTGGTGTGGCCTAGCTTTTGATTTGTTCCGCCCACCCCAGACGGGAATCTACCGACTCCTCAACTCGGCTGCCCGAAACGAAAGTGTGGAGATGTCCCAGAGGTGTTTGGAACAGACAAAGAGAGTTACAACCTTAGGTTAATGTGCACAACTCACTCTCTTTGTTTGTTTGCCAGGCCACTGGACCACTCACGGACCCACAATGAATAGAAACATTTTCATTTATATAACCCTACATTCTCCTAAAAAAAATTAAGCTGGTGAAGCAAAAGTAAAAAAGTAATACAAAAAAAAAATTATATTTGTATTAAAAGACAACAATAATCACACATTTTAAAACAAAAATCAAATAATAACATCTTTATACTATTAACTATCATAATTATTGACACATCTTGCCTTTTATTTTTATGAAAAAATATATATTTTAGTCAAAAATTAAAACATAATTTAATAAAGCAAGGGAAGTAACTTTTTGCGTCTGCCTGTAATGTTTTATCTGATGCAATTGGCATATGTGGATCAGGCGCAAGTGTTGTTTTAGTCGTCACATTTGTTTCAGTCGGCTCAAGCGTCGGTAGTTGCGGATAGAAGTTTACCATTTTTTTATTCACAAATATTTTTTTTAAAATTTAATCAGCAATTACATTTTGCAACTCTTCAAAAGTATACAATTTGCTGGCATAATAAAATGCAACAAGATCAATGTGTTCAAGGTTTATGTAACTTAGACGAACAAAAGTTGTTTTGTCAACCACCACCTTGACAGCTGGAACACTGCTCGAAACATTAATAACATCATTATTTTTTGTAATAGCAATAAAGACCTTTGATGACTCTGCCACTGTTTCATCCCATGTAAGTTTAATCCCCTGCGCAATATTTGCCTCTTTCGCAGAAGCTACAGATTTCATGATAATTTCAAATACTATTGTCGCTTCTCTAGCCACAACTAAGCTTGCTGGCATAAACACAACAGAAGTATCTGATCTACCCTTTCTAGTTGTAAGATGATACCGCCGTCTCTCATAATTTTCAACTTTCAGTTTATCTCTGCTATTGTTGTCTGGGGCAAAACTTGGAACAAGGCTTACAATCAGCGGCCCAGAATTAACAACCTTCCTAAACACTAAGGCACCTTCGTCATCAGTGTATACATAAGGACTAATAAATTCAATCTTTATATCCCAGTCAATTGTTGGCGGTGGTGCAGGCACAAGCGAAACCACCCATTTATTACCCACATGTATTAAGTTGTAGGGCACATTATTTACAAGATTAGGCGCAACAGGCACAGTAACATCACGCAGCTGACCAAGTTTAGGAATCTGTCTTTCACCGTCTTTCATGTCAGCAATTACTCTCCGCTTGTACATGCCAGTCGAATCAAGTTCAAAACCATATATTTCTCCAACATCCCCCTCCTTCTCAAAATCCTGTACGTCTGCCAAATCTTTCAACTCTGTTACTGGACATGCAACTGGTATGATTGTTCGCTTTGGACCACCACTCATTTTTTATAAACAAAAATAAAATTATTTAACTTCTAACACTACACTAAAATCATGCATAACAACTGGTTTGTCATCCTGATTAGTTACAGATATACTTAGTGACTCAAAGAAACTAGAACCTAATTTCTTAAACTGTAAATTAGGAAATCTAGCAAGCACACTTTCACAATACGGAGCTGTTCCAGTTGGTAAGCATCTCAACAAAGTTGAAGGCTTTCCATTGTGAACATTTTCAGTTGTGTTCAGTTCTTTTAAATAAACATTTAGCACTGTGTGTACTGTCAAATGAACAGGATATCTTCCAGTTATTTTGTTTTTTTTGGGCTTTAATTTTAATCCTTCTTCTGCTTCATAAGTCCAATCATCATCACTACTAACATCTACATTAGCAAGATCAAATTCGGATAAAAAACCAAGTAGTATTAAAAGTTTGCCTGTTAATATAAGCTGACTATCTTTTGGAAATTCCAATGTAACAAACAAGTTAGCCGGATTTAAAGTTGCTTTAATTTTATACATATTTTGTAAAATTTCAGCTATAGTACAAAAGTCATAATACCCAGGCTGTAAGTGATTAGCGCCCCACCATGTATTACCTATCGTTCCATGCACAGAATATTCACCGTCATCTGTTACATTAAACCACTTTACTGTATAGAACATTTCATGGATAGCTACAGCCTTGCTACCATCATGATTGTCAATCCCATTAGTTAACCACACTGGTTTGCTAGTGTCAAGATTTGTTAAGGTAATAAACATTTTTATTATCTCATATAAAAAAGGATGGAATTTAAATCACCAACCATTGCCACTACAAACGCATTTCAATTTAATGTGAATGCCAAATACAATGTCGCACCTACTTATGAACAGAAAATAATTCAACTAAATCAGTTCGACATAGCTGTAAGCGAACAAGATCTATTTCAAGTCAAAGTACCCAACCCCTTTGACCATTACCTAAACCCTCCAATAACAGACGACTCAACTGCAAGAAAGTGGTCTTCAAGTCCACTACAGATGTTTCAAAACCAACTCAACTTTGCTATTCTGTGTTCAACTACAGGCTGTGGTGTTTCATTCACAGACCATTTGAATCACTCAAACAAACTGATTAGATCTGTGTATCGTTTTCATGTTTACTACCAGCTTAGACGTATACTGTCAGAACTTCATACACCTCTGCCTACTGAATCCAGTTTCAACAGGTTTAATAACCCTATGGATATGAAAGCATTTGAACGCATCTGTAATGAATTTAACATAAGCCCTGGCCCTAAGTATGACTTCACACAAAAACTTGATGATCACAATGGTATGGGTACATTGTATTACGCTTTGAGTCACAGACAATACCCACAAGACTATTACCCTGGTTACACTTCATTCTCATCTAAATCTGAAGTGTGGTTAGGCTCAATAGAACAGAAACAGTCTAATGCCTGGACCACATTTATTTTAGATAAATCTGACGGATTTACTCAAGCAGGAGTTGAGCGCGTAAATGAGTCAATCAGAACATATGTCTGGTGTATACTAGGTGCACAATCACTAACAAAATCAAACATTTTGAATGGAAGTGGAAAGTTTGAAGCACAAAAACAGTTTCTTGCAAACCTGGAAGATTCAGTAAATTCAACAGTCGATCTCCCATCTAGCATACAGCGCTACCAAGACGTACTCAGATATGCCAGATCAAAAGTTGACTTTGTAGTTGGCATCGGGTTATACATGTTACCATCTGACCTTCAACTCCAAATGGGGACAATAACAAATTATAATAATGAAATAATTGTTGCAGGTCGTGACCAAAAATTAGGACTCAATCAATCTGTAAACTTGGGGGCCACAACCACATATACACAGTCATTAAAATCATTACAGACGGTAACAACCCCGCCCACGGCACCAGTAACATCATCACCTGTACAGACAGTAACAACTCCAGCTTTGACACCGGTACCCATGCAAGCGATAACACCATCCCTTGACACACATGAGTCAGAGAGAACAGCATTGGTAATAGGCCTAACAGGATTAGGAATATTACTTCTTTACCTGTTTCATTAAATAACCTATCATTAACCCTCCTACTGTCACCAAAAAGACCCACACATGCTCCGCCATAAACCCTACTGCCTTTGCTGCAGTAGTGATAAGCCAACTGACAACAGTGCCTATAATGCCAGGCAAAGCATCCACTGCTTTCAGAGCCAATTTCTTAAGCAAGTCTGATATGTGTGACAACTGTTTCCTTACCCATGTCTGTAAATCTTTTGGATCTGTGGGGGCTGGTGGAGGTGCCGGGGCTGGCGGTGCTGGTGGCAGAGAACCACCAACCCCAGGCCCCCCCGGAGACAGCCAACACAACAGTACTGATAATAAATCCAAGAGCAGTAATTAAACTAGCAATTGTAATACCCTGTTCTCTGAAAAGTGTTTTAAGTCTCTCAGCCAGAGTAGTGTCTTCGTGAAGTATTTTCTGAATAGTTTCTCTTATTCTGTTAACTTGTGATTTCAGTTTCTGTCTTCCAATACTAATCACTTCTAATCGTCCTGATCTTTCTATCTGCAAATCATTTAATCTGTGTTGGATTCTTTCTTTCATTTCTGTGTCAAGATTCCCATTGTCTGCTGTAGCCAGTTTTTCTTTTTCTCGTTCAATGTGTTTATCAAGTTCACCCAGTTTGGCAATATTGTTTACCATCTCACCTCTTTTCGTCTGCAGTGATTTATCTAACCCTATAATCTCCCGCATTGACAAAGGTGGGTCATCTATTGTTTTCATAGCATCATTTAATTGCCCTTCAGTAAATGATGTTTCTTGTATCACTGTGTTTGCTATTTCTGGTAGGCTTGTTACAGGTGCCATTTCAATTTGTTGCCCTGTTGGCAACTTTGTTTGCATGTCGTGAAGCACACTAACCAGTCTTGGTGTGACAGGAGACCCTCCAATTCCAAGGTACCTTGCCAACCCAGAGTTACCACCGACTTCACCTTTAATTGTACTTAAAGCTCTAAACTTAGCAGTGTTATTTTTATGTGTTAGATTTATTTTTCCTCTGTCTGTATTTACAAATAAGTGCCCTTTATCATATTCAAACTGATTAGGATCCAAAACATCTGGGTGGACACCAACACTGTCATAAAATGAGTTTACTTTATCTTTTAACAGTTCGTGATACATACTAGAAGTAGTTACCATTCCAGTCATATCTGTGATACTGGTATCTGAGACATTCATGTCATCCATTTCAAAATCTTCATGATTAAATCCTCCCGCTGCCATTGTTTTATTAATTTATTATTTTTTATTGTGCATAATAAAAATGACACAGTCTTACGGATCAAAGTTAGACCCATACAGAAAACTACGTGAGCCCCTGGGTGTTAAGGGCATTCGTCAAACAATAGTCATCACAAACAATCCAAGTACCATAGACCAGAACCAAACACTTACAGTCAAGTTTCCAAACCTAGGTCCCAGTGACGTTATTGTTCCTGGCACTGCACGCCTTGCATTTAATATTGAACTTTCATCAGACGCAGATGTGAACAGAACACTGGTTGACAATCTTGGCAGAGCAATTGTTAGAACTATTAAAGTAAAACTTGAAGGACAGGAAGTGTTTAGTCTTGACGACTCTGATGTGTTTTACTGTTACAAAGATCTTTGGCTCACAAGAGAAGAACGAGAAGATCGTATTTATCAAGGCATTCAAACAGATAATGTTTGTAAACTTTGAATCAATGCCGGAGACAAAACAACTACTGGGGTACCAAAGGAAGTTATTATAGCAGAAACATATGGAACCAGATTTTACATTCCACTTGAGTTTGAAATCCTAACAGCTCATCTGCCTTATTATCAAGGGGCACTGAATGACCGTCTGAGTTTTGAACTAACTTTCAATGACTACTCCAAAGTTATAAAATCATCTGCCACAGATGCAACATACAAGATCTCCAACATTTCTTTGGAATATGAAATTGTCACACACACTGATCTAGCCAGACTCATACAAAATCAGTATCAGTCAAGACTGCCAATTTATTATGACAGGGTGATTAGACACAGTTTAATGCAAAAAGATAAGAGCGACCCAATGTGGAACATAAACTTAAACACACCTGCCAGGTCACTGAAAGGTATTCTTATGTTGTTTGTTGAACCAGCAGATCCATATAAACGGGATTCAGAAAAATTCTACAATCCTAAGATTACACATTTGTCCTGTACAATTGAAGGCCGCCCTAATCAAGTGTACGCTTCAGGAATGTTACCATACCAGCACTACGATGAGATCACAAAGTATTTTGCGGGTGGAAGGATTAGAGATAAACCAGCAAACATTGCGTGTAAAGATCTACATCTGTTTGATGTTAGGATCGGACAATACCTGACAAACAAATATGCACTTTGGTTAGATCTTCGTAGTACAGATGACGATTATCTTCATGGGTCAGGACGAACTGTCGAGAATGGTAGTGATGGAATAACAATTCAGATACAAAAGAAGGTTGAAAAAGCCGAAGCCATTAACATATATTTATATCTGATTTATGATGCACAACTCAATATTGCAGAAAGCAGACTGAGTGGACACATATATTAAAATTATATTGTGTATTAAAATGAACCGGGGCTTAATGACCCTTGACCCACACTGTGGATTGTTTTGTGGTGCCACAGGGTGTGGGAAAACTCAATTCGTACTTGACTTATTACAAACAAGATACATACACCACTTTGAAAACATTGTAATATTTTGTCCTACAATCAAACACAACAAAGCGTATCACAACCGTTTATTCATTTGGACTGACAACAACATATATTTAGTTGACCCTGAGAAAAAACTGAATGACTACCTACAATATTTTTACAAGCAATTTGAAGGACAGTCAACGTTGTTTATTGTTGATGACTGTTCTGCAGAGAAAGACATTGTCAAGAAGAGAAACACTCTATCAGAACTTGCCTTCAGTGGCAGACACGCAAACATAAGTGTATGGATTCTCACTCAAAAATATAATGCTGTACTGAAAGATTTTCGAGAGCAGTTAAAGTTTATCTGTTTGTTTTACTGTAAAGACCGTGACAGCTTTGAAGACTGTCTCAGAGAAAACGACGTCATACAAAATAAGCATGAACGTGATGATGTGAAAAATAAACTGAAATCAACTAAGCATCTAAAGCTCATTTTAAAGACAGATCAGCCCACAGAGTATGGGTTAGTAAATTGATGTAAATTAATTTATACATTTGTTTGTCTAATAAAAATGACAGACGGACAAACCCAAGTGTTTGATGTTACAGAATGCTTCAAAGATGTTAAGTGTTTTACTGACTTAAAATCACGTGTGTTTGAACCCAGCTTTAAACTCTCAACACCAACAATAAGAATATACACGACATATAATGTTACTTTGGAATATTCAGATGGATTACCACGTTATGATTATGAGACTGTTGATCTTAAGACAAATGCTTTTAAAGTTTATAATGCTAACAGTGGCCACTTGCGTTGGTTTGAGGTACTGTGTGAAAACATATTTGTTCAATTAAGAAAACTACATTGTTACATTGAAAGTGTTACATTTAATAAAGTGATATTACACCTGCAGGACAAGACTTCAAGACAAACACCAGGAAAGTAGTTGACTTGTTTATCATAACTACAGATAATACAGTATTACATATGGTGTGTCAGCGGTAATTTTTTTTTCATTTATTATTTTGTCCAACAAATAAAAATGACGGACAATTCACAAAGCCCAGGCCCATCAAACCCTGGCTCATCTAGTTTAAGAAACGTGTTTCACACAACAGACTTGCCTATATCTAATACTAATAATGTCTATGAATCAATAGAAAACTCTTTTTCTGTCATACAGCAAAATCTTCTTACAGGCAGTGTGAAGATTCAGATTGTTGCGAAAATCGAATTCACTAGGGTGGACGGTGAATTAATTGTATCGTATATATCAACAAGACAACACACTGTTAACACAAGAAGAGAATTAGAGAACGTGTTTAGAGACAGACTATTACCTGGCTTCCTCCAGGCAATTGACAGTGCAAAAATGAAGGGGTCTGGCTGGCACGAAGGACATGTGCATGAACTGCAACTAAAGCAGTCTAGGTTTCATCCTATATTAGGTAAATTATGGTTGCCACTGCCAACAGAGGCTGCAAACAAAAAGTCTGTTGTTAATATTCAGAACGAAGACAACTGTTGTTTCATGTGGTGTGTGCTTGCTAAACTACACTTTGTAAAAATAAAACCTGAACGTGTATCTAACTACACCAAATTTGAAAATGAACTCAACTTTAGTGGCATTGAGTTCCCTGTTAAAATAGAGGACATAGACTTGTTTGAAAAACTAAATCCTGGTATATCTGTGAATGTGTTTGTGTGGGATAATGAGTCTGTTGATAAGTTACAACCAATTAGAGTGTCCCCAATTGCCCCAACCTATGGGCAGTCAGAAGATAGACATGTTGATATGTTATTAATCAGTCCTGCCAGTGATAATGATAACTTCCACTACACAATTATCAGAAATATGTCACGTCTAATTCATAGGCATACAACAAAACACAATGGTAAACAAGAAGTTTGTAAAAGATGTTTACAAAGATTCTCCTCTATTTCAGTAGCGCACAAACATGTTTTACACTGCAGGTCAGCTGATGACATACAAACTGTACTTAAGTATCCAGATCCTGGTAGTCAAGTGTATTTTAAGAACTATGGGAATCAGCAAAAGCTGCCGTTTGTAGTGTATGCTGATTTCGAATCACTGGTTGTTCCATACGATGGTCCTGTTCCAGAGTCATTACCAAAGACTATAAAGTTGAGTGACCAAGTGGTGTGTTCTTTTGGATACATTATTGTTAGGTCAGACGGTTTGCATTCAGAACCTGTTATCTACAGGGGTGAAAATGCAGCATGTTTGTTTTTAACAGAAATGAGACATCTGTATAGTCAGGTAGAACAGTATCTCACAACATGTCAGATGCCTTTGGTGATGACAGAAGAAGACAAACTAAAATTTGATACAGCTGTGATGTGTTGGATTTGTGAACAGCCTTTAGGGGGTGATAAAGTTCGTGACCATGATCACATAACTGGGCGTTACAGAGGTGCTGCACATAACAATTGTAACTTGTTATTAAAAACAGATCCTAAGACATATAAGTTACCAATCTTTTTTCACAATCTCAAAGGATATGATTCACACATTATCATGCAGGCTGTGGATGAGTCTTACAAAAACATAAGTTGTATAGCGCAGACAACTGAAAAGTACTTGACTTTTAGATTGGACAAATTAGCATTTTATGACTCCATGCAACATTTGTCTTTAGGTCTTGCTAGTCTGGCAGAAGGACTAACTGAGTATCCAATAACAAGTAAATATTTTGAGCCAGACTTGATTAAAAAAGGTGTGTATCCGTATGAGTACATTGATCACTGGGTTGTGTTTGAAGAAACAAGACTGCCACCAAAAGAGAAATTTTATTCTACACTAACTGGCAAAGGTATTTCTGACTCTGAATACCAACATGCACTTGATGCATGGGGGAAGTTAGGGTGTCAGACTATTGGTGACTACCATGATCAGTACTTGAAAGCTGACGTTTGCTTACTAGCAGACGTATTTGAAAGTTACCGTGAAAAGGGTTTGTTGCACTACAGTCTTGACCCTGCTTGTTACATAACTAATCCTGGCATGACGTGGGATGCATTTTTGAAATCCAGTAAGATATTTATAGACCTGTTGTCTGATCGTACGATGGGTGAAATGGTAGAACGTGGATTGAGGGGAGGCATTAGTATTGCAGCGAATAACTATGCCAGAGCCAACAATAAATATCTGGACAGTCATGGTGACCTTGGCCGGGGGTTTGACCCCTCAAGGTCAAGGTCATTCATTACGTACTTGGACGCTAATAACCTTTATGGGTTCGCGATGTGTGAGTTATTGCCCTTGAAAAACTTTTGTCTGCATGATTTGTCACAGTATGATGTAACAGGGTTAACAAACAATATTATGAATCTTGACCAAAACGACGCAAAGGGTTGGATCTTTGAAGTCGACCTGGAGTACCCACACCATCTACATGATTACCACAATGATTATCCATTAGCTGTTGAGAAAATGAGTATGACAGGGAAAAAAGAAGACACTAAACTTGTGCCAAATTTAAATGACAAATTCAATTACGTTTGTCACTACCGCTTGCTGCAGTTTTACATCAGACATGGGTTAGTACTAAAGAAAGTTCACAGAGGAATTCAATTTGATCAGAGTGCTTTCATGAAAGATTACATAATGAAGAACACGACATTGCGTGCCAGAGACGGCAACACTGCATTTGATAAAGACTTCTTTAAGCTTATGAACAATGCCTGTTTTGGCAAGACAATGGAAAATCCTCATCACAGAAAAGATGTGAGACTGGTCACAACTGAATTGGGTGCAATTAAACTTACAGGTAAGCCACAGTACATGGGGTACAAAGAGTTTCATTCATCATTGTATGCAGTGTCACTCAAAAAAAGATTGTTAAACTGGACAAGCCAGTATTTATTGGTATGGCAATTCTGGAGTTGTCAAAACTGGTGATGCTTGAATTTTATTATGATTACTTTAAACCAAAATATCCTGACTGCCGTCTGTTATACACTGACACTGACTCTATGATCATTGACGTGTGTACTGAAGACTTTTATGAAGACATGAAAACAGAACTACACATGTATGACACGTCTGATTACCCAAAAGACCATCCACTGTTCAGCACACAAAACAAAAAAGTGCCTGGAAAGTTTAAGGATGAACTAAATGGTGTGCCAATAGTTGAGTACGTTGGACTGAGATCAAAAATGTATTCTATACTGCACCAGAAAGGCAGTCAGTCAAAAGCCAAAGGAATCAAGAAAACAGCAATAAAAAATAAAGACATACGTCATGAACATTACAAGCAAGTGTTAGATGGTGCATTAATGCCTGATTATCCAAACAAGTCACTGAGATCAAATAAACATAATCTTGAAATGATCCAAACACATAAAAAGTCACTAGCAATAGGGGATACAAAACGAGTGTTTCATAGTAAAGAAAAAGCTTATGCACCAGGTCATTACAGGCTCAAGTTATCTGAAGAAATATCAGATGAACTGGTTGATGAATTAATTGACGACTTAGTTACTGAAATGAGTAACGGTGTCTGGGGGAATAATCTGTAATTCTTCTCTGACAAATGCCCTCTGTGGTGCAGGGTCAAACAGGTAATATATTGTTGCGTCAGGACCGTCAGGACCGGGAATTATTTTTTTTATATTATGAACGGATGTTGACCAGATGGGGTCTGTCGCTCTGCGCTTTATGTCATTTTCAGCTTCACCTGGTTGATATAAATATCTCACCTGTTTAGTAAACAAACTTGTGTCTGGAGGTGGGGTTGACCCTTTTTTTTGGCTCTGTAATTGTTTTCATTTTAATAGCATCAGCAGGCTTTGGGTGCCCTTCATTGTTCATTGCTTTTATCACATGTGGTAATCTTTTAACCCATTCAGTGTTACGGGTGTCATGCATGAGTTCCTTAGAATACTGGTAACTGAAAAGTCTCTCTGACAACTGTTTGTTAAAGTTTTCTACAATTGCCTGCGATCTGTGTACACCTGGAATACCGCGTCTGACCAGTACGCCATGCTTTGCAAATAACTGATTAACAGCACCTTTGAATTCTGATCCGTCATCAACCTGCACTAGTCTGGGGTATCTTAAAGGACCTCTTTTATAGATACTTGATAAAGCAGTCGCAACAGTGGTAGCAGTTTTGTCAGATATGGGTTCAGCATCTTTGTACCTTGAAGCAATGTCTACAACAGTTAATGCGTACTTGTATCGTTTCTTTCTTATTGTATCATGTGGTAGGAACAGGAGGTCCATTTGGTGTGTGTCATTGGGGGTAGTGTTTTGAAAATGGGGTCTTGTTATTTTTCTTGGAGCAGGGAGATATATTTGCCAAATTGCCTGTCTCTGTAACCATTGTTTGACTTGATTGAGTGTTATATCTCCACCCACAGCGGCATGTAATTTTTGAATAGCGGTTGCTCCTTTCCAATACCCTGATGGAGAGTAATATATTTTCGAAAGTTTATTTTCGGCTGCCATTTTTTCTAGCAATATAAAGTCCAGTAAAATATACAAATGTCATTCCCACTAGAACAAAGATTATCTCTCTGTTTCTTTGTTCTGTACTTGGTTTGTAATAGTCACTTAGTTTTGGTTTCGGGATAGACATGTCTTCACCTGTGACAAGATAGTATTCACGAATTGCGTCATCTGTATTTGAAAACGTATGTTGTGCGTGACCCTCTAGTCTAAGTCTTTCATTGATGAAATCAAGTTTTTCAATTCTATTCTTTTCATAATCCTGTTGGGCTTGTGCAAGTTTCTCAGACGCTTCATTGTGACGTTTCATTTCTTCTGCAGATTCCTCTCTACCCATTTTTGAAAAGAGATAATTAGAGCCACTGAAAGCCAATGCATTGACCATCGCACCACCAATCATAATAGCTATCGTCGCCATATTTTTATTTACATAGAAACATTTTCTGGAATAATTCCCTGCTTAACGAGAAAGTCTTTTGTCGCAATTGACACTGTAACGACTGCAATTAGCTTAGCGCTGTCTTCAAAGTCAAGTCTACTCAGGTCTGCTGATTTCATTTTGAGTAGACTTTTTCCTAGCATAGAATAAGCTACTGCTAATCCACTGATTACGGCAGAGTGATAGACAAGGTTCATCAAGTTCTTTGTGTCGCTCATTTTCTAAGGCAATAAAAATTTAAATAATATTTTTATTTACTGCATATAAAATGGGTCAACGGCTTTGGGTGTTACTGGTAATGTGGCGACTTCTAGTTTTGTTTTTGGAGTGTCTGATTTTTTGGTCACTGTACGAGTCTGTGGTTTGTATTTTTTGTATAATTGATAACCTACGTAACCAAATCCGACAACAAATCCGGCAACTATATATTTTGTTGTTTGAGGTTCAGGGTCAGGGCCGGGGTCAGGGTTAGACTTAGTTGTTTGTCTCTCACTTTGTTGTGGCTGTGACAGTCTTGTTGGTGTTGATCCTGACGGTCCTGACAGTGGGTCAGTTACATGAGCCTTTTCTGTTTGCGCTTGAAGCTGTAATTTTTTTTGCCTGTTCCATTCAGCCACTCTTTTACCAGCCTCAACCCTGCCTGGACTTTTAGTCTTAGTCACCGTTGAAACCTGCGTCAAGACCGGACTGGGGTTCGGTTGTGGAGTCGTCTGGGTTTCGTCCATTTTCTTCTGCAGTAAAATTTATTTTCGAGAAATCAATATGACTCCCAGTAACAAGAAGGGTTACGACAGGAGCAAGGTAATTCCCAAACTTGTAAAACATGATGCATGCTAATTTGCCAATTGAACTTGAAACAATAGGATTGCTTTCAAGGTCGTGTGATAGGCTGTCACTATCCACAGGTAGAAAGTGACTCACTGCTTTTGTGTATAGACATACAAGAGATCGACTCAAATCACGAGTCATTAGTGATGCGATGTGGTTTTCATATTTTGAATGAAGCTTGATTAGCTCGTCAGCCGTGAGAGATTCAATATCCTCCGTCATGTATTGTTTTCCGAGATAAGTCTTTGACTTGCCTGAGACAATTACAGACAAAAGACGCTGTTTTTTCGAGTCTAAGTCTTTGTTTTCTACAGCATTAATATCGTTTAGAAGAAGTAATTCGTCTTGATTCATTTTTATAATAAAAAATATTAATTTTAATGTCATTGATTTTGGAAACCTTTATTTTACAAAAAAAAAGGAGAAAACCAAAAAAAATGGGCGGCGTTAGGGTGTGAGAGTAAGCGATCGAAAAATCGTGAAATTTTGGGATCGATATAAATTGGTCAAAAACGCTCTTAGTTACTATTTTTCAAATAAAAATAAAGAAAATATGGGGAAAATGCATGGTGTGACTAAGTGTGTATTTTGTGGTCAAAAACAATGGAATTAGGGGGTGTATATAAATTGTCCATTTTCGCTCATATTATCTATCTCTCCACCAGTGGTCTTCGCTTGCTGTGGACCGTGACACCTGGCGCTCCACCATTTACAAGGCAGCTGTCTCCTTTGAGGACTCTCGCAGAGCTAGCCTTAAGGACAAGCGGCTCAGGAGAAAAAACAGAGATGCCGCAACTCAGAACCCTGGCCATACCTCCCCCTGCAGCCACTGCGGTCGAACCTGCCTGTCCCGGATTGGCCTCCGCAGCCACGAACAAGCCTGCAGACGTCGTGGGCAACTCCTATAAAATCTTCGTTCGCGAAGTCAAGCCAAGATTGACAAGCTGTAAGTATGACTCCTGATACTTAGTAGTTGTGAACGATTTTTTTCAACACGTACATCCAGTCCAATATAGGATAATATAAATAAATAAAGAAGCATTGTTATGTACAGCCAACACAGTAAATGGGATGAGAGAGAGCCGAGAGACAATAGGTTGTTTACATAATTGCCAAAAGATACAAGGGAAATCAATCTGAGGTCGCCATGGGTCAAGCTGATTAAAAATTTATAGTAGCTGCCCTTCGTATGGAAAAAATATTTGCTGTAGGCCACTCCAGATAAAAAGGTATAATAACAAACACAAAACGACAAATAACCCCTCCTTCCTCACCCTTCCGATATCAAATAAAGCTTCAGGCTGTACTGTGTAACTTACGGATAGCTCGGCCGGGTCCATATCCAGTTTGCATCCAGGCAAAACAAATGGCCTGTTCTGTCCGTCGGGTGGTCGAGTGTCGTCTGCTACTGTTGCTATCAGTAGAAATATCACTGATTTACATCAGTGATCGCGGTGCCCACTCACTGCATACAGGAAGTGGCCTGTCTTTTTCACGGGAGTTTTGCCAGCACCACAAACGCAGTTGAAAACTCAGTCAACTGAGTTGCAAACCGGTTTGCAAGTTAGCCGAATGTTCACGACAGGGCCCTCGCTGGGCCCTGTAAAGTTTTTTTAAAACACGTGCAGGGCGGAGTTTTTTGACTGGTTCTCAGCTTTAAATGAACATTTCTGTGTCCAGAACATTTGTATGAAACATTTCGATGCTCAGAACTGTTTACAGGAACTGTGAGACGTTTATTTTAATTTGATTTTTGATGTGAAGTTATATTTGTTTAGGGTTTTTGTGTAGGTTTACACAACCACAACCGTATTTTTGAAATTTGAGAAGAAATTTTCGTGAAATTTCATTCTTAAGAGGGGGGGGGGGGGGGGTAATGTTACGATTGTGGTTGTGTTATCCTGTGAGAGCGTACATGTGTTATTCGTAGGTAACGACCCGATGTTTATTTGAGCTATCACGGTTACGATTCACGTGCCTTTTTAGTACGTTTTTTTTTTTTGTTCGTGAGTAGAGCCGTTTTCGTTTTGTTAAGTTTAGTCCGGAGCGTGCTAGAAAGGTCGCACCGAGAGATAGTAATACTGAGTGGACTAAAGCATCATTAACACAATGACTGAGTTAACCCCTTAATTATATCTTTTTTACCCTCCATTGTCCATATCCCCCGCACAGAGTAAATACCATTGGAAGTTACCCCTAAATCATTATTATTTAAACAGACACATTTTTATGAAAATCAAAAATAATACTTAAGGGGTTAACTCAGTCATTGTATTCCCCCCCCCCCCCATGCTGGTAACCCTGGAGCTATCACATACACAAACACCTCATGTCTACGCTTGTCTGAAAGACATCCACCTCTATTCAGATATACCATGTGAGCTGCAATTATTCACATTTTCATGTCGGGACTAGATTGCTCTATAAAACCGTTATCAAAATCTTTAACTCAGATTCATATGCACCCCACCAGTCACGATATGTACCAAGCCCGACTGGTATTCATGAAAATGTAAATGTAGCCATACACACCCCTTTAGAGGCCCGTGCTTATGTCAACATTACAAGCACTGACGAACCTGACTCACTCTATGTATAAACACCATGAAGTCTTTACAGACACAGAGTTAAAATGAGTTTGCAACCTGTTGGAAAACAGAGAAAGCTTTAAGTTAAGATCTTTCTTGTATTTTATGCTGAGGGGGTGTTTAATGTTGACTGTTATTATTCAATGCACTTGAGAAACTACTGGCTGTGTTTACACTACACTTGTGAGAAACAGCATGACTGTTTACACAACACTTGAGGTGCTGGCCATGACTGTTATTCTATACTGCACTCGAGAAACTGCTGACTGTGTTTGCACCTGAGAAAACTGCTTGATCATGACCACATTACAAAAAGCTTCAACTTGATCTTGGCACAGTAATTGATTACCGCTCCATGAATACACATAAAGTGATAGTCAAAAGTGGTAAGAGTGGTGTTTTATATGGTCTATTTGGTTCTCTGTTGTATGGTCAGGTGAGACCCAAGTTGATTTGTGTATTCTTAATAATAATAATAATAATAAGCGCATTAAATAGGCGCTTTATCCCAATTGAAAATCGGCTCAAAGCGCCGCCGCGAACTGAACCCAACAAGCACGCTCACGTGTGGGAAGATGCTGCCTCCAATGACAATTCTGTTTAGAGCACAAAAGTCTACAAACCTCTCCCCGTTCTCACTCATCTCCCCTAGTCCCCGTCTCCCCATCACCTCTTCGTATCCGGTGTTGTCCTCCCCTATTTTGGCATTAAAATCGCCCATGACGATGGTGATGTCTCGCTCCGCACATTTGTCCAAGGCACTCTGGAGTCGGTCGTAGAACTCTTGTTTCTCTTCCTCGTCACTGTCATTAGTGGGCGCATAACACTGGATGACGTTCAGCTTGAGCTTTTTCTTGGTTCTAAAGGCTGCTGTGATAATTCTTGGCCCAAGAGGTTCCCAGCCTATCAGCGCTCTCTGTGCCACTGGTGACAGCATGATTGCTACACCTTCTGTATGGGGGGCATTCTCCTCTTCATGACCTGAATACAGAATCATCTCCCCACTTAACAGCCTTTTCTGGCCAGACTGCATCCATCTGGCTTCACCGATACCTAGCAGGGAAAGGTTGTACTTTTGCATTTCCGCTGCTATCTGGGCGGCCTTGCCGCTCTGGTACATGGTCTTGACGTTCCATGTCCCCATGGTTGTATCCCTGGATAGAGAGAGGCGGCTCGGTCCTGTGGCTTCCGAAGACTTCCGGCTTTCACCACAGGACGTCATAAGTCTTCTGGTAGAAGAACCTTCCTCCTCCAGGAAAGGAATTACTGTTAGTCTTTTCGTCAGCGTTTTTGTAGCTATTTCCTATTTTGCAGGGTGGGGAAGCTACCCCCACGCCCAACCCCCTTACTAGGAGGACCAGGGGTTTTCTGTCGGGGTCACTTTCCCTTAGACCATGTTGGTTTACGGCGCCTTATTTCATTCGGTGCACCCCTCTCACGAGGGACCCCCTATCCACCACCCAGGGGACGCGCCTCAACGCCATATGGTCCCAGCGCGAGGTTAATCACTGACAATCATCACCAAATGTCATCCTAACCAGCCGAATGGTTGTCATCTTCAGTGATTACCCAAGATCTCAGAATTATCTTCTTTGTTACAGTTTATGAAGTCAATATTATTTGAATTTGTCCATTGCTTACTAAATGTTTCTTGTGTAGACAATATGTGTACAAAGCTGGACAGTGACCTTGAGGGTTGCGACACTATTCTTGTTCATTACATTACATTTTCTTCTTGATAATTAATAGTATAATTTAACATTCAGAGCAAATCGGTCATGTGTTTACAGTGTTATTGCAACAAATATCGCTGCTGTGTCCTGACCTTACGCTTTTTTTCCCAAATGAACTATCATCATGTCAAACATGGATCAGATTGGCCAAGTGTTTTTAATGATATGCTTTTATTTACAACAGTAGCAACCACAAAACATGTAGCCGCGACCTTGACCTTGTGGATAGGACACACCTTTCTTTTGATCCAGTTTTAATGATGGAACTCACCACCTCATACTAGATACTCTAAGACTGTGACATAAAAGTAACATTAACAGTGATCTTTGCCTAACATTAACAGTGATCTTGGCCCCATCTCGTTGTCTACTTTTTAGTTCCTAGGGTCACCTTGTCTAACCCCTGCAAGGTGGGTTCTACTCTTTTGGGGGTTTGTATTTCTGTCTTTCTGGTCCATTCATCTGTGTTTTTCTTTTGAAATTCTCCCTCCTGTCTGCGCTTCTTGCAGTTCTTTTCTTCATTTAGCGCAGGCACGTCCTGAGAAGGCCTTTGTCGCTTGCGGGACGTAAAGCAATCTATACTCACTCACTCACTCAAGGTCACTGACATGGATGTGTATATAAACTTTTATCGTATATAGTGACCAACACAGGAAACTAACAAAGTATACTGGAACACTCGAAACTCGTGTTCATTTTGACAAATTTGCTAATATGACTGTGACCTTGGCCTGCACTTGGGGTCAAAAGCCTATCAGTATGCAAAGAAAGCCCCTTTCATAAACAAACAGTATACCGTGTTAAGCTTATCTGACAACAGAGCCTTTCACAAATGCAGTCACAGACAAACTATAACTGCTTTTCGCACATTACTTGACCTTTGTGACCTTGAGTTGCCAGATGTCAACAAGATTGGAACATGCAGAAATGCTTTTCAAGCTCCAAGCTGAATTAATTTAATATGCATGTCAGGATCTCAAACTTTGACATACATTGACCACATTTCAAGCATTGGATGACCTCCAGTGACCTTGATCATTGTAAAATTTAATGTTATCTAAGGTTTGCCCTGGAAGCATAATGATGTGTGTTACGTTTGTGGTTGTGTTATTCTTTTGAGAGCATGTGTGTGTTGAGCATAGGAAAGATCCGAAATTCTTTTGAGTTATTTTGGATAAGAATTACGTACCTTTTTAATACAATTTATTTTTCACCCATGGAGAATTGCGGTCGATTTCTTGTAGCTAGAACGATGCGTCTTTTCGATACATTTTGTAAACTTTAACCTATATCAGCCAAGAAGGTTCGGGCAGGGTCACGACCTTTTAATTGATCTCAAGTTTGGCGTCAAAGCTTTGTAGTAAGCAAGTTATTGGTTAATTTTTGCAACATTTACGGATTGCACGGTACGGATTTTCAGAAGTGCACTCTAGATATTAGTGAAAGATTGTAGTCAGTTCTAAGGTGTTCTTTTTATGAATATTAATGAGTTTCGGTTACGTTTTCTTTTCTGATTGGTTGAGGTGTTTAGTTTGTGGGATTGTTCTGGAAATCTGTAATAGTATAAAAAGACGTGTTAGCAAATTATGTGTGTGCATTGTATGGGAGACGCAGTGTATCAAAATTGTGGATGCATTGTATAGAGACAGTTTACCAAAGCATGGATGCACTATGTTGATATTGCATCGTGAGAATAAAATATTGTTGGAACTGTTACTCCAGTGTGGTCTACAACCTTGTGCCACGTTCGACGAGTTGCAGCTGGGTGAAGTTTCTTTACAAGAACCTTACGTGAGCGTGTCTGGTGTGATTGAATCATATTACGACTACCATGTAATAGTGTTTCATTATAAAACATTCATGTTAGTCTATCAAACCAGTTGATTATAATTTGACCTTCGGATAAGTCATACAAACACTGATGTACATAGAGCCCTTTATATTTACTTTAGCAGGGCCAAATTTGAAGTTAGAGGATAACGTAGTCTAGGAGATATTAGCTTTTGAAGATTGAAACCCACAATCAAGCTAAAAGGACGTTCGCGTATTTTCAAAATTCGGCGTTTTTAACGACCTGCCACAGGTTGTGCGTTTGTAGTACAAGCCCAGAAAAAAAAGGCGCAATCTATCTACGCAGTGGTTGGAGCGTGTTACTTAGTTTGGACTCTGTGCGGCTTATAGTCCGAGTCATACAGGAGCCTAAATTTGCCATTTTCCCCAATCTGACGATTTTGGCTCAAAACGTGGACATTTTAAACGTTTTGCGCTATTTCTCGAGAACGGTTTATCGGATCACCATAATTCTGTTTGCTTTTTGCTTCATTCGCCGTCCGCTACGTCACTGTGCAAGTTTTTATACCATGTAAATCTATACAACATTTTGGTTGCCGATACCTAGTTTTAGTTTTTGTATCGTAGGCATACTCCGAGAAACACGTTTTTTTTTAATTTTTATTTTTTTGCCATGTATCACAAAGTACATGGTGTAGTGTCAATCTTTTAATGTCCACTGCAAAGTTTTCTTTGTAGTGGAAGAGGAGAGACAAATGTTATACAGGAATACACGTGAAAAAACAGCCAGTATTTTCTATATTGGTATGTTGATGTATCTTTGTTACGTGTTTCAATGTACAAACAAAAAAAACAAAATGCTCACTAGATTTTCGCGCTTAACCTCCCAGAACTGAATGACTTCCATTTTATAGAATGAAAGTCATTTAGTTCTTGGAGTTTAAGAGATAACGGGGTGTGATGGGAACCTCTGGGGCCAAGAATTATCACAGCAGCCTTTAGAACCAAGAAAAAGCTCAAGCTGAACGTCATCCAGTGTTATGCGCCCACCAATGACAGTGACGAGGAAGAGAAACAAGAGTTCTACGACCGACTCCAGAGTGCCGTGGACAAATGTGCGGAGCGAGACATCACCATCGTCATGGGCGATTTTAATGCCAAAATAGGGGAGGACAACACCGGATACGAAGAGGTGATGGGGAGACAGGGACTAGGCTCGGAGATCAGTGAGAACGGGGAGAGATTTGTAGACTTTTGTGCTCTAAACCGACTTGTCATTGGAGGCAGCATCTTCCCACACAGAAGAATACACAAAGCAACTTGGGTCTCACCTGACCATACAACAGAGAACCAAATAGACCATATCTGCATTAGCAAGAAATTTAGAAGATCCCTTCAAGATGTTCGAGTCAGGAGGGGAGCAGATGTCGCCTCAGACCACCATCTGCTTACCTTAAGAATGAAGCTCAAGCTAAAGAAAAGCCGCACAGAGACAACAAGAAGACAGCGCTATAATGTAGGCCTCCTGAGAGAAACTGGAGTTAGAGAAGAGTTCAAACTGGTGCTGTCCAACCGGTTTCAAGCGCTACAGGAGCTAGTAAATGAAGAGGAGGCGGTCACCACAGAGCAGCAGTGGAAGGCAGTTAGAGAGGCGCTGAACTCAACCTGCAAAGACACTGTATGGTTCAGGAAACACCACCACAAGGACTGGCTGTCGGCACAGACCTTGAAGAAGATAGAAGCGAGGAAGCAGAAGAAAGCGGCGGTCAACAACAGTCGCACGAGAGCAGCCAAAGTAAGGGCACAGGAGGAATACTCGGAAGCCAACCGCGAGGTGAAGAGGAGTATCAGGGCAGACAAGAGGGCCTACACAGACAGCCTGGCAGCAGAGGCAGAAAAGGCAGCAGGCAGCGGCAACATGAAACAGCTCTACGACATTACCAGAAGATTGTCGGGTAAGTATGGCCATACAGAAAGACCAGTAAAAGACAAAGGAGGCAAGCCTATTGCAGACAGAGCAGATCAACTCGACAGATGGGCCGAGTATTTTGAAGAGTTACTGAACAGACCTAGCCCACCTGACCCCCCCAACATCCAGCTGGCAGAAAAAGACCTACCCATCAGCTGTGACAGACCCAGCCGGGAAGAGATCAGAAGAGCAGTGGCATTTTTGAAGAATGGCAAAGCAGCAGGGCCAGATGGCATCCCAGCGGAGTCTCTGAAAGCAGACCTAGAGACAACAGTGGAGAACTGGTGTCAGGCAGGGGTGTCTGCTCTCTCCGTTCCTCTTCCTACTGGCCATAGACCACAGAGCACAGACGAAGTGGAATACAGTGGACACTGTGGACACAGCTTGACGACCTCGATTTTGCAGATGACTTGGCATTACTGTCCCACACTCATCAACAAATGCAGGACAAGACCACGAGGCTTGCTGACATCTCGTCCCAAGTGGGCCTCACCATTCACAAACAGAAAACAAAGACAATGAGGCTGAACACAACCAGGGAAGAACCAATCTTGCTTGCTGGCACCCCGTTGGAGGAGGTGGAGTACTTCACCTATCTCGGGAGCATCATAGACAAAAAAGATCAGCAACGTCAGACTCTGGGACAGAACAGAGCAGATAACAGCAGAGAATGAAATTGGGCGAAGAAGATGGGGATGGATCGGGCACAGTCTGAGAAAGCCAGCTTCCAGTATCACTAGGCAGGCATTGTCATGGAACCCCCAGGGAAAGAGGAAAAGAGGTAGGCCGAGAAACTCCTGGCGTCGAGACCTCCAAGCAGACATCAAGAGACTGGGAACCACCTGGGGTAGAATCGAAGGAGAAGCACAGGACAGGAGTTGCTGGAGGTCTCTCGTCGACGGCCTATACCCGGGTAGGGGTGACAGGCGTAAGTAAGTAAGTAATCCTGGAGCGGTTTTCCATAAAGTGTTACCGACGATTCCCACAGTCGCATTCTTTTGCTCGTCAGTATACTTGCATTTTAAAATTCAGACGAAAACAGGTGACTGCCAAAGAAAGAAAGAAACGTGCTTACGAGGGACGCTCGTCATGTATATGGACACTCTTCGTGTGAAAGAGTGGTCTTCAAATGCAAAGTTTCAGTAAACATTTACGCAATCCGTTAAAACGTTATGCTTATTTGTACGTCTTCATCAAACATGTTATCTTTGGCCCCACTGCCCTTCTCATCGCTGGAAAACAGATCGATCAAGCGGTAGGAGAGGACTTCAGATGACGTAGACATCTCTCTCAAACACACACACACACACACAGTGACAAACAAAAAGAAAAGTAATAGCAGTATGCCATAAAGAAGAACATAAACTCTAAAGTGGTGCATTATTTTTACTTCAAAAGATCAAGAAAGTGCCGAACAATTAAAATGTCAAAAGGCACTATAAGAAGAAAAATAACAAATATGACTATTTCAGTAATAAAAAGATGTCCATGCAAATCACTGGTCTAGATCACTCGGTAATGTTTACTTACTTACTTACGCCTGTCACCCCTACCCGGGTATAGGCCGTCGACGAGAGACCTCCAGCAACTCCTGTCCTGTGCTTCTCCTTCGATTCTACCCCAGGTGGTTCCCAGTCTCTTGATGTCTGCTTGGAGGTCTCGACGCCAGGAGTTTCTCGGCCTACCTCTTTTCCTCTTTCCCTGGGGGTTCCATGACAATGCCTGCCTAGTGATACTGGAAGCTGGCTTTCTCAGACTGTGACCGATCCATCCCCATCTTCTTCGCCCAATTTCATTCTCTGCTGTTATCTGCTCTGTTCTCTCCCAGTCTGACGTTGCTGATCTTCTCTGGCCAGTGGATTTTCAAAATTCTTCTAAGGCAACTGTTCATGAAGGTCTGTACTCTGTTGACTGTGGTTTTTGTCAATCTCCAAGTCTCTGCTCCATGTAGGAGAACTGCTTTTACATTGGAGTTGAAGATCCGGACTTTGGTGTGTTGTGACAGCTCTCTGGAACCCCACACTTTTTTCAGCTGGAGAAAGGCTGCTCTGGCTTTACCGATTCGTGCTCTGACATCTGCATCAGTGCCGCCTTTTTTGTCTATGATGCTCCCGAGATAGGTGAAGGACTCCACCTCCTCCAACGGGGTGCCAGCAAGCAGGACTGGTTCCTCCCTGGTTGCGTTCAGCCTCATTGTCTTTGTTTTCTGTTTGTGAATGGTGAGGCCCACTTGGGACGAGATGTCAGCAAGCCTCGTGGTCTTGTCCTGCATTTGTTGATGAGTGTGGGACAGTAATGCCAAGTCGTCTGCAAAATCGAGGTCGTCAAGCTGTGTCCACAGTGTCCACTGTATTCCACTTCGTCTGTGCTCTGTGGTCATCTTCATGACCCAGTCTATGGCCAGTAGGAAGAGAAACGGAGACAGCAGACACCCCTGCCTGACACCAGTTCTGACCTGGAGCTCCCTGGTGAACTGCCCTTCGTGGATCACACGACATGTCATACCATCGTAGCTGCTCTTGATCAGGCGGACGAGCTTTATGGGTACACCGTAGTGTCGTAGGAGTTTCCACAGAGTCTCTCGGTCCACACTGTCAAATGCTTTCTCATAATCCACAAAGTTGACGTACAGCGGGGAGCTCCACTCCAGAGACTGTTCCACGATGATGCGGAGAGTGGCGATCTGGTCTGTACATGATCGGTTCTTCCTGAATCCTGCTTGCTGGTCTCCCAGCTGGGGGTCAACGGAGCTCTTCATTCTCTCCAGGATGATCCTGTTGAAGACCTTTCCTGGTACTGACAGCAAGGTGATTCCTCTGTAGTTGGAACACTTGCTGAGGTCGCCTTTCTTGGGAAGCTTGATTAGGTACCCCTCCTTCCAGTCAGCCGGCATCACCTCCTCTTCCCAGATCTTTCCAAACAGTGGGTACAGCATCTCCACTGTTGTCTCTGGGTCTACTTTCAGAGACTCCGCTGGGATGCCATCTGGGCCTGCTGCTTTGCCGTTCTTCAAAAATGCCACTGCTCTTCTGATCTCTTCCCGGCTGGGTCTGTCACAGCTGATGGGTAGGTCGGTCTCTGCCGGCTGGATGTCTGGGGGGGGTCGGGTGGGCTAGGTCTGTTCAGTAACTCTTCAAAATACTCGGCCCATCTGTCGAGTTTGTCTGCTCTGTCTGCGATAGGCTTGCCTTCTTTGTCTTTTACTGGTCTTTCTGTATGGCCATACTTACCTGACAATCTTCTGGTAATGTCGTAGAGCTGTTTCATATTGCCGCTGCCTGCTGCCTTTTCTGCCTCTGCTGCCAGGTTGTCTGTGTAGGCCCTCTTGTCTGCCCTGATACTCCTCTTCACCTCGCGGTTGGCTTCCCAGTATTCCCCCTGTGCCCTTACTTTGGCTGCTCTTGTGCGACTGTTGTTGACAACTGCTTTCTTCTGCTTCCTCACTTCTATCTTCTTCAAGGTCTGTGCTGACAGCCAGTCCTTGTGATGGTGTTTCCTGAACCCTACAGTGTCTTTGCAGGTTGAGTTCAGCGCCTCTCTAACTGCCTTCCACTGCTGCTCTGTGGTGACTGCCTCCTCTTCATTTACTAGCTCCTGTAGCGCTTGAAACCGGTTGGACAGCACCAGTTTGAACTCTTCTCTAACTCCAGTTTCTCTCAGGAGGCCTACATTATAGTGCTGTCTTCTTGTTGTCTCTGTGCGGCTTTTCTTTAGCTTGAGCTTCATTCTTAAGGTAAGCAGATGGTGGTCGGAGGCGACGTCTGCTCCCCTCCTGACTCGAACATCTTGAAGGGATCTTCTAAATTTCTTGCTAATGCAGATATGGTCTATTTGGTTCTCTGTTGTATGGTCAGGTGAGACCCAAGTTGCTTTGTGTATCCTTCTGTGTGGGAAGATGCTGCCTCCAATGACAAGTCGGTTTAGAGCACAAAAGTCTACAAACCTCTCCCCGTTCTCACTCATCTCCGAGCCTAGTCCCTGTCTCCCCATCACCTCTTCGTATCCGGTATTGTCCTCCCCTATTTTGGCATTAAAATCTCCCATGACGATGGTGATGTCTCGCTCCGCACATTTGTCCAAGGCACTCTGGAGTCGGTCGTAGAACTCTTGTTTCTCTTCCTCGTCCCTGTCATTAGTGGGCGCATAACACTGGATGACGTTCAGCTTGAGCTTTTTCTTGGTTCTAAAGGCTGCTGTGGTAAGACCTGGGTTAGCACAGCTCCTTAAAAACTGGACCAGTGAAAAAGACTGAACAACATATCTGCTGACATCAAGTCCTAATCCTGGACAAAGATGGCACCCGTCTGCTAGCCCACTCAGTCAGGGACTGAGGGGACTACCCACCCACGCCACGTGGAGGCCGGTGCCGGGTAGGCTAATCAAGATAACGGACCGGCCCTCCGGAACTGTTACTATATGGGAAACGAGTGGCATCTAATTAACGGGACCGTTGGCATGCGGGGACGCCATAATCACGTAACGGGACCGGCCCTAAACGAGGGGCCGGTCCTAAGTGGGAAGATGATTTATAAGGGCAAGGGTATATACATAATGGGGGACACAACACGACACACAACGAGAGACAGAACGAGAGAGAGAGAGAGAGAGAGAGACGGAGAGGGAACACAACGATTGATTGATTGATTGATTGTACATTGCTTAACGTCCCGACAGTAACAAGGCTTTCTCAGGACGTGCCTGCACTGCTTGTGAAAAAAAAAACTAAACAGAACATTGAATGTATGTCGCCAGCCGGTCAAATACATTAAATAAACCTAACACATGGGCCTAAATAAAGCTAAGACCATTTAGCAACACACATCCAATATCAAGAGCTACAGGCAGTGCAGACAGTAGGGAGAGTTTTAAAAAGGCAAATACAGGTGAATGGACAAAGGGTAGACAGAAACACATGCCCCAGAATAGAGAGACAAACCCACCCTGTGGGGCTGACCAGGGTGACCCTGGGAACTAAAAAATACCTAACCCCACCCAAGTCCCCCAGGGCAGACCCGGGTGGGGTGGAACACAACGAGAGGAGAGTGAGAGGAGAGTGAGAGAGATGGACGAAAGTAGAGAGAGAGCAAATAGTGAGAGAACGACCGAATTGTAGTCTGTGGTTGGTCTTGCCCAACCCCAGACAATGCTCTTTAGACTGAAATAAACACGAGAGAAAACCATCACTGGACTTCAGTTGTTTTACGTGTTCATAGTGCAACACGTAACAACCAATTTTTGGTCTGGATTTTGTTTGCTTGATAGTGTGCTGTGCAACGGTCACCAACATGTTCAGAGTCGGTTTTATTCTGACTGACATTTACATTCTTCATAACATACGGCATTGTGGCGCCAAATGGTTCCAGTTTTGTCAAATGTTTTGCGGTCTGAGCTAATTAAAAATCGTGTGCTTTGACACATTCTGCTCCAGGAACGAAATCTGCAAATGTTAAAGTTGCCCCCTGAAGGCTGTATTTTACTTCTGGAAACAGATCGAGCGTGATAGTTCAAGGGTTGTGCCAGAATAGATTGGTGCCTATGGGCGCCAAGCTATTCTGGCACAACCCTTGAACTATCACGCTCGATTCATGTCTTGCCGTGGCGTGTCGGAGTTGAATGAGTTAAACTCAACATCCAGTATTTCATAAAATATTACTTTTCTTATAGCTGCTGTGAATTCTCATTTAAAAAAACTTTAAAATACCGACTCACAGTTTGCGGTCGACCTCAGGCCGAGGATCGTTTTGCTTTCTGGGGTTCCTGTTGTCGTAATTAAAACTGTGCAGGCTTTAGAAACTCTCGGCGGGGTTTCTTCCCGGTAAGCAAAATGTCATCGGGCCTAGGACGGCCGCAGTGGGCCCACGCACGAAGTCGTTGGCCCGAAGGCGTTTTTCTACAGGGATGTCTACTTGACTGATGGCAGCTGTAGTTCAATACCCTACTTACCATTTTAACCGCCCGTTCAATCAGAACCAACGCTAGCGGGAAATGGATCGACCGTGAGAGCTCAAAGTTAGCACGGAAGCACCTGATCAGAGTGTGCCAGAGGGTAGTGCCTTGTTGCGTCGTACTTGTCCTTCCTGGAAGCGCGTTTCTTTCTTTGGTTGGAATATCTTTGCATTTTATCCGCTCGGCAGTCACATTTTAGGTCTGCATTCTGAGCCGGTGCCAACACCCCCACACTCCCCCCCCCCCCCCCCCCCCCCCCGACTGATCTGAGACGATCACACAAAGGGAATCAAATATTTTTCTGCCCAGAGTTTTGTGCCCCTGGTGGTCGGGTCTGGTAAGGGACACAAAACTCTTGGTAAGGAAAATATTCGACCCTTAACCTCTAACCCTATTCTGGCACCACTCTTGAACTAAAACAGGTGATCCATCTCTTAACCTGTAATGTAGCCTTCATAGGACAATAAGCAAATTTTACAAAATCAGCCTCAGGATGTCATGGGTTAATATTCTTATTCCTGCACTGGAATCACAACCTCCTTTCTGTTACATGTATCTGTGGACTGTGTGAATGGAAATGTCCGAACACGTCTTTCTTTAGTTTCAAACTTTATTCCTACGTGTGACAAAAATGCCAGTGATTATGGTGCATGTGCAATACATATTTTGCTTTCAGCAAGCAACAATAAAAAACACACTGGTTCATGATCCATAACAGAATAAAACGACATCAAAGACCAGATACACATTTTCAAATTCGACACATTCATCGACATTATTGTAATAGTACTCTGTTGTAGAAAAGCCAAAATCCTGCTAAGCACAAGTTTAAAATATTTTTGTTGCGGATTCAATTTTTCAAATCTAGTATCTTGCCATTAAAAATGTTACATCAAACGTCACCACTGCTATTGATTAAACTAGAAAAAAAGAAAGTAAAAAAAGAGAAAATTACAGGTACCAGTGTTACATGCATAATAAACAATATCGAAAACTGTATTGTTTTAAACCATTCAACCCCAAGACCACTTTTCCCAAGTTCTTGTGGCTTCACCTAACCACTATGTATCAGCTGCAGGAGATGGGTTGACCACCACCTGCTGTAGTGTCAAGGTTGACATATTTTGCTTTCAGCAAGCAACAACAAAAAACACACTGGTTCATGATCCATAACAAAATAAAACGACATGAAAGACCAGATACACATTTTCAAATTCAAATTTGACACATTCATCGACATTATTGTAATAGTACTCTGTTGTAGAAAAGCCAAAAATCCTGCTAAGCACAAGTTTAAAATATTTTTGTTGCGGATTCAATTTTTCAAATCTAGTATCTTGCCATTAAAAATGTTACATCAAACGTCACCACTGCTATTGATTAAACTAGAAAAAAAGAAAGTAAAAAAAGAGAAAATTACAGGTACCAGTGTTACATGCATAATAAACAATATCGAAAACTGTATTGTTTTAAACCATTCAACCCCAAGACCACTTTTCCCAAGTTCTTGTGGCTTCACCTAACCACTATGTATCAGCTGCAGGAGATGGGTTGACCACCACCTGCTGTAGTGTCAAGGTTGACATTTTGCTTTCAGCAAGCAACAACAAAAAACACACTGGTTCATGATCCATAACAAAATAAAACGACATGAAAGACCAGATACACATTTTCAAATTCAAATTTGACACATTCATCGACATTATTGTAATAGTACTCTGTTGTAGAAAAGCCAAAAATCCTGCTAAGCACAAGTTTAAAATATTTTTGTTGCGGATTCAATTTTTCAAATCTAGTATCTTGCCATTAAAAATGTTACATCAAACGTCACCACTGCTATTGATTAAACTAGAAAAAAAAGAAAGTAAAAAAAGAGAAAATTACAGGTACCAGTGTTACATGCATAATAAACAATATCGAAAACTGTATTGTTTTAAACCATTCAACCCCAAGACCACTTTTCCCAAGTTCTTGTGGCTTCACCTAACCACTATGTATCAGCTGCAGGAGATGGGTTGACCACCACCTGCTGTAGTGTCAAGGTTGACATATTTTGCTTTCAGCAAGCAACAACAAAAAACACACTGGTTCATGATCCATAACAAAATAAAACGACATGAAAGACCAGATACACATTTTCAAATTCAAATTTGACACATTCATCGACATTATTGTAATAGTACTCTGTTGTAGAAAAGCCAAAAATCCTGCTAAGCACAAGTTTAAAATATTTTTGTTGCGGATTCAATTTTTCAAATCTATCTTGCCATTAAAAATGTTACATCAAACGTCACCACTGCTATTGATTAAACTAGTTCCCCAAGTAAAAAAGAAAGTAAAAAAAGAGAAAATTACAGGTACCAGTGTTACATGCATAATAAACAATATCGAAAACTGTATTGTTTTAAACCATTCAACCCCAAGACCACTTTTCCCAAGTTCTTGTGGCTTCACCTAACCACTATGTATCAGCTGCAGGAGATGGATTGACCACCACCTGCTGTAGTGTCAAGGTTGACATATTTTGCTTTCAGCAAGCAACAAAAAACACACTGGTTCATGATCCATAACAAAATAAAACGACATGAAAGACCAGATACACATTTTCAAATTCAAATTTGACACATTCATCGACATTATTGTAATAGTACTCTGTTGTAGAAAAGCCAAAAATCCTGCTAAGCACAAGTTTTAAATATTTTTGTTGCGGATTCAATTTTTCAAATCTATCTTGCCATTAAAAATGTTACATCAAACGTCACCACTGCTATTGATTAAACTAGTTCCCCAAGTAAAAAAGAAAGTAAAAAAAGAGAAAATTACAGGTACCAGTGTTACATGCATAATAAACAATATCAAAAACTGTATTGTTTTAAACCATTCAACCCCAAGACCACTTTTCCCAAGTTCTTGTGGCTTCACCTAACCACTATGTATCAGCTGCAGGAGATGGGTTGACCACCACCTGCTGTAGTGTCAAGGTTTACTGGGTTAAACAGTAAAACGTCTAAAGCTGCAAGCAATCTTCTCTTGTGCAAAAACACCCCAAAATGTAATTTTTGGGTCAAATTTCACTAATATCAATATTATGGAACCCCAAGTCCACGAATAATTCCGCTGCCCCCTCTCCAATAACATTAACAAAAAGGCTCTTCACACAAGCACTCAATATGCAAAAGGTTGTCCGGCTGCCGTTGGCCCGACGGCCTTTTGTGTATTGGGCACCTGTTGGAAACAAAACCAGTCATGAGAAATGGATGGACTGTGACACATTCAGCTCAAGTCTGATAACTCGCGCCTGCCATCTCTACCAGGACCCTTGAGCTACATCAGTGCATGTCTCCAGACACCAAGCTAATCAGGCTCGACTGTAGGGATTGGAGTGCTGTCCACCTCCTGCAGCGCATGCAGGAGGCCCTGCTATCCCTAGGGTTTCCAGTGCAAAGGTGGTCCTCCTGCCAAAGTCAACCACGGACCGACATTGGCAGGAGGACCTTGTGCGCACGGAAGAACACCCCTTCTGCGTACTGGCTTTATTTTAGCGTCTGGACCCGAGATTATATTTTCCCTCCTTGGCAGCTGCGCTCTTGTTTTTAGATTTATTCAGCCCGCCTGCGAGGCGAGTGACCGTGACTACGTCCCTGGCACCCATTCTGAGAGGCGTTAGGACCACCACAGGCCACAAGTCCTGGGGCTGAGAGTTGTTTTTACTGGCAAGGCCACAGGCGCTGCAGGTACCTTTCATGACGCCGATACTCTGGTTCTCGGCCTCCATGCGCTTCTCCATTTCCTCCACGGTCCGCTTGCTCTCTTCCAGCAGCTGACGCAACTCACGAATTGTCGCCACCTGGTGCACATCAACAACAAAAAAACGTATCAGCCCTTTGGCTGTTGGTAGCACTGTTGGTCACCATGATTCCTTGGAATGATGGTGATAAAAAACGCTACCGACAGCCAAAAGAGTTAAACATTTACCCACCAGCATACACTTACATACATGACATGAAAGTTGGTAATTGTGAAAATGCAGGCCAGGGGCTACCTTAACCCATTTTAGCCCTGGTGCATTACAGCAGGAATAAATCGACCATGATAGTTCAAAGGTAGTGCCAGATCAGCTTGGCGCCCTCGGGCGCCAAGCTAATTTGGCACTACCCTTGAATAATCATGGTCAATCCATCTCCCGCAAGTGGCACAGTCATGAGATTAAACCTTTGAGAACTGCGGCCATGGGGCTAAAGGGGTTAAATAGGGGCACTAAAAGTTGACAACTAACAATGGGAGTCCTTAGCTTGGGGCCCCATAGGCCATATCGGAAAACGCAGGGGTCTAAACACGTGCTGGAGAAAAAGGTGGAAACAACGGGCGGGGGGGGGGGGGGGGGCCAAGCGACACATTGATTCCGGGGGCCGAAAACTCAAACAGCGGGGGGGAGGGGGGGGGGTGGTGGTGGTCGCGAAGAATCACGGTGCACAATGTTGGCGGGCCTGTGCTCACTTCCACCGATTCCAGCTTTAAAATGTGCTCTAATATCCGTTCGAACATGTCAGGGTTCGACTTAACGTTCATCAATTTTTCACACCACTCCCATCTCCATTTCTTTCTCACTCCCGTTTCATTAAAAGTTTAGCCGCGAGCAACAATGTGTCCTGCATCGCTAGACGCCATCTTGGAAAAACATAGCTTGCCTAAAGTTAACGATAAACGAATCTGACAACTTGTGGACCTGCGCCGTTTAAGAACCACGACCGTTTCAGATTTTTTACGTTTTATTTTTTTCCACGCGGAAATGCCTTTTTTTAAAAATCGGATTTTTTTTAAATTAACGCTGATATCCGCGGAAAAGCGGAAGATTTTGACCCCTGAAAACGTTTGCCATTCATATTTTCCATGTGTTTCTGTAGCTTTACGTGCGAAACAGCCTGCATGCTTCTATTATAAAGTAAGTTAGTTAGTTATTTGAGTTTAACGCCAAGCAGTCAATTAAGGCCATCTCACGGCGGGAAGGGTAAAAATCTGGTCAGCCACTAAAAGAAAGGTCTTAAGACATGATGTAAATATACCTTAAAAATATGTCAGGCTAAAAAGTTGCACAGGTCTTTAAATTAGTTAGTTATTTGGGTTTAACGCAGAGCAGGCAACTCAAAGGCCATCTCACGGCGGGAAGGGTAAAAATCTGGTCAGCCAGACTAAAAGAAATGTCTTAAGACATGATGTAAATATACCTTAAAAATATGTCAGGCTAAAATGTCGCACAGGCGGCAGATTCACCCAGACTATGCATAAAAAATCATTTTTTGGAATATATGAATTTTGATATATAATTTTATTTAGAAATCATTCTAATTTCAATTGATAATAATATTTTTGCTTAGACTGCAGTAGATTTTAGTTATTAGCATCCAAAGAGGGGAGGGTCACTGTCAAAATGATCAAAATGCCGAAAGTTTGATGAAATACGCTATATATGCACACTGTTTTCCAGATAATTTCCACATTTGTGGATGGATTTTATTCAAATTTTGCACAAATGCTGCTGGGGGCTGCTGCTGCTTTGGCATGAAGCAGGATTATTGGACTAAACTGACTCGGAACAATTTTATGTGGGAGTGTGTGCTGTATTTTTACGAAAATATTTACGTAAATTTGCAAATGCCATAACTGACAAACTATTGACACAAGAATAAACATAGAGGTTCATACTATAGTCCTACATACATATAGTCTGCTGTAAAAGAGTTGGGGCTCAATCTCTTTTTGTTGTGCACTGGTGAGTTTGACACTGCCAGGCATTTTCCGCTATATGATAAAAGCATATTTTCAAATATTTAATTTTTTGGGCATCTTATTCACTAGGTATGTTTAAATAATTGTTATCACACTAAAGTACGACATTTCTGCTATCACTCTGCCAAATTTCATAGCTGTACGTGGATTAGACAGCCGACACTGTTTTGAATGATTTTGGTACCCAAGTCTGGGTGACTATGCCGCCTTTTAAAGAAAACGTCGAAAGACTCTCAAAAAGGTCAAAATAATAGAAACATCATAATCTATAAACGCTCAAATCTTATTAAAAATATGGCACTCTCTCAGAAAACTGAAGATCTTGTCCGGGGGCACATCCCGGAACAAAACCTTCAAGGAGTCTGCCGTGAAATGTTTATACCTTGTGTCCATTAGATCAGCACAAGACAACAAAAAGTGTTGAACAGAGTACTGCTCGTCGCAGGCATAACACCATGGACGCTCCTCCTGTTTAAGTAAATAAGAGTGCGTAACATACGTGTGCCCGATGTGGAGCCGAGCCAGGACAGTCTCCTCACGGCGGCTGCAGCAGCGATAAGGCAGACCGTCGGACAACTTAGAAGGGCTTTATGCAGCTTGTTAGCTTCCTCTTTGTCCCACTCGGACTGCCACTCACGGGCTATGTACGCACTAGCCACATGTCTAAAATCACTATAAACAGTCTGTGTGTCAGGGACAGGGTCATTGCGGGCATCGTTGGCAGCAGAATCTGCGATCCTGTTGCCTTCGATGCCCACATGCCCTGGCACCCAAATAAAAATGATATCATAATATTCCTTCATCAAGTCCGCGTGGAGCTCTCTGATCTGCACCAGCAGTGGGTGGTCATTTCCCGTGCCCTGAAGGGCCTGCAGGGCAGAAAGAGTCAGACAGAATCAGGAAGTTCCGTTCTCTAGATCGATAAGCATGCCTAAGTGCCAGCAGAACCGCCTGCAGTTCCGCACTAAATACAGATGAGTGGTCTGGGAGGCGGTGCTTAGATGGGCGTCTAGGATGGCGAGAGGACACTGCGGCCGCAGCCACTCTCCCATCCTCAGACTTTGACCCATCAGTATAGATGCGACAATAGCCAGGAAAAATTGAAAGCAGTTCATTGAGGCTCTGTTGGTATATGGCTGGTGGAGTAGAGTCTTTCTCGTGGGCAGTCAAGTCCAGCAAGATGTCAGGAACTGGTAAGAGCCAAGGTGGAGTGATGTGTTGCAGGGATTCTGAAACTCTGTCCAGGTCCAATCCGGCCACCTGCAGATGAGGTCGGACACGTAAAGAAAGTGGACGGACAGCTCCCGGATGGGCATCGTAAATCTCTGCAAACGATGGTTTAAAAACACAATCATAGGCAGGATTGTCTGGATGGGCCTTCAGTTTCAGAACATAGCTGAGCATGAGGCGGATGTGGCGGAGCTTGAGAGAAGGCTCCCCTGCCTCGGCATACAGACTAGGAACTGGAGACGTCCTGAAGGCCCCAAGACATATCCGCAGACCCTGATGGTGAATTGTGTTCAGACGCTGTAGCACAGACTTGGAAGCTGAGCCATACACCACAGAGCCGTAATCCAGTTTGGACCGAACAAGGGCCCGGTACAGACGAAGTAAGACAGTACGGTCCGCACCCCAGTCAGTACGACCGACGACACGAAGAATGTCGAGAGCCTTCTGACAAGAGGTTCTAAGGTAATTAATATGGTTGCGGAAGGTAAGTCTTTTGTCAAAAATGACCCCCAGAAACTTTGCCTCCTCGGCCACCTTAATTGGCACTCCAGCAATGCTCAGGCTAGGTTCTGGAAAAAAAAAATTTCATCTGGTTAGTAAAATGCACACAGACAGTCTTGGAGGGCGAGAACTTGAATCCATTGAGAGACACCCACCCCTGGATGCGATCAACGCACAGCTGCAAGCGCCTCTCAAGGGACGCAAGTCCTCGACCACGTGCGCACAAAGCAAAGTCATCAACAAACAAAGAGCATTCAGAATCATCCTTGACGGCCTTTACAATGTTATTAATTTTAATACTAAATAAAACAGGAGATAGAATGCTGCCCTGTGGGACACCCATCTCCTGTTCAAAGGAGTCGGAGAGGGTGGAGCCCACACGGACATGGAACGACCGGTTAGTCAAAAAATTGTGAATAAAAACGGGCAGGTGCCCTTTAAAACCCATGTCCAACAAGTCAGACATTATGCCATACTTCCAGGTAGTGTCATATGCCTTCTCAAGATCGAAGAAAATTGCATAGACATGCTGCTTGTTGACAAAAGCATCTCGAATAAATGATTCAAAGCGGACTAAATGGTCAGTTGTACTACGGAAGCGCCGGAAACCGCACTGGAGGTCTGTGAGGAGACCCTGTGACTCAAGATGCCACACCAGGCGGGCGTTGACCAGGCGCTCCATCATTTTACATACTTACTTACTTACGCCTGTCACCCCTACCCGGGTATAGGCCGTCGACGAGAGACCTCCAGCAACTCCTGTCCTGTGCTTCTCCTTCGATTCTACTCCAGGTGGTTCCCAGTCTCTTGATGTCTGCTTGGAGGTCTCGACGCCAGGAGTTTCTCGGCCTACCTCTTTTCCTCTTTCCCTGGGGGTTCCATGACAATGCCTGCCTAGTGATACTGGAAGCTGGCTTTCTCAGACTGTGACCGATCCATCCCCATCTTCTTCGCCCAATTTCATTCTCTGCTGTTATCTGCTCTGTTCTCTCCCAGAGTCTGATGTTGCTGATCTTCTCTGGCCAGTGGATTTTCAAAATTCTTCTAAGGCAACTGTTCATGAAGGTCTGTACTCTGTTGACTGTGGTTTTTGTCAATCTGCAAGTCTCTGCTCCATATAGGAGAACTGCTTTTACATTGGAGTTGAAAATCCGGACTTTGGTGTTTTGTGACAGCTCTCTGGAACTCCACACTTTTTTCAACTGGAGAAAGGCTGCTCTGGCTTTACCAATTCGTGCTCTGACATCTGCATCAGTGCCGCCTTTTTTGTCTATGATGCTCCCGAGATAGGTGAAGGACTCCACCTCCTCCAACGGGGTGCCAGCAAGCAAGACTGGTTCCTCCCTGGTTGCGTTCAGCCTCATTGTCTTTGTTTTCTGTTTGTGAATGGTGAGGCCCACTTGGGACGAGATGTCAGCAAGCCTCGTGGTCTTGTCCTGCATTTGTTGATGAGTGTGGGACAGTAATGCCAAGTCGTCTGCAAAATCGAGGTCGTCAAGCTGTGTCCACAGTGTCCACTGTATTCCACTTCGTCTGTGCTCTGTGGTCATCTTCATGACCCAGTCTATGGCCAGTAGGAAGAGGAACGGAGAGAGCAGACACCCCTGCCTGACACCAGTTCTGACCTGGAGCTCCCTGGTGAACTGCCCTTCGTGGATCACGCGACATGTCATGCCATCGTAGCTGCTCTTGATCAGGCGGACGAGCTTTGTGGGTACACCGTAGTGTCATAGGAGTTTCCACAGAGTCTCTCGGTCCACACTGTCAAATGCTTTCTCATAATCCACAAAGTTGATGTACAGCGGGGAGCTCCACTCCAGAGACTGTTCCACGATGATGCGGAGAGTGGCGATCTGGTCTGTACATGATCGGTTCTTCCTGAATCCTGCTTGCTGGTCTCTCAGCTGGGGGTCAACGGAGCTCTTCATTCTCTCCAGGATGATCCTGTTGAAGACCTTTCCTGGTACTGACAGCAAGGTGATTCCTCTGTAGTTGGAACACTTGCTGAGGTCGCCTTTCTTGGGAAGCTTGATTAGGTACCCCTCCGTCCAGTCAGCCGGCATCACCTCCTCTTCCCAGATCTTTCCAAACAGTGGGTACAGCATCTCCACTGTTGTCTCTAGGTCTTCTTTCAGAGACTCCGCTGGGATGCCATCTGGACCTGCTGCTTTGCCGTTCTTCAAAAATGCCACTGCTCTTCTGATCTCTTCCCGGCTGGGTCTGTCACAGCTGATGGGTAGGTCGGTCTCTGCCCGCTGGATGTCTGGGTGGTCGGGTGGGCTAGATCTGTTCAGTAACTCTTCAAAATACTCGGCCCATCTGTCGAGTTGGTCTGCTCTGTCTGCAATAGGCTTGCCTTCTTTGTCTTTTACTGGTCTTTCTGTATGGCCATACTTGCCTGACAATCTTCTGGTAATGTTGTAGAGCTGTTTCATATTGCCGCTGCCTGCTGCCTTTTCTGCCTCTGCTGCCAGGCTGTCTGTGTAGGCCCTCTTGTCTGCCCTGATACTCCTCTTCACCTCGCGGTTGGCTTCTGAGTATTCCCCATGTGCCCTTACTTTGGCTGCTCTCGTGCGACTGTTGTTGACACCTGCTTTCTTCTGCTTCCTGACTTCTATCTTCTTCAAGGTCTGTGCCGACAGCCAGTCCTTGTGATGGTGTTTCCTGAACCCTACAGTGTCTTTGCAGGTTGAGTTCAGCGCCTCTTTAACTGCCTTCCACTGCTGCTCTGTGGTGACTGCCTCCTCTTCATTTACTAGCTCCTGTAGCGCTTGAAACCGGTTGGACAGCACCAGTTTGAACTCTTCTCTAACTCCAGTTTCTCTCAGGAGGCCTACATTATAGCGCTGTCTTCTTGTTGTCTCTGTGCGGCTTTTCTTTAGCTTGAGCTTCATTCTTAAGGTAAGCAGATGGTGGTCGGAGGCGACATCTGCTCCCCTCCTCACTCGAACATCTTGAAGGGATCTTCTAAATTTCTTGCTAATGCAGATATGGTCTATTTGGTTCTCTGTTGTATGGTCAGGTGAGACCCAAGTTGCTTTGTGCATCCTTCTGTGTGGGAAGATGCTGCCTCCAATGACAAGTCGGTTTAGAGCACAAAAGTCTACAAACCTCTCCCCGTTCTCACTCATCTCCGAGCCTAGTCCCTGTCTCCCCATCACCTCTTCGTATCCGGTGTTGTCCTCCCCAATTTTGGCATTAAAATCGCCCGTGACGATGGTGATGTCTCGCTCCGCACATTTGTCCAAGGCACTCTGGAGTCGGTCGTAGAACTCTTGTTTCTCTTCCTCGTCACTGTCATTAGTGGGCGCATAACACTGGATGACGTTCAGCTTGAGCTTTTTCTTGGTTCTAAAGGCTGCTGTGATGATTCTTGGCCCAAGAGGTTCCCAGCCCATCAGCGCTCTCTGTGCCACTGGTGACAGCATGAATGCTACGCCTTCTGTATGGGGGGCATTCTCCTCTTCATGACCTGAATACAGAATCATCTCCCCACTTAACAGCCTTTTCTGGCCATACTGCGTCCATCTGGCTTCACCGATACCTAGCAGGGAAAGGTTGTACTTTTGCATTTCCGCTGCTATCTGGGCGGCCTTGCCGCTCTGGTACATGGTCTTGACGTTCCATGTGCCCATGGTTGTATCCCTAGATAGAGAGAGGCGGCTCGGTCCTGTGGCTTCCGAAGACTTCCGGCTTTCACCACAGGACGTCATAAGTCTTATGGTAGAAGAACCTTCCTCCTCCAGGAAAGGAATTACTGTTAGTCTTTTCGTCGGCGTTTTTGCAGGGTGGGGAAGCTACCCCCACGCCCAACCCCCTTACTAGGAGGACCAGGGGTTTTCCGTCGGTGTCACCTTCCCTTAGTGCCATGTTGGTTCACGGCACCTTATTTCATTCAGTGCACCCCTCTCACGAGGGACCCCCTATCCACCACCCAGGGGACGCGCCTCAACGCCGTATGGTCCCAGCGCGAGGAATTTTACATACACATGATGTCAAAGCGATAGTTAGTTAGTTATTTGCGTTTAACGCCGAGCAGGCAACTAAGGCCATCTCACGGCGGGAAGGGTAAAAATCTGGTCAGCCAGACTAAAAGAAAGGTCTTAAGACATGATGTAAATATAACTTAAAAATATGTCAGGCTAAAATGTCGCACAGGTCTTTAAAGAAAACGTCGAAGGACTCTCAAAAAGGTCAAAGTAATAGAAACATCATAATCTATAAACGCTCAAATCTTATTAAAAATATGGCACTCTCTCAGAAAACTGAAGATCTTGTCCGGGGGCACATCCCGGAACAAAACCTTCAAGGAGTCTGCCGTGAAATGTTTATACCTTGTGTCGATTAGATCAGCACAAGACAACAAAAAGTGTTGAACAGAGTACTGCTCGTCGCAGACATAACACCATGGACGCTCCTCCTGTTTAAGTAAATAAGAGTGCGTAACATACGTGTGCCCGATGTGGAGCCGAGCCAGGACAGTCTCCTCACGGCGGCTGCCGCAGCGATAAGGTAGACCGTCGGACAACTTAGGAAGGGCTTCATGCAGCTTGTTAGCTTCCTCTTTGTCCCACTCGGACTGCCACTCACGGGCTATGTACGCACTAGCTACATGTCTAAAATCACTATAAACAGTCTGTGTGTCAGGGACAGGGTCATTGCGGGCATCGTTGGCAGCAGAATCTGTGATCCTGTTGCCTTCAATGCCCACATGCCCTGGCACCCAAATAAAAATGATATCATAATATTCCTTCATCAAGTCCGCGTGGAGCTCTCTGATCTGCACCAGCAGTGGGTGGTCATATCCCGTGCCCTGAAGGGCCTGCAGGGCAGAAAGAGAGTCAGACAGAATCAGGAAGTTCCTTTCTCTAGATCGATAAGCATGCCTGAGTGCCAGCAGAACCGCCTGCAGTTCCGCACTAAATACAGATGAATGATCTGGGAGGCGGTGCTTAAATGGGCGTTTAGGATGGCGAGAGGACACTGCGGCCGCAGCCACTCTCCCATCCTCAGACTTTGACCCATCGGTATAGATACGACAATAGCCAGGAAAAATTGAAAGCAGTTCATTGAGGCTCTGCTGGTATATGGCTGGTGGAGTAGAGTCTTTCTTGTGGGCAGTCAAGTCCAGCAAGATGTCAGGAACTGGTAAGAGCCAAGGTGGAGTGATGTGTTGCAGGGATTCCGAAACTCTGTCCAGGTCCAATCCGGCCGCCTGCAGATGAGGTCGGACTCGGAAAGAAATTGGACGGACAGCTCCCGGATGGGCATCGTAAATCTCTGCAAACGATGGTTTAAAAACACAATCATAAGCAGGATTGTCTGGATGGGCCTTCAGTTTCAGAACGTAGCTGAGCATGAGGCGGATGCGGCGGAGCTTGAGAGAAGGCTCCCCTGCCTCGGCATACAGACTAGGAACTGGAGACGTCCTGAAGGCCCCAAGACATATCCGCAGACCCTGATGGTGAATTGTGTTCAGACGCTGTAGCACAGACTTGGAAGCTGAGCCATACACCACAGAGCCGTAATCCAGTTTGGACCGAACAAGGGCCCGGTACAGACGAAGTAAGACAGTACGGTCCGCACCCCAGTCAGTACGACCGACGACACGAAGAATGTCGAGAGCCTTCTGACAAGAGGTTCTAAGGTAATTAATATGGTTGCGGAAGGTAAGTCTTTTGTCAAAAATGACCCCCAGAAACTTTGCCTCCTCGGCCACCTTAATTGGCACTCCAGCAATGCTCAGGCTAGGTTCTGGAAAAAATTTCGTCTGGTTAGTAAAATGCACACAGACAGTCTTGGAGGGCGAGAACTTGAATCCATTGAGAGACACCCACCCCTGGATGCGATCAACGCACAGCTGCAAGCGCCTCTCAAGGGACGGAAGTCCTCGACCACGTGCGCACAAAGCAAAGTCATCAACAAACAAAGAGCATTCAGAATCGTCCTTGACGGCCTTTACAATGTTATTAATTTTAATACTAAATAAAACAGGAGATAGAATGCTGCCCTGTGGGACACCCATCTCCTGCTCAAAGGAGTCGGAGAGGGTGGAGCCCACACGGACATGGAACGACCGGTTAGTCAAAAAATTGTGAATAAAAACGGGCAGGTGCCCTTTAAAACCCATGTCCAACAAGTCAGACATTATGCCATACTTCCAGGTAGTGTCATATGCCTTCTCAAGATCGAAGAAAATTGCATAGACATGCTGCTTGTTGACAAAAGCATCTCGAATAAATGATTCAAAGCGGACTAAATGGTCAGTTGTACTACGGAAGCGCCGGAAACCGCACTGGAGGTCTGTGAGGAGACCCTGTGACTCAAGATGCCACACCAGGCGGGCGTTGACCAGGCGCTCCATAGTTTTACATAAACATGATGTCAAAGCGATAGGCCGGTAGTTGCCCGGGTCGGAAGGATCCTTACCCGGCTTGGGGATCGGTACAACCACAGCCTGGCGCCAAGACGGCGGAAAATGACCAGTTCTCCAGATATGGTTAAAGGCCTTGAGAAGTACAAGGAGTGACCTCTCAGGCAGATGCGTTAGGAATTGATAGTGGACGGTATCTAGGCCAGCAGCAGGGTCATTACATTTCTGCAAGGCTTGCTGCAATTCTGATAATGTAAATGGGACATTATAGACTTCTGAGTTATTGGACTTAAAATCACAAATACGAGACTCTCGCTTCTCCTTCTCTCTCTGGAAGAAAGGTGAATAGTGCTCCGTTGAAGAATTATGGGCAATGGTGGAGGCAAGCAAATTGGCCACAGCTTTTTTATCTGTAACCAAGCTGGCACCATCTCTAAGATGGCCAACAGAAGCCGAGCCACCCCTGCCCCTAATTCTCCGAACAGCCTTCCATACTTTCTGGGACGGAGTCCGAGAAGTTAAAGATGAGACGAAGCGTCTCCAGGAAGCACGGCGTTCACGTTTAAAAATGTAACGAGCTTTCGCCCTCTGTCTTTTAAAGGTTAAAATATTCACTTGCGACGGATTACGGAAAGCATGTCGCTGAGCAGATTTGCGCGCTATTTGGGCCTTGCGGCACTCTTCGTTGAACCATGGTACTCTCGGCTTTCCAGGGACTGATGCGCAAGTTTTAGGGATGGTTTCACCCGCTACGTCCAACAAAATAGTAGTAAAAGAAGAAATAGGTTCTTCAGATGACATGACCACCTCCTCTGTAATACGAGACTGACAGAGGGAGGCGAACAGAGGCCAGTTAGCTTTCTTAAGATTCCAGCGCCCCACCGGCGGATCCTCCCCACAGCTGACCGATGACAGGAATACTGGGAAGTGGTCACTACCACACAGGTCATCGTGAACCTTCCAGTCAAAGTCCAGCATGAGAGAAGGATCACCCACAGTGAGGTCTAGAACAGAACTAGATCCTGAACCTGGGTTAGAGTATGTAGGTGAACCATCGTTAAAGACATACAGGCTAAGTTGAGAAAAAACATCTTCTAACATCTGACCTCTGCCATCATAGTGGTCACTACCCCAAAGGTGAGCGTGACCGTTAAAATCCCCCATGAGAATAAAGGGAGGGGGCAGTTGATCAACTAAATTAAAAAAATCATTACTACAGACCCGCAGGGATGGTGGCAGGTAAATACTGCATATGGTTATGGTCTTCTTCAAGGTAACCCGAGCTGCGACAGCCTGAAGACAGGTGTCGATGCTAACGGGGCTACATAATATTTGGCTACTAATGAGAAGAGCCACTCCACCCGAGCGCCTCTCCAAATCAGAGCCTTTATGTATAACATTAAAACCATTAAAGGACAGAGGGTCAGAAGTCTTCAGGTAAGTCTCCTGAAGAGATATTACTGAGGGGTTATAGCACTTGACTAAAAGACGTAATTCCTCAAAGTTAGCTTGAAAACCACGACAATTCCACTGAAGCAGAGAGTCCATGATTATGTCTTATCTGGGGGTGCGGAGTTTTTCCCCCCTTTTTCCTTTGCCTTGGAAGGAGTCGGAGAAACAGAGGGGGGCCGGCTCCCGGGCCTCCTCTGGTTCTTAGGAGATGAAGGGGGTGGAGCTGCCGCAGCATCGGCAACTTCCACTCCCTCCATCTGCTCCTCCAATACAGCATATTTGTTTTGAAGGGGGACATCAGTGTTCCCCTTCTGGGCCCGTGCGCACGGCGGTCCCATAGATTTCTTAGACTTCTGGTCCTGGGCAGCAGTCCTGCTGCTAGAGTTAGTGGCCTTAGAAGGCTGACCAGAGCCAGAAACCTTTGGCGTTGACAAACTAGCAGGTTTGGGTGGGGGCTGAGGCTTAGGGGCAGCAGAAGGCGGTGCCACCGGACCGGTAGCGTCCGCCCTCTGCGTTCCCTGGCTCCTCGTCACCACCGGAGGAGGGTTACTCTCCAGGGGCGAGAGGATCCGAGGCTCCACCCCCAACCAAGAAGTTGGGGTTTGACAAGAGAAGTCTTTGGTGGGGCGCTTGCCTGCCACCGCAGCACTGAAAGTATACACAAAGTTGTTATTTGAGTTTAGCGCAGCCTCAGCTGCACCAGGGCCATCAACCAGTTTTTTGGCGTCCGCAAAAGACAGCCCCTTCTCCACACGCACCTGCTGAATCCTGCATTCGGAGATCCGAGGGCACTTCTTGTCTGAAGCCATATGCGCCCCCTGACAATTCACACACAGGGGGATGGCTGTGCAGGACTCAGCAGAGTGTCCGGGCTTAGTGCAACGGACGCATAGAGCCTCTGCCTGGCGGCATGTCTTCTGCCCATGGCCATACTTTTGGCACTTAACACCGGAGGGGGAGAGGGACGTACTTTTTCACTTTTAGGGAGTAGTAACCTCCCCAGATGGTAGTAGGAGCTGTGGGGGTGCCAAACGTCAGGATGATGGTAGGGAGACGGATCTCCCCACCACCTCTTTTGGAAATGAAGCGCCCGACGTAGGTCACCCCCTGTGACTTAAGGTTCCGTACAAGTTCATCTTCAGACAGTTCGGCCAATGCTTGATCTTTAATCACTCCTCTAGAGGAATTCATTGTTTTGTGGGGAGTGACCTCCACTGGAGTGTCTCCGATGGAGGAGAGCCTCAGTAGCCCATTGGAGTGTGCCCGGGTACGGCACTCCACCAGCAAGTCACCAGACCTGAGGCGCTGGGCGTCAGGCCTGCCAACACGGCTCCTGAGGGTCTCCCCCACCAGAAAAGGATGCATCTTGGTAACAGGTTTCTCCTTCACCTTGCTATGGACAATGAGGAAGCGAGGCCATACGGCCGACGCCCGAGGCGTCGCTTCCTCACAGTCCGAGTCACTGTCATGTTCAATGTTGGTGGCTATGTGCCGCTTCTGTGCTAGTATGGGTTTTTTGGTTTGAGCCATATTATAATAGTAGAGATATTTATCCCCCGGGGGTCCCCGCCCGCCACCGAGCCCAACAAGGTTAAGTGCAAATGTCGGCGGGTCTCCAGCCGATGCACAATGGAGACTGCCTGCCTCAAGGGGGTAAGCCCGATTGAACCGTTTAAGCCACCGCCTTCTATCACACTGTTGAATGCAGGGAAATACTGGCGTAAAGCACCTATAGCATGGTGCTCTGTATATCAACCCGCATGTCAACAGTGGGATAGGGCTCAACGTGACAAGAGCCGATTGACTAGGCCGGTACGACTAGCCTCCTGTTTAGGTAGAAGTCGAGGCCGAAGTGGAGTGTTGGCACCAGTGAGCCGCAGCCCAAAGGGAACCTCAGCCACCAGGATCCTCTTCTCCTCCAACATGGGTCTCCAAGCACGGCAAACACTTGGGATCCAAAGGACCGAAAAAGTCACAAGTATTTTTAAGGACCAATCCAACATAGTACGACCTAGGTTAGCACAGCTCCTTAAAAACCGGACCAGTGAAAAGGCTTAACAACATATCTGCTGACATCAAGTCCTAATCCTGGACAAAGATGACGCCCGTCTGCTAGCCCACTCAGTCAGGGACTGAGTGCCTGACTGAGTGGACTACCCACCCACGCCACGTGGAGGCCGGTGCAGGGTAGGCAATCCCTCCTCTAGACGAATTCATCGTTTTGTGGGGAGTGACCTCCACTGGAGTGTCTCCGATAGAGGAGAGCCTCAGTAGCCCATTGAAGTGTGCTCGGGTACGGCAATCGACCAGCAAGTCACCAGACCTGAGGCGCTGGGACTCAGGCCTGCCAACACGGCTCCTGAGGGTCTCCCCTACCAGGAAAGGGTGCAGCTTGGAAACAGGCTTCTCTTTAACTTTGCTGTGGATAATGAGAAAGCGAGGCCAGACAGCCGACGCCTGAGGCGTCGCTTCCTCACAGAGTCACTATCGTTCTCAATAACAATGTCGGCGGCTATGTGCCGCTTTGGTGCCAGTTTTATTATTTTTTTTTTTTTTTTTTTTTTTGGGGGGGGGGGTTCCATATTACATTATGTTAGATATTCATCCCCCAGGGGTCCCTGCCCGCCACCGAGCCCAACAAGGGAAAGTGCATTTCTCAGCGGGTCTCCAGCTGACGCACGATGGAGACTGCCCGAAAGATATACTCAAGGGGGTAAGCCCGACTGAACCGTTTGAGCCTCTGCTTCTATCACACCGTTGAATGCAGGGGAATACTGGCGTAAAGCACCTAATCAGCAGCGGCGGCTGTAGCATGGTGCTCCGTATATCAGCCTGCATGTTAACAATGGGATAGGGCTCAACGTGACAAGAGCCGATTGACTAGGCTGGTACAACTAGTCTCCCGTTTAGACAAAAGTCAAGGCCAAAGTGGAGTGTTTCAGCCACCAGGATCCTCTTCTCCCCCGACACGGGTCTCCAAGCACGGCAAACACTTGGGATCCAAAGGACCAAAAAATAATGAGTATTTTTAAGGACCAATCCAACATGGTAAGACCTGGGTTAGCACAGCTCCTTAAAAACCGGACCAGAGAAAAAGACTGAACAACATATCTGCTGTGACGTCAAGTCCTATCCTGGACAGTGATGGCACCCCTCTGCTAGCCCCCTCAGCTCAGTGACTGGAGAGACTACCCACCCACGCCACGTGGAGGCCGGTGCCCAGTGCACGGCTTTACCAGCCAGTGCTTGCACGTAGCACTTAGTTCGCTTCAGGCTGCCAGAGAGATAAGGCGCGGCGAGGTGAAATTCCACTCTCTCGTGCTCATTCTATTTATATCGCACTTGCAACTGTGGTACACAGCGTGTATGGCGCTCTGCGCTATAACTACCTACACGTTTGTATTCATAACACATCTCAGCCTAATGTGACTGTTGTGAAAGTAACATCGTTCAAAAGTTAAAATTCTCACCTACACACCCGCCATACCAAACATGACAACATTACAACTTACACTTGTGTAGCAGATTATGGTGAAAATAAAGAGAACGAGAATTTGTTGATGTACGATGTCGGTGTTTGTTGTGAAATTGACAAAGTTCCCACAGCTATAACATGAAGACGTAACTTTTCCCAGTGAAACACACTTGCATGCATAAGGGTCAGCATGCCTACAGTAAGTATCACTTACCGGATTTTCGCTACACGCTGGGGGACGGAAGCAGGAGGGTGGTTAATGAGGTCACTGACAGGTCGCGTTCTGGCATTTCTCGCCCGTAGTCCCGGTACTCCACAGACTGCTAATGCCCTCCGTGTACTAAAATCCGATTAGTCCATCACGGGTCACAGTATTCAACAGTGTTTTGAAATATACCTTGGGGTTCAGCACATTTGCTGACACACTCAGAGTTGCCAACCCCCAATTTTTTTTTTCAGTAGTCAAAATGTAGAATTTCAGTAGTTTCATGACAATTTTAGTAGTCAATGCGTGTCAATTTCAGTAGTCAATATGATATATATTATCCTACCAAGTAGAGCTAACCTTAAGGACAAGCGGCTCAGAAGAAAAAACAGAGTTGTCGCAACTCAGAACCCTGACCAGACCTTCCCCTGCAGCCACTGCGGTTGAACCTGCCTGTCCCGGATTGGCCTCCGCAGCCACGAAAATGCCTGCAGACGACGTGGGCAAGCCCTATAGAATATTCGTTCGCGAAGTCAAGCCAAGAGATCCTACCAAGTGTTGTGATATATATTATCCTACTAAGTGTTGTGATATATATTATCCTACTAAGTATTGTGATATATATTATCAGGGCTAGAAAATAACTTTTTTCTTTGGGGGCCACCGGGCCCCTTGATTGAAAAATTTGAGGGCCCACAAGCAACTTTCGGGGCCCAACTTTGAAAAATAATGCAAACAAAAAACAAAAGAATTATTGACATTATAATAAGTAGAAAGTACAATTTGTCTGATAATCTAAAATAAAAACAATTGAATTTCCAATTTTGCTGAGTGATGTCATTTTTATTTACCTTTTCTTTCACTTTCAAACATTACCAACAAAAAAGGGGGAAAAAACACACACACACACATTCAGTGACACACATATTCCAGTGACTAGTGAGCCTGAAATGGCCATTAAACAAAATAGAAAAAAATCAAGTGAGTCTCTTGTATAATACTTTTCAGTTTTGTGACTGAGTATTGCACAATATACATCATTAAATTTTTAATATGAGTAACCTAACAAAAAACTGACCTCAATGCACAAAAGTTCAAAACAAAACCATGAAAGGGAACTAAACTTAACAGTACTCTTCCTGATAAACTAAAGTTAAACAAACAGATTTTGCCTTTTTTTTTTTTCAATCATCTATTCATATTGCACTTATGTGCACTTGAGTTAACAGAAGTAAACTAAAAATACAATAACAAAAAAAAAAAAAAAGAACACAATACTATTACTGTGAGTGAGTCTGTTGCAAACATTTCTAGTATATATATAAAAAATAAAAAAAAAAACACAATCCAGTGTACAATCTTTGTGTTGGAAAAAACGGTGCTCACATCGCACACATGAATGTTTCAGCCTGATTCTGGCCTGGCCGTATACACAAAGTTTTGTGACACAGGTCTCGATTTTTTCTGTCCAAATTTAGGGCACCGGTGTGGGTTGCTTCCCTTGGCCCAAATACGAAACTGCCGAGTAGAGCTAGCTGTAGCAGACGAATTATTTTGCGGGCCAAGCGGGCCCTTCGTTTTTCAACTTTCCGAGCCCGAAATCAACTTTGCGGGTTTTTGGCCCCGGGCCCCCGCTAATTTCAAGCCCTGATTATCCTACTAAGTGTTGTGATATATATTATCCTACTAAGTGTTGTGATATATATTATCCTAATAAGAGTTGTGATATATATTATCCTACTAAGTGTTGTGATATATATTATCCTACTAAGTGTTGTGATATATATTATCCTAATAAGAGTTGTGATATATATTATCCTACTAAGTGTAGTGATATATATTATCCTACTAAGTGTTGTGATATATATTATCCTACTAAGTGTTGTGATATATATTATCCTACTAAGTGTTGTGATATATATTATCCTACCAAGTGTTGTGATATATATATTATCCTACTAAGTGTTGTGATATATATTATCCTACCGAGTGTAGTGATATATATTATCCTACCAAGTGTTGTGATATATATTATCCTACCAAGTGTTGTGATATATATTATCCTACTGAGTGTAGTGACATATATTATCCTACCAAGTGTTGTGATATATATTATCCTACTAAGTGTTGTGATATATATTATCCTACTGAGTGTAGTGATATATATTGTAACCGGACTGAGTGACTGGGTGTAGGCAACTTAAATAGTTTATCAGATAGACAAAAACTGCCCATCTAATACAGTACTCAAGTGCCTACAGAGTTTAAGTCCGCATTCCTTTTGTGGTCTAGGGAAGGACTGGAGATTGCAGTGGAGAGTAAATAAATCTACTCTAGTCTCGCATGCGCACAACTGAAATCCGTGTTTACTTGCCTCGCGTTGTGTTCAAAAAGCTAAAGTTGCTTGCGCAATGGACTGACCACAGTATCCAAAAAAACCCTATTTTGACTGGACTTGTTGTTATCGTTCCTACTGAGCTGCTAGTAACGTGCGCTCGCACGATCAGTCACACCGTCATACATGCACGGACGTACACACACACAAACTTCTCGCACGTACACACGCACAGTCTCAGTCTCGCTCTCACGCTAGCCGCTGAGCATCATAAGATATAAGTAAGGTTCCAAGATTTATTTGTACCAGAAAGCATTCATAATAAAACAAACAACATATTCAAAATTAGTCAAACCAGTGCAAGTGCTAATAACCTTAAACACCTTAGGCCTAACACCTATACCTTCGAACACGATACCTAGACCTATCTCCTATGACTAACACCTACAACGTTGAATACGATTCCTAGCGAACCTAGCTCCTAGGCCTAACGCACTTACCAATAAAACCTAGCGCCGTCCTAACACAGCCTAAGCCCTATTTAGGTGAATTAGAACTGAACTAAAACGCTACTGTCCTATGGGAAGGCAGAGATAGATAAATGGGGGATCCCAAACCAATACATTCAATAAAGCCGCATCCGTCGCTAATTTACGCTATTTTTAATAACAAAATTTAGTCCTCCCATTACACTCTCGTTATTTCTGAATCAACCCTTTAATTTTTAAAAAATGATGAGCATGACGGATGCGACTCTATTGAATTTATTATTTTGGGATCCCCCATTTATCTATCTCTTTATCTCTATCAAGTGATGTCAATCGAAACTTAATACTTATTAACAAGTTGCAACTAACTTCTAGGAACCTACATAGGTAACCTTTAAGTGAGTTGCCATAAGAACTTATTAATTACTTACCCTAAGTTCTTACAACAACTTGACTTAAGTCACAACTTACTCGATCAGTTTTATCAAGATACAAGGACAATAAAAAAAACTTTTTTTCTCAGTAGTACTCTGGCGGTGGTGCAGATGGCGTCAAATGAGCAGGCATAAAAGGCATGACATCTCTTTGTGAAGAGTATTTCAGAATTAATGAATGATTACCAAAACTGATCTTTACTTGCCTAACAGTCCGTAAACTTTTTTCATAGTTTCTTCTACGCCTATTTTCTTTCCTTCCTCTAAAAAAGATTGCTTTAGCTCTTCAACATTTACAGCCTGACTACGCATCTTATTCTGTATTTCAGATTTTTGTTGTTTATAGTTAGCCAAATCATCCTGGACTCTCTTAAATTCGTTATCGTCAATTTCATTATTTTCCAAAGATTTACTAATAATAAGTTTCATACTCGTCAGCTTAGCTGCTGCGAGCGTACTTAATGCTTCATGCTTCTGCAACTTCATATAAAATCTTTTGTTAATAGCTTCCATACCAAAGCATGCTAGACTTGTGACAAGACCAATACCTTCAACAGCAATTCCTATAACACTTCCCACCCCCGTTGCAAAAAGAGTTATACCTCCTACAGATAATCCGGCTGAAACCACCCCCATGGCCATTGATGTGTTGTGTACAGAATTGAAAACCGTATTGTAACGGCGTTTACACCTCGAGTATTTTGCTTGTTCTTCTTCCAAATACTTCAACGCTTCTGTAATATTCATTAAACGAAATAAATCTGCCTTTAATGTTTTATCAGATTGTATTTGAGGATACAATGGTGGCATTTTTTATGGCAAATATTTTTTTAATCTTCTATTTTATTTTGCAACTCTTCAAATGTATACAATTTGCTAGCGTAATAAAACGAAACAAGATCTATGTGTTCCAGGTTTATGAAATTTAGATAAACTAGAGTTGTTTTATCAATCATTACTTTAACGGCAGGGACACTACTCGAAACTTCAAAATCTGTATTGATTTTTCTAATAGCAATAACAACCTTTGTTGACTCTGCTACTGTGGTATCCCATGTAAGTTTGATTCCCTGGGCAATATCTGCTTCTTTCGCAGCTTCCACAGATCTCATGAGAATTTCAAAAACTATTGTCGCTTCTCTATCTATGGTAAAATTTGCTGGTACGAACGAAATAGAAGTATCTGTTCTACCCTTTCTATTTGTTAGAAGATACCTTCGTTTCCCATACTCTTGAAGTTTTAGTTTTTCTCTGCTATTGGTTTCTGCGGAATAGCTTGGCACAAGACTTACAAACGTTGGCTCAGAGTTAACAACTTTTTTAAATACTAGGGCACCTTCATCAGTAAAATAAACATAAGGACTGATAAAAACAAACTTTATGTCCCATACAATGGGAACAGGAGCAAGCGAAACAGGGGTAGGAATAATTACCCATTTATTACCAACATATTTTAAACTGTATAACACATTACTTACTGGAGTAGGAACAGTAACATCATGAAGTTGACTAAGTTTAGGAAACTGTCTCTCATCTTCAATTGCCTTTCGTTTGTACAACCCAACGGACACAAGTTCAAGGCCATACACTTCTCCTACCTCGCCTTCTTTTTCGAAATCTTGCACGTCAGCTAAATCTTTTAACTCTACTGACGGACATGAAACTGGAATAATTTTTGTCTTCGGGCCGCCACTCATTTTTTTATCAAAAATAAAACTATTTAACTTCTAAAACAACAGTAAAATCATGCATTACAACTGGTTTTTCATCTTGATTAGTTACATATAAGCTCAGTGACTCAAAGAAACTGGAACCTAATTTTTTAAACTGTAAATTAGGAAATCTAATAACTTCAATTTCACAATACGGAGCAGTTCCAGTTGGTAAGCATCTCAGCAAAGTTGAAGGCTTTCCATTGTGTACATTTTCTGATGTGTTTAGTTCTTTTAAATAAACATTTAGCACTGTGTGTACTGACAAATGAACAGGATATATTCCAGTTATTTTAGTTACATCTTCTGTATAATACCATCCACTAGTACCATTATCTGCAAAACTCATTACCCAATTTATGGGCATTGTATTTCTATCTATTAAACCAAGCAAATATGCAAGTTCACTTGAAAATACTGGTATACTACCTGTAGGAACTTCTAATTCAACAAGTAAGTTAGCCTGATTTAAAGTTGCTTTAATTTTAAATATATTTTGAAACCAGTTAGCTAATGTACAAAAGTCATAATACCCAGATGGTATAAAGTGTGTATTTTTGTCTACACCACTATTACCAGAATCTGCATAAACAGCATAAAAACTTGTATCATCAGTTACATTAAACCATTTTACTGTGTAGAACATTTCATGGATAGCTACAGCCTTGCTACCATCACGATTATCAATCCCATTAGTTAACCACATTGGTTTGCTTGTGTCAATATTTGTTAAGGTTATAAACATTTTTATTATCACATAAAAAAAAGGATGGAATTTAAATCACCAACCATTACCACTACAAACGCATTTCAATTTAACGTGGATGCCAAGTATAATGTTGCACCTACTTATGAACAGAAAATAATTCAGTTAAATCAGCTTGATATTGCTGTGTCTGAACAAGATTTATTTCAAGTCAAAGTACCCAACCCTTTTGATCATTACCTAAACCCTCCAATAACAGACGATGCTACTGCAAGAAAGTGGTCTTCAAGCCCACTACAGATGTTTCAAAACCAACTTAACTTTGCTATACTATGCTCAACTACAGGCTGTGGCGTTTCATTTACAGATCACTTGAATCACTCAAACAAACTGATTAGGTCTGTGTATCGTTTCCACACGTATTACCAGCTTAGAAGAATACTGTCAGAACTGCATACACCATTACCAACTGAATCCAGTTTTAATCAGTTTAACAATCCCATGGATTTGAAAGCATTTGAACGGATCTGTAATGAATTTAACATCAGTACAAAGTATGACTTTACACAAAAACTTGATGATCACAATGGTATGGGTACATTATATTATGCTATGAGTCACAGACAATATCAGAAAGATTATTGGCCTCCCTACTCTTCATTTTCATCAAAATCAGAAGTCTGGTTAGGCTCCATTGAACAGAAACAATCTAATGCATGGTCAACATTTATTTTAGACAAGAGTGATGGTTTTACTCAAGCAGGAGTTGAACGCATTAATGAGTCTATCAGAACGTATGTGTGGTGTATTCTAGGTGCACAATCACTAACAAAATCTAATATTTTGAATGGAAGTGGTAAATTTGAAGCACAAAAACAGTTTTTAGCAAATTTAGAAGATTCTATTAACTCAGTTGTTGATCTCCCATCTAGCATACAACGCTACCAAGACGTTCTCAGATATGCTAGATCAAAAGTTGACTTTGTAGTTGGTATTGGGTTATACATGTTGCCTTCTGATCTTCAACTACAAATTGGAGTAATAACAAATTATAATAATGAAATAGTTGTTGCAGGGAGTAATCAGAAATTAGGACTTAATCAATCTGTAAACTTGAGTCCAACAACCTCTCACATACAACCAGTAACACCACCAGTAACACAAATATCAACACCACCACCTGAACAGATAGTAAAACCAGTAATGTCAATAACAGCCCAAGCATCGGCACAGACACCTGAACCAGCACCAGTACAGTCAGTAACAGGCCAAGAAAACACACATGAGTCAGAGAGAACTGCATTGGTAATAGGCCTTACTGGATTAGGAATATTACTTCTTTACCTGTTTCATTAAGTATCCTATAATTAACCCTCCTACTGTTACCAAAAATATCCAAACATGCTCCGCCATAAACCCTACTGCCTTTGCCGCTGTACTAATCAACCAACTGACAACACTACCTATAATACCTGGTAAAGCATCTGCTGCTTTTACAGCTAATTTTTTAAGCAAGTCTGATATGTGAGACAACTGTTTTTTTACCCACGTCTGTAAATCTTTTGGGTCTGATGGAGTTGGAGGAGCTGGAGGTGCTGGACTACTACCACCACCTGTTACAGCTAACACTACAGTACTAATAATAAATCCAAGAGCAGTAATTAAACTTGCAATAGTGATACCCTGCTCTCTGAAAAGTGTTTTTAATCTCTCAGTCAAAGTTGTATCCTCATTAAGTATTTTCTGAATAGTTTCTCTAATTCTGTTGACCTGTGTTTTCAGTTTTTCTTTTCCATTTTCAATCACTTCTAGTCGCGCTGATCTTTCTGTATACAAATCTTTTAATCTGTGTTGTATTCTTTCTTTTATTTCAATGTCATAATTCCCATTGTCTGCAGTAGCCAGTTTCTCTTTTTCTTTTTCAATATGATTATCAAGTTCACCCAGTTTAGCTACATTATTCAAAAGCTCACCTCTTATTGTCTGCAGTGTTTTATCCAACGCAGCTAACTCCCTCTTTGTCAAAGGAGAGTCACCAATTGTTTTTAATTCCTCATTTATTTGTCCTTCTGTAAATGATGTTTCTTGTATTACTGTGTTTGCTATTTCTGGTAGGCTTGTTACTGATGCCACATCAATTTCTTGTCCTGTTGGCAACCTTGTTTGCGCATCATGAAGAGCACTAACAACTCGAGGTGGCAACCTTTTATCACCAACACCAAGTTGACGCAAGGCACCAACACCACCTTCTTTTTTGATTGTACCTAAAGCTCTAAACTTAGTAGGGTCTTTTTTGTTAGTCAATTGTATTTTTCCTTTGTCAATAGTTTTTAAATATAAATGTCCTTTTTCATATTCAAACTGATTAGGATCTATTTGATATGGACGCTCATTAACACTATCATAAAACGAGTTAACTTTACTTTGTAAAAGTTCTTGTTGTAAAAAAGAAGTATTACTCGACATATCTGTTACACTATTATCAGAGACATTTATGTCATCCATTTTAAAATCTTCATGATTAAATCCTCCCGCTGCCATTGTTTTATTAATTTATTATTTTTTATTGTGCATAATAAAAATGACACAGTCTTACGGATCAAAGTTAGACCCATACAGAAAACTACGTGAGCCCCTGGGTGTTAAGGGCATAAGACAATCAATCGTCATCACAAACAATCCTAGTACCATAGACCAGAACCAAACACTTACAGTCAAGTTTCCAAACCTAGGTCCCAGTGACGTTATTGTTCCTGGCACTGCACGCCTTGCTTTTAATATTGAACTATCATCAGACACAGATGTAAACAGAACACTAGTTGACAATCTTGGTAGAGCAATTGTTAGAACTATTAAAGTAAAACTTGAAGGACAGGAAGTGTTTAGTCTTGATGATGCTGATGTGTTTTACTGTTACAAAGATCTTTGGCTTACAAGAGAAGAACGAGAAGATCGTATTTACCAAGGCATACAGCCAGATAATGTTGGTAAACTTCGAATCGACGCCGGAGATAAAGTAACTAATACAGCCATGGATGTTATAATGGCTGAAACATATGGATCCAGATTCTACATTCCACTTGAGTTTGAAATCCTAACAGCTCATCTGCCTTATTATCAAGGAGCACTGAATGACCGTCTGAGTTTTGAACTAACCTTCAATGACTACTCCAAAGTTATTAAATCATCTGCCACAGATGCAACATATAAGATCTCTAACATTTCCTTGGAATATGAAATTGTTACACATACTGAACTAGCCAGACTCATTCAAAATCAGTATCAGTCAAGACTTCCAATTTATTATGACAGGGTGATTAGGCATAGTTTAATACCCAAAGACAAAAGCGACCCAATGTGGAACTTAAACTTAAACACACCAGCCAGGTCACTGAAAGGTATTCTTATGTTGTTTGTTGAACCGGTGAGTCCATACAAAAGAGATTCAGAAAAATTCTACAATCCTAAGATTACACATTTGTCCTGCACAATCGAAGGCCGTCCTAATCAAGTGTACGCGTCTGGAATGCTGCCTTATCAACACTACGATGAGATCACAAAGTATTTTGCGGGTGGAAGGATTAGAGATAAACCAGCAAACATTGCGTGCAAAGATCTACATCTGTATGATGTTAGGATTGGTCAATACCTGACAAACAAGTATGCACTGTGGTTAGACCTTCGTAGTACAGATGATGACTATCTTCATGGGTCAGGACGAACTGTCGAGAACGGTAGTGATGGAATAACAATTCAGATACAAAAAAAGGTTGAAACTGCTGCAGCCATAAACATATATTTGTATCTAATTTATGACGCACAACTCAATATTGCAGAAAGCAGACTGAGTGGACACATATATTAAAATTATATTGTGTATTAAAATGAACTTAATGACACTCGATCCACACTGTGGATTGTTTTGTGGTGCCACAGGGTGTGGTAAAACTGAATTTGTACTTAACCTATTACAAACAAGATACATACACCACTTTGAAAACATTGTAATATTTTGTCCAACAATAAAACACAACAAAGCTTATCACAACCGTTTATTCATTTGGACTGACAACAACATATACTTAGTCGACCCTGAGAAAAAACTGAATGATTACCTGCTATATTTTTACAAGCAATTTGAAGGACAGCCAACATTGTTCATAGTTGATGACTGTTCTGCAGAGAAAGACATTGTCAAAAAGAGAAATACTTTAGCAGAACTTGCCTTCAGTGGCAGACACGCAAACATCAGTGTTTGGATTCTCACTCAGAAATATAATGCTGTACTAAAAGATTTTCGTGAACAGTTAAAGTTTATCTGTTTGTTTTACTGTAAGGACCGTGACAGCTTTGAAGACTGTCTCAGAGAAAACGATGTCATTCCCAACAAACACGAACGAGACATAGTGAAAAACAAACTGAAATCAACTAAGCATCTAAAGCTTATCTTAAAGACAGATCAGCCCACTGGGTATGGGTTAATTTAGCCTTTTGTTTTGTCCATAAAAATGATGGACAGACAAAGCGGGCAAGCATTTGATATCACACAGAGCTTCAGAGGTGTTGTGCGTTTTAATGACTTAAAAAAACAAGTTAAACACCCTTTGATAAAACTCTCAACACCAACAAAAATATACATGGTATATAATGTAACTTTTATATATTCTAATAGACCACCACGCTATAATTACAAGACTGTTGATCTTAAGACACAAGATTTTATAGTTTATGATGCTAACTGTGACTGGTTTGAGAGTATGTGTTTACACATATTTTACCAAATAAGTAAACAACATGATTATATTGAATTTGTTACTGTCAATAAAGTGATATTACACCTGCAGCATGAGCACAAGACCTTAAGACACATACCAGGAAAGTGGATGATTTGTTGGAATTACAGTCAATAAAGAGCTATTACACATGGTGTGATTTTATATTTATTATTTTGACGGACAAATAAAAAAGATGGACAACCGACAAAGATTAAGAAACGTGTTTCACACAACTGACTTACCTATATTTAATATTTTTAATGTCTATGAATCAATAGAAAGATCTTTTTTAGTCATACAAAATAACCTTCTTTCTGATAGTGTAAAGATTCAGATTGTTGCAAAAATAGAATTTACCAGGGTAGATGGTGAAGTGATTGTATCGTATATCTCAACAAGACAACACACAGTTAATTCGAGAAGAGAACTAGAGAAAGTGTTTAGAGAAAGATTGTTACCAGACTTCCATGAAGCAATTGACAGAGCAGAAATGCAAGGGTCTGGCTGGCATGAAGGCCTTGTACATGAACTACAACTGAAGCAGTCAAGATATCATCCTATACTAGGTAAATCATGGATACCACTACCAATAGAGGTTGCAAACAAAAAGGCTGTAGTCAATATTCAAAACAATGACAACTATTGTTTCATGTGGTGTGTGCTTGCTAAACTTCATTTTGTAAAAGCAAAACCTGATCGTGTATCTAACTATACCAAATTTGTAAACGAACTCAACTTCAGTGGCATTGAGTTCCCTGTTAAAATAGAGGACATAGACTTGTTTGAAAAACTAAATCCTGGTATATCTGTGAATGTGTTTGTATGGGATAATCAATCTGAGAATAAGTTACAGCCAATTAGAGTATCTCCAATTGCCCCAACCTATGGTCAATCAGAAGATAAGCATATTGATATGTTACTAATAAGCTCAGGTGATAACTTTCACTACACAATTATTAGGAGTATGTCACGTCTATTTCACAATCATGTAACAAAACACAAGTGTAAACAGGAAGTTTGTAAAAAATGTTTACAGAGGTTTTCTTCTATTGCAGTAGCACACAAACATGTTTTAAATTGTAGGTCAGCTGATGACGTACAAACAGTACTTAAGTATCCAGATCCTGGTAGTCAAGTGTATTTTAAGAACTATGGGAATCAGCAAAAGCTGCCGTTTGTAGTGTATGCAGATTTTGAATCACTCGTTGTTCCGTATGACGGTCCTGTTCCAGAGTCATTACCAAAGACTATAAAACTAAGTGACCAAGTGGTGTGTTCTTTTGGATACATTCTTGTTAGGTCAGATGGTCAGCATACAGAACCTGTTATCTATAGGGGTGAAAATGCAGCAGCTGAGTTTTTAACAGAAATGAGACATCTGTATATTCAGGTAGTAAAGTATTTGGAAAACTGTCAGATGCCTTTGGTAATGACAGAAGAAGACAAACAGAATTTTGATGCAGCAGTGATGTGTTGGATTTGTGAACAACCTTTAGAGGGTGATAAAGTTCGTGACCATGATCACATAACTGGACGTTACAGAGGTGCCGCACATAACAAATGTAACTTGTTTTTAAAAATAGATCCAAAAAAATATAAACTACCTATCTTTTTCCACAATCTCAAAGGATATGATTCACATATTATCATGCAGGCTGTGGATGAGTCTTACAAAAAAATTAGTTGCATTGCCCAGACAACTGAAAAATACTTGACTTTTAGGTTAGATAAATTAGCATTTTATGACTCCATGCAACATTTGTCTTTAGGTCTTGCTAGTCTGGCAGAAGGACTGACTCAGTATCCAATAACAAGTAAATATTTTGAACCAGACTTGATTAAGAAAGGAGTTTATCCGTATGAGTACATTGATCACTGGGTTGTGTTTGAGGAAACAAGACTGCCTCCAAAAGAGAAATTTTATTCTACACTAACTGGTAAAGGTATTTCTGACTCTGAATACCAACATGCACTTGATGCATGGGATAAGTTAGGGTGTCAGACAATTGGTGATTACCACGATCAGTACTTAAAGGCTGATGTCTGTTTGCTAGCAGACGTATTTGAAAGTTACCGTGAAAAGGGTTTGTTACACTACAAGCTTGACCCTGCTTGTTACATCACTAGTCCTGGCATGACATGGGATGCATTTTTGAAATCCAGTAAGATATTTATAGACCTGTTGTCTGATCGTACGATGGGTGAAATGATTGAGCGTGGATTAAGAGGTGGTATTAGTTTAGCAGCAAACAATTATGGTAAGGCAAATAATAAATATCTTGATGACTTTGATCCGTCAAAGCCTAGGTCATTTATTACATACTTAGACGCTAATAATTTGTATGGATTTGCAATGTGTGAATTGTTACCATTAAAAAACTTTTGTTTGTATGATTTGTCACAGTATAGTGTAAGAAAATTAAAAAAATATATTATGGATCGAGGTCAAAATGATGAAAGGGGTTGGATATTTGAAGTAGACTTGGAGTATCCACATAAACTACATGATTACCATAATGATTATCCATTGGCGGTTGAAAAGCTAAGTTTAACTGGAAAAAAAGAAGACACCAAACTTGTACCAAATTTGAACGACAAATTCAATTACGTTTGTCACTATCGATTGTTACAGTTTTACATCAGACATGGTTTAGTACTAAAAAAAGTTCATAGAGGAATTGAATTTGACCAGAGTGCTTTTATGAAAGATTATATAATGAAGAATACCACATTGCGTGCGAGAGATGGTAACACTGCATTTGACAAAGACTTTTTTAAGCTTATGAACAATGCTTGTTTTGGTAAGACAATGGAAAATCCTCATCACAGAAAAGATGTGAGACTCGTTACAACTGAATCGGGTGCAATTAAACTTACTAGTAAGCCTCAGTACACAGGGTATAAAGAATTTCATTCATCATTGTATGCAGTGTCACTCAAAAAAAAGATTGTTAAACTGGATAAGCCAGTATTTATAGGTATGGCTATTCTTGAGTTGTCAAAACTGTTAATGCTTGAATTTTATTATGATTACTTCAAACCAAAGTATCCTGAGTGTCGTCTGCTATACACTGACACTGACTCTATGATCATAGACGTATGTACTGAAGACTTTTATGAAGACATGAAAACAGAACTACACATGTATGACACGTCTGATTATCCTAAAGATCACCCATTGTTTAGCACACAAAACAAGAAAGTGCCTGGTAAGTTTAAGGATGAACTGAATGGTGTGCCAATAGTTGAGTACGTTGGACTGAGATCAAAAATGTATTCTATACTACACCAAAAGGGTAGTCAGTCAAAAGCCAAAGGAATAAAAAAAACAGCAATAAAAAATAAAGACATTCGACATGAACATTACAAGCAAGTGTTAGATGGAGAACTGATGCCTGATTATCCAAACAAAACACTGAGGTCAAATAGACACAATATTGAAATGATCCAAACACATAAGAAGTCTCTAGCAGTAGGGGACACGAAACGAGTGTTTTTCAGTAAGGAAAAAGCTTATGCACCAGGTCATTACAGACTCAAGTTATCTGAAGAAATAGCTGATGAACTGGTTGATGAACTAATCAATGAGTTAGTTGATGAAATGATTAAAAATGCGTAACGGTGTCTGGGGGAATAATCTGTAATTCTTCTCTGACAAATGCCCTCTGAGGCGCAGGCTCATACAGATAATATATTGTTGCATTAGCTGAAGGAACTATTTTTTTTATATTATGAACAGATGTAGACCAAATTGGATCAGTTGCCCTACGTCTAACGTCATTTTCAGCCTCACCAGGTTGATACAAATATCTCACCTGTTTTGTAAATAAGTTAGTGTCTGGAGGTGTTATTGCTTTTATTTCTGACGGTATTGTTTTCAATTTAATAGAATCAACAGGTTTAGGGTGACCATCATTATTCATTGCTTTTATCACAGACGGTAATCTTTTAACCCACTCAGTGTTACGGGTGTCATGCATGAGTTCCTTAGAATACTGATAGCTGAAAAGTCTCTCTGATAATTGTTTATTGAAATTTTCTACAATAGCCTGTGATCTATGCAAGCCTGGTATGCCTCGCCGCACTAGCACTCCATGCTTTGCAAATAACTGATTAACAGCCCCTTTAAATTCACTCCCATCATCAACCTGCACAAGCCTAGGGTATTTTAAAGGACCTCGACTATATATTTTTGATAATGCAGTGGCCACTGTTACAGCTTTTTTGTCAGTTATGGGTTCTGCATCCTTATACCTTGAAGCTATGTCAACAACAGTTAATGCATACTTGTATCGTTTCTTTCTTATTGTGTCATGCGGAAGAAACAGGAGGTCCATTTGGTGTGTGTCATTAGGGATAGTGTTTTCAAAATGAGGCCTTGTTATTTTTCTTGGAGCAGGAAGATATATTTGCCAAATTGCCTGTTTTTTAAGCCACTGTTTTATTTGGTTAACATCTCCACCCACAGCAGCATGTAATTTTTTTATTGCAGTATTCCCTTTCCAGTAGCCAATTGGGGAGTAATATATTTTTGATAGTTTAGCGTCTGCCATTTTTTCTAGCAATATAAACTCCTGTAAAATATACTAATGTCATTCCTACTAGAACAAATATTATTTCTCCATTTCTTTGTTCTGAGCTTGGTTGGTAATAGTCGCTAAGTTTTGGTTGTGGAATAGATATGTCTTCACCAGTAACAAGATAGTATTCTTTGATCGCGTCATCGACGTTTGAAAATGTATGCTGTGCGTGACCCTCAAGTTTTAGTTTTTCATTAATAAAATCCAGTTTTTCTATTCTTTGCTTCTCGTAATCTTGTTGAGCTTGAGCTAGTTTTTCAGATGCCTCATTGTGTCGCTTCATTTCTTCTGCTGATTCTTCTTTACTAACTTTTGAAAAGAAATAGTTTGACCCACTGAAAGCTAATGCGTTAATAACTGCACCGCCAATCATAACAGCTATAGTTGCCATATTTTTATTTACATAGAAATATTTTCTGGAATAATTCCTTGCTTGACTAGAAAATCTTTTGTTGCAATCGAAGCTGTTATAACAACTACTAGCTTAGCACTGTCTTCAAAGTCTAATTTACTAAGGTCTGCTGATTTCATTTTGAGAAGACTTTTTCCCAACATAGAATAAGCTACTGCTAGTCCACTTATTACAGCAGAGTGATAGACAAGGTTCATTAAGTTCTTTGTGTCGCTCATTTTTATACCATAAAAATTAAAATAATAAATTTATTTACTGCATGTAAAATGGGTCCACGGCTTTGGGTGTTGCTGGTAATGTGGAGACTTTTTCTTTTATTTTTGGAGTGTCTGATTTTTTGGTCACTGTACGAGTGTTTGGTTTATATTTTTTATATAATTTGTAACCTACGTAACCAAATCCGACAACAAATCCAGCAACTATATATTTTGTTGTTTGAGGGTTAGACTTAGTTGTTTGTTTCTCACTTTTATAAGTAAGTGTCGGCTCTGACGGTATTGACACTGGTTCTGTTGATGGTGGATCAGTTATATTATTTTGTTCTTTTTGAATCTGTAATTTTTTTTGCCTATTCCATTCAGCTAATCTTTTTCCAGCATCAACCCTGCCTTGACTTTTAGTCTTAGTCACCGTTTGTACCTCTGTCAAAACTGGAGTCATCTTGTTCTCCTCCATTTGATACTTCTTTTTCTTCTGCAGTAAAATTTATTTTTGATAAATCAATATAACTACTAGTTACCATCAAAGTTACGGCAGGAGCAAGGTAATTGCCAAACTTATAAAACATGTTACATGCTAATCTACCAATCGAACTAGAAACTATGGGGTTGTTTTCTAGATCATGAGAAAGGCTTTCAGTGTCTATCGGTATGAAGTGATTAACAGCTTTTGTGTATAAAAATATAAGAGATCGACTCAAATCGCGTGTCATTAGTGAAGCAATATGGTTCTCATATTTAGCATGAAGCTTGATTAGTTCATCGGCAGTTAAAGACTCTATGTCTTCTGCCATGTATTGTTTTCCTAAATAAGTTTTTGACTTACCAGAAACAATAACGGAGAGAAGTCTCTGTTTCTTAGAGTCTAAGTCTTTATTTTCCACAGCATTGATATCATTGAGAAGAAGTAATTCGTCTTGATTCATTTTATAATTTAATATAATAAAAAACATTAATTATTTAATGATTATAATAAAACGTCTTATTAAATGATAATTGTATTGATGATAAAGAGATAGATAAATGGGGGATCCCAAAATAATAAATTCAATAGAGTCGCATCCGTCATGCTCATCATTTTTTAAAAATTAAAGGGTTGATTCGGAAATAACGAGAGTGTAATGGGATAACTGAATTTTGTTATTAAAAATAGCGTAAATTAGCGACGGATGCGGCTTTATTGAATGTATTGGTTTGGGATCCCCCATTTATCTATCTCTAAGGCCGGGGTGGTTGAGGAGATCATTGTTCACAATCGCCTCGTGGGGTAGGGTCGGGGTGGTTGAGGAGATCATTGTTCACAATCGCCTCGTGGGGTAGGGTCGGGGGTTGAGGAGATCATTGTTCACAATCGCCTCGTGGGTTAGGGCCGGGGGTTGAGGAGATCATTGTTCACAATCGCCTCGTGGGTTAGGGCCGGGGTGTTGAGGAGATCATTGTTCACAATCGCCTCGTGGGGTAGGGCCGGGAAATGTAGGAGATCATTGTTCACAATCGCCTACGGGGGAAGAGGGAGGGGAGTGTGAGAAATCACTGTTCGCAATCGCTCACAGGGGGGGAGGGGTGGTGAGCATTGTTCACACTCACCCCGAGACTGAGAATCGGCCGCTTTATATAGGCTCCCAGCCTCTGGGTCCGGAAACTACGTCACAGCTTCGCGCGTGTAGTCCGCTACACACCAACTAGCTAAGTCAGCAAAATTCTCGCTCACAGTGCGCCAAGCGTGCACTAAACCACTGAACTCTGACTCGCTGGTAGTAACTAGTGATAGCATTAGCAGAGGGCTCCTCTGCTACAATATTATCCTACCAAGTGTTGTGATATATATTATCCTACTAAGTGTTGTGATATATATTATTCGTGTTATGTCCTACCTTATAACTCATCACATCCTGAGGATGAAATTATAGTTTTTTTTGTGTTTTTATTTTTTTTTGGATGTCCTTTGAGGTCGACAGTGCTGGAGACACTGTGATATATCATGCTAGTTCAAGAGTGGTGTCAGAATAGCTTGGCTCCTACATGTGTCAAGTTATTCTGACACCACCCTGGACTGTCTTAGAATATCATACTTTTGTACGCACCACTGTGAGCAACAACAAAGTCCTTTCTGCACACGTTGCATGCATTTGTAGCAGTGGAGGCCTCTGCTATCGCTAGTTACTACCCGCGAGTCAAGAGTTCAGTGCACGCTTGGCGCGCTGTGTGCGCGTATTTTTGCTGCCTTGGCTAGTCAGTGTGTAGCGGACTACACGCGCAAAGCTTAGTGACAGTCTCTGGTTCCAGAGGCTGGGAGCCTAACGGACGATCTTCAGTCCACAATTAGCCCCCCCCCCCCCCCCCCAACGTAAATTGCGTATTTTAGAGAGACTTGTCGTATTCCCGTGATTTGAGCCGAAAATGCGTAAAATTATGAGCTAGCGCATAAGGTAGGCACCTCTGCTGAAACGGTGTGAACAGGGTTGTACGTCAAAGCATGCGCATTTTGATTGGTTGCATTCCAACCGGCTTCACAATGATTGGTTCAAAGCCTAACACGCACTAGAAGCTGTGATCAGTAACTTAGTTGGGTGACCGTGACCTTGACTCGGCCGGCAGCCTACACTGTAGCCACAGGCGCTCAACAAACCTTAACCTTTTGACGACGGAACACACATACGTTCGCGCGAGGCAAGGCTCCGTTGCCGACGCGGCGCACACATACCTGCGCCGGCCTCGTTTACCGTGGCCTACGAAGCGCACACATATATGTTCTCCAATGACAGTTTAGCTAGCAATACGTGCAGTACGGTGTAAGCGAAGCAACCTACTATAATATGTCAAGCATTCATTTCTGTACTGGTAGAGTGACTTGTCTTGTGTGTATGCACTAAAACAAACGAATCAGAAGCTCTCAGACAAAACGACCGGGCAAGCACGAAAAAATGGCGAATTTGCGGCGGCGTGGGCGATGTATTCCAATTGCTGAAGTATTTGAGCAAGTCCTCCAGGATGGTTCTGATGAGGAAGGAGAGCCTTTGCAGGATGAATCAGAAGAAAGAGACAGTGAAGACGATTTTTTTGCTGATTTGGAGGACCAGGAAGACGAGGATTATGAATATGAGCCTGGAGATTATGAAGAAGACGATCAGGATGGCGAAGAAGAGATGGTGGCTGAAGACGGCAGCGCATCGTCTTCAGAAGACGAAGATTTCGCCAAGAATGTCCAACAAAACATCAATGCCTTTGACATGGAGACAGACATTGATGATGCAGATGAAGTTGCCATTTGGGTTCGAAACCTGAATAACTTTCCTCGCATTCCTGCATACACAGGTGAGAAGCCACGTGCCATTGTTGTTGTTGATTGAGTGGGCGTGTCTTGTGTGTGTATTTCACAGGCGTACACGCACGTGTGTAGATTATATATATTGTAATAGTGGAAAATGTTTACATTTCTTAGTTATAAATAAAAGTATGACATACGTGTGTGTGTGTGTGCGAGCATGCATGGCGTGTGAATGCATGGTGTGTGTGTGTGTGTGTGTGTGTGTGTGGAATGTGAATGCATGGTGTGTGTACACGAACATCTGTTGGTAAATTAACATTGATCTTTTTGTTTTCAGATGTACCAGGATTACATGTGGATCTTGGCGATGACCCCAAACCCATCCACGTCTACAAACTGTTTTTGACGGATGACATCATTGGCCACATCAAGACTGAGACCAACAAGTATGCTGAATCCAGCATTGCTCTGAAAAGGCAAGAGGGACCCCTGCCACCCAGGAGCATCTTCTCCACATGGAGGAAAGTGACCAGGGATTACTTACTTACTTACGCCTGTCACCCCTACCCGGGTATAGGCCGTCGACGAGAGACCTCCAGCAACTCCTGTCCTGTGCTTCTCCTTCGATTCTACTCCAGGTGGTTCCCAGTCTCTTGATGTCTGCTTGGAGGTCTCGACGCCAGGAGTTTCTCGGCCTACCTCTTTTTCTCTTTCCCTGGGGGTTCCATGACAATGCCTGCCTAGTGATACTGGAAGCTGGCTTTCTCAGGCTGTGACCGATCCATCCCCATCTTCTTCGCCCAATTTCATTCTCTGCTGTTATCTGCTCTGTTTTCTCCCATAGTCTGACGTTGCTGATCTTCTCTGGCCAGTGGATTTTCAAAATTCTTCTAAGGCAACTGTTCATGAAGGTCTGTACTCTGTTGACTGTGGTTTTTGTCAATCTCCAAGTCTCTGCTCCATATAGGAGAACTGCTTTTACATTGGAGTTGAAAACACATTGGAGTGACCAGGGATGACATCAGAAAATTCCTGGCCATTTGCTACCAGAAGCAGGTTTAACGCGGCGCATCAAAGCAGGAGTTGAAGAACAAGTGGAAGTTGACACACTACCAGTGTTCATCCTGCATGGTTGCACTGTGTGTGACACATTGTTTTGAGCTTTTTCACACAAGGAAAGACTTTGTGCATTAGCCCAGCACCAGTGTTGTGTATTTTGAGTGAAACAGTCGACACAAAGAATATGCACTTTCACATCATTTGTCTTCAAAAGTGTCCTCGGTGAAACTGTGGCGTGTGGAGTTTGGAGTGTGGTATTAAAATTTTGTTTATTTGTGAAAAAAAACCTTCTATTGTGCCTTTCTTTCTGGATTATTTACTTGGGACACACTGGACTATATTCTGGAATGCAAAGTAAGTGGTAATTTTCACACTTAGGATAACTAATACACTAACAGCATGTGTTTTTATATCCCAATGCAAATCTGACTGTTTTTGCTTTTGGGCTTTTTACCCTATCTTTTTTATATACCTCTAACATCTACAAAATACAAAATATTTTCTTCAGCATAGTGGCTATGTATTCACCTTGAATTGCTCTTTCCACTGATACCAAATATATTGGGGTATGATAAGATATGTACTACAAACAAGGCCAATAAAAATGTCAAAATTACGCCACCAGGGAAGTGAGTCAAAGAAAGGCATACGCTCCCAGGGAAAATCCTAGCTGTCAGACTACGGTGGGCTGGCAAAGAGTTAAAAAAATGTTAACTATTGATTTTGCTTTTCCGTAGAATTTTTACTACTTCCGTAGCTCCGTAGTAACACATCTACTTCCGTAGTCTAGACACAAGAACAATACTGAGTTTCTGTTCACAGATACACAAGACCGACTCCGGCCAAACAGTGTCAAGTTATACGAGAAATTTTTTTCTGTTTTACTACTGGAGGAATGACGGAGTGGAGGACGGGTAACACGAGTGTCATGTGCTCGGTCATGAGCTGTCTGAGTTTTTCCTCCTCTGTTTGCAAGCCAAATGTCCTGCTCTTTAAAATGTTAATGGTAGTGTGACTCTCTTCACCTCCCTGCTCACCATGAAGCGCCAATCCAAATCCCCACTTAGTCATAAAGTCAATGCAGTGACATTCCAGGATATGTTTCAGAATGATGCTACTGGCTGGAAAAGTACTTCGAAAAAAACGCATGTAGTTTACAATCTTGTCATTGATGTCTTGCATTGATTCGTTTCTGCTCTTCACCAGCATTTTGTGAGAAACATTAGTATGGACTTGCGAGTACAGGTCGTTCAGAATTCGGAACTTTAAGGATATGTCATGCGCTGCTGCATGAAATTAGGATCATCTGTCAGCTTCATGGTATTGCTGGTAACACTGTCACCAACATCAGTCAACACATCATACTTCATGTAACGGTGGCAGTGGTTGCCAACAAACAACGGCCATGGTATGCTTGCATGAATATCGCATTCCTCTTTAGTGCTTCATCAAGTCCAGAGGTGACAGGTCCGCACAGAAATGGCAACTTTGTCTCTTCTCTCAGAGCTTCTATTTTGTCCTCGAATTCTGCTACCTGCTGCATCTTCTGCTCACGTCGTTCATCAAAATGCTTAGCACTCTCATTGTGTCTCTTGTTGCTCAACATTGCAATACCCTCGGTCAGCTGTTTTCTTTTTTCAAGTTCTTTGATGACTCTTACTTCTGAAATGTATTTTTCAAAAGGTGTGTTTCCGTCATATGCCTACTTTCCCTCAGCAATGGCTTTATCAAGTTCGTGGCATTCTTGCTCAAGGAGGGAATGATGTTGTTTTTTTTACTATACCTAGCAGAAGATGGAGGTATTGTGGTACAGTTTGCAAAATCTCAACATCAAAGATTGGTTCATGTACAACATTGTTGTAACCCTTGGCATTCTTTTTTGTCTCCTCCTGCACGTATGTATCGCCTGTAATCCCACTTGATGTTAAGAGTTCTCTGTTTCACTTGTACTCACTCATGTGGAGCTCTTTGTAGCCGACTTTTCGAAGCAGTACACCAGAGACAAGGGTGGACCCCTTGTGCTCCTGAGAGACCAACAAAGAGAGGAGAAAATCGTAATCGCCAAACAGAAATACACGAATCTGTTTTTCTTTCCATTTCATGGTTTGGAGAACTGACACCTGCTCTTGAAACGGCTGCAAAAATGTTTGAAGATTTTTATGACTGTCTTTACAGTTAGCCATACACACCAAAAACGTATTGTGTTTAGAGTTAGGGTTTTGGAGATTAGCAACTTGAAGCATTGTTTTATAACTGTTACCGCCATGATCTCCTCCTAGTTTTATCCAAATTTCATCATTTGGTATTTGTTCATGCCATTCAACAAGATTTGCAGCTTCAAACTTGTCAAGCAGTTCAAGAACAAAATGTGTGAGATCCTCTATGTAGGTGACAGGCATTTTCTGGCTTTCTTTCTTGTTTGTGACTTTGTTTTCAAAGGTCAGATTATTTTGTTCAATGGTCACAGTGCCACAGAGCTCTTCTTTCTGGGTCTGTCTTTCCTTTCTTTCACTTTCAAGTTTGACACCAATACTTCTCATGAATCGTTTGTATGTTCTGTACTTTGACCAGCTTAATCCTAGATTGGTTCTCAGAGCAATACCCTGTTTTCTACAGACATACACGGATCGCCTATGGTCTCCTCTGTCTAATATCACAGTCATTTTTTCATTTCTTTCTCGTCTTAACTCGTCAGTTATTTGTTCAGCTTCGTCCACCTCTGATCCGCCAGACATATTTGCTCTAGCACGGGCTAATAGTAATACCTTTGACCTTCTTCGTATTACGGCCGATGATGCCCCTGTTGTTGGTTTTCTTGGTTTGGGTATGTGCATAAAATACAAAGGCTGTCCTCCAGTCTTGCAACGGATTGTGGCATCAGCTGATTCATTAAGCATTCTGCGGTTTAGTGCTGTCTTCCTCCTTTGTCAATGGCATCTGCAGTTCCTGGACAGGTCGAAGGCTGGGTCGTTCGATATGTGGAGATGTGGCTATATCGACACACGTTTTTTCAATGGGTGAAATGGCTATTTCATGCGTCCGCTTGGCTGGTGGTCCACACTCTTTGTAACGGCGACCTTTGAGCATCGACTTTGCATGGCGTTTTACGGGGAGTAGACATTGGGGGACCTCGCGCGGGGACCATACGGCGTTGAGGCGCGTCCCCTGGGTGGTGGATAGGGGGTCCCTCGTGAGAGGGGTGCACCGAATGAAATAAGGTGCCGTGAACCAACATGGTCTAAGGGAAGGTGACCCTGACAGAAAACCCCTGGTCCTCCTAGTAAGGGGGTTGGGCGTGGGGGTAGCTTCCCCACCCTGCAAAAAAGGAAATAGCTACAAAAACGCCGACGAAAAGACTAACAGTAATTCCTTTCCTGGAGGAGGAAGGTTCTTCTACCAGAAGACTTATGACGTCCTGTGGTGAAAGCCGGAAGTCTTCGGAAGCCACAGGACCGAGCCACCTCTCTCTATCCAGGGATACAACCATGGGCACATGGAACGTTAAGACCATGTACCAGAGCGGCAAGGCCGCCCAGATAGCAGCGGAAATGCAAAAGTACAACCTTTCCCTGCTAGGTATCAGTGAAGCCAGATGGACGCAGTCTGGCCAAAAAAGGCTGTTAAGTGGGGAGATGATTCTGTATTCAGGTCATGAAGAGGAGAATGCCCCCCATACAGAAGGCGTAGCATTCATGCTGTCACCAGTGGCACAAAGAGCGCTGATGGGCTGGGAACCTCTTGGGCCAAGAATCATCACAGCAGCCTTTAGAACCAAGAAAAAGCTCAAGCTGAACGTCATCCAGTGTTATGCGCCCACTAATGACAGGGACGAGGAAGAGAAACAAGAGTTCTACGACTGACTCCAGAGTGCCTTGGACAAATGTGCGGAGCGAGACATCACCATCGTCATGGGCGATTTTAATGCCAAAATAGGGGAGGACAATACCGGATACGAAGAGGTGATGGGGAGACTAGGCTCGGAGATGAGTGAGAACGGGGAGAAGTTTGTAGACTTTTGTGCTCTAAACCGACTTGTCATTGGAGGCAGCATCTTCCCACACAGAAGGATACACAAAGCAACTTGGGTCTCACCTGACCATACAACAGAGAACCAAATAGACCATATCTGCATTAGCAAGAAATTTAGAAGATCCCTTCAAGATGTTCGAGTTAGGAGGGGAGCAGATGTCGCCTCCGACCACCATCTGCTTACCTTAAGAATGAAGCTCAAGCTAAAGAAAAGCCGTACAGAGACAACAAGAAGACAGCGCTATAATGTAGGCCTCCTGAGAGAAGCTGGAGTTAGAGAAGAGTTCAAACTGGTGCTGTCCAACCGGTTTCAAGTGCTACAGGAGCTAGTAAATGAAGAGGAGGCGGTCACCACAGAGCAGCAGTGGAAGGCAGTTAGAGAGGCGCTGAACTCAACCTGCAAAGACACTGTAGGGTTCAGGAAACACCATCACAAGGACTGGCTGTCAGCACAGACCTTGAAGAAGATAGAAGTGAGGAAGCAGAAGAAAGCAGTTGCCAACAACAGTCGCACGAGAGCAGCCAAAGTAAGGGCACAGGGGGAATCCTGGGAAGCCAACCGCGAGGTGAAGAGGAGTATCAGGGCAGACAAGAGGGCCTACACAGACAACCTGGCAGCAGAGGCAGAAAAGGCAGCAGGCAGCGGCAATATGAAACAGCTCTACGACATTACCAGAAGATTGTCAGGCAAGTATGGCCATACAGAAAGACCAGTAAAAGACAAAGAAGGCAAGCCTATTGCAGACAGAGCAGACCAACTCGACAGAAGGGCCGAGTATTTTGAAGAGTTACTGAACAGACCTAGCCCACCCGACCCCCCAGACATCCAGCCGGCAGAGACCGACCTACCCATCAGCTGTGACAGACCCAGCCGGGAAGAGATCAGAAGAGCAGTGGCATTTTTGAAGAACGGCAAAGCAGCAGGCCCAGATGGCATCCCAGCGGAGTCTCTGAAAGCAGACCCAGAGACAACAGTGGAGATGCTGTACCCACTGTTTGGAAAGATCTGGGAAGAGGAGGTGATGCCGGCTGACTGGAAGGAGGGGTACCTAATCAAGCTTCCCAAGAAAGGCGACCTCAGCAAGTGTTCCAACTACAGAGGAATCACCTTGCTGTCAGTACCAGGAAAGGTCTTCAACAGGATCATCCTGGAGAGAATGAAGAGCTCCGTTGACCTCCAGCTGAGAGACCAGCAAGCAGGATTCAGGAAGAACCGATCATGTACAGACCAGATCGCCACTCTCCGCATCATCGTGGAACAGTCTCTGGAGTGGAGCTCCCCGCTGTACGTCAACTTTGTGGATTATGAGAAAGCATTTGACAGTGTGGACCGAGAGACTCTGTGGAAACTCCTACGACACTACGGTGTACCCATAAAGCTCGTCCGCCTGATCAAGAGCAGCTACGATGGTATGACATGTCGCGTGATCCACGAAGGGCAGTTCACCGGGGAGCTCCAGGTCAGAACTGGTGTCAGGCAGGGGTGTCTGCTGTCTCCGTTCCTCTTCCTACTGGCCATAGACTGGGTCATGAAGATGACCACAGAGCACAGACGAAGTGGAATACAGTGGACACTGTGGACACAGCTTGACGACCTCGAGTTTGCAGACGACTTGGCATTACTGTCCCACACTCATCAACAAATGCAGGACAAGACCACGAGGCTTGCTGACATCTCGTCCCAAGTGGGCCTCACCATTCACAAACAGAAAACAAAGACAATGAGGCTGAACGCAACCAGGGAAGAACCAGTCTTGCTTGCTGGCACCCCGTTGGAGGAGGTGGAGTCCTTCACCTATTTCGGGAGCATCATAGACAAAAAAGGCGGCACTGATGCAGATGTCAGAGCACGAATCGGTAAAGCCAGAGCAGCCTTTCTCCAGCTGAAAAAAATGTGGAGTTCCAGAGAGCTGTCACAACACACCAAAGTCCGGATCTTCAACTCCAATGTAAAAGCAGTTCTCCTATATGGAGCAGAGACTTGGAGATTGACAAAAACCACAGTCAACAGAGTACAGACCTTCATGAACAGTTGCCTTAGAAGAATTTTGAAAATCCACTGGCCAGAGAAGATCAGCAACGTCAGACTCTGGGAGAGAACAGAGCAGATAACAGCAGAGAATGAAATTGGGTGAAGAAGATGGTGATGGATCGGTCACAGTCTGAGAAAGCCAGCTTCCAGTATCACTAGGCAGGCATTGTCATGGAATCCCCAGGGAAAGAGGAAAAGAGGTAGGCCGAGAAACTCCTGGCGTCGAGACCTCCAAGCAGACATCAAGAGATTGGGAACCACCTGGAGTAGAATCGAAGGAGAAGCACAGGACAGGAGTTGCTGGAGGTCTCTCGTCGACGGCCTATACCCGGGTAGGGGTGACAGGCGTAAGTAAGTAAGTAAGACATTGGGGGAATGAAAACTTGTATACCACTATCACCTTCATTAGTGCTGTTATTAGGGTCAGTGTTATGAGCGTCACTGTGACATTCCACAGATTGAAACGGTCCGCTTTTCTTCCCATGTGCACCCGTCACTGGCCATCCTCCTTTACCTAGCTGCATGAAGTGAACACACGCGACACATTCTTCAACACTCGTATTTGGATCGAACATGGTCCATATGTGTTGTGATGAGGCAATATCAGATGCCGCATTTTGCGTCATCTCCGCAGACACACGTGCTTCAGAGTCTATCCGTTTCATCCGACTGTAGCAACTACTACACATTGTTTTGGAGTGCATCACGTCTTTGTCTTCCTGGATATTAATTCCATAACACTTGTGGATTAAGTGTTCATATTTGATACAAAGATATGACTTTTTATCACCGTGTTTTTTTTTGTGATCTCCCGCCACATATTCTGCACTATGCATTCGCAGTGCATGGAACACACCTGTGTGTACACAGACTGTATGCGCTTCATCACACTCCATCATGATCAAAAGTTAAATCAAAAGTACATGTACAAGATTCACTGTAGTGTTAGTGTTACACTATTTCCCGAGAAAGAAACGTGACCATCTCCTCAATAGAATCCATGCAACTAAGCCCTCACTTTCCGCGATTCGACCGGGAGTGTACTAAGGCAGACGCCTGGTACTTGTCTGTCGACACTTGTCAGTGACCTCATTAACCACCCATGCTGGCCCATATGCATGCAAGCGTATTTCACTGGGAAAAGTTACGTCTTTGTGTTATAGCTGTGGGAACTTGTCAATTTCACAACAAACACCGACATCGTACATCAACAAATTCTCGTTCTCTTTATTTTCATCATAACCTGCTACACAAGTGTAAGTTGTAATGTTGTCATGTTTGGTATCGGTGTGTAGGTGAGAATTTCAACTTTTGAATGATGTTGCTTTCACAACAGTCACTTTAGGCTGAGATGTGTTATGAATACTAACGTGTAGGTAGTTGTTATAGCACAGAGAACCCGACACGCCGTGTAACACGCAGTTGCAAGTCCGATATAAATAGAATGAGCGCACGAGAGTGGAATTTGACCTCGCCGCGCCTTATCTCTCTGGCAGCTAGGAGCGAACTAAGTGTCAGCTGTGGTAAAGGCGTGAGTGGGCTCTTCTATTATGAAAAGGCGAGAAGCACTGGGCATTACCTGCTGAAGGGCCTTCTCCTCGTCCTCGGCAATGACGGCCTTAAGCTTTCCGATTTCCTCTTCCTTCTGGTGGAACGTGTCTCCGGCATCTGTCAGCATCTTGTTCAGGTCCGCCATCTCCTTCTCCTGAGACTGATTTAAAATATTTGTATATTGTCCTATGAAGACTACACTACAGATTAGGAGATATTTATCAACCATTTCCATTCAAGGGTGGTGCCAGAATAGCTTGGCGCATGAGGTGCCAAGCTATTCTGGCACCATCCTTGAACTATCATAGTCAAGTTAATTTCAAGCAGTGTATCAGGATGAAAAGGGTTAAGCCAATCGGCCCTGCCACTGCCTCCTTTTCCTGCTGACAAAAGAAACCGAGACGACAGTGCACAAAAATGAACGAATGAAACGATCCATGGACTAACTATGCCCCATCATTCACGGCCAGCAAGAGGTATAAATTTTCATGAGCCCCTGCGGACGCAGTACAGCCATGAACTGGCTCTGAAAACTGCGTCATAGCGTGGCGGCAGTGGTGCCACAACGGCCCAGGCGGGTAGCATTTTTGGTACCGTCGCATGTCGATGGAGATCTGTCATAAACCTCAAAGGACATCGTCCTCAGGGATTCTATCTATCTATATCCCGTAGTCTTGCCAACCGTTGGGGCACCATTGATGACTTGGCAACCAGCTCCCTCTATTCCTCTCTGTTCTCTGCCATTCTCAGCGTATTGCCCAGCTTCAGTCCTGTCCACTCTGAGATATTGTCCTCCCATCTTTTCCTCCATCTTCCTCTCCTTCGTCCTCCTTGCAGTGCCTTGCAGGATTGTTTTGGCAAGCCCTGCTGAATGCGTGACATGCCCATACCACTTCAGTTTGCGTTTTCTCACAATGGCTAATAAGTCTTCATAGGGCCCAATGGCTTGCCTGATTCTGCTTCCCACTTCCTCGTTTGTGATGTGATCTCTGTATGAAATGCCAAGCTGCCTTCAAAAACATCACATTTCAGTGGCCTGTATCCTCCTTTTAATGTCTGCTGTGAGGGTCCATGACTCGCAGGCATACAAGAACACTGAGATGACTAAGGAGCGCATCAGTCTGATCTTGGAGCAGAGTGTGATGTTTCTGTCCTTCCATATGGTTGTCAATCTTGTCAGTGTTGTCTGTGCAATCCTGGACAGTATTTCTGGTTTTGATCCCTCATCTGTCACAATGGCTCCTAAGTATTTGAATTTTTTTAACTGTTTCCAGTTTTTGGCCTCCAACCATGATTTCAGTGCCAATGCCACTGGCGTTATTGGTCATCAGTTTGGTCTTCTCTGCACTGATTTCCATCCCATATGAAATGGCTGTACTATCCAGCTTTTCCACCAGCTGAGCTAGCTCCTTCTCTGTTCATGCAAGGCCATCAATGTCGTCCGCAAAGTGCAAGTTTGTGATTGTTCTGCCTCCAATACTGACAGTTCCTTCATGATCTTTCATAGCAACTAGGACTTTGCGAAGTTGCCTCAGGGATTAACGAGTTAAAAAGAAGAAGAATTTACTGTCAGGTTTTTTCTCAGGTTTACGTTTTAAAATTGCAATTATTTTTATTTATTTTTTAAACTCTACATGGCAGTTACATTTTTTATGCGGATTTCTTGTTTCTATCAAGTATCATACAAATTGTGTGAGTCAAATCTGCCACTCACTCAGTCAGTGACATCTTACCTTGTTTTTACGAGTCAAGTCGGCCACCTGGAGCTGCAGTTCTGTGACTTGAGTCTGAAGTTTCTGCAGCCCTCCTTTGGCTTCTGCTAAACTAGTGTCTCGCTCCTGAACAATGGTATACATGAACATGGGTGACAGTGCGAACAATTAAAATGACTTAAAACAGCCCAGGAACCATGATTTATGGCCATCAAGAGACATATATTCTCACGAACCCCTTCAGATGCAAATGGAACAGGCTAGCTGAAGGGCTGTTCTGTCTGACCAAAAAAGCTGAAATATTATACTTTTCTTGGTCTTGAAAATGCTAAATCTGTCTCCAGGACAGTGAGTGAGTGAGTATAGATTGCTTTACGTCCCGCAAGTGACAAAGGCCTTCTCAGGACGTGCCTGCGCTAAATGAAGAAAAGAACTGCAAGAAGCGCAGACAGGAGGGAGAATTTCAAAAGAAAAATACAGATAATGGACTAGAAAGACAGAAATACAAACCTCCAAAAGAGTAGAACCCACCTTGCAGGGGTTAGACAAGGTGACCCTAGGAACTTACAAGTTAAGTAGACAACCCCACCAAGGTCCCCTAGGGCAGACCCGGTGGGGGCTCCAGAACAGGAGACAGTCACCCATGAGTCTACATATAAATATCATAATTAATTTTCAGCACAATATTGTGCACAGCACAGGATAATTCACACTGCTTACTTACTTTTGGCAATAAACTCTTAATCATAGCTAAAAACAAGAGAAGCATACATTAAAGGTGCCTGCCCCAGGGCAGGCTTTAATTACCAGAGCCTATAGAACAGTTGTTGACAATGACCTGTTAACCCTTTACATGCTGCAGGCATGCCCCGCCCCCCCCCCCCCCCCCGAAACAATAAGCGATGAAAATCTGTGCAATCTGAGCATATTATTTTAGGAATGTGAAATTATTTTCCGAGGAAAAATGCACATCTGAGAACAATTCCCATGCCTGATGAGTGATAGTGATAAACTATTGCAAGAAATAACTTTCATTCTTTGACCGATAGTCCAAGGGTGTTGCCAGAATAGCTTGGCGCCTGCTACGGCAAGCTATTCTGGCACCTCCTTTGGACTAAAATTGTTGATATATCTATTAATCTATTAACCCATATCATACTGAGGCTGAAAGCTTCAAATTTGTACACTGCCATATGCAAGGTACATTATAGTATATAAGGATATAGACCAATGGCTTTAGTTCAAGGGTGGTGCCAGAATAGCTCGATGCCTAGAGGCGCCAAGCTATTGTCGCACTACCCTTGAACTATTTTAGTCAAACTTATTTCACACACTGGTGTATTCCAAATGATAAGGGTTAATCTTCAATGTAGCCTTCAAAGGGCAAAAACAAATATAAAAAGGTTCAGCCTCAGGATGTAATGATTCAACCTGAGCTGTGTATTGATTGATTGATTGATTGTACATTGCTTAACATCCCGACAGCAACAAGGCTTTCTCAGGACGTGCCTGCACTGCTTGTGAAAAAACAAAACCAAAAAAAAAAACCCAGAATATTGAATGTATGTCGCCAGCCGGTCCACTACGTTAAATAAACCTACAACATGGGGCCTAAATAAAGCTAAAACCATTTGGCAACACACATCCAATACAGTCTATAACTCAACGGACACAGAGATGACTCCGAACTGAGGTAGTCGCTACAGTTCCAAAAACACATGGCCCCACGAGCTCCTTAGCATCCGCGTTATCGCTGAATTGTTTATATTACAGCGGACGGCAGACGCAGCCGTCCCGTTTGTCACTTTCCTTTTATGTCCCTTGTCTCCTTGACTGCGTGCGCAAAATAAGGTGAACTTGCGTGAAATCATTGAAAATTCACATCAACTTCATTTAAAAACAAATGAACTCTAGAATTTTTTAGTGCGTGTACGGGTTAGCGGGAAACAATAGGCGCACAGGCCTCTTTTCGTGTTTGTCCTTGATAAACTACAACATTCTTAGAGAGAGAGAGACGAAATGAAACTTTATTAAGAGAGGAAAAAAAAAACAGCCTAGTGATAATAAAGTGTAAAAATGGTTATAACTAAATAGTGTATACACGGTATAAGTGAAGACACAGTCGTACTATCCGTGAACTGAAAAACTCTAAAAGCTTTTGGTCAGGCATGGAGCCGCAGGAGCCAAAAGGAGGGGAGGAAATAATGTCTCAGTGGGTTTGATATGTGCCAGATATCTCTCACGACAGCTTGATGATAACTGACTCGCACCCACACTTGCCGGAATTCAGGGACCTTTTTTTCTCTGTCCGTTGAGTTATAGACTGTCAAGAGCTACAGGCAGTGCAGACAGTAGGGAGAGTTTTAAAAAGGCAAATACAGGTGAATGGACAAAGGGTAGATAGAAACACATGCCCCAGAATGGAGAGAAAAACTCACCCTGTGGGGCTGACCAGGGTGACCCTGGGAACTAAAAAGTACCTAACCCCACCCAAGTCCCCCAGGGTAGACCCGGGTGGGGGCTGTGTATTGAACTAGACTTTAAATGAGTCAGGTCTCACGGGTGTACCTTCGGTTTAGCTGCACAGCCTGCGGTGTCATGCTATCACACTGACGGATAGGATCTAAATGGCTCATCAGGACTGCATGTGTCTACACAGGCCGGCGGACAGTTCAACCCACCTGAACTTTAACCTTTTCTTGGTACAGCAACAACGAGGACACCCATTCATCATCATCCACCATGACCTGGGGTGTGGCTTTGGCGGCACTGTCGCAGGCATATGCCTCCACGCGCCTGCGTTTAGTGGGCAAGTACTCCATCGCCAGCTGTAACTGTTTCTTCAGCCTCTCCTCTCCCTGTTGCCGCGTCTCCTTCAGCATGTTGCTAGTATGAAGAACAGATGAGCTTAGATCCCAGTAAGGAGAGGTCTTCAGGCCCCACAATGTTAGTTAGTTATTTGGGTTTAACGCCGAGCAGGCGACCAAGGCCATCTCACGGCGGGATGGGTAAAAATCTGGTCAGCCAGACTAAAAGCAAGGTCTTAACCCTTTTGCCACCCAGAGATGAGAATCCTAAAATGACAAAAAGGAGGAAAAATTTCAAAGTCTGTCGAGTGGCGAAGCCACGAGTGCGCGTACCTGCGAAGCGATGCTAGGGGGGTCCGGGGGCATGCTCCCCCAGAAAATTTTGGAAAAGATGGTTAAAATCTATGCATTCTGAGCCTTATTTTATGGGGTCAGATCAGTTGTTTTTGTGAAAGGCGGAAGATTCTCATCTCTGGCCACCATAGGTGTTAAAATGTTGCATTTCCCAGCACCGCAGCTGTTTTGCCAGACCGCTGTGGTGCAACACCTCTTATCTTTAAAAGGCTATAACTCTTGAACAACTGAACCGAATTACTTCATTTTTAAGAAAAATGGAGATGAGAAAACAAATTTGTACACCGACACCTTTTTGTCTTTCATGTGACTCACTCAAAGTTTTATATCTGGCCTGATGCAAGAAGAATAGACAAAATCTGTGTTCTCAACACACACGACAGTTTACACACATGGCAGTCACTAACAAAGTAACAAACACATGATAACATGTCAAGAAATATATTGAGAAAATGTTCAACTCACAACTGCTGAAGCATAGTTGGTTGTTCAGAGCTCTACAGATAATCCATAACACACCAACTTACAAGCATAGTCCATGAAGAATACACAACACTCTTCTACATGAAATCTGCTTGCGAGAGTGCTCGTACTCGGATCGTTATTAGAGCTATCTTGTAAATTTCCAAAAAGCTCTTTGTCAACTTCGTTGCCACATGGATGCTATTCATTCGAATCAACATCAGTTTGTCATCGTATGAGGTTCAAACGATGCAAAACCTCCTCCATAGATAGTCTCTTGTGCCGCTCACTTCGCCCTTTCAAAGTTTCAACTATCACGAAAAAGCACCTCTCCAAAAACGTCAGAAAACTCGCAATTTCTTCGCTCAAAACTCTCAAAAGCACTCAAAGTTAGCGCTGGAATGTAAAAGGGGACTGCCCTGTCCCATGATGCACTATTATTGACCAAAACTACCTCATACATTAGAGTCACGATCAAGTGCAGTGAACTCACTGTGTTACTCGCCAAAAGGCGAGATCGGCGGCGAGCCACTACTCGCCAATCGGCGAGATTGGCGGCAACGGGTTAAGACAAGATGTAAATATAGATTAAAAATCGTAGGCTAAAATGTCGCACATGACTTCAAAGTCTCAGACTCTCAAAAAGGGCAAATAAAAAAAAATCCACATAAGTCTATGAATGCTCAGATCTTGTTAAAAATATTGCATGCTTGCAAGAAATTGAAGATTTTGTCCGGGGGAACATCCCGGAACAAAACCTTCGAGGAGTCTGCTGTGAAATGTTTATATCTAGTGTCAATTAGGTCAGCACAATACAGCAAAAAGTGTCGAACAGAAAACTGCTCATCACAGGCAAAATTAATTTTTCTCTAAACTGTATTTTTTCGAAAAATACTTACCGATGACATGACTGTCAGGAAATAGTCTACTTGCTTACCAATTTTAGCCTAAGACCCAAAGGGTCCCCCCAGGAGGCTCTCGGAGATCCCTAACAGGGACGAGAGTAGCCTCCCATGCCCATCCGGTCACGCGCCACGTGGTGAATCCTTTAGCCAGTTGTCTACGGAGCTACCAGCGCCAGGCGGGGAGGGGGGAGGGACCTCAGAGTCATGTCATCGGTAAGTATTTTTCGAAAAAATAAATTTTAGAGAAAAATTAATTTGTTTCCTCAAAACACATTACCAATGACATGACTGTCAGGAAGAATGTCAAAAAGGAGGAGGGTGCCGCACCATCCCTTCAGAGACCTCTTCAGGGCCAATGGCCCCGTCACTCCTAATCACACACTCCCGACCTATTCTGTCTCCGCATTTAGGTATTTTTCTCTCCGGCATACAGACCAGACTACGACTACCACTAGTCTAAAACGTACTGGAAGCGACCTGTGCGAGCTAAAGCTTCACTCAATTTAGAATACGCGGTTTGGGGATATCCGCCACGTAAAGATCGTGAAATACGGTATTGGAATAGTGACTTTCCGATACTTTTGGGGGGCAGAATTTTTTTTATTCGGCAGATTGACAGCTTCATTTAAGTGGAAATCCGCCAAAAAGAGGAAAATTCCATGCTCTGATCTAGCTCTTTGTCTGTCGGCAGCGGTTTTAGTCGTGACTAAAACTGCTACTGACGCACAAAGGGTTAGGAAATCAAACCTGCATATTTCAGCCTTTCCAAGCTTTCTAGGGAACAATCGCAACGCTCTTCGGTCTACCGACTTTCACCCATGAAACTTTTACACAAGCGTTATCCTCTCACCTGTAATGGTCCTCTAATTTGATGAACTCTTTCTGCATCTCGCCGCAAACCTCCTGCCTGATTTCCATTTCACGGGTCCGCCCGTCGCGTTTCATTTGCCTCATTTTTTTTCCAATTTCGAAAACCCTTTGCTCCAGGTACTGAAACAACAAAACGTTGCCATCAGAAACACTGCTACTGCCATTGTTACACTACCGCAGCCACACGCAAGGTGTTGTAGATGGAAGACGCAGCCAGACAAGAGTGTTTCCAGAAGAGTCTTTTATTTCTTGGTCATCGTGGGTCTAATAGGTTGGGCACAACCAACCTACTAGCATGGCATACTAAAATGGCGAAAATACCGGCGCTCGGTCTCTCGCTTCTTAGCTCCCTCTGTCTATCTATCTCTCTCTCTTCGTTGTGTGCTCTCTCGTTCTCTTCATTGTGCGAGCTCCCTCTCTATCTCGTTCCCTTCGTTGTGAGCTCTCTATCTATCTCGTTCTCTTCATTGTGCGAGCTCCCTCTCTATCTCGTTCCCTTCGTTGTGAGCTCTCTCCCCGTGCTGGTGTTTCCCCCCACTATATATACCCGTTCTGGCCGAGGGCATCGCCCCTTTGTCTCAACCAGTCAAAGGGGCTATTACTGTCACCCATATTATTCCACATCTATCATGGTGGCCAGCGTCCCCTGACCCTATCTGTCAAAGGAGCTATTACTGTCGCCCATAATCTATCCCCCATCTGCTCTGGTGGATAGCGCCCTCTGATCCTAGCTGACCAGGGACCCATTACTGTCTCTCATAATTATTCCACATCTATTATGCTGGTCAGCATCCTCTGATCCTAGCTATCAAAGGAACTCATTACTGTCTCTCCTAATTATTCCACATCTATTATGGTGGTCGGCGTCCTCTGATCCTCGCTGACCAGTAACCCATTATTTATTCATTAGTCCCAGCTCCCAGTTCGCTACTGCCCGCATTGGGACCGCTAGAGTGAGATTGATGTATTTCCACTCGAAATTATCATTCATTAGTCCGAGCTTAGTAGGGCCGGCCACTTGTCAACTTCACGTGAGCCCGTGGTAGCCAAAGTGGGCCGTGTCATAACCCTCTCCGTGCTCTGCCCGTGGTACTAATTATATTCTCGTTATTTTCATATCAAGGGAAATTATAACATTACCCGACCGTGATATTGGTCGTATACACTTATAGTGTAACACCATCAGCAAGAGACAGATTCTCGTGAGCCTCTGCAGCTGCAGGGGTTCACGAGAATTCATGCCTCTTGATCTTGAAGACTCAGCTTGGGTCTGCAGTTGAAACAGTATTTCAGACAATGCATAGGCTGTTGGCACCTACTTCTTCTTTCTTCTTCTCGAACGCTGTCACACTTGGAGTTTGGCTCTCAAAATGAAATCTGTGGTCTTCTGTAGCGTCTCCACAGGCCCGTACAGTTTCTCTTGTAGAGTGGCGGGCTTCGGCCATATCTCCTCCCTCAGCAGCTGTTGGTTCCCACAGTCCTGGAGGATGTGCTCTGTGGTCTGCTCTGCTTCTCCACAAGGGCACTGGAGAGATGGCATGAGGTGGAAGCATCTGTGCAGGTGGAAATTGAGTCAGTTGTGCCCGGTCCTCAGACGGAAGACCTGCTCTTGTCTGGACAGCTGATGGTAACTGTTCAGGGGCCGTTGTGGTGGTCTGTACACACAGACAATGATGGTCTTCATCTCTGTAAATCTGACTCCATTTTCATCTTGTTCTTCCTCTGCGCCCACTTTTGCCATTCTGTCAGTTTCTTCATTGCCGTAGATGCCACAGTGTGAAGGGATCCACTGCAGCACCAGTTTGGTGCACTTCACGTTTTGCAGTGCCTCTTGTAAACGTGGCAGTTTGCTTGCTGTTGCTGCCTCAAGGACAGAGATGGCATCAGTCAGGAAGACAATCTGGGCATCAGGGTCTGCAGTGCCACTAAGAGTGTTTGTAGGTTGTCCCAGTAATTTTTCTAGATTCAAATGACAATACAATTTTTACAGTTTTCTGAAATTAAACATCAAGATGAGCTTGCATGCAAAATTTTGTGGAGATATCTTAAACGGTTTCTGAGTTATAGTGATTTGAAAATTGTGTCATTCTGTCGTTTCGGGTCAAATTTAAGAAAAGTCCATGTTTGAGGCCTCAGCAATAACACAGTTTTGTCAGCCAACACCGCTTACAGTGTTTAAACAGTGCAGACTACTACTTAGATGAATATAATACTAACTGAACCTCCTTCTCCACAATAATGTATGAATAACGTGAACCTGAATGTGCCAGAGATGAGAATCCTAAAATGACAAAAAGGAGGAAAAATTTCAAAGCCTGTCGAGTGGCGAAGCCACGAGTGCGCGTACCTGCGACGCAGGTACGCGATGCTAAGGGGGAAAATTTTTTAAAAGATGGTTAAAATCTATGCATTCTGAGCCTTATTTTATGGGGTCAGATCAGTTGTTTTTGTGACCCTGGGACCTTCCGAAAGAGCGGATTTCCGCTAAAAGGTGGAAGATTCTAATCCCTGATGTGCTCTTGCGAGTCACATTTTTCATTGTTAAACTGCGCGAACACCCACTTTGGGGTCTCCACCATTCATCGTCTAAGGTAAATATTAGCCTGGAAATCCCGCATATCACATAAAACACCGCACTATGCATGCCTATTTTTTTTTGGTATACTCAAGGCTAATAATATGCCTATTACGAAGGTTCAAAGTATCTAAACCATGCCAGTTTGCAACAGTACAAAAATGAACAGAGTGCAACACAAAGTCAGGTGCAAGTCAAATCTTTATATCTCGAGAACTATTGGACACACAGAAATGGTTCACATATCAAAAGAAAGGCCAGAATCTTACAAATGCAATGCAAGTAATGGTTTAGCTGAATAATTTATCTTTAAAAAAAACTGATATCAGAAAAATACAAAAACTGAAAGCATGTGACAGTAAAATCTGCAGATCTCAAGAACTATGAGTATGACACATATACATATGGTTCACATATCAAAATAAAGGTCCGAATCTGTCCAGTGCAAAACTGCAATGCAAATAATGATTTAGATGAATAATAAAATCTTAACAATCTTAAATGAGGAAAGAATATGAATAAAAGGTAATGCTAAATTTCAAAATCATTACCTTGCCTGTGGAGTCGCGCCAACATGTAAAATGAATACTCAAGATCTCGGTGAAGAAACGCATAAAGAAAATAATACTGTACAATGCAATTGCAATACCTGAAATGTGTCATTTTGAAAGCACACTGAAAAAAAAGTGAAATATGAAAAGCTGATATAGAATTTAGAAATATTAATCATCACATCAAAACAAAAAATCAAGACCAGAAACTGAAATTTCAAATGCAAATATATTAAATTATGACAAGGCAACAGTCACTAGCTCACAGTCACAAGCACACACATCTAAAAAAAAAAAGTTTCATGTCTATGCAAAACAAAATTCTGTTACGGTATTCCTAGCCATAACCTGATTCAGATCAGACGAGTTGCCTAACAATCTTTTGAATAAAAAGATAACTATGTTTATCAAAATAATGAAGTAGCATAAAAAAAATCTGTTTGGCAAATTGCAAAAAAAGTTATCACAGAAAACTGCACTTCTGAATCCGTTACTATTTTTGAGGCGGCTGGAATTTTCTTATGATGATCACGACAGAAAACTTGCCACTCTGACACTGGCGTACTGTGTAGCTTCTTCCGCAGGCTGATTTCTTCATGGGTAAGTGTAGGAAGATCCTTACCAACTTTCATGTTCAGTGCTTGCTGTGCAAAACTGTAAATTCTCTCTCAAGTCTTGCTAGTGGTGAAGAAGACCAAGCTGCAAAACGAGGCGGTTGGTGCACTGCACGCTTGGTAACTTGCACCAGCAGTCTCTACCTTCTGCAGAAACATACTTCATCAGCAGATGATATGTCTCATCCTCTGGAATTAAAGAAAGTAAAGAGTGTTCGAGGAAGAAGATGAAGAAGAATTAAAGAAAAAAGCACCCTGAGAATTTCAGCCTTCCATAGTCATACTCATAGTCCAATTAATAAAACATTATTTATATTATCACATGATCACAGCCTGAACTTGTTGTGAACTTTATAGAAATATGAATTATTCTTATTGACATTACTGTCAGTGCCACTACTATTAACAACAGTGATTTGTCTATACATAAACAGACTCTAAATTACATCTTAAATTCTTAAAGTTGAACAGTATACTGTGCCTTGTACACTTATAACCTACAGCACTGTTACTGTGTAAATATGCCATAAATAAACTATTTTACAAAGTTATCCTATACATTATGATCAGTTATATCACAGTCAGCACTAACATCGTAAAAATAGCAAAGCAAAATAGCAAAGAGTGAATCGCCATTGATCGGAAAAAAATCTCCGAGAAGCCACTTCCGGTTTTCGGCCACTCATACCTGCCTTATATTTTGTTTAGATTTTGTGCTTTAGCTCTACCATCTAAACTTACAAAAAAATTGATGGCCTTTTCAAACGCCTATTAACGCTAATAACCATTAAATATGCATTATTTAACACTGCAAGTCGGAAAAGCGACTTCAGAAAAGATCGATCAGCTGACCACGTTATCCTAACGTAGGTTCGCTAGAGCAACAATAGAGTCGGCTGTTGTTTCCACACATCTATGCATAATGATAATATAGAAAAAAATCACAAAACTCACATTACTAACCAAAACATATAATTTAAGCATTACTCACCGAGATATGGTGGAAGACATTCGTAGGAGACGAAAATTTGTATCTGCCGAGTCCGAGTCATCGCTAGGCTCGCGAGTTCACTTTGCCTCTAGCAAGTCGCCGCAGGCGGTGTGGGGTTGCCCCACTTGGATCGCATGGCGAAATTCCTACAGAAAAGCTATCGTGCTGATTTTGGTATCATTGGAAAGAGCGTAAATTGAGCTTTAATACCCGTGTTTACTGGTCAAAAACGGATGAAAAATATGACAGATACGGCCACTTGAAGTCAAAAAAGTTTTAGTTGTCTGATTTTGACCAGAATTTCAGCAAATATTGATACGAAAATTATATCGGCAGATCGGCAAACAATTCTACTTTCATCATGAGGTTATTTTTAGTGTGTGTCCTTTGTCTTGGAAATCCGCGGCGGGAAAAACCGGAGTGTGTAAAACGCTGCCTGCGGAAGGCCTCGCCACAGCAACAATGGAGTAAACCCTTACACATTTCCACGATTTATTACAACTAATTCCGAACTTATTTAACTATTAAACACACATAGATTGAAAGAGAAATATTTTATCTTCATTTTCATATTAAAATCAGAAACAAAAAATGATGTTTATGTAGTGAAAGTGATGATCAAATTTGTGCAATTTTTAGCACATTTTGGCCTAGTATTCCGCCTGAGTGTGGGCGCCTGGGACGACCTAGTGTTTGCAGCGTTGGCACCTACTATTTCTGTCACAATATGACCATTTTCACATATTTCATGACCAACCATGACCTCGACTTTTGAAAGAGGTTGCTGAAATTGTTAAGCTTAGATAGGTCTTGGTACATTCTTACTGATTCTTAGGCCAAGTTTAACCCCTTATATCCTGAGGCTGACATCTTTTTAAAAAGCTGATTCTTGTCCTATGTATGAAGGCTACATTACAGATTAGGAGATAGATCAACCAATTTAGTTCAAGGGTGGTGCCAGAATAGCTTGGCACCTTAGGTGCCAAGCTATTCTGACACCACCTTTGAACTAGCATAGTCAAATTTATTTTGAGCATTTAGGTGTATCAGCATGAAAAGGGTCAAAGTCTGCGGCTTGACCAGTTTCTAAGATATTAATGTCTACCATGGATGATGGCCTATGGCCTTCTGACCACTGGGTCAGTCAATACTCACTTTTGCACTCACACATCAGTTTAAAAAAAAAAACATACCTTGATGTACAAGTCCTTTTCATCATCCTCTTCATCTTCTTCAATGTCCTCTGCTTCAAGCAATGGCTCTTGAACCACTTGTGAAGCTGTTAACGGTAAAAAAAAAAGGTGACTGAAGAGTGTCAAACTACTAAATTAGTAAAAATTGCAACACAAGTTATTAATTTTTCTGATTAAAACCCACCTTGAGAACAGACATACAGACAAGGAAAAAAATTAAATACTTATGTTTTACTTGCCAAAGCAAAGGTGAGGGAGGTGGAAGGGACCTTTTTTAACATTTGATGCAAATCTGGTGCATTTTGTACAAACTTTTGAACGATCAAAGTGGATGCCCTGCATCAGGTGGTCGCTGCACACTTGAACCCATATCATACCGAGGCTAAAAGCTTTAAATATGTACACTGCCATATGCAAGCTACATTTTAGTACTCACAGATAAGGATATAGTTAGTTATTTGGGTTTACCGCCGAGCAGGCAACTAAGGCCATCTCACGGCGGGAAGGGTAAAAATCTGGTCAGCCAGACTAAAAGAAAGGTCTTAAGACATGATGTAAATATACCTTAAAAATATGTCAGGCTAAAATGTCGCACAGGTCTTTAAAGAAAAACGTCGAAAGACTCTCAAAAAGGTCAAAATAATAGAAACATCATAATCTATAAACGCTCAAATCTTATTAAAAATATGGCACTCTCTCAGAAAACTGAAGATCTTGTCCGGGGGCACATCCCGGAACAAAACCTTCAAGGAGTCTGCCGTGAAATGTTTATACCTTGTGTCGATTAGATCAGCACAAGACAACAAAAAGTGTTGAACAGAGTACTGCTCGTCGCAGGCATAACACCATGGACGCTCCTCCTGTTTAAGTAAATAAGAGTGCATAACATACGTGTGCCCGATGTGGAGCCGAGCCAGGACAGTCTCCTCACGGCGGCTGCCGCAGCGATAAGGTAGACCGTCGGACAACTTAGGAAGAGCTTCATGCAGCTTGTTAGCTTCCTCTTTGTCCCACTCGGACTGCCACTCATGGGCTATGTACGCACTAGCCACATGTCTAAAATCACTATAAACAGTCTGCATGTCAGGGACAGGGTCATTGCGGGCATCGTTGGCAGCAGAATCTGCGATCCTGTTGCCTTCGATGCCCACATGCCCTGGGACCCAAATAAAAATGATATCATAATATTCCTTCATCAAGTCCGCGTGGAGCTCTCTGATCTGCACCAGCAGTGGGTGGTCATTTCCAGTGCCCTGAAGGGCCTGCAGGGCAGAAAGAGAGTCAGACAGAATCAGGAAGTTCCTTTCTCTAGATCGATAAGCATGCCTGAGTGCCAGCAGAACAGCCTGCAGTTCTGCACTAAATACAGATGAGTGGTCTGGGAGGCGGTGCTTAAATGGGCGTCTAGGATGGCGAGAGGACACTGCGGCCGCAGCCACTCTCCCATCCTCAGACTTTGACCCATCGGTATAGATGCGACAATAGCCAGGAAAAATTGAAAACAGTTCATTGAGGCTCTGTTGGTATATGGCTGGTGGAGTAGAGTCTTTCTTGTGGGCAGTCAAGTCCAGCAAGATGTCAGGAACTGGTAAGCAAGATGTCAGGAACTGGTAAGAGCCAAGGTGGAGTGATGTGTTGCAGGAATTCCGAAACTCTGTCCAGGTCCAATCCGGCCGCCTGCATATGAGGTCGGACACGGAAAGAAAGTGGACGGACAGCTCCCGGATGGGTATCATACATCTCTGCAAACGATGGTTTAAAAACACAATCATAGGCAGGATTGTCTGGATGGGCCTTCAGTTTCAGAACGTAGCTGAGCATGAGGCGGATGCGGCGGAGCTTGAGAGAAGGCTCCCCTGCCTCGGCATACAGACTAGGAACTGGAGACGTCCTGAAGGCCCCAAGACATATCCACAGACCCTGATGGTGAATTGTGTTCAGACGCTTTAGCACAGACTTGGAAGCTGAGCCATACACCACAGAGCCGTAATCCAGTTTGGACCGAACAAGGGCCCGGTACAGACGAAGGAAGACAGTACGGTCCGCACCCCAGTCAGTACGACCGACGACACGAAGAATGTCGAGAGCCTTCTGACAAGAGGTTCTAAGGTAATTAATATGGTTGCGGAAGGTAAGTCTTTTGTAAAAAATGACCCCCAGAAACTTTGCCTCCTCGGCCACCTTAATTGGCACTCCAGCAATGCTCAGGCTAGGTTCTGGAAAAATTTCGTCTGGTTAGTAAAATGCACACAGACAGTCTTGGAGGGCGAGAACTTGAATCCATTGAGAGACACCCACCCCTGGATGCGATCAACGCACAGCTGCAAGCGCCTCTCAAGGGACGCAAGTCCTCGACCACGTGCGCACAAAGCAAAGTCATCAACAAACAAAGAGCATTCAGAATCATCTTTGACGGCCTTTACAATGTTATTAATTTTAATACTAAATAAAACAGGAGATAGAATGCTGCCCTGTGGGACACCCATCTCCTGTTCAAAGGAGTCGGAGAGGGTGGAGCCCACATGGACATGGAACGACCGGTTAGTCAAAAAATTGTGAATAAAAACGGGCAGGTGCCCTTTAAAACCCATGTCCAACAAGTCAGACATTATGCCATACTTCCAGGTAGTGTCATATGCCTTTTCAAGATCGAAGAAAATTGCATAGACATGCTGCTTGTTGACAAAAGCATCTCGAATAAATGATTCAAAGCGGACTAAATGGTCAGTTGTACTACGGAAGCGCCGGAAACCGCACTGGAGGTCTGTGAGGAGACCCTGTGACTCAAGACGCCACACCAAGCGGGCGTTGACCAGGCGCTCCATAGTTTTACATAAACATGATGTCAAAGCGATAGGCCGGTAGTTGCCCGGGTCGGAAGGATCCTTACCCGGCTTGGGGATCGGTACAACCACAGCCTGGCGAAGACGGCGGAAAATGACCAGTTCTCCAGATATGGTTAAAGGCCTTGAGAAGTACAAGGAGTGACCTCTCAGGCAGATGCGTTAGGAATTGATAGTGGACGGTATCTAGGCCAGCAGCAGAGTCATTACATTTCTGCAAGGCTTGCTGCAATTCTGATAATGTAAATGGGACATTATAGTCTTCTGAGTTATTGGACTTAAAATCACAAATACGAGACTCTCGCTTCTCCTTCTCTCTCTGGAAGAAAGGTGAATAGTGCTCCGTTGAAGAATTATGGGCAATGGTGGAGGCAAGCAAATTGGCCACAGCTTTTTTATCTGTAACCAAGCTGGCACCATCTCTAAGATGGCCAACAGAAGCCGAGCCACCCCTGCCCCTAATTCTCCGAACAGCCTTCCATACTTTCTGGGACGGAGTCCGAGAAGTTAAAGATGAGACGAAGCGTCTCCAGGAAGCACGGCGTTCACGTTTAAAAATGTAACGAGCTTTCGCCCTCTGTCTTTTAAAGGTTAAAATATTCACTTGCGACGGATTACGGAAAGCACGTCGCTGAGCAGATTTGCGCGTTATTTGGGCCTTGCGGCACTCTTCGTTCAACCATGGTACTCTCGGCTTTCCAGGGACTGATGCGGAAGTTTTATGGATGGTTACACCCGCTACGTCTAACAAAATAGTAGTAAAAGAAGAAATAGGTTCTTCAGATGACATGACCACCTCCTCTGTAATACGAGACTGACAGAGGGAGGCGAACAGAGGCCAGTTAGCTTTCTTAAGATTCCAGCGCCCCACCGGCGGATCCTCGACCTCCCCACAGCTGACCGATGACAGGACTACTGGGAAGTGGTCACTACCACACAGGTCATCGTGAACCTTCCAGTCAAAGTCCAGCATGAGAGAAGGATCACACACAGTGAGGTCTAGAACAGAACTAGATCCTGAACCTGGGTTAGAGTATGTAGGTGAACCATCGTTAAAGACACACAGATTAAGTTGAGAAAAAACATCTTCTAACATCTGACCTCTGCCATCATAGTGGTCACTACCCCAAAGGTGAGCGTGACCGTTAAAATCCCCCATGAGAATAAAGGGAGGGGGCAGTTGATCAACTAAATTAAAAAAATCATTACTACAGACCCGCAGGGATGGTGGCAGGTAAATACTGCATATGGTTATGGTCTTCTTCAAGGTAACCCGAGCTGCGACAGCCTGAAGACAGGTGTCGATGCTAACGGGGCTACATAATATTTGGCTACTAATGAGAAGAGCCACTCCACCCGAGCGCCTCTCCGAATCAGAGCCTTTATGTATAACATTAAAACCATTAAAGGACACAGGGTCAGAAGTCTTTAGGTAAGTCTCCTGAAGAGATATTACTGAGGGGTTATAGCATTTGACTAAAAGACGTAATTCCTCAAAGTTAGCTTGAAAACCACGACAATTCCACTGAAGCAGAGAGTCCATGATTATGTCTTATCTGGGGGTGCGGAGTTTTTCCCCCCTTTTTCCTTTGCCTTGGAAGGAGTTGGAGAAACAGAGGGGGGCCGGCTCCCGGGCCTCCTCTGGTTCTTAGGAGTTGAAGGGGGTGGAACTGCCGCAGCATCGGCAACTTCCACTACCTCCATCTGCTCCTCCAATGCAGCATATTTGTTTTGAAGGGGGACATCAGTGTTCCCCTTCTGGGCCCGTGCGCACGGCGGTCCCATAGATTTTTTAGACTTCTGGTCCTGGGCAGCGGTCCTGCCGCTAGAGTTAGCGGCCTTAGAAGGCTGACCAGAGCCAGAAACCTTTGGCGTTGAAAAACTAGCAGGTTTGGGTGGGGGTTGAGGCTTAAGAGCAGCAGAAGGTGGTGCCAACGGACCGGTAGCGTCCGCCCTCTGCGTTCCCTGGCTCCTCGTCACCACCGGAGGAGGGTTACTCTCCAGGGGCGAGAGGATCCGAGGCTCCGCCCCCAACCAAGAAGTTGGGGTTTGACAAGAGAAGTCTTTGGTGGGGCGCTTGCCTGCCACCGCAGCACTGAAAGTATACACAAAGTTGTTATTTGAGTTTAGCGCAGCCTCAGCTGCACCAGGGCCATCAACCAGTTTTTTGGCGTCCGCAAAAGACAGCCCCTTCTCCACACGCACCTGCTGAATCCTGCATTCGGAGATCCGAGGGCACTTCTTGTCTGAAGCCATATGCGCCCCCTGACAATTCACACACAGGGGGATGGCTGTGCAGGACTCAGCAGAGTGTCCGGGCTTAGTGCAAAGGGCGCATAGAGCCTCTGCCTGGCGGCATGTCTTCTGCCCATGGCCATACTTTTGGCACTTAAAGCACCGGAGGGGGAGAGGGACGTACTTTTTCACTTTTAGGGAGTAGTAACCTCCCCAGATGGTAGTAGGAGCTGTGGGGGTGCCAAACGTCAGGATGATGGTAGGGAGACGGATCTCCCTACCACCTCGTTTGGAAATGAAGCGCCTGACGTAGGTCACCCCCTGTGACTTAAGGTTCCGTACAAGTTCATCTTCAGATAGTTCGGCCAATGCTTGATCTTTAATCACTCCTCTAGAGGAATTCATTGTTTTGTGGGGTGTGACCTCCACTGGAGTGTCTCCGATGGAGGAGAGCCTCAGTAGCCCATTGGAGTGTGCCCGGGTGCGGCACTCTACAAGCAAGTCACCAGACCTGAGGCGCTGGGCCTCAGGCCTGCCAACACGGCTCCTGAGGGTCTCCCCTACCAGGAAAGGGTGCAGCTTGGAAACAGGCTTCTCTTTGACATTGCTGTGGATAATGAGAAAGCGAGGCCAAGCGGCTGACGCCTGAGGTGTCGCTTCCTCACAGAGTCACTATCGTTCTCAATGACAATGTCGGCGGCTATGTGCCGCTTTGGTGCAAGTTTGGGTTTTTTTTATATTTTCCATATTATAGTATGATAGATATTCATCCCCCGGGGGTCCCCGCCCACCACCGAGCCCAACAAGGGAAAGTGCAATTGTCGGCGGGTCTCCAGCCGACGCACAATGGAGACTGCCCGAAAGATATACTCAAGGGGGTAAGCCCGATTGAACCGTTTGAGCCACCGCCTTCTATCACACTGTTGAATGCAGGGGAATACTGGCGTAAAGCACCTAATCAGCATCAGAGGCTATAGCATGGTGCTCCGTATAACAACCCGCATGTCAACAGGGGGATAGGGCTCGACGTGACAAGAGCCGATTGACTAGGCCGGTACGACTAGCCTCCCGTTTAGGCAGAAGTCAAGGCCAAAGTGGAGTGTTTCAGCCACCAGGATCCTCTTCTCCCCCGACACGGGTCTCCAAGCACGGCAAACACTTGGGATCCAAAGGACCAAAAAGTCACGAGTATTTTTAAGGACCAATCCAACATGGTACGACCTGGGTTAGTACAGCTCCTCAAAAACCGGGCCAGTGAAAAAGACTGAACATCATATCTGCTGACATCAAGTCCTAATCCTGGACAAAGATGGCACCCGTCTGCTAGCCCACTCAGTCAGGGACTGAGGGTACTACCCACCCACGCCACGTGGAGGCCGGTGCCGGGTAGGCAGATAAGGATATAGACCAATGACTTTAGTTCAAGGATGGTGCCTAGAGGTGCCAAGCTATTCACTACCCTTGAACTATTTTACTTATTTTATACACAGGCTACACCCTCTACTGGTCAGGCAGGCCTGCATCAGAAAGGCGGGGAAGTGGCGCAGTGGTTAAGGCGTCTGCTTCCAATGCCAAAGGTGCGAGGTTCGATACCGGGTTCTGGCGTTGGATTTTTCTCCTCTGGTAAGTGTCACCGTCTGGGCAGTGGGCAGATGTTCACATCTGCACGGGACATAGACAACCCCGGCCCCCACGAGTCCCCTGCTGCCTTGCAAGCCTGGCCGCTTGGCTGCGGAAAGGCTAAGGGAGGAAACCCCTGACATCAAAGCCCCCGTGTCTCCGGGGAAGGCTTTTGAGCCACAGACTAAGACAAGGACAGTCTGATATAAACCTATGACCCGAGGACCTCGATGCCACCGTCCCAGCTTGCTAGGCCATGGCAAACGAACCAAGGGTTTAAAGGGTGGGGCCAGTAGTGCGCACACTGCACTCCACCAAAAAGCTCCACCGCGCAGGCTTTAGGAAACGCCCACGGACTATGACACTGAACTTTCCAAGTCCTGTAGCGATGGGCAAGGGGCAAAACGGCAGGTGAAAGATGTCACTGGAAGCCGCAGTCTCAAACCTGCATGCAGGCGGTTCAAGATATTGGTCGCCTGATGTTGACCTGGGGATGACGTCGTCACTCGGCACACCCTGAACGACCAAGCAGCCTTCTCTAGGGACAGCACTGCTTGCTCCACACGGAGAGGGGCCTAGAAAAGGTGGCCTAACCAAAGCTCATCCCCTTGTAACCCCAGTTGGCTAGCCACGGTCAACGGGCATCTTCTCATGCGGTCAGAAAACAAGAAAAAACAATGGATGCACTCTCATGACGACCACGACCAGACTCAACGTAGCATGCTGGAACATCCGAACCATGCTCGACACAGCAGACAGCATACGCCCTGAACGTCGCTCCGCCCTCATTGCCCATGAATTGCGGAGGTTAAACATCGACATCGCCGCGCTCAGCGAAGTACGCCTTCCGGAGGAAGGCAGCCTCCAAGAACTTGGCGCTGGCTACACCCTCTACTGGTCAGGCAGGCCTGCATCAGAAAGACGGCTCTCAGGCGTGGGCTTCATGGTGAAGACCCCCATTGCGACTAAGTTGGAAAACCTACCAACGGGTCACTCCGACCGCATCATGTCCATGCGCCTCCCACTAGACACCAGCAATACGTCACCCTTCTCAGTGTGTACTCCCCAACCCTCCTGGCAAAGCCTGCAGAAAAAGACAAGTTATACTCTGACCTGCGCAGCCTCCTGCAGAAAGCTGGGGAATATCTTCCTTTTGGTCACTAGCCCCGCTGTCACTTGTGTCAGTCATCATGTACCTGGGGTAAAAACCTGAAACAAATTAAGAATGTCATGCACTTTTCATTGCTGAAAATGTCGATTGTTGTGATTTATGTGCCTCTCATGGTCTGAGTCTCTACCTGGAAAATGACTAGTGATACCAATACTGTTACCATTATAAATGAAGTTGTATGGATTCATTAATGTTTGTGGGTTGATACATTAACTCATTCAGCCCGACGGCCATATTTCCCAAATTTTGGAGGCATCATCTAAAACCAGACCGGTCTAGTTTTATTTACCCAGGCTACACTCACTAACATTCACTCATTTCAGAAAATGAATTGGACTCAGGAAGAGGTGACAATCTTGCGATCTCATGGTGAATACCATGAAAAAATGACCGCTTTCATTCATTCCGTTTTAACAAAAGCTCCGGAATTTTGGCTTGAAAAACCGGGAAAACCACTCGGAAATTTGAGTGATATACTCAACAGTGGTTCTAAAAAACAAAAGACAAATAAAGAACCAAAAGAACTTGATTTGTTCTTTAGACAAAATCTTTCTGATGGCAAGCCGCCTGCGTGCAGTAGAGTAGAACATTGTGATTTGACTATATTTACTTTAGACATGTTAAAAAAGAATTTGGAAGACGGCTACAAAATACTTCAGGGAACCAAACACCTAAATATTTCAGCTTCAATCTGCTATGGACAGTGGCTAATCCAGGGTTCCGAAATCCATAAAATACAGAAAATACGAAAACAAACTAAATTGAACTGGTCAGATTGGCTAAAATTAAACGTAAAAATTTCCAAGTCGTATGCTCATCGGTTGTGTGTTCTAGCCAGGCTGCTACGAGGGTACCCCAAATTTCATTTTCTTGCACTGTCTTTCCGAAAGGTGTTTAGTTTGCGGGAGCAAATTTGTGTCGGGTGCTTTTGTTTTTATTTCTGACCCTGATGGCATTGTTTTTAATTTAATAGCATCAGCAGGTTTAGGGTGACCTTCATTATTCATTGCTTTTATCACAGACGGTCATCTCTTAACCCACTCAGTGTTCCGGGTGTCATGCATGAGTTCCTTAGAATACTGGTAACTGAAAAGTCTTTCTGATAATTGCTTGTTAAAGTTTTCAACAATTGCCTGTGATCTGTGCACGCCTGGAATGCCTCGTCTGACCAGTACGCCATGCTTTGCAAATAACTGATTAACTGCGCCCTTGAATTCAGATCCGTCATCAACCACACACCACCTGCTCCATACCCAACCGACTCCCCTCCCCCTGGCTCACTAATGACATAGCTGAGGCCAAGCGCGAGCGCCGACAAGCGGAACGCCTCTGGCGCTCATCTGACCTCACCGTTCACAGACAGATCTTCCAAACAACCAGATCCAAAGTCTGCAAAATGATCTCCGAATCTAAACGCAAACACCTTCAAAACCAAATCCTGGAATCCACCTCTTCCAAAACCCTCTACGCCACCATGAACACACTCCTAGGCACTTCTAAAGACTCTCCTCTCCCCAACACACACAGCAAAGAAGAACTCCCGTCTGCTTTCTCTACCTATTTTTCGGACAAAATCCAAAATCTGCGCGACACACTCGACACCCTGCCTCCTCCGCCTTGCCCTCCCGACCCCACCTTTTCCGGCACTCCCCTCTCGTCCTTCCGCACCGTCTCTCAGGATGAAGTCCTCAAGACCATAAAGTCCATGCCCTTCAAAACCTGCGAACTTGACCCCCTCCCAGCTTCTCTCTACCGTGACGGCCTTCCAAAACTTCTACCCTTCATTACCGACATCATCAACGCATCTCTAGAAAACGGCTCCGTCCCCGATATCTTCAAGTCCGCCATCGTCCGTCCTCTCCTCAAAAAACACAACCTCGACCCAAACGAACTCAAGAACTATCGCCCAGTCTCCAATCTCTCTTTCCTGTCCAAGCTTCTTGAGAAGGTTGTTCTCAACCAGCTCAACCTCCATCTCACCGACAACAACCTCCTCAGTCCATTCCAGTCTGCCTATCGCAAACATCACAGCACTGAAACAGCCCTTCTACATATCTTAAACGAGCTGCTTCTCTCCACTGACTCTGGCAACATCTCCCTTCTTACACTACTCGATCTCTCTGCCGCCTTTGACACTATAGACCACTCTATCCTCCTCCACCGACTCCACCACTCCTTCGGCATCACTGACTCTGCTCACTCCTGGTTTCTCTCCTACCTCTCTGACAGACAGCAGTCCGTCACCATCAACGGCGTCTCTTCCAACCCGGTAACGCTCTCATGCGGAGTTCCACAGGGGTCCGTCCTGGGCCCGGTCCTTTTCACACTCTACACCTCTCCTCTGTCCAACATCATCCAGTCTCACCGCATACACCACCACCTCTACGCTGACGACTCACAACTGCAAGACAAAGACAAACTCGACAACACTCAGTCACTACTGACTCGCACGGCTGACTGCTACAAAGACGTGAAAAACTGGATGACAGCAAACAAGCTGAAACTGAACGATGACAAAACGGAAGCCATGCTGGTAGGCACTCGCCAAAAACTCTCCCAGCTCCCTCCCTCTCTCCACCTTCAACTCGATAGCACCCCCATCTCCCTCTCTGACTCGGCCAAGAACCTCGGCGTCATCCTCGATTCCTCTCTGTCCATGACCAACTTCGTCTCCGCCACGACCCAGGCATGCTATTTCCACCTTCGCCGCATCAGTCAGATCAGAAAATACCTCACTACCGAAGCTGCCACCAAACTTGCTGTCTCTCTCATCTTATCTCGCATCGACTATTGCAACTCTCTCCTTTCCGGTCTCCCTCACTCCACCATCTTCACTCTCCAACGCGTCCAGAACAATGCTGCCCGCCTCGTCCTCAGAAAGAAAAAATCCGACCACATCACACCCCTGCTCAAACTCCTTCACTGGCTCCCCATCCCCCAACGCATCCAATACAAAGTTCTGTCTCTCTGCTACAAATCCCTGAACAACTGCGCTCCTGCCTATCTCTCCAACTTACTTCACCCCTACACACCTTCCCGCTCCCTCCGCTCTGCCTCCGACCCTCTCCGCCTCCACATCCCTCGCACCAAACTTAACACTTTCGGTCCCCGCTCCTTCTCCGTCTACGGTCCATCCATCTGGAACACTCTCCCACTCTCTCTCCGTCAGAAACACTCTCTCTCCTCCTTCCAGTCCGCCCTCAAAACTCACCTCTTTCAACAGTTTTAGCACTATATCACCGCACTCCCCACCCCAAGCTGACCGTCGTAATGTATTTCACTGTTTGTGGTACGTGAGTCATTGTCTAAAGCGTGCGCATGCGTGCGCGAGTTGTGAGTGTGCGCTTAGAGTTATAATTATTATAAGATAAGCGCATTATAAATACCGTAATTATTATTATTATTATTAGTCTGGGGTATTTTAAAGGGCCTCGACTATATATTTTTGTTAATGCTGTAGCAACTGTACTGGCTGTTTTGTCAGATATGGGTTCAGCGTCTTTATACCTTGAAGCTATGTCTACGACAGTCAGTGCGTATTTGTATCGTTTCTTTCTTCTTGTGTCATGTGGCAGAAACAGGAGGTCCATTTGGTGTGTGTCATTTAATAATAATAATAATAAGGAAGATTTATAAGGCGCCAATACATGGTAAGATGCTCTAGGCGCCGTACATATGAACAAAACATACAAATATTACACAGCTGGAGAGACTCGCCCAGGACAGAGACGGCTGGAGGGATCTTGTCGGCGGCCTATGCCCCAGGGGGGGCGATGGGCGTAAGTAAGTAATACAAATATTACACAAAAAGTGACAAAGCCACATGTACAATTACACAAAAGAACAAAATTATGACTAAATACATCAGGGCTAGAAATTAACTTTTTTCTTTGGGGGCCACTGGGCCCCTTGATTGAAAAATTTGAGGGCCCACAAGCAACTTTCGGGGCCCAACTTTGAAAAATAATGCAAACAAAAAACAAAAGAATTATTGACAATTGAATATAATAAGTAGAAAGTACAATTTGATAATCTAAAATAAAAACAATTGAATTTCCAATTTTGCTGAGTGATGTCATTTTTATTTGCCTTTTCTTTCACTTCAAACATTACCAACAAAAAAGGGGAAAAACACACACACACACACACACATTCAGTGACACACATATTCCAGTGACTAGTGAGCCTGAAATGGCCATTAAACAAAATAGAAAAAAATCAAGTGAGTCTCTTGTATAATACTTTTCAGTTTTGTGACTGAGTATTGCACAATACACATCATTAAATTTTTAATATGAGTAACCTAACAAAAAATCTGACCTCAATGCACAAAAGTTCAAAACAAAACCGTTTGTAAAAAAGTGTATCACATCGCACACTATCCAATGAAATGGCCTGTTTTTATCGGCCGGCCGTACACACTCGAGCGGCACCGGTGTGGGTTGCTTCCCTTGGCCCAAATACGAAACTGCCGAGTAGAGCTAGCTGTAGCAGACAAATTATTTTGCGGGCCAAGCGGGCCCTTCGTTTTTCAACTTTCCGAGCCCGAAATCAACTTTGCGGGTTTTTGGCCCCGGGCCCCCGCTAATTTTGAGCCCTGTACAGGAACACTGATAATCAAAGTGGGAAAAGATGGGTTTTAAGACTGTGTTTAAAACTGGCACTAGACTCACTGTGTCTCAATGATTTAGGAAGATCATTCCAGGCTGATGGACCCTGGTAAGAAAAAGATCTCTGCCCAAATCCTTTAGTCCTTACTGTAGGAATACGAAGCATTTTATTGTCAGACGAACTGCGCAATCGCCTCGAAGGGATATAACAGTGAAGGAGCTCTGAGAGATAAGTGGGTCCAGTGCCAGAAATTTGGTGTTGTGTTCTCAAAATGAGGTCTTGTTATTTTTCTTGGAGCAGGTAAATAAACCTGCCAAATTGCCTGTCTTTGTAACCATTGTTTGACTTGATTGAGTGATACATCTCCACCCACAGCGGCATGTAATTTTTGAATAGCGGTTGCTCCTTTCCAATACCCTGATGGAGAGTAATATATTTTCGATAGTTTTTTTTCTACCCCGGGGTTCATTTTTTCTAGCAATACAAAGTCCAGTAAAATATACAAATGTCATTCCCACTAGAACAAAGATTATTTCTCCGTTTATTTGTTCTGTACTCGGTTTGTAATAGTCACTTAGTTTCGGTTTTGGGATAGACATGTCATTACCAGTGACTAAAAAATACTCACGAATTGCGTCATCTGTATTTGAAAATGTATGCTGTGCGTGACATTCAAGCCTCAATTTTTCATTGATGAAATCAAGTTTCTTAATTCGCTGCTTTTCATAATCCTGTTGCGCTTGTGCCAGTTTTTCAGATGCCTCATTGTGACGCTTCATTTCTTCTGCAGATTCCTCTCTACCCACTTTTGAAAAGAGATAGTTTGATCCACTAAATGCCAATGCATTAACAACGGCCCCACCAATCATAATAGCTATAGTTGCCATATTTTTTATTTACATAGAAACATTTTCTGGAATAATTCCTTGCTTGACAAGAAAATCTTTCGTAGCAATTGACGCTGTAACAATCGTTATTAGTTTAACTGAATCTTCAATGTCCAATCTACTGAGGTCTGCCGATTTCATTTTAAGAAGACTTTTCCCAAGCATAGAATAAGCTACTGCTAGTCCACTTATTACGGCAGAGTGATACACAAGGTTCATTAAGTTCTTTGAGTCACTCATTTTCTAATACAAGAAAAATTAAAATAATAAATTTATTACTGCATTAAAAATGGGTCAACGGCTTTGGATGTTACTGGTAATGTGGCGACTTCTGTTTTTGTTTTTGGAGTGTTTAATTTTTTGGACACTGTACGAGTCTGTGGTTTGTATTTTTTATATAATTGATAACCTATGTAACCAAATCCGACAACAAATCCGGCAACTATATATTTTGTTGTTTGAGGTTCGGGGTCAGGGTCAGGGTTAGACTTAGTTGTTTCTCACTTTGATGAGGGTGTGATAGTAGCGACACTGGTCCTGACGATGCTGACTTTGGGTCAGTTACATGAGCCTTTTCTGTTTGCGCTTGAAGCTGTAATTTTTTTTTGTCCGTTATATTCGGCTAATCTTTTTCCAGCCTCAACCCTGCCTGGACTTTTAGCCTTAGTCACCGTTGAAACCTGCGTCAAAACGGGGACAGGGTTCTGTTGTGGAGTCGTCTTGTTCTCGTCCATTTGGTCCATCCTTTTCTTTCTCTAAAAAATTTATTTTGGAGAAATCAATATGATTGTACATGATTGATTGTACATTGCTTAACGTCCCGACAGCAACAAGGCTTTCTCAGGACGTGACTGCACTGCTTGTGAAAAAAAAAAATAAACAGAACACTGAATGTATGTCGCCAGCCGGTCAAATACGTTAAATAAACCTACGACATGGGGCCTAAATAAAGCTAAGACCATTTAGCAACACACATCCAATATCAAGAGCTACAGGCAGTGCAGACAGTAGGGAGAGTTTTTAAAAGGCAAATACAAGTGAATGGACAAAGGGTAGACAGAAACACATGCCCCAGAATAGAGAGAAAAACCCACCCTGTGGGGCTGACCAGGGTGACCCTGGGAACTAAAAAATACCTAACCCCACCCAAATCCCCCAGGGCAGACCCGGGTGGGGTAGAAATCAATATGACTCCCGGTAACAAGAAGGGTTACGACAGGAGCAAGGTAATTGCCAAACTTGTAAAACATGACGCATGCTAATTTACCAATTGAACTTGAAACAATAGGATTGCTTTCAAGGTCGTGTGATAGGCTGTCACTATCCACAGGTAGAAAGTTACTTACTTACTTACGCCTGTCACCCCTACCCGGGTATAGGCCGTCGACGAGAGACCTCCAGCAACTCCTGTCCTGTGCTTCTCCTTTGATTCTACTCCAGGTGGTTCCCAGTCTCTTGATGTCTGCTTGGAGGTCTCGACGCCAGGAGTTTCTCGGCCTACCTCTTTTCCTCTTTCCCTGGGGGTTCCATGACAATGCCTGCCTAGTGATACTGGAAGCTGGCTTTCTCAGACTGTGACCGATCCATCCCCATCTTCTTCGCCCAATTTCATTCTCTGCTGTTATCTGCTCTGTTCTCTCCCAGAGTCTGATGTTGCTGATCTTCTCTGGCCAGTGGATTTTCAAAATTCTTCTAAAACAACTGTTCATGAAGGTCTGTACTCTGTTGACTGTGGTTTTTGTCAATCTCCAAGTCTCTGCTCCGTATAGGAGAACTGCTTTACAGGTAGAAAGTGACTCACTGCTTTTGTGTATAGACATACAAGTGATCGACTTAAATCACGAGTCATTAGTGAAGCGATGTGGTTTTCATATTTCGAATAAAGTTTGATTAGCTCGGCAGCCATGAAAGATTCAATATCCTCTGTCATGTATTGTTTTCCGAGATAAGCCTTTGACTTCCCCGAAACAACTACAGACAAAAGACGCTGTTTTTTGGAGTCTTTGTTCTCTACAACGTTGATATCATTTAGAAGAAGTAATTCGTCTTGGTTCATTTTATAATAAAAATTATTAATTTTTAAAACTATAATTAAACTTAAAACTAGGCGTTGCAAAATGAACACACTTACATAACCGATGGATTAATTAGCTCGGGGGTTAATTTTGCTTTAGTCATGAATGGCATTGGTTTTAAAAATCTTTATTTTACTGAAAAAATAAAGAAATCCTAGAAAAACGGGGTGTGTTATTAGATGAGCGATTTGTGGTCAAAAACAATGGAATTATGAGGTCTATAGAAATTGTCCATTTCCACTCATAGTTCCTTTCTCTGCTGTAGTATGTCAGGGCTGAATGGGTTATGAAGACAATATTATGCAGTCTACTTTCAAACGCTCTACTGCTACATTACTGCACATCATAACTCACATCTAATTAAAGATGCTTAAGGCGCCGCCGTAGGGATGGAAGCTGGAGCTTTGAAAGCCTGCTGCTACTAAGCGCTACTTTATGTGCAAACCTCCACCCGGCTATTAACTTCGGTGCATGTGAAATATTTCTGTTTCCATTTCACCGGCCCTACCGGGCCTTCTCTTAGTGTGCACAGGTTAATTGCACTACAATCTATTCCACTTATCAGGCATGGGAATTGTCCGCCTATAGGCAAATTTCCGCCGAAATGATTTGCTCAGCCGCCAAAAAAAAAAATATTGGGGTGCAAAAAGTAACTGAGCACCGGTCATTAGACGCTGCGAGGCATTCGTTCAAGTGATATGCCGCCCGCTGGAGTTACGCGTCACATATTGTGGCTTTAACGCAGTCGTTACTTTACCATGCACACGGGCAATACAACACTGAACGCACTGTCTACATGCTCGCTTCCCGTCTCGCGCACTGTACGTTTGGGGAAAATGGCGGTATCACGAGTTGTTGTAAATGGCGGTGAGAAAGGATATTGTTCAAGATAGAGTGTTGTTTAGTGTGCATCTGATCATGATCCGGTAAGCACCCCCCCCCCCCCCCCGTTTGATTTTTTGGCCGCCGAAATGAAGGACGACGCTACTACCTACTCCCCCCCCCCCCTCCCCCCGTCGTTTGATTTTTTTTTGTCCGCTGAAATTTTGAAATTTCACATTTTTTTCACTTTTCTAATTCCCATGCCCGACTTATAACAAGGTGGGATATAACAAAAATAATAATAACTATACTACAATCTATTCCACTTATAACAAGGTGAGATATGATAATAATAATAATTAAGGTATTTATAATGCGCTTATCTTATAATAATTATAACTCTAAGCGCGCACTCACAGCTCGCGCACGCTTTAGACGACTCACATACCACAAATACATAGCAACAGTCAGCTTGGGGTGGGGAATATAACAAAAATAATAATAACTACACCACAATCTATTCCGCTTATAACAAGTTGAGATATGGTCAAGAGTATGAGTCATGACTGGGTGTCCAATGGTAAAATCTACACCCTCCCTCACAAAACCTCCTACAAAATTATCAGAAGTGGTCAGATCAAACTAAGGCATACATCACTTTGTAGGGAAATGGATAAGCTTTCCAGTGATACTAATCTTTGGGTGACTACAGAAGAATTTAGGACATTATCACAGTTTTTTTTGACCAAATCTGAATTATAGCTTGAGAACAAAACGTGACACATTTTACACATGCTCCATGGAACTCAGATTTTCAAAGGCATGCTGCACTATGAAAAATCACTATTACTGTCACAAGATGTTTTCAATGTTGGCCTAAATTACCATTGAGTTAATGATTTTCTAGAGCAAGTTGCTTTTGCATAATTCACCATAATATAAGAGGCTGCTTGAACATAACTCGTGTTGTAAATTTTGTCAGCAGAAATCATACCACTATAACACATTTTGACAAAAGGTCAATTATTAAAACTTATGTGTTATTTTGTAGAGTAGAGTATGTACTTTTTTTATGATGAAAGGTTTGTGGTTCTTACATGGAAAATCAAATGATCCAGTTTTGAAGATTTGTACTCAGAATGGTGTAAATGTTGAGTTATGTTCAAACAGTTTAGGCACTTATTTATCTCTACTAATCTGTTGTTTTTGCTGAAGACAACTGGTGTAGTGATTTATATCAAGGTTTTGAAGAGGATGCATGGGTGATAGATGAAAGAAACCCTTTACGAGGTTTACAGTATGCGTCCAAATTTTGGGTGTAAATTGTTATGTTCAAGCAGTCCAGCAAACTTTATAGATATATATTATTTTCTTTTCACTTATTCTGCAATAAATCTATAGTAGGACTATACTTATTTAGACAAGACCTTGGTTGGCCCAAAAATATCTAATTGTGTTCAGTTGAAATAATTTTATTGTATTTTTTTCTGCGTGCTGGCGTGTAAATGTTATGTTCAAACCAGTATGCACATTTTTTGTTGTTGAATGGTAAATTTTGTTGCAAATCATATAGTAGATGATGCCAACACATAAAAATAGTTATGCACATGCTGGTACACAACACATTTGAAACTCTTTTCAAATTTTCCTCATGAACATAACTTGACACAACTTTGTGGGATGTAAAGTTACGTTCAAACATTTAACAACTAAAATCACAAAAATCACTTTATATAAAAAAAAAACTACCAATAGCTGAAAAGATGCCATTTACTTTTTTATAATAATAAAGCATGTAATACCTTCTAGGATAAACATTTCTTTGTTTTTTGTTTGTACATAACTTTACACCATCAGTACATCACATAAAAAAGTTACGAACAAACACCAATTTCATTTCTTTGGCCGTCCTGCAATAAAGTAGGTAAGATAGCCAGATAAATCTATAAAATATGAATTTCAAGACCTATAAAATTTTAGTGACTGCAAAACAAGATAATGTCACAGCTATTCCTCATGAACATAACTCCATGTCGTGTCATGTTACGTTCATGCAATGATGATTACATTTCCCGTTGTGCATTGAAATTTGTGCATTAACCTTTATGCATGCACTATTTTAATATTTATCATCACAAACAGCTTTCAAATCTGCATTTCATAACTCTGCACCTTTACTTTTGTGCTTTTTAAAATGGTCCTTTGTCATCATGTTATGTTCAAACACGCCATGTCATTATTTTTTACCTTTCTATTTCATGTTTTTGTCATGAAATCATGTTAGTGCAAAAGTCATTCTTCTTTTGTACACTAGAGGCAATCAACAAATTTCTAAATAATTCTACTTGTCAAGTTACAAGGCAATTGTGTGAATGTGACCGTGTAAAGTTATGTTCATGCATCCTGTTTTCTGTCTTTTTGCTACTGTTTATGTAATTATGATAGACTAACAAATGAAATTTTACCAGAACAGTATGCAGCCTGCTTATAGGTCAAAGCAGGCTCAATGATAGTGTGTTCTTTAGAGACTTCTCTTGAATAATCTTAAGATTTTTCCTGTGTGCAAGTCAGAAGGTGTAAAGTTATGTACAAACACTTCAAAAGTTGCTACAGCCCTCTTTGAAAATCACATAAACATCACTAGTTCTATATAATGGCTGTGCTTGTTAATGGGATTGGTATGCATACTTATTTTTTCCCAAGAGTTTGTGATTTGCCCTTGTGAGACCAAAAATATATTTGGTGAAGGTGTAAAGTTATGTTTAATCTTGTGAATGTAATTGAATTTGTGCCAAATCTCAGCTCAGTTTGTAAAAAATTACTTATTTTCTATTGGAATAGTTAACAGCAGATAAAAGTCATCTAGTGTAGTCATTTTTAGCTTACAGAAGCTGTATTTGATTGCATGAGATAAAAAATGAGAATAACATTGCAGTGAAGGTGTATTGAACAACTTTGTCAGTATTCAGAACTATGTAAATATTATTTTTTCAATTGGCTTTTGCACTTAAATTAAATTAGAGACTTGTTTCTGTGCATTTAGCATAATATTTTAAAATTAGTTCTCCAAGTAGAATTGAAAATTAGTGGCTTTTGGAAATTATGGCGTAAAGTTATGTTCAAACAGTTTTTATGGCGTAAAAGGTTGCATTTTCCACTAACACACTTTATTTATGAGCATACCATTTATTCTGGTTGGGGAACATACTTTGAAACATACAAATGCAAAAAATTGCTTACAGCTTGTGCTTGTTGTGAATTGTTAAATGTGTGACATTGTAAATGTTATGTTCAAACTTTAAACTTCAAAGTTCAATAACAACCAAACTGCAAATAACATAAAAATTGTACTTAGTGTCAATGTTTATGTATGCAAAGGTACATCAGATTTATATTACTTACTTACTTACGCCTGTCACCCCTACCCGGGTATAGGCCGTCGACGAGAGACCTCCAGCAACTCCTGTCCTGTGCTTCTCCTTCGATTCTACTTCAGGTGGTTCCCAGTCTCTTGATGTCTGCTTGGAGTTCTCGACGCCAGGAGTTTCTCGGCCTACCTCTTTTCCTCTTTCCCTGGGGGTTCCATGACAATGCCTGCCTAGTGATACTGGAAGCTGGCTTTCTCAGACTGTGACCGATCCATCCCCATCTTCTTCGCCCAATTTCATTCTCTGCTGTTATCTGCTCTGTTCTGTCCCAGAGTCTGACGTTGCTGATCTTCTCTGGCCAGTGGATTTTCAAAATTCTTCTAAGGCAACTGTTCATGAAGGTCTGTACTCTGTTGACTGTGGTTTTTGTCAATCTCCAAGTCTCTGCTCCATATAGGAGAACTGCTTTTACATTGGAGTTGAAGATCCGGACTTTGGTGTGTTGTGACAGCTCTCTGGAACTCCACACTTTTTTCAGCTGGAGAAAGGCTGCTCTGGCTTTACCGATTCGTGCTCTGACATCTGCATCAGTGCCGCCTTTTTTGTCTATGATGCTCCCGAGATAGGTGAAGGACTCCACCTCCTCCAACGGGGTGCCAGCAAGCAAGACTGGTTCCTCCCTGGTTGCATTCAGCCTCATTGTCTTTGTTTTTTGTTTGTGAATGGTGAGGCCCACTTGGGACGAGATGTCAGCAAGCCTCGTGGTCTTGTCCTGCATTTGTTGATGAGTGTGGGACAGTAATGCCAAGTCGTCTGCAAAATCGAGGTCGTCAAGCTGTGTCCACAGTGTCCACTGTATTCCACTTCGTCTGTGCTCTGTGGTCATCTTCATGACCCAGTCTATGGCCAGTAGGAAGAGGAACGGAGACAGCAGACACCCCTGCCTGACACCAGTTCTGACCTGGAGCTCCCTGGTGAACTGCCCTTCGTGGATCACGCGACATGTCATACCATCGTAGCTGCTCTTGATCAGGCGGACGAGCTTTATGGGTACACCGTAGTGTTGTAGGAGTTTCCACAGAGTCTCTCGGTCCACACTGTCAAATGCTTTCTCATAATCCACACACTAGTTGACGTACATCCCCTCTTTTTCTCTCCCACCTCCTTTCTCAATAACCACTCATCCTCTTCTCTCTATTCTCACTTTTACATACCATCATCACTTAACAACCATCCACCATCTATCATTACACACCTCATTTTTTACCCCCCCTTCTCACAACCAACACACCCCTTCACATCACCTCATAATCCTCCCAAACCATTTTACATCCCTCCCCTTATCAACCACATACTAATTCCCCCCAATCATCTTACTCCCCAAACAATTTCCTCAATCAACTTAACCCCCCCAACCCCCATCAATAAAAATTACTATATACTCTACTCTATAAATCATGGTGTAAATACAAAATAATAGATACAAATTAACCCTAAACCCTATCAACAGGAAACAAAGAGATAACACCCCACCAAAAATAGTGTTAAAAAAAAAACCAATAACAATATACCACAACTATATAAAAACATCACAACACATCCTCTCTCTCCAACACCCCCCCCCCCATCCCCAACCTCACACACTCTCTCTCTAAATTTAACAATCAAACCTCTTCACTATTTCATCCCACATTGTCCCCCCCCAACTGTATAAGACTCTATAAGATGAAACTCAAATAGTATTCCACATCCCCCAAACAACCCCCCACACTCTTAATCCAGATGAACAATACATACACAAAACATAGATATAATCTTCAACTCGCTCTCACTCTCTCACACACTCGGTCCCACTAAAAGCGCTAATAATCTTTGCCAATAAAGAGATATAGATACATCCTCCCTCCATTTAATTACTTACACTCACTACCTGCAACACTCTCGCTGCGCATCGCTAACATCGCTCTCGCTTAACACAACAGAGATAGATTAAATACACCACTTGAGAGAAAAAAATGTATAACCTCCAAACTCTCTCATATCAACTCATATTTTAGTAGAACTCTCTACACACCTAATGTTGTAATCCATTTTCTCTCAATAACACAATGTGTATTTCATTATTTGTCTGTATGTTATCAACATCGTGTGTCTAATTACATCCCCAATACATCCTATTCAATCCTACAATATCTATTTACCTTCTTCTTCATCTCACCCGTGAAATTCCCACCTATCCATTAACCCACAACTCCCCCCGCTTAACCAATACCCCTGAACTTCATAAAAACATTGCCCCTGCAGCCTTGTCCTTGTCCCCCTTCATCGTCCTCATTGCTTCCTTATTACTCTATTATGCCCCACTTTACTTCCCTTATACTTCCTTCCATTCCCACCTGCCAGCCCCGTTGCGGCTTCCCCCACCACCCCAGCTCATCCCCCTACCCCCCCCCTCCGCCCCCTGCCCTTACTTTGGCTTCTCTCGTGCCGGACTGTGAGGTCAATGTTGTTAAGGTAGAGTCCTGAAACTTTTTTTTTATTGTGTAGTCTCTTTAGTTTGCTAATTCTATCATCTTCAAGGTCTGTGTGACAGCCATGTCCTTGTGATGGTGTTTCCTAAAACCCTACAGTTTGGCTTTGCAGGTTGAGTTCAGGCTCTCTAATGCCTTCCACTGTGCTCTTTGGTGACGCCTCCATCTTCATTTACTAGCTCCTGTTAGCGCTGAAACGTTTGGACAGCACCAGTTTGAAACTCATCTCATAATCCAGTTTCTCTCAGGATGCCATACTTATATCGCTGTCTTCTTGTTGTCTCTGATCGTCTTTTCATTCTCAATATCAACAAATTTAATTAATTTTCACCTTCATTTTATTGTGTGTGTGTGTGTGTTCTCATTTAATCATCGCCACCTCACACCTACTCTACCAACAATACATCTAACTACAACAAAAACAATCACAATCCCTCAACTCATAGAACTCCTTCCACTCCTCCACCCTCGCTCTCACACCATCACCACACTATATCTACCATCGCTCATCGCGATCGCTCATCATCACACTCTCGCTCTCGCTCAGAGATAGAGAGAGAATTCACTCTACTCTGTAGAGAGAGTGTGTGTGTGTGTGTCTTTCTAGATCATCGTGTGAACAATTCTCACATTTTTAGATATCCACCCACCCCCACCCACCCACGCCACCTCACAACTTCTCGCTAGTGTGTTCCTCTATCACTCCCCTGTTGTCAATCGCACTGTGTGTTGCGCGCTGCATTCCCACTCACCGCCTCACACCTGCTCACCCCTATCACCTGAGAGATAGAAACCTGTTAAAATATTCCACCCCTATTTTTTCAATACCTCTTCAAACTCCTACACACTCTATAGAGAGTCCAGATCATAATATTCTCCTATCTTAGATGTTTTCTACTCTTGTCTTAAGTCGCTCCGCACAAGATTGTCACAACTTGCACTCTCAGGAGAGAGAACGCGCACTTATGATGTGTGTGTGTGTGCTTTGCTCATTCCTCGTACCCACTGTGTCAAGAAGAGTAGAGAGAGTATAGAGACTTTCTCAGGTTAAATCACAGAGAGAGAGAGATAGTAGAGACAAGCATTGTCGCACTTTTCTTCGCGCTCTCACTCTTCTAGATGATCTGCGCAGATGATTGATTGTATATTCTTGGCCAAGACGGACTGACGCACTATTAATCTGTGATCTCAGCACGTCTCTTTGTGCCACTGGTGCAGCATGAAAAGCTACTCCCTTATCTGTTATGGGCCCGGCACTTCATTCCCTCTTCATCGCTCACCTGAATACAGAATCATATCCCCCACATCACAGCCTTTTACGGCCCAGACATAGATCAGAGCCCATCTGGGCTTCACTGATACCTAGCAGGGAAAGGTTGTACTTCTTTTTGCATTTCCGCTGCTATCTTGGGCGGGCCTTGCCGCTCTGGTACATGGTCTTAACGTTCCATGTGACCATGGTTGTCATCCCTGATAGCAGAGAGGGGCCTCGGGGGGGGGGGTTTTCCTTTGATGGCTTCCGAAAGACTTCCGGGCTTTCACCAATGACGTCATAAGTCTTCTGGTAGAAGAACCTTCCTCTCCAGGGAAAGAAATTCAACTGTTAGTCTTTTCGTCGGCGTTTTTTTGTAGCTTATTTCCTTTTTTGATATGAGCTCGACGCAAGGTCTCGCGCGGAGTAAGCACCTTACCACGCATATATCTGAGATCTATCTTCATATAGAGAGAATGTCAGGAGTAATGAGTATTGTATATTGTTTATTGGCCTCTAATCGCTGTACGCTGTCCAAGTTATGAGTTTAGTACACTTTATATATGTAATCATTATCAATTAATGGAAATTTTCTTTATGTACTCTAGCAATAGGTTTGTGGTGGGGCTTTTTTTTTGGGTTATGTGGTGTCTCTAGATAACACCCACGCTCCCCTCTTCTAAAGATTCCCAGAGAGATGGATCACACGCGTTTTTATTTAATGTCGCCGAGTGGTTCACCCCTATAGAAACGCTCGCGCGCTCACACACCGTCCACGCATGCAGCGCGGACGCGCCTCCTGATTGCTACATATATATATAGATGACCCTAGATAAGCTGTGTTACAGGAATACTCACCCCCCCCCCCCCCCCCCCCCTGCCGTCACGCGCGTCTCTCTGGCTTCTTCTCTCTCTCCTGCTGCTGTGTGTGATTGCTCGCGCTCTAGCTCGCCTATTGGTGATTTAGGAAGCCCTCCGGCTCCCACACTCGATAGTTTCGAGGAGATTTATATGAAATATTAAAATTATTTTGCTTTTAAAAATGCAAGGTGCTTGTCACACCATTTGGACACCCAGTCGTACTCTTGACCATATAACAAAAATAATAATAACTACACCACAATCTATTCCGCTTATAACAAGTTGAGATAATATTATAACAAAAATAATAATAACTACACTACAGAATCTATTCCACTTATAACAAGGTGAGATATAACAAAAATAATAACTACACTACAATCTATTCCGCTTATAACAAGGTGGGATATAACAAGTCACAAATACATAACACATTTTGTAAGGCCCCAATAGCTATCTTTTCATGTAAATTACTTCACTTGTAACAAACTTTGGATATTTAACAAGAAGAAAAACTGGGACCCCTGGTGATTTCTTACATCCGTAGATTATTACAGTGTTTTCTTGTAATGACCAATAGCTGTAATTGTAATCACCAATTCCCAGTAATGGCCAATAGCTGTAATTGTAATCACCAGTTCCCTGTAATGGCCAATAGCTGTTAGTGTAATCAACAATTCAGGTGTAAGGCAAGCTTTAATTAACTCTTATCATTTGCAATACACCAGTGTGTGAAATACTTTTGACTAAAACAGTTCAACGTAGTGCCAAAATAACTTGGCGCCTCCAGGTGCCAAGCTATTCTGGCACCACCCTTGAACTAAAGCCATTGGTCTACATCCTTATCTGTAAATATTATAATGTAGCTTGCATATGGCAGTGTACAAATAAATGTAAAGCTTTTAGCCTCAGTTTGATATGGGCTAACCCATTCACTGGCAATGGACAGAGATTGTGCTTTTGAAATCCTTGTAAACTCAACTTTAAACTGTTTCCCATCCCTGAAAGAAACCTAGGATTTATTTTAACAGTTTTAGCAATAGACACAGATCCTCCTGAGCTCCTGCAACTGCGGTAAGTTAGTGCAACTGCAGGGGCTGATGAGGATCTATACCTTTTGCAGTTGGGTGGTGTTGACACAAATTGTCTGCGCAGTGAAGGGGATAAAGACTGTTTCTGTCTGTGTTGGTTATTGGCAGGTACTGTGGCACAATTGGAGAAATCAACTGAGCTAGTTTGAGACTTGTTAGGGTTTAACCCTTTTAGTCCTTGTGATGAAGCTCTATGCTCGTGCATAGTGCTCACACAGTAGGATTAGTACGGTACGGTTTTTGTTAACGAGTAGGATTAGTACGATACGGTTTTTGTTAACAAGTAGGATTAGTACGGTACGGGTTTCGTTAACGGTTTGTTTGCTGAAAGTCCGTGTGGCATTAGACGCACGTGAAATCGGTAAGACATGGTTAGCACGGAGTTTTGGTGAGTAATGTTTAGTGAGTTCTAGGCGGAAGCTGCGACTGTCAGAGGTCTAGTTTGGTTAGTGCGGGCTGTTTTGTTGTATGGAACGGTTGTGTTCGAGTTACCTAGCCCGCATTCCAAGACTCTGAAGCCTAGATTTCAGGTATGTTTCTATAAATGTAGTATTGATAGTTGTTTAGTTAAAGACAGTATGCGTGGTAAGATTAATGTGGTTGTATAGCGGTGTAAACACACAAAATGCAGCGCAAACCTGAGCAAACACAGGCGGTGACTCAGCTGAATCGAAGGAAGACAATGTACAGAATATTCTTCCGGAATATTTATATAACTCATTACTTGATGATGCTAAACAGCAATGCAACCACGTTAAATTGGCTTGAACCTGTCTGGAAATATGACGATTGCGTGTGGTCAAGGGGAAACAGCTGAAAGAAGAAAAAGATGTTTTCAATGCTCCACTACAAACTGGATGTGATGTATGGTGTCATGCACTTTGTGGTGTGTATTTGTTGTGCGCTGACGATTTGGGGTCACATGGAAGGAGTCAATGGATAGTACTCTGTGTACAGCGCTGAGTGATACTATTTTGTATGAGTACAATCTGTAAACGAGCTAAACCATCCTGATGTGCGCGCAGCCCGCATCAACAGTCTAAACAATACCAGCAGCTTCATGATGATACGCAAAAAAGGCTTCTCCTTTTGACGATATAAATGATTTGTGGCTTCTGACGAACATAAACAGGAAAATGACTTTATTAAACATAGAAATTCGCCCTCATGACTGTTTATGCCAAGCCCTGCCCCCACTCTTATTTCTGAATGGGACATGCAAGCTGAAACAGCAACAAATAACGCAGTAGGCCTAACAGTTGACACACCTAAACATTCACGTGCAGCTTACGTTAGTAGTGTCAACATGAGTGATCCGACACAGATGTGTCGTGACCTACCAGCCCAAATTACAACAGAAGACCTTTATGACATTTCCATCGATTCTAACGGAGAAACATCAGGAATGACGTCCATCGAACAGCTCCTTTCAGAGAGCGGATATGTCATGGGGGACGTGATATGTCATGGGGGACGTGAAGGCAGTTGTGGCTGGTTTGACAAACAAAATCAAACAGTCGCGTCTACGTCAAGTCAAAAGAAACACTGCGTTCAAGAACACAGTATTAGACACACGGGGTAGCAAGCGACAAATTTGTAGTTGGTTCATCAAGGTGTACGACGGTCAGATGTCTCAAGAAGATCGTGACACACTGTCATGTTTACGCAAGTGGGACGTATTGACACTGACCCATATAAAGAGTATTGTGACGTTTTGCTGGAAGACATGGTCTGTGTGTCACGTGCGGTACGATATTTCATGGGCTAACATGCGTGTTGTTAGATTGTAATATGTGTAGTTAATAATCACAGAATTTTGACAGTGTATGTGTGTGACTATGAGCCAAACTCAACATTTTCTCAAACATATGTATAAGTACCCAACGGAGAAAGAAACACGCTTAGAAAAGACGGGTACAACACAATTTATTAATATTTCGGGTAAATACCCTTTGTCAAAATAGACAAACAAACAAACAGAGAGATTAGCCGCTACTTATCTTCATTCTCAGAAAGAATGTGGCAACTTGTTGTTTGTCTGTTTTGACAAAGGATATTTACCCGAAATATTAATACATTGTGTTGCACCCGCCTTTTCTAAGCGTGTTTCTTTCTCCGTTTGGGTACTTCTTTGCATTTTACACGCTTGGTAGTCACCTTTTTGGTCTGGATTGATTTTTTTATATGTATAAGTGTCATGGTTTCCATGTCACGATCAGATTGTCTATGTTGTTAGACACGGTTCCTAATGTTGGGTTTTTTTTTTTTTTTGTAATCCCCCTCCCCCAACTCCCCCTTGTGTATGGGCTGAAAGCCTTGAACACAATAAAGAATCTGATATAAATGATTTGTCAGCAAGAGGCATAGATATAAGCCCCTGCAGCTGCACGGGCTGATGAGAGTCTATGCCTCTTGGTGTTGCCCTCTGTGCACTATACTGTGAAATAACCAAGGAGTGTGTTGTGAAAATGAAGTCACATACATAACTTTGCATTGAAACTTAAACCTATCTTGCTATGGGAGCCCGAGTGCCTGCCCTTCGAAGTCTATCTCGATATCTGTATAAAAACCATCAAAACAACAACTGTCATTACACTCGCTATTTTGAGTTTTTTAAGTTCGAGTGTTTAATAACCCTTGGGACTTTCTCGTTACAGACTGTGATAACGTTGCTTCAAGTAGTTATATTTTACAAGTCTTGTGCTTTACAAAACGAACATAAATGTACATAAAATCCGTACGTACATTTTAATTGTACGATATATCAATATGTATGAAGCGTATGAAGCTTTCGACATGTGCCGCGTATCTGTACGCCACGTTAATCTACCTGAAATTAAAATAATATATTTCAGCAGTTCGCTATTATAATGTTTTTGCAGCGATTCGAGAGTGTACTTTTATAAACAATGGCCTTTTAAAAAAAATATTGTGTGTCACCATATTGTTTCGAATATTGCATATTGTATCGCACCATGGTCGGGAATTGACCCATTTTCAGAAACAGTTTAAAACCTCCAGTGTGTGTGTGTCAGTGTGTGTGTGTGTGTGTGTGTGTGTGTGTGTGTGTGAGAGAGAGAGAGAGAGAGAGAGTGTGTGTTTGTGTGTGTGTGTGTGTGTGTGTGTGTGTGTGTGTGTAGACGAAAGAGCTAAAACGGGTGACTGTCTTTACCATCCTTATGGAAACTGGGTATGTGTATAATTCTGGGTTTCCAAGTCAGACACCCATTTTTTCTGAGGGTTGTTTCTGCATTGTCTTGCGGTAAAGATTCATAAAAAGTAAAAAAATCCGTTTTTCTCATTTTGGCATTAACACATGCACTTTTGTGTTTAACAGACACGCCGGTAGTGTGTTTGAAAACTTGTCCCTCCCAGCAATGTGTGTGTGTGATGTGCACACAGAACCCTGAAAATGAGCGTATATGTATTACATCACCCTTCTCAGCTAGCTATAAATAACTTCATAGCTGATATGGGTCAGGGGGGATATTTTGTTGTTTCAGGGAGTAAATTGTTTATGTTTCTACAGAATTAGGTTTGTTATTTGAGGGTGTGGTTGTTTTGTTAAAATAAGTGTTGAGTTGTAATGTACTTCCGGGGTGATGTGGAGAAAGGTCATGTCTAGTGGCAGATTTGAGATTCATGTATACGTTCACCAGGGACTTAGCCTATACGTTTTCTACGTTTGTTTCCATGTCAGATGAAGAATATTTGATCTGAAACGTCGTTCTTTGTTTCTATTTTAAAGGGTTTTTCGCCACTATCTTCTGTTTTAGTTTGACTTAGCCTATAATTATATTCGTGCGCCGGTTGCTAAGAAGTGAAGTGATTGTATGAGTACTATGAGTGCGCATTGTAAGAGAGGACGTTTAGACTTTGGGTGAGGCTGCTGTTGTCTTTTGTCCTGCCCGACCTTTTGGTTGAACCTGTTGCTTTATTTTGTAGGTTTGTCGGTGTTATCAATGCCGCATCTCCTTTTGGATTGTATGCACAAATTGATTGAATGGAAATGACGTCACAGAGTCGCTGTCGTTTCATGCGTCGTCTGCTACAGTCAGTCGTTTAGTGCAGTTAAAAGAGTGCAGGCTTGGATGGGCCATTTTCTGATGTAATAGTAAAGTATTATTTGTGTGAATGCTGTCCGTTTGAAGGAAGGTTGATTGATTGTACATTGCTTAACGTCCCGACAGCAACAAGACTTTCTCAGGACGTGCCTGCACTGCTAGTGACAAAAACTCAACAGAATATTGAATGTATGTCGCCAGCCGGTCCAATACGTTAAATAAAACCTACGACATGGGGCCTAAATAAAGCTAAGACCATTCAGCAACACACATCGAATATCAAGAGCCACAGGCAGCGCAGACAGTAGGGAGAGTTTAAAAAAGGAAAATGCAGGTGAATGGACCAAGGGTAGACAGAAACACATGCCCCCGGAATATAGAGAAAAACCAACCCTGTGGGGCTGACCAGGGTGCCCCTGGGAACTAAAAAGTCCCCCAGGGCAGACCCGTTTGGGGGTGTTTGAAGGAAGGACTGGAAAGTCGAGTGTTGAGCGAAGCCCGAGAGAAGGCGAGGATGGGAAAAATATCCAGCACTATACGTTGGAATAGATGCATATCAGTTACGACATGCTTGTAAATTAAAACACTTTTAACTCCACCCGGGTCTGCCCTGGGGGACTTGGGTGGGGTTAACTACTTTTTATTTCCCAGGGGCACCCTGGTCAGCCCCACAGGGTGGGTTTTTCTCTCTATTCTGGGGCATGTGTCTCTGTCGGCCCTTTGTCCATTCACCTGTATTTGCCTTTTTAAAACTCTCCCTACTGTCTGCACTGCCTGTAGCTCTTGATATTGGATGTGTGTTGCTAAATGGTCTTAGCTTTATGTAGGCCCCATGTGTTAGGTTTAGTTAATGTATTTGACCGGCTGGCGACATACATTCAATGTTCTGTTTAGTTGTTGTTTTTTCACAAGCAGTGCAGGCACGTCCTGAGAAAGCCTTGTTGCTGTCGGGACGTTAAGTAATGTACAATAAAACACTTTTAACATTAAGAAAAGTTGAGTTAAAAGAGGTTTTAAAACAGTTTTCATAAAAACTTTTGCCCGACACGCTTCTAAAAACAACATTTTCTTAGTTTTAAACCTTGTACCGCGCCATAAACGCCGCGATTGCTTTTCAGTCTTAGCTGTCCTATAGTGTGGAATGTGGGATTTTGCCAACTGGATCCATCTGGTGCACTCCAAATGAGTATTTGTGAGTGGTTTGACGTGCAACTCAGTGTGCGCCTCTGAAATGACCTACTGATTCCACTGATAATGAAACTCTTTCATTCATAAGAGCGCATTGAGCAGCTCTATAAACCAAAAGTGATGACCCCCTCCCCCCGCCCCCCCCCCCCGACCCCCCCACACACACACTTCTCCCCCCCCCAACCCCCTTACAACCCCACTCAAACAATCATAATAGTAAAATCAACCAAAGGTATCTTTAGTGAGGTATTTTCACTGTAATCCCAGTTTTGTGTCAGAGACACCCACTTTTTGGGTAAAAACCCATTTTTTTTCCATCCAGTGGCTCTGTTTCTAGAAAATGTCTATTTTATTTTAAGTTGTAGAGCTTAGTTATAAAAATGTGGTGAGTTCTAAACATTGGCATCAACTCCAGAGCCCTAGAATAAATAGAAATATGGGAACCCATTTTCACATAAAATGGTAGGTAACCCAGTCTGAGGGTTTTGTGTTCATGTGTGTGTGTGTGTGTGTGTGTGTGTGTGTGTGTTTGTTGGGGGTTGCGGGGAGGATAAGCAGGGGTTATAGTTTCGAAAACTAAAACAGGAGATTAATTTTGGGGTATTACGGGTTCATGACATTTTCAAATAGACGACGAGGATTTTTCTCGATCCACGAAAAAGGAAAATATGACAGTCAAGTATCACTCTTATAACCTATATCCCCCCTCACCCCCCCCCCCCTGTAAAAAATAGGTGTTTTTTGAGTGTATGTTCTACTGCCCTAGATACTAGGACAATGTTGCATATCATGTTATCGTTACGTTCCTGATAGCACATTCTACCCCGGGACCGAAATCCCTAAATTTTTAAGTTGCCCTCTGAAGGACTGTATGACAATTCTAGAGACAGATCGAACATGATAGTTCAAGGGTGTTGCCAGAATAGCTTGGCGCCGATGGGCGCCAAGCTATTCTGGCACCACCCTTCAACTGTCATGCTCGATCCATGTCTTGCTGTTGTGTGTCGGGACTGAATGAGTTAACAGTGTCTGTACCATGCTAGAGCTGTTTGAGACCAACACACTGCTTGTGCCGATGACAGTATCAAAATAGACGTAGGTTAACCCATACAGTTATTAATAGACGATTTCCGGGAAATAGATCAGGAACTGAACACGTTTGTATGAAAATACTAAATCGCACGTTTGATCGGGATTGTAATCCAGTTTTGTCGAAAGACTTGCAATTTTGACCTACTTCTGATTTCCGGAAATTGTCTGTAAATCATTGTATCACTTCATCTGTTTTAAAGTAGTGGTAGACGGTGCCCCTCTGCCAAGTAACTCATGTACAGTGAAGTAAGGGCGATATGGCCAACGGTCTTAGCTGGTCCGTGCACAGCCATGCCGCGGGATTGCTAAGGCCGATTTGGGCACAATGGGCTCAAGGTTTAAGATGACTTTGTTCAAGACGACTTTATTGTTGTTGCAGTGGACATTAATCATGCATAGCACAATATATGTCTTGCCACCTCAGGTGCTGCTCACATTCACTCACACGTTCATCCCACAATTGACAACTTGATAACAGCACTACAAAATTGACAATGACTCGGGGCGGGTGAAGCCCGTCGATAAGTCATTTTGCGGCCGGCGCTAGTGGTCTCATTCCGGCCTTGTTCCGACCCTAACCGCCCTGGTAAAATAGAATGCTAGGACAGTCCTATGTCGTCTGAACACAGACTTACATGTTCTTCAGTTAATATTTTTTATCTTGATAAACCCATTGCTTGAAATAAATTTGAAAACCGATAGTTCCAGGGTGGTGCCAGAATAGCTTGGCGACATGCAATTCTGGCACCGTACCGCCCTTGAACTAAATCTGTAATGTAACCTTAATAGGAAATAAGCAAATGTTACAAAAGCAGCCCCAGGATATAATGGGTTAAGTTCCTACTTGACAATTTGCAAGTACAGGCACGTAGTAATGATTTTCGAACCGAGACATTTTTTAGCTTCGAGTTTTGCCGAGAAGCCAGAACTGTATGTCTAATGTCAAAAGTCGAGGCTAAAAAATCATTACCACTCATTGTATAACGTATTTATCCCACTGTCGTGTGATGAGCCCTCATACGATGTTTCGCAGCTGCGATGTTAACCCTGTGCGTGTCAGTCGCTGCTTTTGTCGCGACTAAAACTGCTACAAACACGCAATCCCGCTCCATGCGGTTCAATTTACCGTCAAATGTGGCCCTGGTGTAAGTGTAGGGTTCCACTGACAAAGCGAGAACCCAGTCAGCAGTTTTGTGATTAAGGTCATCCCAGAGATGTTGAACTATTCGGTGAATGCATTCGTTCAGTCAGTTTCATGTATGGAATTAAAGAAATGAAATGTAACATCGTGCAAGGTTAGCTGCAAATGAAACCAAAGACTGCATCTTACAGCCAAGCAAACGCAATCGGCAAAGCAGAGGAGGAACCATACATCTCATTACTTTAATTCCATGCATACAACCGATTGAAAGAATGCAGTAATTTAGCATTTTCATCATTATAGCCAAACGACCATAATGATGAAAAAATGCTCTGTGACGAATATTTTCCAAATTTTTCTCTTATTTTATCAATAGGCCTATACCTTTAGACCGAGGCCTATACCTTTAGACATTGTCTCAAAATCATCCCGAAACGTAGGGCATGGTCGCTGAATCTTTGACACCACGGATGACAAATAGGCGACACAAATAACACACAGACAGAAAAGACAAATCACAATGCTAATACTGCTGATCGCGTGCGTGTTCCCAAGCCACTCTTAACCTCATTCACTGCCGAGGAAAAGGTGAACGCGACCCAACTGCAAGACATAGATCCTCGTGAACCCCCACAGTCGCGGGGGCTCATGAGGATCTATGGCTCTTGCTGCGACCAATTTGTATTCATGTTTCCTGAACGGTGTTGGCTTTAGGTCGTTAAATGCGCCAAGATTTATTTAAAAACAATAATGTATTTATAGTGTACATACAGTTGCAGTGAAGAGGATAAATACGTTAACTGAGCAGAATTTTTAAATACACAGTAAAACACACAAAAAAATGTTTATTACGTGCTAAGCCCCAAGGGTACAAGCCGCATGACAATGCGAACCTATAAACTCTCCTATTTGCATTTCTGACACTCCACCCGCATACTGCAGTCTAAATAGCGTCTATCGTTTTCTGAAAATCGGCGCACACAAGGAAGCAAATTGAAGCGAAGCCGGTACAGCATTACTTCAAACGACTTCACCGTGTATGGACAGGTTTTTGTACCAAGGTTCGCCGACAACTTCAAAAGGAACATGGAAGTGCTTGCAAAATCGTCAGTTTGCTGGGTGATTCTTGTGTGTTTGGTGGGAAGAACAAGCCAAGGTAATAACAGCTGACATAACAGCTTCTCTGACAGATTCCTCTAGTGTACGATGTACAAAAGTAAGGAGGATCATGATGAAGAACAGTAGTGCTTTTCACTGATAACGAAAGCTCTCTTTTGCTTGTATCGTGCGTGTGTGTGTGCGCGCGCGTGCATGCATTCGTGCGTGCGTGTGTATGTGTGTGAGTGTGTGTGTGTGTGCGTGTGTGTGCTTCAGTGCGTGCGTGCAAGTATGCACGCGAATGTGTGTATATGTGCGAGCTGTTACGTGTGCGTGCGCGCGTGCGCGGGTCTGTGTGTCTGTGTGTGTGAGTATGTGTGCATGTGTGCGTATGTGTGTGTGCGTGCGTGCATGTGTTTTTGTGCGTGCGTGCGCATGTGTGTGTGTGTGTGTGTGTGTGTGTGTGTGTGTGTGTGTGTGTGTGTGTGTGTGTGTGTGTGTGTGTGTGAAAATGTTATATATACGTATCTCAATGCACTCAGAAAACTATCAGCCGCTACAGTAGACCAATACCTTTTAACAGATACATTTTAAATAAAAGTTTGTGCAATGCCGAACTGCAAAAGGTATAGATCTTCATGAGCCCCCGCTGTCGCGGGTGCCCATCAGGCTCTATGCCCTTGCTTTAACCATGTTATGTCCAGGTTGCTTGGACGCCTTGGGATGTTTGACATTGAATTTACAATGATTTAAAAAACACGATCTGTTTTGCAATGATGGAATTAATCTCAAATAGAGTACCAGTCGTAATTACAACCCTCAACTTTCAAGTGTAAATGTATATAAAAAGACTCCTTTTTGTAATGTCTTGTCTTTTTCAGATGTTTTGATTGAGGGCTGCAATGATGATAAATGGGTTACCGTTCAAGAGTGGGCAACGGACCCTATAACATGCAGTGGGTTTTCTCATGCATCTGTCATTATTTGGTCAATACTAGCAAGTAATGGAAATTACATTTTTAGGGAATCTTGTAACAATACCATCTGCGACTATAAGAATGGAATTTTTATATCAACGAGTTCAAAAAATTCAAGTTTACTAACAATATATAAAGACCATAGAAAATATGGCAACCTTTGGGTAGGCTGCAAAGGTGGACAAGGTACGGAGTACAGATGCAAGATACTCGTTGAAAGTAAGTACGCTATGTTTCTCACACGCTTATATAACTCAAAGCTTTTTCTTGCGTTTCTCCGCCTGAAGACGCCTTGTCTTTTTCTGTGTTCGCACCAAGAAATGACTGTGGCGTATATCCATGCCAGTTAACCGATTCTGCGTATCGTTGATAGACCGTCAACATATTGGCACTGGGCATGGGGCGTGATTCTAAAAATGCTCACAAGCAAAAATCTATAATTAATGAATCTTTTTCTTCGTGTCGATCACTCTGTGCTGGACACATAAACATGTTGATCCTTTCATTACTTGCTTATGACACCAGATTGCCAGCCCAAGACAAATGCAAGGCATAAACATGACTTATCACATTCGCATAATGGATCGAGATCATCTTGCACTTTTGTGGCTTGAATTAACATGGGCTGTAGATTTGGTGCCATAAGGAAGTGATCAAGGGATTTAAACAGTTTTTGTTTACCGTACTAAAAATACGGTAGACTTTAGAATGGGTCTGGTCAGAGCGTGTTCCGTAGAATGCAAAGGACGTAACAGGTGGACGGGGCTCATGGTCTGACAAAGATGTAACAAGATAAACTTGACGTCACGTCTAGCCACTCTAACCTTGTTGTTGAACGTCGTTTTTGCGCGAAGCGCCGTATGTGCGTATATATGTATTTATGTATGTGAGTATGTATGTAAACACAAGAATCTCCGATATTACGTTATGCCCAAAATTGAGACTTGGCAAAATACTTTATTAAGTGGGTGGCTACGAGAGCCTCCAAGCATATTGTTGTAACCCCCACGATCCACATGCAGTACAATGTCTACACATGGACGGGGCACAACGGGTACTGGGCGGATTGAAGTAGATAAAGACAAGAAAACAAATACAAATACAATATATATATATATATATATATATATATATATATATATATATATATATATATATATATATATATATATATATATATATATATACACATAAATTGTTGTTTTCGGGAACATATGCCCACAACAGCTTTTTGAGAACATGCCTTTCCACTTCATGCAGAAATCTGGTATTTTGCAATTTCACCAAAAGACACATGCTGATGCCAAATATGACTTGAAATGTGAGAAAAATAATTTGTATATATATACGAGTAGATGTTAAGATTCCCAAATGCAACGTTCCCGAAAACTTTACCGTTATATATATATATTAAAGTTGTGTACATGTTTTTGGGATCCTGGCTATGTTTAGTAGGTTTGGCCATTGCCCATGATTTGCAACTTAAAATGTCAGGAAAAATATGACAAAAAAGCAAGTCTGTTAATCATTAATTTGCTTGCACCTTATTGGCAGTGTTGTAATTTATTAGTTATTCATCTTCTGCATTGTGAAGTGTGGAATGTATGGATGCTTACATTTGAGTTCATCTACAGTACTGAGCACCAAAAGGGGTCAGTGTGGTGCCATTCAGATTTCGATCAAAATAAGGCATGTAGTGACATTTCTGTTGTTGCAATGCATTAAGATAATGTTAATGTATAAATTTGTATATTTTGGGCTATCTGCTTGATGAATTTAATTGTGAACTGATAATAAAATGTTGAAAAAGTGGCCCAAAATGGCTTCCAAAAAGAGGAACGGTATCAGTGGGTGAACTCAGATGAAGATTGTGACTACATCGGTGCATCATTACAATAAATTATTTTTTTAATTTAGGCTTCATACATTGAAAAATCCGTGCTAAACTTTTTTTTTTCACTTTAGAACTGGATATTGACACACTTATGGACGAAAATTGGCGTTTCGGACACATAACGAAGTGTCCCACTGCAACGTAATTTTTCACTTTTCAGAAAGTCGGCAACAAGATAAGATCCGCTTGTCCACTATGTGCATCAACAAACTATACCCAAAATACTTCATTTTGCACTATAATAGTTTACAAATATTCGAAGGATTTGGATGCTGAGAATTTTTTTTATATCGCGGTGTCCCAAATGTCACGTCTGAAACGCAACCCAAAACAATCGCAGAAACTCATTCAAAATTCGCTTTCCGACCGGTTTGCTTGTGTTGTGGGAATTCCGACCACCATGTGTCTGAAACGCGTGCGCCTCATATGGTTTGAATCTCCAACTGTTACCAAGTATCTTGGACCATCTGCATTACAGGTTGGCATTTTATATTCTTTTATGTTCCATGCATCAATCTAAAGCATTATTATTTGCATGTTTGTATTTTTATAGGAGATAACAGTTTTTATAGACTGTACTTACGTTTACTCTCTGTGTCTCGTGGAACATCGGTAATGAATTTTGTGACATTTTCATCATTTTCAAACAAATCTGACACAGCACCAAAATTAATCTTGTTTGCAAGGACTATTATTATGCATTGTGTTCATCAATCGTGTAGTGATTTTTTTTCTAAATGCCTTAAAACCTAAAAAAAATTCTAAGTTAGGTGAAGTTTGTTTTGGATGTGTCATGGGACGTCACGATTGCATCGGAAACATGAACATGCAGACTTTTAGGATTGTGAAAAGACTAAATCATAAAAAAACTTTTTGTTTATATTTGACCAAACTTTTTCTTTCCTTCTTTAAATGATTGTTTTGATTTGAGGCCTGACTTGGCAGTTTTTAATGATACTTCTGTTCTTTATGTGTGCAGGAGTGGTTACAGAATATATTGACAAGGACACGCACCACATCAGATTTTTACATCCCCACACGACAAAGAAGACATTCTTTGTGTAGCCAGCAGTTGCTGATGAGCAGCTCATGTCCATGGACATGATAATAGCTAGAGTTGGTTCTGTTCCAACTTGCAACAGTATAAGGGAATGGAGGGTGGAGGGTTACGATTTTTGATGAGCTGTGTTTCTGCCAAAGCTTTTTTGAGTGCTTTTTTTCTTTAAATTTCTTATCTGGTTTTATTTTCTCTGATATTTACAATAAATGATGAACTGTATTCATTGGATCATTTTCATGTCAGTATGTATGTGTGAGACTGTTCATATTTACAGACACACCCAAAATCTTTTTTTGTTGTTTTTTTGTTTTGTTTTATTGTAATTCAATTTTCTAACACGTTCACTTATTTTATAAAAAGTTCAACTAAAGCATTCATTAATGCACACAAAACTGAACAAGTACATTGCAAATAAACATTCATCTTGTGTACACAAGCCTTGTACCTCTGCTCCACACCCTCAGACCCACACTTTCACAGTGCTCTCTAGTAAGCTGGTAAATATAGAAGCCAATCCTGATCAAACTGCCTACCATTACCATTAGTATTTGCAATATTTATCTGTATATAATTCGAGGGTTGCCCGGATAAACCTCGTATCTCACTTTTTTCCGAAAATGACTTTTTTACGTCATTCAACTCAGTTTCACTTCGAGATTGTGTTTGTGAAAGCAGACATAGAATAATGATTAAAATTAATTAGTTATTAATGAATAATTAAACCAAGTATAAAATTTCAATCAAAGTGGTGCCCGTATAACAACCGTAATTAGATATACATTGTTCGACGGCGGCAGATTCCCTGAAAAGTTGGCTGTATGAACATCGTATCTGGCACTGCTGGCTTTACGCGGGCCCGGCGGTTTATCACACTGCACTGAGCAGCAGTGCCTGTATGAAAGCCGTAATTGCTGTTGCTTTATTTACATCGGCACAGGAAAGGGCCCGACTGCTGCTGTCTGCGCGTTTAATCACAGTACGACAGTCTACGAGTTTTATGTAGAATGAAAATCACCATTTCTTGGTCTCAATCACAGTTAGAAGAAAGTATTTTGAAACTTGTAGGAGATGGGGAACGCTTTGAATCAGTCTGAAATTAAGAAATCCGTCTGTACTTGCAAATCTCTCCAACTCCTAACCCCCGCCCCCCCCCCCTCTCTCTCATGCTGTGTGTGTGTGAGTGTGTGTGTGTGTGTGTGTGTGTGTGTGTGTGTGTGTGTGTGTGTGTGTGTGTGTGTCTGTGTCTGTGTGTGTGTATGTGTGATCTAAGTTTTTCATTCAAAAAGCAGCTTTTTTGTTGAATAGAAAATAACATTATCAGTAATACTTAGAGATCTTTAGGTTCTGTGATTATTTGCTAGGTATGCAGGCACCCTAAACATGTTAACAGACACATCCTGAACAAATACCAGGGTAAAAAAACTAATGGGAATCTGGACTGTGTAGGAGATAAGACACTTGTCAACACATGTCACTCCTAACAGGACTTCAGTGCAGCTGTGGTCGCTTACTTATCACAGCGGAACTTTTCCCACCAGGAATTCTAGAAATATCCCAAGTATAACACAAGCACATAAAATTAAAACTGCCCATTTCATTGACTTTTCTCCCTCCCGAAAGATCGGCTTGCGTTGGCTACACCTTTTACCTTTTGTACTCGCCAAGATTCAGCAGATCTTCTTCTGGAAGGTAAGCAACCATTAGTGAAAATTATTCAGCAGTCTCTCTCTCTCTCTTTTCTTTCTTTCTCTCTCTCTTTTCTTTCTTTCTCTCTCTCTTTCTCTCTCTCTGTTTCTCTCTCTCTCTCTCTCTCTCTCTCTCTCTCTCTCTCTCTCTCTCACACACACACACACACACACACACACACACACACACACACACACACACACACACACACACACGATTAGTTTATAAGCTTTCTAAAAAAAATATGCGTTTGAGAAATTGATATTAGTATCTGTTACGTGAGCCTCGTCAGCTCAGTCATGAGCGCCGCTGCTGAGTAGAGGAGGGCGAGAGGGTAATGGGTTCGAACCCCACCCTGGTAGCTTGTTCAAATTGTCGGGTCATTACCTCGTTGTGGATAATGATAACTTAAGCCTGACTGGCAAACAATACTATCTGTTGCAACAATGCGTATAATGGATAGCAGTATCTTTAAAAACAAAACCATTCAAATGTGTCTTCATTTTCATAATGTAACTGTATCTGATCGGAATCAATATCATTTCTCTTGTAGATCAGTACCCGGTGTGAACATCATGGACCCGAGCAGTGCTGAAGACAGCGTATATCTCAATCTGGCGACATCTTTTGTCGCAGCAGCTGAGAGATCAGCGGATTACTTCAGCTCAACCGACAACGAGCAGCTGAGCAGCGTGATGGATGCATTTAATGAGTCTGATGATGAACCTCTGATTCGTGAACAAAAAACCGCTTTCAATACGTCTGATGATGAACCCTTCATTAAGAAACTGGCTTCACATTCAGACTTCAGCACATCAGATGACGAGCCCCTCATTTCGAAGCAAGTGCCTGATGCTGCCGATGATTCTGCAGACCCAACATTTCTGCCATCAGAAGAATCCGAGACATCACAACATGAATCTGACACCGTCGACAGCAGCTTCTCAGTCGAAGAAGCCCAACGGACCAGCAGAAAACGACGTCGAAAGACCAAACGACAGAGTGATATGATGAGGGCGCAAGCTGCAAGTTTAGCACACACAAAAGAAAGAGAGAAAAATGTTGCAGTACACCAAGCCCACCTGAACAACCTCTTATCAGCCAATGGATTGATTCAAACAGAAATATATCCTGATGGAAACTGTTTTTTCGAAGCCTCCGCCTTCCATTTAGATGAGATATCAGGGGAGGAACTGCGGAACTGTCTGTGTGAATACCTTGAGGACAATTATGGAACTTGCGTTCCCTTCATTGCTCCAGTAGACAGAGATGATGAAAATGACATATTCATGAGGTTCCTCTCGAATGTCAGTGAACTGCGACAGCCTGGGAAGTGGAGCAATGATGCCGCAGATCTTCTGCCACGGGTGTTGGCTGACTGGTCCCAGAGAGTTGTCCGTATCTACACAAGCAATTTGTTCAAATCTGTCCTAGACTTTATGCCGTCCTGCGGTAGCACCGCTGCCATAGCTTGTCAACAGGCGGAACCAATCACACTGGCCTTTATTGCTCACGAGCCGTCTCACTACGACACTTGCCACAGACCAGCCAGAAAGCAGACGCCAGGGCCTCAGGATGACGTCTGTATTCACTCTGACTGATAGCGAGGCTGAGGACTTCCAACCCACTCACCAGTCGACGCCAGACAGCAGACGCCAGGGCCTCAGGGTGACGTCTGTATTCATTCTGACTCTGATGGTGAGACTTCACTCCAACTCTAATGGTGAGAGTGAGGACGTCCAACCCACTCACCAGTCGACGCCAGACAGCAGACGCCAGGGCCTCAGGGTGACGTCTGTATTCACTCTGACTCTGATAGTGAGGCTGAGGATTTCCAACCCACTCACCAGTCGACGCCAGACAGCAGACACCAGGGCCTCAGGGTGACGTCTGTATTCACTCTGACTCTGATGGTGAGGCTGAGGACTTCCAACCCACTCACCAGTCGACGCCAAATGAAGACCACAATCTGACCGATGGGGAAAGCCTGGGGGAAGGGCTGAGTTTTCCTACCATGGACGACAGTGTGAACACCACCCCAACAAAACAGCAGTCAAAGGACAAAACAAATATCACACCCAGGAAACAAGGGTTCTTCCAAACGCCTCCTAAGAAAAATCTTTCCAGGAAGAAAAAATCTAAACCAGAAGCATGGAAACAAAACGTAAGAAAATCATTGCATTTGCAAGGGAAAGAGTATATATCTCAGGCTGGCAAGACTGTTCCTCCCAAACGTGTCCAGCAGACCGACTGTAGCAAGTGCAGATACGACTGCAATAATCGTATCTCAGAGGAGTATCGGCAAGACTTCTTTCAGACATTTTATGCCTTAGACACTTACGAACGCCAAAAAGACTTTGTTTGTGCTCATGTTAGAGAAAGAGAGACTGTCCGTATTTTGGGTGCAGACAATAAGCCAGTGCCCAAGAAACGCCAGAGATGCCGCACCTTGTTTTTTTTATTGTTGATGGTCAAGAGCGACGTGTCTGCAAGATGTTCTTTTTGGCGACACTGGCACTTGGTGAAGCCTATGTTGACCATGCTTTAAAGAATAGCACGAACGGAGCTTTCACTGGCAAGGAACGCCGAGGAAGTGGCAAGCCATACAACAAGGCCAGTGAAGAAGCTTTTGAAGGGGTAAGAAAACACATCGAGTCCTTCCCCGCTGTAGAGTCACATTATACCAGGAAAGACTCTCAACGCAAGTATCTACAGCCCGGATTGACGGTGAAAAAGATGCACGACCTGTACATACAGCAGTGCAAAGAGGAGGGCCGCCCGTCAACCAGTGTCAACAAAGAAATACAGACAGGTTTTTAACACTGAATATAACTTATCTTTTCATGCCCCCATAAAGGACCAGTGTGCGCTGTGTGCTGCTTTTTGCCATGAGGAAGACGAAAGAGCTGGTCATGGAAGATGACAAGAAGGCGTTTGAAAAACACCAGGAGAGAAAGAAGCAGGCACGCCTTGAGAAAGAGAATGACAAGGCAGAAGCCAAAGAAAATCGCCGAAAGCATGTGGTCACTGTGGATCTCCAGGCGGTCCTGCAAGCTCCTTGTGGCCTCGTCAGCCACTTATACTATAAAAGGAAACTCTCCGTGTATAACTTTACCATCTATTTACTAGCTGACGGGGAAGCCAAATGCTACACATGGGATGAGTCGGAAGGTAAAAGGGAAGCGTATGAGATCGCAACCTGCCTCTACTTTTACCTCAGCTCACTCCCAGACAGCGTTGAGGAGGTTACAATCTATTCAGACTGCTGTCCAGGCCAAAATCGGAATCAATACCTGGCAGCCGGTTTATCCCATGCTGTACAAAACATCGAAAGCATAAAGATCATAACCCACAAATACCTGGAAAGTGGGCATACGCAGATGGAATGCGACTCCATGCATGCAGCCATTACATTTGCAAAGAAAAGCACACCCATCTATATGCCCAGCGGCTGGGACATCATCCTAAGAATGGCCAGAAGGACGCGACCATATTCTGTTGTCCCAATCAAATACACAGAGATCCTTGACTTCAAAACACTAGCCGCCTCAACACTACGCAACACCAAGACTGACATCACTGGACAAAAAGTGAACTGGCTTAAAATAAAAGCATTTCACTTTGAGAAAGGCAAAGGAGATGAGATATTTTTCAAGACCTCCTTTGATCAGGTCGACTACCAGACCATCAAGGTCGCTTGAGGAAGGAAGAGAGGCCGTGCTGCCCCTATCAAAACTATACCACACCTGTACAGCCACAAACTTCCCATCTCCCAGGCCAAGAAATCTGACCTCTTGTCCCTGTGCTCGTCTGGGATCATTCCTGAGGAGCACCATGCGTTCTACAGAAGCCTTCCGGCCTCTTCAGCTACAGTAGATCGGCTCCCAAAGCCTGACGTCGATGAAGTGGACACCGACTCAGAGTGAACACAAGGCCAGGACAATCAACACTTCTGGAAGATGCGAACTGCGATCATACTCTTTTTTGGCAGAGGCTCTAAGGAACCGATCCGGCGTTATCCTTGAAAAAAATGATTATCAGAACCCCTGCAAAGCGCACAGAGTTTTGCCACTTTGTTGACGTCAGGCTGTTCTGATACAACAGCAGCTCCTGAACAATAATTAACATCTCGTGGATGACTCAGTGAAACTGGTGTGCTGAAACATCGGTGTCTCTTACTGGAAAATACATGTAGTATTTTTTTTTAAATCAGGAAATGCATCAATCGAAAATCAAACATCAAATTACGCACTTGATATAGGCAAGGGATACCATGTTAGCATAGTATTTGAGTCCCACCTGGGTCCAGGTCAGACCCTGGTGAGACCCACATGGAACGCGTTGATCCCAACCTGTCCCCATATTTGGTCCAAGTGAGATCCATACGGATCCCACTGACTTTGTTGACCGAGTACCGAAAAGAGATTTTAAGTGTGAAATGTTTCGTGGTTGCTACTAGAAAACAAAAGCCATTTTGTGACTTATTGATACATTGATGTGTAACTTGAATAGATTGACATGTGCGACTTGGATACCGTCATGCTGCATACACGAAGACACATCAGATTGCGGCACTGGCTTTCGGTCATGGTGATGACCAAGTGAGTTTTCCTCTTTTTTTGTACTTTGTATGGAGCGTTAAATTAAAAGAACTTAACTTTTCACTTGTCACAACAACCCATACTTAAGGACTGTAATATTCGGCAACCATTCTGTCGTGTCTTTTTCTCCGCCTCTCTCTTTGTTTCCTTTCCACACTATCATTTCGTGTGTGTCATTATCATTAATTCATAACGAAACACTCAACATTGCAAAGAGACCACTCTATAATTAAGTTATTGGAATACGAAGTAGAGGAAGAGCTTTTACGCCCGAACTTTATTAGCAGAGTTGAAAATAAATTTTAAAATGCGACTTTCAGACTCTACTAAGAGGTGATTCAGTCACTTTTTGTGACTTTTAAAAAAGACGTTACTGGTTGTACTTGCTTTCATTAGGTGTTGTTGGAAATTCTAGGCATGCACAGGCCTGTCTTAAGACCGCATATCCATATAATTGCTTTGCGCTGGCTGTTTATTCCAAAAAGTGCCGCCGCGACGAAACCATAGTTCTAGTTACGAGTTTTATTTAGGAACTAGAGCTGGCCACCTGCTAACCATTCCTGCTAGCGTCTCGAGTTACAACTGAAAGGCAGCCCTGTTCTGTGATGACATGCCATGTATTTGGCCTGTATAAACAGCGGAAATGCATTTACGAGGTTTATACGGACACTGTTCATTTAGAGTTTACAGTTCCTAGTACTACATAAATCCCGCATTTGCTACATATGTAATAAAGCATCAAATTATTTATAACATTAATGCTTGTGCAGTTAAACATTTACATGAAGATGCAGAGAAGAGAACAAAGTTTTGGTAGACACTAAATTTTTTGGCAATAAGAAAAAGAAAATATTTAATTTTAGATGTCAAACTTTCAAAAGGCTCTCCTGTAAAGTTAGCTGAAATGGAGATACGACGTTTATCCGGGCAACCCTCGAATCTATATTTTATGAGGTATCTTATGCTATCAATGACTGCATGTCCCCCAGAACGGAACAACCGGAAATGACGCCTAATAAGAAGTCAAAACAAGTGTTCTTTCATTCATGGTGTCCCGCGACATGTCTGAAACGTCATAACTAACAATTGTAATATTTAGGAGATGCAACTATTATAATTTTATTGTTTTTGGTTCCCATATTGTTTCACTTGTTTTATACCTTGCTTGTGCTCAACTACTGGAAAACACCTGTTCTTGCTTTTGTGGTGAAATGATTTGGTACGACGTTTCAGATGCTACGGTGTCCCAAGTTTTGACGCAGCTCTAACCTTTCGTTTAGGTGATTTATTTTCTAAAATCACCTCAAAAAGTATATTTACTCTTTGATTGAACATTACATGTTCACAAAATGGTGCATATTACATTTAATTAGAGTGGGTGCATTGCAGGTGTCCCTATGGTGCATCTGAAACGGGTATCATACCCCCCTCAGTCGATCCTCAATTGTGTCAACACAAAACAGATTATTTATTTTGTTTTTTCAATTTGTATTTAGACTTTTGTCAGACATGTCTAAAACAGGCATTGTTTCATCTGTAGCATTTTTTTAATTTTTCATCCTATTTTCCCACTTTTGGTGCTCAGTACTGTAGATGAACTCATTTGCAATACAGTTAGCACTTGTAGTTATTGTTTTAGAATAATGACATGTACTATGTACATTAAATTTTATTGTTTTTAAGCATGCACTCAAAACTAGCTGTGCTGTTTGTGTGATGAGTTTGAGTGTATAAAGAATATGGAAAACAAACTTTGTTTACTCTTGAACATCCTTTATTGCACAATAATCCAACAATACACGGTCAAAACTGATATACAATACAACACGTACACTGAGCTATCTCGTACACAACACTTAACGCTGCGTTTGGCAGGGCACCGCGAGCGGCGCACGTCATAGCTAGCAGTCGACACGAGTGAAATCCGAGAAGCAATGGTCATAAGTGCTATCGGCCTATGTACACAGAGGAACATCTGGTTCACTCTGTTACATTTTCCCATCGGCCTTAACAATACAGTGACCTTGCTGTTTAAATACCAAAACCATCAATCCCAAAACACAAATACAAGAACACATTGGGCCCAATGATGACGTAACATCAAAACACTTTATCAAACAGTACCATCCACATGGTAAACAACAAATATAGCACTATTGACCAAGGCTCTCTTGTCTACACTATTATACTGTAGACTTGGACTCACACAGTCATTTTCAAACTAAGTTATGCATAGCAGAAAACTGACATAGGATATTATCATTTGGAAAAATACCTATGCAGCAGACAAAGTTTGAAAATGAAATCAACTGCACAGCTGTTGTGTACTAGAAAGACACAGATGTACAGATGCCTTGATTTCCAATATTCATCTAAGACATCAAAATTCAAAGCATTGTACTACTCGAAAACACAGTACCGGTGCCTTGGATTCCAATCCATGACAAATCAAAATCTGATGCACTGTACTGACTAAAAATCCAATAATTTTAAATTAACCTATCACCTTAAGCAATCCTTCACCTAAGACAGTCTCTTTAAATAAAAAACAATAAGCCCAAAACAATTTACTCAATATTAATTTGTCCTATTTTCCTAACACTATTAAAGCATCCGATGCACTTGGAGGAATATTGAAGCTTGAATGTCTTGTGGGCATTTAAAGTTGCAGAGGCATACCTTTAAAGGCCCACTGGTCACACTCAAGCTGTCAAGGTTACTAAAAGTTTTAATGGTTTCTGCCGCAAGCGTGCAGACCGACGCAGAGGTGTAGGCGTTGCAGCGTGCACCTTGTTTGGTCTGACACTCTTGGGCTTAGCACGGCATGCAGTGTCACAAGTACTGGTACTGTGAGTCTTGCACGTTTGGTAAAAAAAAAAAGTCTGCCACGCGAGCAGCTGTACTTATAGAGGCAAGCTGCCGTCTCCGCGTCAGTACAAAGTCCACGCGTCGGTGCAGAGTGCCACAGAAAATCAAAAAGGCTGCTAAATCGCAAATATCACTCTGATAGGTTATAGTTAACCGAAAGACATATGCATTACAAAAACTATTACCTGGGCCAAATCTAACCATGTTAAATACTAAGCAATGGTGTTGTATTTTGGTTACAATACACGGTCAAAACTGATATACAATACAACACGTACACTGAGCTATCGCGTACACAACACTTAACGCTGCGTTTGGCAGGGCACCGCGAGCGGCGCACGTCATAGCTAGCAGTCGACACGAGTGAAATCCGAGAAGCAATGGTCATAAGTGCTATCGGCCTATGTACACAGAGGAACATCTGGTTCACTCTGTTACATTTTCCCATCGGCCTTAACAATACAGTGACCTCGCTGTTTAAATACCAAAACCATCAATCCCAAAACACAAATACAAGAACACATTGGGCCCAATGATGACGTAACATCAAAACACTTTATCAAACAGTACCATCCACATGGTAAACAACAAATATAGCACTATTGACCAAGGCTCTCTTGTCTACACTATTATACTGTAGACTTGGACTCACACAGTCATTTTCAAACTAAGTTATGCATAGCAGAAAACTGACATAGGATATTATCATTTGGAAAAATACCTATGCAGCAGACAAAGTTTGAAAATGAAATCAACTGCACAGCTGTTGTGTACTAGAAAGACACAGATGTACAGATGCCTTGATTTCCAATATTCATCTAAGACATCAAAATTCAAAGCATTGTACTACTCGAAAACACAGTACCGGTGCCTTGGATTCCAATCCATGACAAATCAAAATCTGATGCACTGTACTGACTAAAAATCCAATAATTTTAAATTAACCTATCACCTTAAGCAATCCTTCACCTAAGACAGTCTCTTTAAATAAAAAACAATAAGCCCAAAACAATTTACTCAATATTAATTTGTCCTATTTTCCTAACACTATTAAAGCATCCGATGCACTTGGAGGAATATTGAAGCTTGAATGTCTTGTGGGCATTTAAAGTTGCAGAGGCATACCTTTAAAGGCCCACTGGTCACACTCAAGCTGTCAAGGTTACTAAAAGTTTTAATGGTTTCTGCCGCAAGCGTGCAGACCGACGCAGAGGTGTAGGCGTTGCAGCGTGCACCTTGTTTGGTCTGACACTCTTGGGCTTAGCACGGCATGCAGTGTCACAAGTACTGGTACTGTGAGTCTTGCACGTTTGGTAAAAAAAAAAAGTCTGCCACGCGAGCAGCTGTACTTATAGAGGCAAGCTGCCGTCTCCGCGTCAGTACAAAGTCCACGCGTCGGTGCAGAGTGCCACAGAAAATCAAAAAGGCTGCTAAATCGCAAATATCACTCTGATAGGTTATAGTTAACCGAAAGACATATGCATTACAAAAACTATTACCTGGGCCAAATCTAACCATGTTAAATACTAAGCAATGGTGTTGTATTTTGGTTACAATACACGGTCAAAACTGATATACAATACAACACGTACACTGAGCTATCGCGTACACAACACTTAACGCTGCGTTTGGCAGGGCACCGCGAGCGGCGCACGTCATAGCTAGCAGTCGACACGAGTGAAATCCGAGAAGCAATGGTCATAAGTGCTATCGGCCTATGTACACAGAGGAACATCTGGTTCACTCTGTTACATTTTCCCATCGGCCTTAACAATACAGTGACCTCGCTGTTTAAATACCAAAACCATCAATCCCAAAACACAAATACAAGAACACATTGGGCCCAATGATGATGTAACATCAAAACACTTTATCAAACAGTACCATCCACATGGTAAACCACAAATATAGCACTATTGACCAAGGCTCTCTTGTCTACACTATTATACTGTAGACTTGGACTCACACAGTCATTTTCAAACTAAGTTATGCATAGCAGAAAACTGACATAGGATATTATCATTTGGAAAAATACCTATGCAGCAGACAAAGTTTGAAAATGAAATCAACTGCACAGCTGTTGTGTACTAGAAAGACACAGATGTACAGATGCCTTGATTTCCAATATTCATCTAAGACATCAAAATTCAAAGCATTGTACTACTCGAAAACACAGTACCGGTGCCTTGGATTCCAATCCATGACAAATCAAAATCTGATGCACTGTACTGACTAAAAATCCAATAATTTTAAATTAACCTATCACCTTAAGCAATCCTTCACCTAAGACAGTCTCTTTAAATAAAAAACAATAAGCCCAAAACAATTTACTCAATATTAATTTGTCCTATTTTCCTAACACTATTAAAGCATCCGATGCACTTGGAGGAATATTGAAGCTTGAATGTCTTGTGGGCATTTAAAGTTGCAGAGGCATACCTTTAAAGGCCCACTGGTCACACTCAAGCTGTCAAGGTTACTAAAAGTTTTAATGGTTTCTGCCGCAAGCGTGCAGACTGACGCAGAGGTGTAGGCGTTGCAGCGTGCACCTTGTTTGGTCTGACACTCTTGGGCTTAGCACGGCATGCAGTGTCACAAGTACTGGTACTGTGAGTCTTGCACGTTTGGTAAAAAAAAAAAGTCTGCCACGCGAGCAGCTGTACTTATAGAGGCAAGCTGCCGTCTCCGCGTCAGTACAAAGTCCACGCGTCGGTGCAGAGTGCCACAGAAAATCAAAAAGGCTGCTAAATCGCAAATATCACTCTGATAGGTTATAGTTAACCGAAAGACATATGCATTACAAAAACTATTACCTGGGCCAAATCTAACCATGTTAAATACTAAGCAATGATGTTGTATTTTGGTTACAATACACGGTCAAAACTGATATACAATACAACACGTACACTGAGCTATCGCGTACACAACACTTAACGCTGCGTTTGGCAGGGCACCGCGAGCGGCGCACGTCATAGCTAGCAGTCGACACGAGTGAAATCCGAGAAGCAATGGTCATAAGTGCTATCGGCCTATGTACACAGAGGAACATCTGGTTCACTCTGTTACATTTTCCCATCGGCCTTAACAATACAGTGACCTCGCTGTTTAAATACCAAAACCATCGCGTACACAACACTTAACGCTGCGTTTGGCAGGGCACCGCGAGCGGCGCACGTCATAGCTAGCAGTCGACACGAGTGAAATCCGAGAAGCAATGGTCATAAGTGCTATCGGCCTATGTACACAGAGGAACATCGGGTTCACTCTGTTACACATGCACCAACACATGAGCAGAATTTGGAAAACTATGATAAATGTATAACAAATTTTAATTTGTGTCACCGTAAAGTGCGGATTCTTAGTAACTGTTTCAAAAACCAAAATTAACCTGGTATACGCAATCTGACTTCCATTCCAAATTCTGTATACTGACTAAAGTTTCAGGTTAGTGCTGAAAAAGTAAGACAAGAGCAGAGGCTTTTCAGTGCAAGATACCAACATGCCAAAAAACAAAAGACAACTTCATTTACTCTTTAGCACCCAGCTGCTTAACAAATATTCATAAAATATAGTAGTTATAATGATTTAACACCAAGCAGGTGACAGAAGCTACACCATGGCAGTATTATGTCCATTATAATATAATAATAATAATGAGTATTTATATAGCGCTTAATCTTACTCAAAAGCTCTAAGCGCTTTACAATCTGTACACAAAAATAAAAATACAATGACATATGCACATAACAAACAAAGCACAATGCCCGAACACACCACTTTTACAATAAACTAAACAACAATACATACATAATAATTTATATTCTAATTAACATTCAGTCTAAACAAGGAGGATTGCAGAACTACAACTAAGGCATCAAACACTGGCAGTTATTCAAAGTAAAGCTTGAAGAGGTGAGTTTTCAACGACCTCTTGAAGTCAGAGACAGACTCACTGTTTCTGACCTCAAGAGGAAGTGTATTCCATAACACTGGGGCTTGATAAACAAAAGTGCGCTGACCAAATGTTTTAGTTTGGACACAAGGTACACACAACTTCCGTTTATCAGAAGAGGAGCGGAGCTCACGAGAGGGTGTATACACATGCAGCAAAGAGGACAAGTATTCTGGGCTGGTGCCTGAAAGGCAGTTAAAACAGATTGACATAACTTTGTATTGAATACGTGAGGACACAGGTAGCCAGTGAAGGGACTTCAAGATGGGTGTGACATGCTCAGTCTTACGGACTCTCACAACAAGCCGGGCTGCATTGTTCTGAATTTTTTGGAGGCGATCAATGAGATACTGAGGGCAGCCACAAAGCAAAGAGTTACAATAATCTAGCTTGGACAGCACAAATGCACAAACTAGTGTTTTAGTGGCTTCCACGGTCAGCAGGTGACGAACTGAACTAATACGACAAAGTTCCAGATAAGCGGATCTACACACTGCACTGACATGCTGTGACATAGATAACTCGCTGTCAAGTGTAACACCCAGGTTTCTCACACTCGCAGAGAAGCCAATGAGTGTTCCATCCACAGACAATGATGACGGTAAAGGCAGGGACGAAGATAATCTTGGATTAGCTACCAACATTGCTTCAGTTTTGCCATCATTTAACATCAGTTTGTTGGTGGTCATCCATGATTTGACATGGTCAATGCACTGGCTTATACTTTGGACGGCATTCACAGCTCGCTCGACAGTATCACTTTTGTACATCTGCGTATCATCTGCAAATGCATGATGGGAAATGGAGCGACTACAAATCAGGTCGGACAGGGGCTGAACATACAGTAAGAACAATACAGGTCCTAGGACCGAGCCCTGGGGTACACCAAACCGAAGAGGTGATGGCTCAGAACGACAGCCGTCGACAGAAACAATCTGGGATCGTTCAGTCAGGTATGAACTAAACCATGCCAAGACTGTGCCTTCAATGCCAAATACAGATTGAAGACGGCACAGCAAAATTTCATGGTCAATAGTGTCGAACGCACTGGACAGGTCCAGCAAACCAAGGACTGTGATCTTACGCTCGTCCAAAGCACAAAGCAGGTCATTGAATATCTTCAGCAAAGCTGTTTCAGTGCTACGATGGGGACGATATGCAGACTGAAATACACTGAACAGACTATTAGAGTTGACATGCTTTAAAGTTTGAACAAGGACAATTTTCTCAAGAATCTTTGATAGAAATGTAAGATTGGAAACTGGGCGATAGTTTTTCAGTACATTTGGGTCTAAAGATGGTTTCTTCAATAGGGGTTTTACAAGTGCAGTCTTGAAGCTTTCAGGAAAAATACCAGTGGAGAGAGAGTTGTTGATGACTTGTGTAATGGCAGGCAACACTTCATCCAGGCACTCGTACAACAAGGGAGTGGGTATGGGGTCTAACTCACAAGTTTTGGGGGCAGTGTTTGTGATCACTTTTCTGACCTCATCCTCTAGCACAGGTTCGAAGGCTGAGAGAGGTTCTCCACTAAAGCGTTTTTCGGTGAACAAAACTGAAGTGGGCATGAGATCCAGAGAATCACGAATTTCGCGGACCTTATCAACGAAGTAATCTGCAAAAAGCTGAGGCAGCTGGCACGGGGGAAATGTAGTGGGAAGAGGTGATGGAGTCTTCTTCACCATATCACAGTTGTTGCTTGTTTACACGCAGGACTTGTGAAACCAGAAACATAAACAGTTCATCAGCCAGTGGCATGACCCTTGATCTGTTCGTCACTGCTACATCCTCTGTAACATATTTATAATATGGCTGCCTCATACTTGCTGCACTTGTCTCAATGTAGTCAAAGAGTACTTTAAAAGTTGTGTATCAAATAGGTAGTCATCACTGGAAAATCGACTGATCCCCAAACCGCTCCAACTGTAGTCGCGTCACCTGGGCCTGGGCTGCAAGAAGCTGCTGCTGTAGCTCCGTGATGCAGTCATTTAGGAGGCTCAAATCTTTCTCCGCAGGAAGCACGCAAAGATCAGCTGGTAGTGGTTGAACATTCATCCTGTGGTGCAGATGCAGCTGCTACTGGGCGAGTGCTGTGGTCTTCAAGTACATCACTGCTGCTGGATCCACTGTTATCCTCGAAATCTGGTCTTGCCTTCAGCTTCCTGGAAAAAAGGGTGCATAATAATAAATCACGGCTGTTTCAGTCTGGCCACTTAGTTTTTTCCAGGCAAGCCGAGAAACTGGGTCACAAGTCGTGCGCACGGGCTGCAAGTGGCCACTTCTAGCGCTGGGCCAAACAGCCGTGAAATATATAGTGCAAAATACCTGCAGTGCAGGCTTTTAAGCCCTGTACAGTCTGAGACAAAATGACCAAACTGGACAAAACTCATCAGACAGCAGCAAAAAAATCTACACATGACAAAATACAGATTCAAAATTGACAGCACCTGAACACATCCAATCCTCGAAAAACCAGCCATCGTGACCATATGAACGGGCAGGGGGATCTTCATACTGTTACAGTGAGACAGTTAAGAGACTGGAATGTGGCGAAACAGAGTGGTATGACTGGAAAAGATGTGTTTTTGAGCTGATGTAGCACCATTAGTGCTGCATACCCACAACCCCCTTCTCTCCATGCCAGTAAAGCAACTTTGCCTGGACTGCAGCTTATGATAGTAAAATAGTATTGGAAGACATTTTAACTGTAAACCACACAGTTTCCTGACATCAACATATTCCTGTATTTATGTGAAGACTGCGCTACTGAATCATGAAATGTGAACTGTCAGTCTGAAACATGTACTTACTTATTGGCACGTTTTAGCGGCGACAGAACTGGATGCTTCACTGGTGGTTTTCGGGTTTGAGTCTGTTTCCAGGTAAACACGCTTGGAACGGCATCAGGTTTTAACTTTCTTTTAAGCAGTGTCCACACATAATCAGTTGGAACTGGAAGAAAATGAAGACAACACACAACTGTGTGCTGTGTGATCTGGGGAAGAAAAATTTCATAGTTATAAATACTACCACTCAAAGTTCAACGCTGGACACTAGCCTCTGAATTCTCTTGTACAAAACGAAAGACTCGTTCCAGCGTGTTTTGAACCCATTGTACGTACTCTATGGGACATTCAGACGCATCTCTACTAGGGAACACACCAAGTTCGACTGTCAATGGGAGATTGACTTCTCTACCAAAAACAATTAAATTGGGCGTACACCCGGTTGAATGGTGGACAGAAGCTCTATATGCCATCATGATCAGGTCGAGGTGATCGCTCCAATCATAACGGTTCTCGTTTACATATGCTGAGAGCATCTGTTGGATGGTATATATATAGAGCTTCTGTCCACCATTCAGTTCAGTTTTAGTTCAGTTCTAATTCACCTAAATAGGGCTTAGGCTGTGTTAGGACGACGCGTAGGTTTTATTGGTAAGTGCGTATAGGTGTTAGGCCTAGGAGCTAGGTTCGCTAGGAATCGTATTCATCGTTGTAGGTGTCAGGCATAGGAGATAGGTTTGCTAGGTATCGTGTCGGAAGGTATAGGTGTTAGGCCTAAGGTGTTTAAGGTTATTAGCACTTGCACTGGTTTGACTAATTTTGATTATGTTGTTTGTTTTATTATGAATGCTTTTCTGGTACAAATAAATCTTGGAACTTTACTTCTATTTTATGATGCTCAGCGGCTAGAGTGAGAGCGAGACTGAGACTGTGCGTGTGTACGTGCGAGAAGTTTGTGTGTGTGTACGTCCGTGCATGTATGACGGTGTGACTGATTGTGCGAGCGCACGTTACTAGCAGCTCAGTAGGAACGATAACAACAAGTCCAGTCAAAATAGGGTTTTTCTGGATACTGTGGTCGGTCCATTGCGCAAGCAACTTTGGCTTTTTGAACACAACGCGAGGCAAGAGTAAACACTGACAGATTTTGTGCGCATGCGGGACCAGAGTAGACTTATAGTCTATTCTCCACAGCAATCTCCAGTCCTTCCCTAGACCACAAAAGAAATTCAGACTTAAACTCTGTAGGCACTTGAGTACTGTATCAGATGGGCAGTTTTTGTCTATCTGATAAACTATTTAAGTCGTCTACACCCAGTCACTGAGTCCGGTTACACCTATTCAAACCACATGGAACGATTGAGTAGTTTGTGCAGGAGTTGCCGTGCAGAGCGAGCAAAAGGCAAAGGAAAGACGGACTATAACACTTTAAACTGTGTGTTGATTATGTAGACGATCTTTCTGCTTTTCATGGCATTGACAGAGCTGAGCGCAATCTGTTACGGCTGTGCAACTATAGTCGCACTATTCTTGTCACTGTTTTACGCGAGCACGCTCTCTGTGTAGACGCTCAGCACTGACAGTGTGCCACGCGGGATACATTTTAATGGTACCAGTCATTTACGGCGTGTTGTTTAAGCTGTACTGAACGTATCTTGTATTTAAGACATACACTTAAAAGCTAAGAAAATAAGCTTTCTGTAGACACTAGACATGCTTAGGAAAATGAAGATGAGCAATGCATGCAACGGACTAGAAGACAGGCAACCGGCGCCCAGTTTACCGTGAAGACAACGTAAATCGGTTGCAAATGACACGTCTTTCAACTGTTCTAACTCATGCAAAGTACTTTTGCAAAAATTATGGTTCAGGCCAGCGATCATCGTATACAGCCACTACGCTATGCACTACTCAAAATGTCAGATAGATTTACCTTGCGATCTCAGTGGGTCCTGAAATGGGATGATGCGTCATTGGTAAAATCCAGTGTTATACCTGTAGCCATTGTATACATAGCCTCGCTTTTGATGCGTGACATTCAGTCCAATATTAAACAGAGCTGGGCACGGAGTTTAGTATTTGGCATCATTTATAACACTTTAAACTGTGTGTTGATTATGTAGACGATCTTTCTGCTTTTCATGGCATTGACAGAGCTGAGCGCAATCTGTTACGGCTGTGCAACTATAGTCACGCTATTCTTGTCACTGTTTTACGCGAGCACGCTCTCTGTGTAGTGTACACGCTCAGGACTGACAGTGTGCCACGCGGGATACATTTTAATGGTACCGGTCATTTACGGCGTGTTGTTTAAGCTGTACTGAACGTATCTTGTATTTAAGACATACACTTAAAAGCTAAGAAAATAAGCTTTCTGTAGACACTAGACATGCTTAGGAAAATGAAGATGAGCAATGCATGCAACAGACTAGAAGACAGGCAACCGGCGCCCAGTTTACCGTGAAGACAACGTAAATCGGTTGCAAATGAAACGTCTTTCAACTGTTCTAACTCATGCAAAGTACTTTTGCGAAAATTATGGTTCAGGCCAGCGATCATCGTATACAGCCACTACGCTATGCACTACTCAAAATGTCAGATAGATTTACCTTGCGATCTCAGTGGGTCCTGAAATGGGATGATGCGTCATTGGTAAAATCCAGTGTTATACCTGTAGCCATTGTATACATAGCCTCGCTTAAACAGAGCTGGGCACGGAGTTTAGTATTTGGCATCATTTATATTTGTTTCTCTTCTTCTTTTAATTTTGTACTGTGGTAATTGTGTAAAAAGTGATAAATTAGAATCAAGAGCTGCACTGAGCATGGATGAGACTTAGTCGCACTTTTAGTTTCGTATCAAGACGAAAGCTCCTCTGCTACACCGAAGCCATACAGTATAGGTCAGTGGTTGTAGACCAGGGGAAGTAACCTGTCGAAAAATTTTTGGTATCTGGGAACATTGTTTTTTTCCCTTTATTTTCATCGCCTGAATCAGATTGAGTGAAAAAAACCTTGGGTTGGATAAGGGAACTTTTCAATGTCCCCATATCCAGAGCATGTTCCCAGATTCACGCTCATAGGCATGCGATTGTCCCCAGATACCATACATTATAAGAGTATATATATATATATATATATATATATATATACTCTTGAAATGCATGGTATCTGGGGACAACCGCATGCCTGTGAGCATGAATCTGGGAACATGCTCTGGATCTGGGAACATTGAAATGTTCTCATATCCAACCCAAGGTTTTTTCCACTGAATATGATTCAGGCAATGAAAATAAAGGGAAAAAACAATGTTCCCAAATACCAAAAATTTTTCGACAGGTTACTTCCCTTGGTCTAGGGCTGTGGATGGTGCCTGGTGCCTGGAGCAAACGAGCTCTCAAGTCTTGATACGAAACTAAATGTGCACCGAAGTCTCATCCATGCTCAGTGCAGCTCTTGATTCTAATTTATCACTTTTTACACAATTACCACAGTACAAAATTCAAAGAAGAAGAAAAACAAATATAAATGATGCCAAATACTAAACTCCGTGCCCAGCTCTGTTTAATATTGGACTGAATGTCACGCATCGAAAGCGAGGCTATCTATACAATGGAAGAAGCAGTGGATGAGCAGATCAAAACACCATTGCTGTGTTCCTGTGTGCATGTCAAATAGGGCACAGAATAATGAAATCATGAAACTTTCTTTTCATACTTTTCCTAAAGCAACCGAAACTCAACAGAGGAAAGAGTGGTTGACCCGAATTCGTCGCGACGAAGGACGAGACTTCAAGGTAGGTCTTTACGTTGTTTACTCTCAGTTTTACTAATGACTATTTATTGCACAAAAACAACAGAATTGAACAATGACTTTGACGGCTGTTGAGTTCCTGACAGGGTAAAGTCTAGAAATGTATGTGAGCCGTCCAGTTGTTATTTTCTTAGGTCTTCAAGAAACAACTAGCCACAGATGGAAACAACGAACATTCAGACTGTGCAAACTGCAATGCATCATGATGTACTTTACAATTTGCATCTGTAATGTTTTCTACGAATCCAAAACTAACCAAATTGTTTGTTTGTATTCAAACATTGAACTTTGAGTGGTAGTATTTATAACTATGAAAATTTTCTTCCCCAGATCACACAGCGCACAGTTGTGTGTTGTCTCCATTTTCTTCCAGTTCCAACCGATTATGTGTGGACCAGAAAAGAAAGTTAAAACCTGATGCCGTTCCAAGCGTGTTTACCTGGAAACAGACTCAAACCCGAAAACCACCAGTAAAGCATCCAGTTCTGTCGCCGCTAAAACGTGCCAATAAGTAAGTACATGTTTCAGACTGACAGTTCACATTTCATGATTCAGTAGAGCAGTCTTCACATAAATACAGGAATATGTTGATGTCAGCAAACTGTGTGGTTTACAGTTAAAATGTCTTCCAATACTATTTTACTATCATAAGCTGCAGTCCAGGCAAAGTTGCTTTAGAGTCAAATGTGAACTGGCATGGAGAGAAGGGGGTTGTGGGTATGCAGCACTAATGGTGCTACATCAGCTCAAAAACACATCTTTTCCAGTCATACCACTCTGTTTCGCCACATTCCAGTCTCTTAACTGTCTCACTGTAACAGTATGAAGACCCCCTGCCCGTTCATATGGTCACGATGGCTGGTTTTTCGAGGATTGGATGTGTTCAGGTGCTGTCAATTTTGAATCTGTATTTTGTCATGTGTATTTTTTGTTGCTGCTGTCTGATGAGTTTTGTCCAGTTTGGTCATTTTGTCTCAGACTGTACAGGGCTTAAAAGCCTGCACTGCAGGTATTTTGCACTATATATTTCACGGCTGTTTGGCCCAGCGCTAGAAGTGGCCACTTAGTTTTTTCCAGGCGGGCCGAGAAACTGGGTCACAAGTCGTGCGCGCGCGCTGCCTCAGCCAGTCTCTCAGCTGTCAGGCTAGCTGATAAGCGGGCTTCCTGCTAGGCGCAGTACAGCAGGGAAAATGACTACCTTTTGTTTTTCATGACTTTCGTATTTACCGTTCAAATGTGTGATGCAAAACTTTGTTTGTTTAAAAGCGGACATCCAACATCAATAACACAAATACGATACAAACTACATCAAAACGGACTTGCACGTGCTAGAAGTAACATGCCTAGAGTAAGTATGACTTGACCAGATCAGAGATACCGTGAAAGGGGCCGGAGAGCGGAGGGTGATAATGAGGTCACTGTTAGTGCCAGTAGTACTCTCAGACACAGGCACGAAGCAGTAGCACGGATCAATGTTATCATTTCTTTCATGTACATCATTAAGTCTTTGTATAATGTTCTTCTCAGCCCTTATCATTCGGAATACACCAGTCTTTCATGTACTTCATTAAGTCTGTGTATAATGTTCTTCTTAGCCCTTATCATTCGGAATACACCAGTCTGTGAAATATGTTTGACTAAAATAGTTCAAGGGTAGTGCCAGAATAGCTTGGCGCCTCTAGGTGCCAAGCTATTCTGGCACTACCCTTGAACTAAAGCCATTGGTCTATATCCTTATTTGTAAGTATGTACTATAATGTGGCTTGCAGATGGCAGTGTACAAATTTAAAGCTTGTAGCCTCAGTATGATATGGGTTAGTTCTATAGCAAAACACTTAGTCAGACATTACATTTTTGTACATAGTTAAAGGTCCTGGTTCAGCAATACACCCTTCTATAGATTCGGAGATTTTTTTTTTGTTGACGCATGCGCACTGTTAATCGGGCGAAAGGTACATCCGGCATCTTATTCTTAATCATAAATCTTGACGAAGTGACGATCGAAAACCTCCGGCTTTGGAGCGCTGATGCACTTAAACACTTTTTAAGTGTCCGAAAAAAGAGTGTGTATGGTTTGTAAAAAAAGTGTATCACATCGCACACTATCCGATGAAATGGCCTGTTTTTTATCGGCCGGTGTGGCGGTCTGAGATAGGCCCGGTCTGAGACAGGCTCATCGCAGTTGTGCGCATGCGCGGTAGCAGACGACTTTGCAGTCTCAGTTTGTTTACGATTTTTTAAAATTAAATGATTAATTTTATTCAAACTATAAATAAGATTATAAATTTCTCATGGCATACAAACAATACACACACAGTTACAATACTTAAAACTAACGTAGATCAAGTACGTTTGCGAAGATGTATTTCACAGCAAAAGTCATTGTCTGAGTGTGCGATCCTATCAACTGAATGCTCACTTAAGTTTTTATTTTTTAAAAGATATTTGTATAAATGTAGTAAATAAGTATTATTTAATTAGTTTACTAGAGACTGCAAAGTCGTCTGCTACCGCGCATGCGCACAACTGCGATGAGCCTGTCTCAGACCGGGCCTATCTCAGACCGCCACACTGGCCGTACACACTCGAGCGACACAAGTCAGTCTGAATTTTTATGTCTAGTTCATGTGTGTTTCGAGGAAGTTTTGCTTTAAATTGCCGGTACTCCTCATCGTCAGCGGACCAAACCGTGGAGATTAAAATTTAGTGTAGCGTTCTGCTGCACGTATTTCGATCTCCGTTTAAACCTATCCCCCGTATTGGCTGGGGATTAGATTGATAGCTCTAGGGCTTTCCTACTGACTTGAGTTAGTAGGTCGTTGGCTCACTTTCGAAAGGATGCTCGCATAGAGTGGTATCCTAGTGTTTGTGAGGTTCAACTTTCGTTTTTACATATTCTTTCAACTGCGTTATAGCAGACTCTTGCGATGCGGAGTGTTCCCTTTTTGTTAGTCCTTTGAGGTGGGTGGGCCGACAGGTCGTGTAGGTACTGATATGTTTCAGTTGTGCACTCTGGCACGTCGTGGCGGCAAACGCGATTTAGACATCTTATAGAATTATGAATAGATTAAAAACGAAGTTCTCAATGGAGAAATGTAAATCGTATGCTTCGCAAGTCAACAAGATCGCCGGATGTGTGACTCGCCCGTTTCCGGTCTATCCTGCGCAGTGTTCTCACCGCGCATCCTTTTATTCTCTATGTAACTCCAAACTATAGATGGGTGTATTAGTCAGTAGAGGACAGCGAAAAAAAAATTCGAAGTCCCCACCTGATACACAAAGTGCAACCCTAACAGAGCCTCGTCAGATGGGATCCCCGAACACTCACGTTACTATAGCTGATGTAGAGTGTCAGACGTCCTTGACGGCTGTCACAGTTCACGCAAACAGATATACGCCACTCAGCTGCCAAAGGTCACTTCCAGTTGCATCTGTCCGTACACGGTAACATCCACAATTCTCGTGCAACAACGACGAAAGTATCCAACTTTCACTTCTGTACCGGGAAACACCGAGCGACTGAGTGACGTCCACAGCGTCCAAAAACGGCGCAGGGAATGATGACGGTACGTCAAACATGCTATAGCGTGGTCTTCTCATTTCGTATGTTCTCGCATTTATCCAAAACAATGTTTCCTCGAAAGTGTTTGCGAACAACAAGTCCCCATGGTAGTCGCCATTTTCACCAAGAGAAGCTACTAGATAATGTTGTTGTAGGGGACAGCACTCCCGTACTAAGCAACGCGGAAATGCCCACCACAAAACGATTTTATTTTTCACAAAAGCCTGGGAGATCATTTACAGGCGATCATGCAACGATGTGATGTGCATGGGTGACTCTGCGACAATATGAAATGAATGAAAACGGTCCATAAATATGCCCCATAAATCCATGGCCAGCAAGAGACATACATTCTCATGAGCCCCTGCGGATGCAGGGGCTCATGAGAATTTATGCCTGTTGCATTTGGAACAGGCTGGCTGAAGGCCTGTTCTGTCTGAACCAAACAGCTGAAATTCAGCTCTCCGGGATTTTGAAAAGCTGAATCAGTTTCTAGGACTGAAGACTGTCACCCATTTATGTGATTGTGCCTGTTCGTGTGTGTTACACGGACATAAAATTTGATTACATAATAAGAATCTAAGCACTAGGTAATATTTGCTTTGTCGATTACTTCTCATCTTGGTTTTTTTTGTTGTTGGTTTGTTGTTGTTTTTTTGTATCACAAAAGATAATTACTGTCTGCAAACATGCTGAGTTCAGTGGTAATATTTTCTCCCCTGACCAACTGCTGTTTATGCACATGCAATGCACCCTGCCCAATGCGTACCTCATGCAAGTGCCTGACAGCAACCAACCATACACCAACTGCAAGGTAAAGGGTGCACAAACAAACGAGAGGCAAGTTTCAAAATAATTAGATACAGGGTTGCAACAAATGGGTCCAGCCTTCGCCATACCAATAATCTATACCTTTTTATCTAATTTTCCCATTTTGGGGGGTTGGGCGAACTCTCCCCCCCACCCCCCCCCCCCCCCCATGATTGATTATAGGAGGCAGATGAAAGCAAGCTGGCATCATGCACCCTTTTGGCTGGAGCATTAGGCTTCTTTCATCTCGTGCTATGGTTATGAGATACAAAATAAATGTTAGGAAACAGATATATGTAATTAGTATTCTAACCACAATATATTTGATTCATAGTTTATCTATGTTTGCACTGACAGAAAACTATGTGGGATTTGTTTTTGATCACTTCATATAGCAATGTTCTCTATCAGAAAACTGAAATGACTCAACCCGCAAAAATAAATATCAAGGAAATATATCAGTTCACAACAGCAAGAGATATCACTTGATCTTTATTTTGTGACAAAAACATTGTTTTCAAATACACTTCAACATATGGCTTATTTGTTTATATCTGTACTGAGTAAAACTGTCAAAAATGCCTTTCATTGTGAGGCTTCTCTTATGAGTTCACCAAAATTGTCAAGTACATCAATAAGTGTATACATAAATAAAAGCACAATGACCATGATGATATAGTAAAATACAGTTGATTTTTTAATGAAATGAGTACGTCCATTCTCAACAAGACCAAGTAGTTTATGTATCCTACAGAACCACATAGTCCAGACCAAAATGGTGACTGCGAAGCGTGTGTAATGCAGAGAAGAACTTAACGAAGAAAGAAAGACGCTTTGAAAAGACAGCTACAACACAATTTTATTCATATTATCTAGTAAAAAATTATGTTGTAACTGTCATTTCTAAGCGACTTTCTTTCTTCATAGGGTTCTTCTCTACAGAACAACATACATGTACACTTTTACTTCCAGCACTATATATAACTGTAATGATACATGAGGCAAAAACACAAACAGAACAGAGACAACCATTTTAATTATAAAGAAACAATTTCAGTGGTGTCACTGAATCATATGCATGGTATATTTTGCTTATGATGCTGTCTTTCAAACTTGGTCTCTGTGTTTTGGTAAGTGGGGGTGAAATGAGGGGGGGGGGAGTATGGAGGGGTGGGGTGAGGTGGGGGGGGGGGCAGTTAGGAAGTTGAGAAACAGTTTGTATCATGGTGACTGCTCAGTTTACATGTTGGCGCTGCTGCCAGTTCCAGCTGACAAACACCAGTGCGTCCGTGGTGTGTGAAAAGCAAGATTTTCACTGTATGGATACTGACAGTGTCACATTTCACTCGCATGGGTACACATGCAGGCATATATATATATATGCTAAATTTTGCTATCCACCAAAATGCTAATATTGCCATGATTCCACAGCAGACAGACAGCCTTCATGGACAGGTCCAACCAGTGAAGAGACAAAAGACTGGCCAGTGTCAAACATGTCACCAAACTGCAGGGGCGTTAGCAGCAACGTTACAGAGAAACTTTGGAACAGCAAAATGCCTGATGCAAGTGCAGAGTGCCCCAATTTGCTCTCAGAAGGCAGCTGCAAGACAAGAAGCAAAGGTCAGTTAGTACATGTAAAGATATACTGCAAACAGTGTTCTAGAGGAGTTTACTTGGCTACCAGGTATATGCCAGTATAATCTACTCATCATGAAAACAACCATAAATAGTTTGCAATGCTGCTTGGTAACATGATATTATATGAATATGTTTTCAGGCCAACATAGCCAAATTTTCCCTGGTGGAGACTAAAAGACGCACTCAACCGATGAGCAGCCCCTGGTGACCATATCGTATGTGGGAGTAGAGGTGACACCTTATCAGCGCATCACCAGTGAAGACAATCCGGCCTACTGTTTGTGTGGGAATTGTCTAATAATAATGGACAACAAGAACTACTGAATTTGATCAAGCTGATCGAGTTAACAGAAGAACCAACTTTTCTAAATATTTGTAAGAAGCAGAACAAAGTCAAATTTTGCAGCGTCAAAATTTATAGCAGCACATTTGCAAATAAAAATCCCACATTATAATGGCATTAAAAAATTACCAACACTGCATACAGATTTTTTTCAGTTGTGGCATGAGAGCCATATGGGGCCTGGCAACAGAAAACACTGTCGCTCTTGTCAGGTGGCCATAATCAGATGGCGGTTTCCAAGCCCCAATCTAAACTACCTGAGGGCACTATCTGGTTGTGTATGTGTGTGCAACCAACCTCCAAGTCTTTGCTTCTGCTGAAAAACCACATCCACTCGTTGCTCACTCTATCATCTGTACTGCGTAGATACTGTAACAAACTGCAGAGCTTTCCATCAGTGAGGCATTGGGGATACACGGCCACAGAGCATTCCTTTATAAGAAAAAAACAGAATGAAAAGAACATTTTCATTTACATTTAAAATTTACTTTCTGTCATGGGTGTGGAGATTGTTTACATCTGTTTGTACAAGTAGTTGGGACATGAATAAATGGACACGTGCATGTAATATGATACTCCATATTGTGCACTTTGTACTCTCTACACAAGAAAGTATTAAAGTTGAATGTAAAAGAAAAGTGTTGGACATTCTTTGTTTTCAATACATTTGGACATTCTTCTTCATAAATCGCATACATGTCTGCTTTCTGCTTTCATTTTCCATCCTTGTCATAACTACATACTGTGAAAAGTGTTGGACATTCTTTGTTTTCAATACATTTGGACATTCTTCTTCATAAATCGCATACATGTCTGCTTTCTGCTTTCATTTTCCATCCTTGTCATAACTACATACTGTGAACAGTGCACACGAACAGGAATTCGGCACCCGACTTGCCATAACAAAAAATTAGTTTGCATGGTCAGTGTCACAATCCTAAATAGTATATTTATACAAATACATGTACTATAATGATACTGAAAATGACATGTACAATACTGCACTTGTAACAGAAATTGCACACGTGTGTAACATACTATATGCATGCATATTTCTGTTCTGCTACCTGGTATGCCACAGAGTGCCTGTTGCTAGTCTTGGTATACTGCTTGCATTCTTGGTGGTTGAAGTCAAGGATGGTAAGTATGTTGTGCATTGTGTAGCCTTCGTAGCCAATTGAAGTTTTTTTGGGCCATTTCAACCACATAGATACATCCCCTTGACTAACACTCAATGATGAGACTGAAACATATCTAAACTCTAAGTCAAAATAAGTGCGTAAATAAGACATGATACCTTGATCGTGCCTGGCAAGGAAGCTCGTAATGTGTGGTGATGCTTGATAACAGGCTTTATCCATTGTTTCAAGTGGTGTTTAGCCTTTGGCAGCAGCAAAGAAACTGAAAACAGATGGCCAATGAATAGATAAAGCAAAACCTCAAACTGACAAAAGCACAAAAGTGAAAATACACGAGCAGCAGTTTATACTGAGTAGGTTGTTTCGATGACAGAACAGCGTCATGTGTTTTTGTTCTGCATACACTCAAGGATATATCCTCCATGTAAACACACAGCTCAACTCAACTTCATGCAATTTGCTTGCCTTTGTGCAACACATCAAGGTAATGATCCAATAATATACAAATCTATTTGATACTGGAATAAAAGATACATGCATTACAGAGTGGCAAACTGACAGGTAGCTAGCACTAGCTGTTATGAAGACTTGGGAGAAAAAAACACCATGGCACCATGATAATTATGTTTACTGTCAACTTGTAAATATACTTACAGTGTGGAGGAAGCAGTCACATAAAATATGTAAATCATAACTTACAGTATTGTGACAGCAATATTTCCATGACACTATATGCTACTTTATGTGTGCTGTGATTGGACTTTTACAAGCAAAAATGATTTTGTGAAATCAAGAAGGTGTACCATACTTCAAAATCAAATGCCACCAAACTGATCATCATTACCTGAAAGTAGCAGGAGATTACAGTAGAACTCTGTCGGTGACAACTTATCGGACAGGTCTTGCTGTCTTCAGAAACTCGATGCCAGTCTGTGCATTCACCAGTTCCATGTCACCTGACCTTGTGGCAGCCCTGCTGTCCAGAAAAAAAAGCATAAACACAGTAATGGGGAAAATGAAAAAGAAATAAATACACATGTGCATGTGGCTTTCTAAAAATGGCTTAGTCACAAAATAGAAGCACATTTGAGTGTTATGATATGGAACAATATAACAATACATATGATTTACAGTAAGACTCGCAATAGAATATTTTTATATACAAACATAATATTATAAGTTTTTGTCACTCATATTTCTCCTGTTCCTAAGCCTGTGGTTTCAGGAAAAGAAGAGTGCATGCTGAATATGAGAAATACATTATGTATCAGTGACAACTAAGCCAACTTACAATAGCCCACGCTGATTGCGAGTTTCATAATGAATTATGTACGTACATGTATTGCTCTATTTCATCACACTGAAATGTGCTGTTTTTGTGAACAAATATGTTTTAGGTTGATCCTAGTTGTATATTGTATCCTTATCTATACCTGTTTATTATATTCTCATCCAGACAATTGCTGATGTTGTTTTTATACAGAGAGCAGCTGTACATTTGTTTTCATTCAGACATGCATCTGAACACTTTGTCTGTGTTCAGACAACTGCAGGCATATTTTGTTTTTTTATTCAGACAGCTGTATATTTAATTCTATTCAGACAGCTGTACATTTTGTTCTAAATATAAGCCAGCTGTACACTGTGTCCCAAGCCACACACACACACACATGTACACACACACACACACACACAAAGTTCACAATTTACCTTGCCAATGCGATTATATGTTATGTCTTGTGATGGGATTGGGTGGTGTTCCATTACTGATGCACCTTCACTTTCACTTTGTACTAGCTTCACAAATGTATCCACAGAAATAACACACTGCTTGCTGCTCTGTGAGCTCATTTGGTGTGGCACTGAAAAATAATCAAATGACTGGTATTTGTATAGTTATGTAATACACACAAGGGTTTTGTACTAGAAAACGCTGTGGCGTTCTGAAGATATATTTACACAAAAACAACCGCCATCAACCCCCAAAACAAATCGCAACTAAGAAGAGTGGAAACTTCTGAATTTACATCAAACCTGAGCTCAGAATATATCGCATATTTCATTTATGTATATAACACAAATATGTGTAATAGCAAAGTGCCCAGAAAATATTACAATTATTTATGAAAGGGAGAAAATTTAAAGAACAGTTACAAGCTGTTATGCTGTAGTGACCGAGTAACTACGGAAGAGACGAACAGTGAGGCTAAGATTACCAATCTATTCTTCGTCTTGTTCATCGATGTATTCTGCCAACTTCTCAGCACTGTGGTCTGCAGTTATTTCCTCAGTCATCACTTCCTCCGAAATTATTGTCCTGTACGCCAGAACACACATAACATTACGATCGCTATAGGTCTACCTGTTGTTGACAAGGAAGTGGGCATTAGAGTGGTGTCCCCTGTAATATACATATTTACGAGTAGCTTCCCTTTGTAAACACGACGTCAACTACATTCGGCATGGGTGTTTGTTGTTGTTGGAAATATACTTGCCAACACAAGTAATATTTGTACAAGAAACGTGAAAAGACGACGCCATATCATGTTGGACTTACCGCCACCATTCGCTGGACCATTTTTGGACGTCGGCTCGGTACCTCGATTGGCAAAAGTGAAAGTTGGATATTCTTCGTAGTTGCACGGGAATTGGATGTTACCATGCACGGACAGATGTAACTGGAAGTGACCTTAGGCAGCTGGGTGGTGTATACCTGTTTGCGTGAACTGTGACAGCCGTCAGGGACGTCTGACACTCTACAGCAGCTATAGTAACGTGCGTGTTCGGGGACCCCATCTAACGGGGCCCTGTCAGGGTTGCACTGACTTTCTGTGTCAGGTAGGGACTTTGACATTTTTTTTTCGATGTCCTCTACACACTAATTGCTGAACCAGGACCTTTAACAAGACTGCGGACACACTGACACTAAATGGTCTGGTTTGTAATACAGACGATAGCCAGAAGTCAAGTGGTATCCAAGATGCCGCATTCCTTGCTATTAGCATTAGTTTCATCTACAACTAGAGATTCTTGTTGCCAAGGTTTTTAGTGGGATAAAAACATTCTGGCAGTCAGTCACGGGAATATGTGTCATACTCTCTTGTGCGTTTTCTGCTTTTCAGTGTGACGTTGGAGTGCATGCTAAATGAACGTGACTTTTTGTTTAGTCCCTTTCTAGCGATAAGATCTATTATTATTCGTAACGTATGTTTATGTGAGAGTTTGCATCAAATTAAATGGTGTATATTGTGAAAATGGAGGACACCTCACATACTGTCAGTGTCCATGAATAGAGACTCAATTCTCTGTGTCGAATATGTGGAAGGAGGTCAAGAAAAAGGTATGATAGGCAGGCCATATCATGCAGGGATTTGTAGGACGACTGCTTCTTGAACAGTGCGCTCAGCGCTGAAGAGGCTCTGAAAGTATTCCGACCAGCGGCTCAAGATGGAGGTATTATCTGTGAGGAGTGCCTGGCCATTCGCGCTTCGCAGGGGACTTTGTACCAGGTGCCTGGGGCCATACACTGCTTTCAGTGCTTCGTAGAAGCCCCTGAAGTCACCATTGTCAGCGCAAAGCTGGGTCCTCTGTGCAAGTCTGGTCCACCACTCATTCTGGAGATCTCTGAGCTTGCGCTGGAGACTTCTGCAGACGAGGCGGAAGGCAGACTTCTTCACAGGGCAGGAAGGCTGGGCTAGGTGGGCCTGATGGGCGGCTCTTTTTTTTGCTAGGTGTTCCTGGATCTCTACATCGTTTTCGTCAAACCAGTCTTTGTTCTTCTTTCTGGCGAAACCCAAGACTTCTGTAGAGGATTTTGCAATAGCAGTTTTCAGTTGTTCCCAAAGTGTTTCAGGGGAGGAGTCTAGGAGTGTGGCTTCAGAGCAAACAGGAGCACCACCGATATGGTCTTTGTGCTGAGACAGCTACAGGAGAAGTGCCGCGAGCAGAACAAAGGGCTGTACGTAACATTTGTCGACCTAACAAAAGCGTTCGACACTGTGAGCAGGCAAGGCATGTGGCAGATCCTGGAGCGACTTGGCTGTCCCCCAAAGTTCCTCAACATGATTGTCCAGCTACACGAGGACCAGCAAGGCCAGGTCAGACTCAACAATGACCTCTCAGAACCATTCCCCATTCTCAACGGCGTAAAGCAGGGCTGCGTGCTGGCACCGACCCTCTTCACCATCTTTTTTAGCATGATGTTGAAGCAGGCCACAGTGGACCTCGATGATGACGATGCAGTGTACATCAGGTATCGTCTCGATGGCAGCCTGTTCAACCTCAGATGACTGCAGGCCCACACGAAAACCCTAGACCAACTGATTCGTGAGCTGCTTTTTGCTGATGATGCTGCCCTCGTTGCACACACAGAGAGAGCCCTGCAGCGCATCACGTCTTGCTTCGCAGATGCTGCCCAGCTCTTTGGACTCGAGGTCAGTCTGAAAAAGACAGAGGTCCTCCATCAGCCGGCACCCAAGACAGTGTATCGCCCTCCTCACATCACCATCGGCGAGTCTGAACTAAAGTCAGTGCACCAGTTTACTTACCTTGGCTGCATTATCACGTCGGACGCCAAGCTGGACAAGGAGCTTGACAGCAGGCTGGCAAAAGCGAACAGCGCTTTCGGGCGACTTTTCAAGCGGGTGTGGCACAATCAACAGCTGAAAACAGGCACCAAGATCAGCGTGTACAGAGCTGTGGTCCTCACCACCCTGCTGTATGGTTCCGAGTCCTGGGCCCTCTACCGCAGCCAACTACGACTCCTCGAACGCTTCCACCAGCGCTGCCTGCGTACCATCCTGGGCATTCACTGGAGTGACTATGTCACCAACGTCGAGGTCCTTGAACAGGCTGAAACTGTGAGCATCGAGGCCTTGCTGTTGCGGATACAGCTCCGCTGGGCGGGGCATGTCTCCAGGATGGAGGATCATCGCCTACCAAAGATCACCCTGTTCGGCGAGCTTGCTACTGGACACCGTGACAGAGGGGCACCAAAGAAGAGATACAAAGACTGTCTCAAGAAGTCACTTAGTGCCTGCCAAATCGACCACCACCAGTGGTCTTCACTTGCTGCGGACCGTGACACCTGGCGCTCCACCATTTACAAGGCAGCTGTCTCCTTTGAGGACTCTCACAGAGCTAGCCTTAAGGACAAGCGGCTCAGGAGAAAAAACAGAGATGCCGCAGCTCAGAACCCTGGCCATACCTTCCCCTGCAGCCACTGCGGGCGAACCTGCCTGTCTCGGATTGGCCTCCGCAGCCACGAACAAGCCTGCAGACGTCGTGGGCAACTCCTATAAAATCTTCGTTCGCGAAGTCAAGCCAAGCTAACACACACTACACGCGGCGGTGTTTTTTTTTTTTTTTAAATATCACACCATCGAATTTTTACCACTTTCTGTCAGACAATTAAGCTAATCTTTTATTTCCAAATCACAAAGTTGGTCGCAGTTGCTGTCGGAGGAGGTTTTGGTGTGCCAAGCAGACTGATGTGCATAGGTGTATTGAATTTCTTTATTTTGCTGTGGTCCGTTCACGTTCAAAGCAGACTTTTCCAGATTAAACATTTTCGTCCTGAGAAACTACCCAAGAGTGAGATCATCTTGTTTACCACACAACAGTTTTCTTTAACCCATTTAATGCCACGGCTGCATTTCCCAAATTTTGGAGGTGTCATCTACTGAACGACTGAGTAACAGTTGTAGTAGACGGATTGACCATGATAATTCAAGGGTAGTGCCAGATTAGCTTTGTGCTTGATGTCACAAGCTAATCTGGCACTACCCTTGAAATACCATGGTCGATCCATCTCCTGCTGTAGGGTGTTGGATGAAACTGAAAGCTGGGATGCCATCTGGCCCTGCTGTAGTTTGTATCGTATTTGTGTTATTGATGTTGGAACTTCATCTATTTTGTGAAAAAACACTACACAGAGAGTGAAATCTGCTTTTTTTCTCTTTCTTTCCACTTTATTCTGCTGGCTACTGGTTTGTCACAACTATAGTGTGTTTGGTGTCAGTGTGTCGGGCAGAATGTCCGCTTTTAAACAAACAAAGGTTTGCATCACACACTTGAACGGTAAATAAGAAAGTCATGAAAAACAAAAGGTAGTCATTTTCCCTGCTGTACTGCGCCTAGCAGGAAGCCTGCTTATCAGCTAGCCTGACAGCTGAGAGACTGGCTGAGGCAGCGCGCGCGCACGACTTGTGACCCAGTTTCTCACTGAAACAGCCGTGATTTATTATTATGCACCCTTTTTTCCAGGAAGCTGAAGGCAAGACCAGATTTCGAGGATAACGGTGGATCCAGCAGCAGTGATGTGCTTGAAGACCACAGCACTCGCCCAGTAGCAGCTGCACCTGCACCACAGGATGAATGTTCAACCACTACCAGCTGATCTTTGCGTGCTTCCTGCGGAGAAAGATTTGAGCTTCCTAAATGACTGCATCACGGAGCTATAGCAGCAGCTTTTTGCAGTACAGGCCCAGGTGACGCGACTACAGTTGGAGCGGTTTGGGGGTCAGTCGATTTTCCAGTGATGACTACCTATTTGATACACAACTTTTAAAGTACTCTTTGACTACATTGAGACAAGTGCAGCAAGTATGAGGCAGCCATATTATAAATATGTTACAGAGGATGTAGCAGTGACGAACAGATCAAGGGTCATGCCACTGGCTGATGAACTGTTTATGTTTCTGGTTTCACAAGTCCTGCGTGTAAACAAGCAACAACTGTGATAATGAATAATCCAGACCAAGAAGGTGACTGCCAAGCGTGTGAAATGCAAAGAAGTACCCAACGGAGAAAGAAACACGCTTATACCCTTTGTCAAAATAGACAGAGACATTAGCCGCTACTTATGTTCATATGCAGAAGGAATGTGGCAACTCAATAGTCAGTATACATAGTTTTTTGGCATGTTGGTATCTTGCACTGAAAAGCCTCTGCTCTTGTCTTACTTTTTCAGCATTAACCTGAAACTTTAGTCAGTATATCATAGTTTTCCAAATTCTGCTCATGTGTTGGTGCATGTGCAAGTGTGTTGAGTGTGAGAGAACGAGCGAATTTTAGCAGTCAAAGCATGCCATGGAGCAGATCGCTTGCTGTCTCAAGGTTGCCACATTCCTTCTGCATATGAAGATAAGTAGCGGCTAATGTCTCTGTTTGTTTGTCTATTTTGACAAAGGGTATTTACCCGAAATATTAATAAATTGTGTTGTACCGTTTTTTCTAAGCGTGTTTCTTTTCCGTTGGGTACTTCTTTACTGTGATAATGGACATAATACTGCCATGGTGTAGCTTCTGTCACCTGCTTGGTGTTAAATCATTATAACTACTATATTTTATGAATATTTGTTAAGCAGCTGGGTGCTAAAGAGTAAATGAAGTTGTCTTTTTTTTTTTTGGCATGTTGGTATCTTGCACTGAAAAGCCTCTGCTCTTGTCTTACTTTTTCAGCACTAACCTGAAACTTTAGTCAGTATACAGAATTTGGAATGGAAGTCAGATTGCGTATACCAGGTTAAATTTGCTTTTTGGTTTTTGAAACAGTTACTAAGAATCCGCACTTTACGGTGACACAAATTAAAATTTGTTATACATTTATCATAGTTTTCCAAATTCTGCTCATGTGTTGGTGCATGTGCAAGTGTGTTGAGTGTGAGAGAAATATTTGCATGTATAGACTTTATAGTCTACAGCAGTAACTTTATAGTCTACAGCAGAAACTGTTGTGAGCAACCACCCTTACAGCAGATCACCTGTCTTTACAGACCAACATTTAGGTGCCTGCAGCCCAGGCGACCCTGTTTGCCCTTCATGACCCCTCTTGACAGAGCATGAGATTTTTAAGGCCACTTTCTTCTAGCAAAAATGGTGATTGCCAAGAACAGGTTCTTCTGTATGTTTATTTATTTTTGTTGTAACATCTAGCGTGTATGTGTGCATTTTTTATATAAAATGTCAATGTATTACATTTTCGGCTTTCAATCTTGATTAAAAAAAAAACCAGGGGATCAGCTGTGATAGCTTAACTCATTCGCCGCCAGCAGCATCCGGATGCGGTTGGCCGCGAAAGATTGGTTGTACGTTGCTTAACGTCCTGACAGCAAAAAGACTTTCTCAGGACGTGCCTGTGCTGCTTGTAAAAAAAACCTTAATATTGAATGCGTGTCGCCAGCCAGTCTAATACGCGAAATCTGGCTATCAGTATCAGTACTGCCTGACATTGTGATGATTCCTGCAGGACACAGACTGACAGTGATTAGTACAGTTTTAGTTTCTCTGTACGCTGCTTCACCCTCTGGCTATCAGTACTGCCTAACATTGTGATGATTCTTGCAGGAATCATTGCGACTTAAAGTGCAATACAGACAGCCAAAGGGTTAACCTTATCTGTTGTCATCAGAATTATCACATTTAAGTAGAATGAAGTGCATGTTTTGTGCTTTTGTGAAAACTCCAATTTCTTTTGTTATGAAACGTTATGAAATATATGTTGTGTAATGGTTATATATGGTATAGATGTCATTTTAGTCTATCAACTAAGAATTGGTAATTAACTTTTTTTCCAGCCATAGCAGAGGCCATTAATTTCAACTAAACTGTCTGTGTCAAAAAAATTAAACTAATGCTCATTGCAAACGCAATATTAGGTTTCATTCTGATTCAAATATTCAGTTTTCTACACTGTTATTAGTCAGTCCTGCCAAGATGCTTAATATTGTTTATTTTTACTAGTAGTAGTATAGTCTGCCTGAGCAATTGAGCTTGCCTCCGGTTTTTTTTGTTGATGCAGATAACATTTTAATAAGACGTGCACATGTTTTGTAACCATCTGTTGCACAAATGTTTATGTTTGAAAAGTGATGGCAGCTAGTTTAGGGCTTTCAAGCACTGTAGAACAAACCTGTTTTTAGTTGCAAATCATAAAAATGCTAACTGGCTACATGCATGATTATGAAGATAATTGTCTTTGTTTGCTTAACTACTCTCTCCCCACCCCACCCACCCCCTCTCCCCACCCACCACATATCAATTGGTATTTCTATTTCGTTTAACTATTGTGCCAATTTCTGGGATTTTTTTGTTTTGTTGGTTATTTTTTGTAAGCGCCATTCCAACACTCAGTATATGTCACTGTAGGCAATTTTTAAATACTTTTTTTAAATTCTGTGTTGCTAGAATCAATATGCCAGGTCGTGGTTGCCTGCATATTTACATTTATTATTAATATTATCATAATTATGGTTTCATGATTACATTTTTTTTATTGTTCTGATGCCAGTTGATCAGTATTATGTACATAAATTTGACACTCTTTTTAACCCATTACATCCTGATGCTGATTTTGTCAGATTTGCTTATTGTCCTATGAAGGCTACATTAATATTACGTGACAGATCAACCATTTTAGTTCATGGGTAGTGCCAGAATAGCTTGGTGCCTCATGTGCCAAGCTATTCTGGCACCACCCTTGAACTATCATAGTCAATTAATTTCAAGCAGGAGTGTATCAGAATGAAAAGGGAATAAGGACATGTCATATCAGATTCTTTTCTTTTCATAACCAATGTTGTTTGTGCCAAATCCTGTATGTTTAGGAGGAAATTTTGTCTCCAATCGAATTGTCAGTATATTCTGTTAATCTGTAAGAAAGTTAGTCATGGGCACAGTTTAAGAATGCGCTGTATACAAAATCTGTTATGTGTACAGATCCCATTGCCAGAACCTCAAGTGTATATTCAGAGATGGTTTTGTATGTCATGTATCAGAACAATTGTTTTTGTTAATTGTGGGCATGGTTTATTTGTACTTTTTGTGTATTGTTACAGACAGGTTTGTTTGGGTGGGTCGGTGGGGGGTTAATTAGTCAGTTGAATCCTGCCTGAGGATGATTTGTTTTAACTTCAGATTGCCCTGTGAAAACTATCTTCTGCTTTGCCATTCTTCAAAAATGCCACTGCTCTTCTGATCTCTTCCCGGCTGGGTCTGTCACAGCTGATGGGTAGGTCGGTCTCTGCCGGCTGGATGTCTGGGGGGTCGGGTGGGCTAGGTCTGTTCAGTAACTCTTCAAAATACTCGGCCCATCTGTCGAGTTGGTCTGCTCTGTCTGCAATAGGCTTGCCTTCTTTGTCTTTTACTGGTCTTTTTGTATGGCCATAGTTGCCCGACAATCTTCTGGTAATGTCGTAGAGCTGTTTCATGTTGCCGCTGCCTGCTGCCTTTTCTACCTCTGCTGCCAGGCTGTCTGTGTAGGCCCTCTTGTCTGCCCTGATACTCCTCTTCACCTCGCGGTTGGCTTCCCAGTATTCCACCTGTGCCCTTACTTTGGCTGCTCTCGTGCGACTGTTGTTGACAACTGCTTTCTTCTGCTTCTTCACTTCTATCTTCAAGGTCTGTGCCGACAGCCAGTCCTTGTGATGGTGTTTCCTGAACCCTACAGTGTCTTTGGAGGTTGAGTTCAGCGCCTCTCTAACTGCCTTCCACTGCTGCTCTGTGGTGGCCGCCTCCTCTTCGTTTACTAGCTCCTGTAGCGCTTGAAACCGGTTGGACAGCACCAGTTTGAACTCTTCTCTAACTCCAGTTTCTCTCAGGAGGCCTTCATTATAGCGCTGTTTTCTTGTTGTCTCTGTGCGGCTTTTCTTTAGCTTGAGCTTCATTCCTAAGATAAGCAGATGGTGGTCTGAGGCGACATCTGCTTCCCTCCTCACTCGAACATCTTGAAGGGATCTTCTAAATTTCTTGCTAATGCAGATATGGTCTATTGGTTCTCAGTTGTATGGTCAGGTGAGACCCAAGTTGCTTTGTGTATTCTTCTGTGTGGGAAGATGCTGCCTCCAATGACAAGTTGGTTTAGAGCACAAAAGTCGTCCTCCCCTATTTTGGCATTAAAATCGCCCATGATGTTGGTGATGTCTCGCTCCGCACATTTGTCCACGGCACTCTGGAGTCGGTCGTAGAACTCTTGTTTCTCTTCCTCGTCACTGTCATTAGTGGGCGCATAACACTGGATGACGTTCAGCTTGAGCTTTTTCTTGGTTCTAAAGGCTGCTGTGATGATTCTGTGATGGGGAGACAGGGACTAGGCTCGGAGATGAGTGAGAACGGGGTGTTAGGTCGACAAACGTTACGTACAGCCCTTTGTTCTGCTCGCGGCACTTATCGCTGAAGACCACCTCCCAGAGGGAAGTTCCTCAACATGATCGTCCAGCTCCACGAGGACCAGCAAGGCCAGGTCAGACTAAACAGTGACCTCTCAGAACCATTCCCCATTCGCAACGGCGTGAAGCAAGGCTGCGTGCTGGCACCGACCCTCTTCACCATCTTCTTCAGCATGATGTTGAAGCAGGCCACAGTGGACCTCGACGATGACGACGCAGTGTACATCAGGTATCGTCTCGATGGCAGACTGTTCAACCTCAGACGACTGCAGGCCCACACGAAAACCCTAGACCAACTGATTCGTGAGCTGCTCTTTGCTGATGATGCTGCCCTCGTTGCACACACAGAGAGAGCCTTGCAGCGCATTACGTCCTGCTTCGCAGATGCCGCCCAGCTCTTTGGACTTGAGGTCAGTCTGAAAAAGACAGAGGTCCTTCATCAGCCGGCACCCAAGGAAGAGCATCGCCCTCCCCACATCACCACCGGCGAGTCCGAACTGAAGTCTGTACACCAGTTTACCTACCTTGGCTGCATCATCACGTCAGACGCCAAGCTGGACAAGGAGCTGGACAACAGGCTGGCAAAAGCGAACAGTGCTTTCGGGCGACTATTCAAGCGGGTGTGGCACAATCAACAGCTGAAAAAAGGCACCAAGATCAGCGTGTACAGAGCTGTCGTCCTCACCACCCTGCTGTACGGTTCCGAGTCCTGGGCCCTCTACCGCAGCCAACTACGACTCCTCGAGCGCTTTCACCAGCGCTGCCTGCGTACCATCCTCAGCATTCACTGGAGTGACTATGTCACCAACGTCGAGGTCCTTGAACAGGCGGAAACTGTGAGCATCGAGGCTTTGCTGCTGCGGACACAGCTTCGCTGGGCGGGGCACGTCTCCAGGATGGAGGATCATCGCCTACCCAAGATCACTCTGTTCGGCGAGCTCGCCACTGGACACCGAGACAGAGGGGCACCAAAGAAGAGATACAAAGATGGTCTCAAGAAGTCACTTAGTGCCTGCCAAATCGACCACCGCCAGTGGTCTTCCCTTGCTGCGGACCGTGACACCTGGCGCTCCACCATTCACAAGGCAGCCGTCTCCTTTGAGGACTCTCGCAGAGCTAACCTTAAGGACAAGCGTCTCAGAAGAAATAACAGAGTTGTCGTAACTCAGAACCCTGACCAGACCTTCCACTGCAGCCACTGCGGTCGAACCTGCCTGTCCCGGATTGGCCTCCGCAGCCACGAAAATGCCTGCAGACGACGTGGGCAAGCCCTATAGAATCTTCGTTCGCGAAGTCAAGCCAAGAGGAGGGTTAATATGGATTTGTAGTAAAGAACGCATTGCGTGTATATTAACGCCTTCACCTCTTCACCGAACACCAAGAAAGTCATACACTGCACATGGGCGAGGAAACGAGGAAATGGGACAAGCAATCAATTAAATGAAAAACGTTCACACAAAACTCTCATTTCTGTCAAAAAAAAAAAAAACATTTTTTCCCCTCTTAACATTTTCCTAGTAAACTCTGCACATCTCTGGTACAGCGCGCTAGCCGCCTAAAGCCATTCTCTCACTCACATAGATAAATGCCAAAACATGGGTTACTGCATCAAAGCATAGATGTAAACGTGGCTTGTGTCTGCAAGCAAGAGGCGTAGATTCTCATGAGCCCCTGCGACTGCAGGGGCTCATGAGAATCCACGCCCCTTGCAGATGGAGCGTACTGCGCATGTCCACAGAAGAAAAAAAAGTGTTTTCCTCTATTGATGCGCACGAAAATCTCATCACCGATAGTGAGTGGAATAATATTTTGAAAGGCGCGCGCGTGTTTAGATTGTGCGTGTTGTTAACCAATCGGCTGCCGAGACCATCGACCGCTCCGGAGCGTCGGCCGTGAAAGGTCACGCTGATGACCTTGCTCTCTGACCTTCATCAGGATTCATAGAACGGACTTTTGTGGCGCCCCGTCGCGCCCCGTTTTGGTGATGGTAAACTTTAGCGAGTCAATTTGCAAATCAGGAATAGAAGCTAGTTGATGTGTTTTCTCTCTCTCTCTCTCTCTCTCTCTCTCTCTCTCTCTCTCTCTCTCTCTCTCTCTCTCTCTCTCTCTCTCTCTCTCTCTCTCTCTCTCTCTCCCCACCCGGGTCTGCCCTGGGGGACTTGGGTGGGGTTAGGTATTTTTTAGTTCCCAGGGTCACCCTGGTCAGCCCCACAGGGTGGGTTTTTCTCTCTATTCTGGGGCATGCGTTTCTGTCTACCCTTTGTCCATTCACCTGTATTTGCCTTTTTAAAACTCACTACTGTCTGCACTGCCTGTAGCTCTTGATATTGGATGTGTGTTGCTAAATGGTCTTAGCTTTATTTAGGCCCCATGTGTTAGGTTTATTTAATGTATTTGACCGGCTGGTGACATACATTCAATGTTCTGTTTATTTTTTTTCACAAGCAGTGCAGGCACGTCCTGAGAAAGCCTTGTTGCTGTCGGGACGTTAAGCAATGTACAATCAATCAATCAATCTCTCTCTCTCTCTCTCTCTCTCTCTCTCTCTCTCTCTCTCTCTCTCTCTCTCTCTCTCTCTCTCTCTCTTTAGCAACGGCAGGTTTGTAAAATGGTTGTGTCAATGACGATGTCAATGCCTTAACCGTTGTAAAATAAAGTTTCTTTGATTTATTAATTGATTCTCTCTCTCTCTCTCTCTCTCTCTCTCTCTCTCTCTCTCTCTCTCTCTCTCTCTCTCTCTCTCTCTCTCTCTCTCTCTCTCTCTAGCAACGGCAGGTTTGTAAAATAGCTGTGTCAATGACGATGTCAATGCCTGAACCGTTGTAAAATAAAGTTTCTTTGATTTATTAATTGATTCTCTCTCTCTCTCTCTCTCTCTCTCTCTCTCTCTCTCTCTCTCTCTCTCTCTCTCTCTCTCTCTCTCTCTCTCTCTCTCTCTCTAGCAACGGCAGGTTTGTAAAATAGCTGTGTCAATGACGATGTCAATGCCTGAACCGTTGTAAAATAAAGTTTCTTTGATTTATTAATTGATTCTCTCTCTCTCTCTCTCTCTCTCTCTCTCTCTCTCTCTCTCTCTCTCTCTCTCTCTCTCTAGCAACGGCAGGTTTGTAAAATAGCTGTGTCAATGACGATGTCAATGCCTGAACCGTTGTAAAATAAAGTTTCTTTGATTTATTAATTGATTCTCTCTCTCTCTCTCTCTCTCTCTCTCTCTCTCTCTCTCTCTCTCTCTCTCTCTCTCTCTCTCTCTCTCTCTCTCTCTCTCTCTAGCAACGGCAGGTTTGTAAAATAGCTGTGTCAATGACGATGTCAATGCCTGAACCGTTGTAAAATAAAGTTTCTTTGATTTATTAATTGATTCTCTCTCTCTCTCTCTCTCTCTCTCTCTCTCTCTCTCTCTCTCTCTCTCTCTCTCTCTCTCTCTCTCTCTCTCTCTCTCTCTCTCTTGTATGTGTCAAGACAGTGCGATAGACGTGCGGAATTAATGTTTCATCGAGCCAGCAGTCAGCGCGGTCAGTCTAATTGGGTTTCAGTCGGTCTCTCATTGTGTACCGCTGACAGTGAGTGCATTGTGTTGTCTGCATTTTTTCTGCGTGTCCAGCGTACGAGAAAGGTTGTTGAGTGCATTCGACCGCCTTACTATTTCTAAGTGTGTTTAGCACATGAAAAAGACACACGGACAGATACACTGCAAAGGTTTGTTGATCGACCATGATAGTTCAAGGTTGGTGTCAGAATAGCTTGGCGCCTGCAGGCGCCAAGCTATTCTGGCACCACCCTTGAACTATCATGGTCGACCTGTCTTTTGAAACGGTAATGTAATCTTAAGTTGACGACTCCAAATTTGGGAATTTTGACCTTAGGGCTTAATGTGTCAATTAAGCACTACCCCGGGAGAAGAATCTACTGTGGTAGTTTAATGGTAGTGTGTTTAGCAAGTGAAAAGGCAGTCTGAAACTGAAAACATTCGACTTTCTTTGCTATGATTTTATGATTTTTATTTTTTCGCTTTGATGCATTCGATTTTTTTTCTCCAGTTATTTCTAAGTGATTAGCGAATAAAAATGTAGTTATTTTGCTTGAAATTGTATTCATTTGACTTTCTTTCCTGTTTTAACCCCTTCACTGCCGAGAAAAAAGTGAACGCGACCCAGCTGAAAGAGGCATAGATCCTCATGAGCCCCCGCATCCGCGGGGGCTCATGAGGATCTATGCTTCTTACTGGAAGCAGTTTACATCCAAGTATCTTGAACAGTGTTGGCTTTTGATCGTGGAATGAACAACAGTTTCAGAATATAAGAAAAATGCACGTGCAGTGGCTTATTTCCAGGCGCCCAGCTAGCCATTTCGGCACCACCCTCGAACTGTCCTGGTCGATCCCTCCAAAGCCCAAAGCTTTCGTCCAGTGATAAAAGGTTTCGTTACTTCGTTGTAATGTCAAAGCTGACCTGCTACCCCACCCGGGTCTGCCCTGGGGGACTTGGGTGGGGTTAGGTATTTTTTAGTTCCCAGGGTCACCCTGGTCAGCCCCACAGGGTGGGTTTTTCTCACTATTCTGGGGCATGTGTTTCTGTCTACCCTTTGTCCATTCACCTGTATTTGTCTTTTTAAAACTCTCCCTACTGTCTGCACTGCCTGTAGCTCTTGATATTGGATGTGTGTTGCTAAATGGTCTTAGCTTTATTTAGGCCCCATGTGTTAGGTTTATTTAACGTATTTGACCGGCTGGCGACATACATTCAATGTTCTGTTTTGGGTTTTTTTCACAAGCAGTGCAGGCACGTCCTGAGAAAGCCTTGTTGCTGTCGGGACGTTAAGCAATGTACAATCAATCAATCAAAGCTGACCTGCCGAGCAAAAACAAAAGGCAGTAAGCTCTTTTTTCTTTTTTTTTATAAAAGCGTGATTTTCGTTTATTAATCCATCCCGCGTGAAGATGGATTAATAAACGAAAACGTAGTTTTTGTGCTTGAATACCAGAGGCGGATCAGGGGCGTGGGGGTTCCAGGAGTTCCGGAAGCCGACCTTCCCCTCCCCCCGCCCTCACCCGACCCAAAAATGTTTTGAAATGCTACAACAAAGTCCCTTTTTGGTGCTATTCTGGCACCACCCGTTAACTATCATGGCCGATCCACAAAAATAATCATTGTATCTATCAGTATGACCTTTTCATGTGCTAAATACACTTAGAAATTACAAAGCAGTAGAATGCACTCAGCTACCTTTTTCATTCACTTTTTGATATTTTGGCGAATGGTGAGAGTTAAACATGCTCGCGCCTTCTCTCTCTCTCTCTCTCTCTCTCTCTCTCTCTCTCTCTCTCTCTCTCTCTCTCTCTCTCTCTCTCTTTCTCTCTCAGTCTCATGCAATTCAGCGTTTTTCGTTGCTGCTTCTGTCTTTAGCAAATACAAAGTTATTCTATGAGCGAGAAATTGGATTCATTCGATTTTCCGTGCTATTTCTGTATGCGTTGTAAATAAAAAAGTGGCGTTTGTGTCTGAAAGCTGTTAACTTTCTTTGCTATTTCTCCTTGTTTAGCACATACAAAGTCAGACTTTGTGCTCGAAATTGAATTCATTCAAATGTATTTACCGTTTCTGTGTGTAGCAAATTAAAAGATGGGTTTTGTGCCTAAATGCATTTGCCTTCCTTTGCTATTTATATGTGTTTAACCCGCTGTGTGTCGGTAGCGGGTTTTGTTGCGAAGATTCCTACACAATCTATACCTTCCTATATGAACACAACCTATACCTTCCTACAGGAACACAACCTATACCTTCCTATAGGAACACAACTCATACCTTCCAACAGGAACACAACCTATACCTTCCTACAGGAACACAACCCATACCTTCCTACAGGAACACAACCCATACCTTCCTACAGGAACACAACCCATACCTTCATACAGGAACACAACCTTTACCTTCCTATAGGAACACAACCCATACCTTCATACAGGAACACAACCTATACCTTCCTATAGGAACACAACCTATGACTTCCTATAGGAACACAACCTATACCGTCCTACAGGAACACAACCCATACCTTTCTATAGGAACACAACCTATAACTTCATATAGGAACACAACCTATAACTTCCTACAGGAACACAACCTATACCTTCCTATAGGAACACAATCCATACCTTCCTACAGGAACACAACCTGTACCTTCCTATTGGAACACACCCTATACTTCCTACAGGAACACAACCTATACCTTTCTATAGGAACACAACCCAAACCTTCCTACAGGAACACTACCTCTACCTTCCTATAGGAACACAACCTATACCTTCCTATAGGCACACAACCTATACCTTCCTGCAGGAACACAACCTATACCTTCAATAGGAACACAACATATAACTTCCTATAGGAACACAACCTATACCTTCCTATAGGAACACAACCCATACCTTCCTACACAAACACAACCTATACCTTACTATTGGAACACAAGCTATAACTTCCTATAGGAACACAACCTATACCTTCCTATAGGAACACAACCCATACCTTTCTACAGGAACACGACCTATACCTTCCTATAGAACACATTCTATAACTTCCTATAGGAACACAACCTATACCTTCCTATAGGAACACAACCATTGCCTTCCTATATGAACACAACCTATACCTTCCTATAGGAACACAGCCTATACCTTCCTATAGGAACACAACCCAAACCTTCTTACAGGAACACAACCTGTACCTTCCTATAGGAACACAACCTATACCTTCCTATAGACACACAACCTATACCTTTCTACAGAAACACAACCCATACCTTCCTATAAGAACACAACCTATACCTTCCTACAGGAAACATCGCGACAAAACCCGATACCGACACGCAAAGGGTGAACACCTTAGGGGCGTGCTGCGTGCGGCAATTTGCCGCATATCCATATGCGGCACGTCTCCATGAGTTATTCGCCTTTAGATCTGTCCCTTGGAAACCAGGTGACGCTACAACAATATGTGGTTCAACCGACTATGATAGTTCAAGTGTGGTGCCAGAATAGCTCATTTCAGGCCGCAAATTTTTCCTTTATTCTTTTCTGTTTACAGATGTTAACACCTTAACGTTTAACCCTTGGATCCCTGACAGAGAAACAGGATTTGGGTCGACCATGATAGTTCAAGGGTGGTGCCAGAATAGCTTATGCCGGGACGCATTTTTTCTTTATTGTTTCTGTTGCTAGGTGTTGACACTTTAACCCTTAACCCTTGGATCCCTGATAGAGCAACAGGATTTGGATCCTTGACACAATAACAGGATTTGGATCCCTGACATAATAACAGGATTTGGTTCCTCGACACAATAACAGGATTTGGATCCCTGACATAACAGGATTTGGTTCCTTGACACAATAACAGGATTTGGTTCCTTGACACAATAACAGGATTTGGATCCTTGACACAATAACAGGATTTGGATCCTTGACACAATAACAGGATTTGGTTCCTTGACACAATAACAGGATTTGGTTCCTTGACACAATAACAGGATTTGGATCCTTGACACAATAACAGGATTTGGATCCTTGACACAATAACAGGATTTGGATCCTTGACACAACAACAGGATTTGGATCCTTGACACAATAACAGGATTTGGATTCTTGACACAATAATAATAATAATAATAAGCGCATTAAATAGGCGCTTTATCCCAATTGAAAATCGGCTCAAAGCGCCGCCTTGAACTGAACCCAACAAGCACGCTCACGTGAAACACGCGCATTCACCCACACACTGTACATAAACACAGAACATTCACGTGGTGCTAAGGGCAAGCTCAAGCGAGCTACTGTAGTTTCTGGAAATTCAAAGTCGTTTGTATTTGAAATTTGATTAAGTAGGCTGAAACTGATACCAAAGTCGTGGGGGAGGAAGAGCCGGAGTACCCGGAGAAAGAACCCCCGACGGTCCGCCCGAATTAACGGTGACACTTACTAGAGGAGAAAAATCCGACGCCGGAACCCGTAATCGAACCTCTCACCTTTAGCATTGGTAACCACTGCGCCACGGACTTGGAACCTTGACACAATAACAGGGTTTGGATTCTTAACACAATAACGGGATTTGGATCCCTGAGACAATAACAGGATTTGGATCCTTGACACAATAACAGGATGGAGATCCTGACACAATAACAGGATTTGGATCCTTGACACAATAACAGGATTTAGATCCCTGAGACAATAACAGGATTTGGATCCTTGACACAATAACAGGATGGAGATCCTGACACAATAACAGGATTTGGATCCCTGAGACAATAACAGGATTTGGATCCTTGACACAATAACAGGATGGAGATCCTGACACAATAACAGGATTTGGATCCCTGAGACAATAACAGGATTTGGATCCTTGACACAATAACAGGATGGAGATCCTGATACAATAACAGGATTTGGATCCTTGACACAATAACAGGATTTAGATCCCTGAGACAATAACAGGATTTGGATCCTTGACACAATAACAGGATGGAGATCCTGACACAATAACAGGATTTGGATCCCTGAGACAATAACAGGATTTGGATCCTTGACACAATAACAGGATGGAGATCCTGACACAATAACAGGATTTGGATCCCTGAGACAATAACAGGATTTGGATCCTTGACACAATAACAGGATGGAGATCCTGACACAATAACAGGATTTGGATCCTTGACACAATAACAGGATTTGGATCGACCATTACAGTTCAAGGGTGACGCTTAAATCGCTTATACTTGGACACAATCTACAGTTGTCTTTTATTCTGTTTGTGTTAACACTTTAACATTGAACCCTTGGATCCCTGACACAACAGATTTTGATCGACCATGCATGATAGTTCAAGCATGGTGCCGGAACAACTATGCGCCTAGATTGAAATCACCCTTAACACATGGAGCCCAACACATTTTTTTGTGGATCGACCATGACAGTTGAAGGGTGGTTCCGGAATAGCGAAGTGCTCAACTTGAAATTACCTTTAACACATGGAGTCCTAATCGCTACACTGCAGATTTTTGTGGATCGACCATGATAGTTTGTGGATTGACCTTGATAATTCAAGGGTGGTGCCAGAATAGCTTGGCGCCTGTCGGCGCCAAGCTATTTCCACTCTTGAACTATCATGGTTGATCGATCTGTCTTCTAAACTGTAATGTAATCTTGAGAGGACGTCTTCAGATTTGGTACTTTGGACTTTAACGCTCAGTGTGCTCAGTGTGCTGTACCTAACGAGTGGGATCTACCATAGATAATGGTAGTGCCAGATTACTTTGGCTTTTTTTAGGCGCCAACATATTTTGCCCTACCCTTCAACTGTAACAGTTATATCCATCTCGCCGCAAATCGACCACAGACTTTAAAGCTCCAGGTTACTCTGGCGCCAACCTTAGAGAGAGAGAGAGAGAGAGAGAGAGAGAGAGAGAGAGAGAGAGAGAGAGAGAGAGAGAGAGAGAGTAATTCCATTACAGGCGGAGATAGTTATGAAATCCTTTCTCTACTGAGTTAGAAGTGACAGCTGTCATACTTTCAGTACCCAACCCCAACCCCCTCACCCACCCACGCACCCCGCGCCCTGCCCCCGCCCCCTCCCCTCCCATTACCTTCCCATACTTTATATATACAAGAGGAATAGATCCACATTGCCTTCAGTACTGCGTGACTGGTGTAGTTCCCTTCACACACCACTTTTTTTTTCATGATTTTTTTAGTGCTCTTCTCTTTTCAGTCCCCAATCTCCAACCCACTTTCTCCACCACCCCCCCTCCCCCGCCCCAGCCCCACCCCCTCTCTCTCTCTCTCTCTCTCTCTCTCTCTCTCTCTCTCTTTGCCCTTCGTCAGTGCCGTCAATGCCCCCCAAGTGATACAGTGGGCTCGCTTCACGTGGCTATTTATCTTGACAGTCGCAACGGCGTGAAGCAAGGCTGCGTGCTGGCACCGACCCTCTTCACCATCTTCTTCAGCATGATGTTGAAGCAGACCACAGTGGACCTCGACGACGACGACGCAGTGTACATCAGGTATCGTCTCGATGGCAGCCTGTTCAACCTCAGACGACTGCAGGCCCACACGAAAACCCTAGACCAACTGATTCGTGAGCTGCTCTTCGCTGATGACGCTGCCCTCGTTGCACACACAGAGAGAGCCTTGCAGCGCATTACGTCCTGCTTCGCAGATGCCGCCCAGCTCTTTGGACTTGAGGTCAGTCTGAAAAAGACAGAGGTCCTTCATCAGCCGGCACCTAAGGAAGAGCATCGCCCTCCCCACATCACCATCGGCGAGTCCGAACTGAAGTCTGTACACCAGTTTACCTACCTTGGCTGCATCATCACGTCAGACGCCAAGCTGGACAAGGAGCTGGACAACAGGCTGGCAAAAGCGAACAGTGCTTTCGGGCGACTATTCAAGCGGGTGTGGCACAATCAACAGCTGAAAAAAGGCACCAAGATCAGCGTGTACAGAGCTGTCGTCCTCACCACCCTGCTGTACGGTTCCGAGTCCTGGGCCCTCTACCGCAGCCAACTACGACTCCTCGAACGCTTCCACCAGCGCCGCCTGCGTACCATCCTCAGCATTCACTGGAGTGACTATGTCACCAACGTCGAGGTCCTTGAACAGGCGGAAACTGTAAGCATCGAGGCTTTGCTGCTGCAGACACAGCTTCGCTGGGCGGGGCACGTCTCCAGGATGGAGGATCATCGCCTACCCAAGATCACTCTGTTCGGCGAGCTCGCCACTGGACACCGAGACAGAGGGGCACCAAGAAGAGATACAAAGACGGTCTCAAGAAGTCACTTAGTGCCTGCCAAATCGACCACCGCCAGTGGTCTTTGCTTGCTGCGGACCGTGACACCTGGCGCTCCACCATTCACAAGGCAGCCGTCTCCTTTGAGGACTCTCGCAGAGCTAACCTTAAGGACAAGCGGCTCAGAAGAAAAAACAGAGCTGTCGTAACTCAGAACCCTGACCAGACCTTCCCCTGCAGCCTCTGCGGTCGTACCTGCCTGTCCCGGATTGGCCTCCGCAGCCACGAAAATGCCTGCAGACGACGTGGGCAAGCCCTATAGAATCTTCGTTCGCGAAGTCAAGCCAAGAGTGGCAATAAAGGGAAAGTCGCCGCCTCCCCGTTGTTAATAACACCGAAACTCTCCCCCACCTTTAAATCACGACTCGCTCCTTAGCATCTTTGGGGACACTGGAGAATGGGGGTGGTGGCGGGTGGAGCAGGGGTGAGGTTGGGGTTGGGGAGTGGATAGGAAAGGGCGGGGGAGGGGGAGGTGGGTTGTAGAAAAGACAGAAGGTTAGTGCGGCCTGTCTTTGGGTGTTGGAATAATTCCAATTATAAAATGTCAGTTTTAGCTGTTTTTAACCCACTCAAGACGCCCTGCATCCGGATACGCGGCTTTTAGCCGCGTATCCGGATGCAGGACGTCTTGAATGGTTTAAACCAAGCATCGGTCTTTGAATTGAATTGAAAATCGTTAGTGTCCATGATGCCTTACACATACAATTCAAACGTGTCTTTCAGCTTCTTTGATGAGTGAGGAAATCCAGGAATTAAGGGGTGGGAGAGGTGGGGGTCGGGAGAGAGGAGGAAGTTGTTCGAGTCTGGTCTTAGAGAAACGATTTTATACCACTAGCATGGCATTTTCTGGGGTAAATTACGAATGTTCCATCTACCTAGCAAACTGCGATTTAACTAGCAACCAAATGGACCAACAACAGAACATCAGCACATGCTGAAGTGAAAATGTGACGTAACAAGACTTGTGCATATTGAAACGACGCGTCTGTGGAGCAGGGAAACGCGTCGTTTCAAGTTTGACGTCAGATATAGGCTTTATTTTTTCACTAGTAATAGAAAACAGTGGCGGCATCACGCGAAAGCACAGGAGTTTTGTGCAAGGGTCCACAGTGATTTGAAGAAAAAAAATCGTTGCAGAAACAGGTTTTCTCGCGAATCATGGGACTGGTATGAGACATATAATTGTCGGGTTCGTTGGCATCTGAAGCACATTTGTAATTTTAGAAGCGTAAGACGTAAACTTGTCGCGGAATGTGTTCACTTTGAAGACTGTATCGGTCACATCTGAGCCCACCAAAAAATACCAAAGTAGTAGAAGGTACGTGGTGTAAACTGCTTAGGCAATAGGGCTCTAAGCACTCAGTGCCACAACGTAATCACCAGGCAATAGGGCTCTAAGCACTGTGCCACAACGTAATCACCAGGCTATAGGGCTCTAAGCACTAAGTGCCACAACTTAATCACCAGGCAATAGGGCTCTAAGCACTAAGTGCCACAACATAATCACCATGCAATATGGCTCTAAGCACTAAGTGCCACAACATAATCACCAGGCAATAGGACTCTAAGCACTAAGTGCCACAACATAATCATCAGGTAATAGGGCTCTAAGCACTAAGTGCCACAACATAATCATCAGGCAATAGGGCTCTAAGCACTATGTGCCACAACATAATCACCATGCAATAGGGCTCTGAGCGCAAAGTGCCACAACATAATCACCAGTCAATAGGGCTCTAAGCACTAAGTGTCACAACATAATCATCAGGCAATAGGGCTCTAAGCACTAAGTGCCACAACATAATCACCAGGCTATAGGGTTCTAAGCACTAATTAAGTGCCACAACATAATCACCAAGCAATAGGGCTCTACGCACTAAGCGCCACAACATCATCACCAGGCAATCAATAGGGCTCTAAGCACTAAGTGCCACAACGTAATCACCAGCACCACGTCTTGTATTAGGCAAAGACCAGTTGGAGATGGAATCTTGACTCATTCTGCCCGCGAAACACTACATCAAGACACGGTTCGTCCATTATAGTTCAAGGGTGGTGGCAGAATAGCTTGACGCCTATAGGCGCCAAGCTATTCTGCCACCACCCTTGAACTATCATTGTCGATCTGTCTCCTTAAATATAATGCGATCCCCAGAGGATAACTCCAAAATGTGGGTATTTCGTAACTCGGGCACAATGAGTTAACAGTGGCAAGGGATTTCATCTGCTTAACACAACTGGCAACTTCGGGATGGTTTTGCAGTACGAATGTGCTGTAGGCGTCGGACGGTTCACGGGAGTGTTAATTTGTCTGCATGAGCCTGGTGCTCTCAATTTCCATCCCTTACTAGCCTTCCCTCGCCTGTGTCATGACATCAGTTTTTCATTCTGGTACTTTAGACGCGCAGCACCAGCAGAAAATAGAATTGATGAAGAAGCCATTGAAACTAAGGTATTTGGGCTGACGCCAGGAGCAGATCCCGTCAACACAGTCTTATGGGTCCCATGGGTCCCATGCAGACTGGCATATGGGGCCGATATGGGCTGCCTATATGGGGCCCACAAGGGATGTACAAAAAGGTCTCAAATGGGCCCCGTATGGGCTGACATGATGTTATCAGGATAAATCCCAGATGCCCTCCCCCCCCCCCCCATGTTCCCATGATGGATCCTAGATGCTCCCAGGATGTAACCAGGATATCCCCAAAATACTTCCATGATGGATCCTAGATGCTCCCAGGATGTAACCAGGATATCCCACAAATACTTCCATGATGGATCCTAGATGCTCCCAGCATGTAACCAGGATATCCCACAAATACTTCCATGATGGATCCTAGATGCTCCCAGCATGTAACCAGGATATCCCACAAATACTTCCATGATGGATCCTAGATGCTCCCAGCATGTAACCAGGATATCCCACAAATACTTCCATGGTGGATCCTAGATGCTCCCAGGATGTAACCAGGATATCCCACAAATACTTCCAGGATGTAACCAGGATATCCCACAAATATTTAGCATATTAACCCCTTTTCTGCCACTGTACGTACATTATTGTTTCTGAAAATATCTTCGTTCAGCGACAAAAAACACATATGCAAGAAACACGGAAAGAAATTTGGTCTCAGCAACAGGCATAGTTCCTCATGAGCCCCCGCAGTCGCGGGGGCTCATGAGGATCTATGCCTCTTGCAGTTGCGGGATCGTGTTCACTTCTTTTTCGGCAGTGAAATGGTTAAGACCGGCTGGCGACGTGCATTATTATTATTATTATTATTTTTTTTTTTTAGCAAGCAAAGCAGCTGGCCACGTCCTGAGAAAGTCTTGTTGCTGGCGGGACGTTAAGCAATGCACAACCTACTTCATCTTCGCCCAGGATGTAACCAGGATATCCCACAAATATTTCCATGATGTATCCCGCATATTTCCAACTGCTCCTGATGCCGGCCCGCGCAGCCGATGATGGATCCTAGATGCTCCCAGGATGTAACCAGGATATCCCACAAATACTTCCATGATGGATCCTAGATGCTCCCAGGATGTAACCAGGATATCCCACAAATACTTCCATGATGGATCCTAGATGCTCCCAGTACCCTGGTTTACACAAGAAAAGAGTATAAAATCGTTACAATTAGAAAATATGTACGGAGAAATGAGGGGGAAGAAGAATATATTTTGCCATGAGGGGATCTACGATAAATTAGCAAGGTGCACGGCGTCCCTAGCATGTCCTAAGTGTATTGTTTGATTTGGATGGAGGGACTGGGAGGCGGGGGATGGGAGGTAGTCGACAAAAAAACAAAAACAAAAACAAAATCAAAACGTGGACATCTTGCATTGCGGACAGCACCGCCCCCTAGCGGCTAAGCTCGATAACTGAGGCCAGGATTCATGGTGTCTGAGGGGAGAGGTCACCTGTAAGGTATTACCTCCCTTGATGGATTAAGTGGGTGGGTGGCGGGGTCGAGGTGAGGTCTGCGGTGTGGTTGGCACGTCAGCGCCGACGTACGGGGCTAGGGGCGGCCAGAGCTGTGGTTGTTGTCGTCTGTTGATGGATTGCTTCGGACAGAAATAGATGATTTTACACGTACCTGTTCACACAAATGTACCGACGGCCGCGCGCACACAAGCACGCACGCACATACACACACGCGCGAGCAAAGAGAGAGAGAGAGAGAGAGAGAGAGAGAGACAGAGCTGTCCGCAGTGACATAGCTGATCACGGTGACACGAACCGAAGGCATTCTCATCCATGACATCACTCTGATGTCAAATGAAACATAGACTAGACACATTGCGTCAGCTAACACGTACAGCTGGTCTGGTTTGTGAAATTTGTAAAGTGTCTATTACACGGCTGACTGGGCACCACACAAGCACTGTCTATGTGGGCTGGGTTAACCTATTTAAAATCAACACGATTGAACTGCAAGAGACATAGATCCTCATGAGCCCCCGCATTCGCGGGGGCTCATGAGGAAGAGATAGTAACTATGGGCGGAAATGGACAATTTATATCTATCCCAAATTTCCAGGATTTTTCAACCGCTTACTCCCACGCCTTGACGCCGCCCGTTTTTCTAGGTTTCTCCTTATTTTTTTCAGTAAAATAAAGGTTTCCAAATTCAATGTCATTAAAATTAATATTTTTTATTATAAAATGAATCAAGACGAATTACTTCTTCTAAATGATATCAATGCTGTAGAAAACAAAGACTTAGACTCGAAAAAACAGCGCCTTCTTTCTGTAGTTGTGTCAGGCAAATCAAAGACTTATCTCGGAAAACAATACATGACAGAGGATATTGAATCTCTCACCGCTGACGAGCTAATCAAGCTTCATTCTAAATATGAAAACCACATTGCTTCACTAATGACTCGTGATTTGAGTCAATCTCTTGTATGCCTATACACAAAAGCAGTGAGTCACTTTCTACCTGTGGATAGTGACAGCCTATCACACGACCTTGAAAGCAATCCTATTGTTTCAAGTTCAATTGGCAAATTAGCATGTGTCATGTTTTACAAGTTTGGAAATTACCTTGCACCTGTCGTAACATTACTAGTTACTGGGAGCCATATTGATTTCTCAAAAATAAATTTTACTGCAGAAGAAAATGGGACGAAACCCAGACGACTCCACAACCGAACCCCAGTCCAGTTTTGACACAGGTTCAAACTGTGACGAAGACTAAAAGTCCAGGCAGGGTTGAGGCTGGAAAAAGATTAGCTGAATATAATAGGCAAAAAAAATTACAGCTTAAGGCACAAACAGAAAAGACTCATGTAACTGATCAGGTGTCAGGACCGTTATCACCGTCAGGACCTGTGTCAATACCGTCAGGGCCGTCACTCCCTCATCAAAGTGAGAGACAAACAACTAAGTCTAACCCTGACCCCGAACCTCAATCAACAAAATATATAGTTGCCGGATTTGTTGTCGGATTTGGTTACGTAGGTTATCAATTATACAAAAAATACAAACCACAGACTCGTACAGTGACCAAAAAATCAGACACTCCAAAAACAAAACCAGAAGTCGCCACATTACCAGTAACATCCAAAGCCGTTGACCCATTTTATATGCAGTAAATAAAAATATTATTTTAATTTTTCTTGCCTTAGAAAATGAACGACTCAAAGAACATGATGAACCTTGTGTATCACTCTGCCGTAATCAGTGGATTAGCAGTAGCTTATTCTATGCTGGGAAAAAGTCTACTCAAAATGAAATCAGCAGACTTGAGTAGACTCGATTTTGAAGACAGCGCTAAGCTAATTGTAGTTGTTACAGCGTCGATTGCGACAAAAGATTTTCTTGTCAAGCAGGGAATTATTCCCGAAAATGTTTCTATGTAAATAAAAATAATATGGCGACGATAGCTATTATGATTGGTGGGGCAGTTGTTAACGCCCTCGCATTCAGTGGCTCTAATTATCTCTTTTCTAAAATGGGTAGAGAGGAATCTGCAGAAGAAATGAAACGTCACAATGAAGCGTCTGAGAAATTAGCACAGGCAGAACAGGCGTATGAAAAACAAAGAATTGAGAAACTTGATTTCATCAATGAAAGATTGAGGCTTGAAGGCCACGCACAACATACATTTTCAAATACAGACGAAGCAATCAGGGAATATTTTCTTGTCATGGGTGAAGACATGTCTATCCCAAAACCGAAACTAAGTGACTATTACAAACCGAGTACAGAACAAAGAAACGGAGAGATAATCTTTGTTCTAGTGGGAATGACATTTGTTTATTTTACAGGAGTTTTCATTGCTAGAAAAAATGGCAGCCGAAAATAAACTATCAAAAATATATTACTCTCCATCAGGCTATTGGAAAGGGCAAACAGCTATTGAAAAATTACATGCCGCTGTGGGCGGAGATATATCACTCAATCAGGTCAAGCAATGGTTACAGAGACAAGCAATTTGGCAGATATATCTCCCTGCTCCAAGAAAAATAACAAGACCCCAAATGACACACACCAAATGGACCTTTTGTTCTTACCACATGACACAATAAGAAAGAAACGATACAAGTATGCACTGACTGTTGTAGACATTGCTTCAAGGTATAAAGACGCTGAACCCATATCTGACAAAACAGCTAACACTGTTGCGACTGCTTTATCTAGTATCTATAAAAGAGGCCCTTTAAGATACCCCAGACTAGTGCAAGTTGATGATGGATCAGAATTCAAAGGTGCTGTTAATCAGTTATTTGCTAAGCACGGCGTACTGGTCAGACGAGGCATTCCAGGTGTGCACAGATCGCAGGCAATTGTTGAAAACTTTAACAAACAGTTATCAGAAAGACTTTTCAGTTACCAGTATTCTAAGGAACTCATGCATGACACCCGTAACACTGAGTGGGTAAAGAGATTACCACATGTGATAAAAGCAATGAACAATGAAGGTCACCCTAAACCTGCTGATGCTATTAAATTGAAAACAATTACAGACCCAAAAACAGGACCAACCCCAACCCCCGCACCAGACACAAGTTTATTTACTAAACAGGTAAGATATTTATATCAGCCAGGGGAGGCTGAAAATGACGACAGACACAGGGCAACAGACCCCATCTGGTCAACATCTGTACACAATATAAAAAAAATAATTCCCGGTCCAGACGCAACAATATATTATCTGTATGACCCTGCGCCACAGAGGGCATTTGTCAGAGAAGAATTACAGATTATTCCCCCAGACACCGTTACTCATTTCAGTAACTAACTCATCAATTAATTCATCAACCAGTTCATCACAAATGTCTTCAGATAATTTGAGCCTGTAATGTCCGGGTGCATAAGCCTTTTCCTTACTGTGAAACACACGTTTCGTGTCTCCAACTGCCAGTGACTTCTTATGTGTTTGGATCATTTCAAGATTATGTTTGTTTGATCTCAGTGACTTGTTTGGATAATCAGGCATTAATGCACCATCTAACACTTGCTTGTAATGTTCATGACGAATGTCTTTATTTTTTATTGCTGTTTTTTTTATTCCTTTGGCTTTCGACTGACTACCCTTCTGGTGCAGTATAGAATACATTTTTGATCTCAGTCCAACGTACTCAACTATAGGCACACCATTCAGTTCATCTTTAAACTTACCAGGCACTTTCTTGTTTTGTGTGCTAAACAGCGGGTGATCTTTAGGGTAGTCAGACGTGTCATACATGTGTAACTCTGTTTGTTTTCATGTCTTCGTAAAAGTCTTCAGTAGGCACGTCTATGATCATAGAGTCAGTGTCAGTGTATAGCAGACGACACTCAGGGTATTTTGGTTTGAAGTAATCATAATAAAATTCAAGCATCAACAGTTTTGACAACTCAAGAATTGCCATACCAATGAATACTGGCTTGTCCAGTTTAACAATCTTTTTTTTGAGTGACACAGCATACAATGATGAATGAAACTCTTTATACCCTGTATACTGTGGCTTACCTGTAAGTTTAATTGCACCCAATTCAGTTGTGACCAGTCTCACATCTTTTCTGTGATGAGGATTTTCCATAGTCTTGCCAAAACAGGCATTGTTCATAAGCTTAAAGAAGTCTTTGTCAAATGCAGTGTTGCCGTCTCTGGCACGAAGGGTTGTGTTCTTCATTATGTAATCTTTCATGAAAGCACTCTGATCAAATTGAATTCCTCTGTGAACTTTCTTTAGTACTAACCCGTGTCTGATGTAAAACTGCAACAAGCGGTAGTGACAAACGTAATTGAATTTGTCATTCAAATTTGGTACAAGTTTAGTGTCTTCTTTTTTTCCTGTCATACTCATCTTCTCAACAGCTAATGGATAATCATTATGGTAATCATGTAGATGGTGCGGGTACTCTAGGTCTACTTCAAAGATCCAACCCTTCGGATCGTTTCGGTCAAGATTCATAATATTGTTAGTTAACCCTGACTCTGTTACATCATACTGTGTCAAATCATGCAGACAAAAGTTTTTCAAGGGCAATAACTCACACATTGCCCAGCCATAAAGGTTATTAGCGTCCAAGTACGTAATGAATGACCTTGACCACGGGCTTGAGGGGCCAAACCCCCGGCCAAGGTCACCATGACCATCCAGATATTTATTGTTGGCTCTGGCATAGTTGTTTGAAGCTATACTAATCCCTCCCCTCAAGCCACGTTCCACCATTTCACCCATCGTCCGATCAGACAACAGGTCTATAGATATCTTACTGGATTTCAAAAATGCATCCCACGTCATGCCAGGACTAGTTATGTAACAAGCAGGGTCAAGCTTGTAGTGTAACAAACCCTTCTCACGGTAACTTTCAAATACGTCTGCTAGCAAGCAAACATCTGCTTTCAAGTACTGGTCATGGTAGTCACCAATTGTCTGACACCCTAACTTCCCCCACGCATCAAGTGCGTGTTGATATTCAGAGTCAGAAATACCTTTTCCAGTTAGTGTAGAATAAAATTTCTCTTTTGGTGGCAGTCTTGTTTCTTCAAACACAACCCACTCACTGATGTACTCATACGGATACACACCTTTCTTAATCAAGTCTGGTTCAAAATATTTACTCGTTATTGGATACTCGGTCAGTCCTTCTGCCAGACTAGCCAATCCTAAAGACAAATGTTGCATAGAGTCATAAAATGCTAATTTATCTAATCTAAAAGTCAAGTATTTCTCAGTTGTCTGGGCAATACAACTTATGTTTTTGTACGACTCATCTACAGCCTGCATGATGATGTGTGAATCATATCCCTTAAGATTGTGGAAAAAGATTGGTAACTTGTATGTCTTAGGATCTATTTTTAATAACAAGTTACAATTGCTATGTGCAGCACCTCTGTAACGCCCAGTTATGTGATCGTGGTCACGAACTTTATCACCCCCTAAAGGTTGTTCACAAATCCAACACGTCTCAGCTGTATCAAATTTCAGTTTGTCTTCTTCTGTCATCATCAAAGGCATCTGACTTGTTGTGAGATAATGTACTACCTGACTGTACAGATGTCTCATTTCTGTTAAAAACAGACAAGCTGCATTTTCACCCCTGTAGATAACAGGTTCTGAATGAAGACCGTCTGACCTAACAATAATGTATCCAAAAGAACACACCACTTGGTCACTCAACTTTATAGTCTTTGGTAATGACTCTGGAACATGACCTTCATACGGAACAACCAGTGATTCAAAATCTGCGTATACTACAAACGGCAGCTTTTGCTGATTCCCATAGTTCTTAAAATACACTTGACTACCAGGATCTGGATACTTAAGTACAGTTTGTATGTCATCAGCTGATCTGCAGTGTAGGACGTGTTTGTGCGCTACTGAAATAGAGGAGAATCTTTGTAAACATCTTTTACAAACTTCTTGTTTACCATTGTGTTTTGTTGTATGTCCATGAATTAGACGTGACATATTTCTGATAATTGTGTAGTGAAAGTTATCACCAGAGCTTATTAATAACATATCAACATGTCTATCTTCTGACTGCCCATAGGTTGGGGCAATTGGGGATACTCTAATTGGTTGTAACTTGTTCTCAGATTCATTATCCCACACAAACACATTCACAGATATACCAGGATTTAGTTTTTCAAACAAGTCTATGTCCTCTATTTTAACAGGGAACTCAATGCCACTGAAGTTGAGTTCATTTACAAATTTAGTGTAGTTAGATACACGTTCAGGTTTTGACTTTACAAAGTGTAGTTTAGCAAGCACACACCACATGAAACAATAGTTGTCATTGTTCTGAATATTAACAACAGCCTTTTTGTTTGCAACCTCAGTTGGCAATGGCAACCACGATTTACCTAGTATAGGATGATACCTAGACTGCTTTAGTTGTAATTCATGCACATGCCCTTCATGCCAGCCAGATCCTTTCATTTTTGCAATGTCAATTGCCTGTAGAAAGTCTGGTAATAGTCTGTCTCTAAACACGTTTTCTAATTCCCTTCTTGTGTTAACTGTGTGTTGTCTTGTTGATATGTACGATACAATCACTTCACCGTCTACTCTAGTGAAGTCTATTTTAGCAACAATCTGAATCTTCACACTGCCTGTAAGAAGATTATCTTGTATGACAGAAAAAGAGTTTTCTATTGATTCATAGACATTGTTAGTATTAGATATAGGCAAATCTATTGTGTGAAACACGTTTCTTAAACCAGGTGAGCCAGGGTTTGATGGGCCAGGGCTTTGTGAATTGTCCGTCATTTTTATTTGACCGACAAAATAATAAATGAAAAAATATTACCACTGGCTCACCTTGTGTAATACCACTTTATTAACTGTAACACTGTCAATATAAACATTTAGTTTGCGTAGTTGTTTAAATATGCTATAACAAATTTCCCCTAACCAACCATAGTTGGTATCATCAACTATAAAAGTAGGTGTCTTTAAATCAACTGTCATGCACTCCACATCTGGATGCTCATCGACATAATCCAAAGTCACACTATATGTAACATATATTTCTGATGGTGCTGAAAGGCTTATGTAAGTCTGTTTGGGTGATGTTATTAAATCAGTAAAGTGCATAACATCTTTGAAAAGGTGTGTGAGATCAAGCACCTGTATGATTTGTCCGTCTGTCATTTTTATTGGACAATCAAATGTATAAATTAACTTACATCAATTTACTAACCCATACCCTGTGGGCTGATCTGTCTTTAAAATGAGCTTTAGATGCTTAGTTGATTTCAGTTTATTTTTTACATCATCACGTTCATGCTTATTTGGGATGACATCATTTTCTCTGAGACAGTCTTCAAAGCTGTCACGATCTTTACAGTAAAACAAACAGATAAACTTTAACTGTTCTCGAAAATCTTTCAGTACAGCATTATATTTTTGAGTGAGAATCCATACACTTACATTAGCATGTCTGCCACTGAAAGCAAGTTCTGCTAATGTGTTTCTCTTCTTGACAATGTCTTTCTCTGCAGAACAGTCATCAACAATAAACAATGTTGGCTGTCCTTCAAATTGCTTGTAAAAATATTGTAGGTAGTCATTCAGTTTTTTCTCAGGGTCAACTAAATATATGTTGTTGTCAGTCCAAATGAATAAACGGTTGTGATAAGCTTTGTTGTGTTTGATCGTAGGACAAAATATGACAATGTTTTCAAAGTGGTGTATGTATCTTGTTTGTAATAAGTCAAGTACGAATTGAGTTTTCCCACACCCTGTGGCACCAACAAATAAGCCACAGTGTGGATCGAGTGTCATTAAGCTACGGTTCATTTTAATACACAATATAATTTTAATATATGTGTCCACTCAGTCTGCTTTCTGCAATATTGAGTTGTGCATCATATATCAGGTACAAATATATGTTTATGGCTGCAGCAGTTTCAACCTTCTTTTGTATCTGAATTGTTATCCCATCACTACCGTTCTCGACAGTTCGTCCTGACCCATGAAGGTAGTCGTCGTCTGTACTACGAAGGTCTAGCCAAAGAGCATACTTATTTGTAAGGTATTGACCAATCCTTACGTCATACAGATGTAAATCTTTGCACGCAATGTTTGCAGGTTTATCTCTAATCCTTCCACCCGCAAAATACTTTGTGATCTCATCGTAGTGTTGATAAGGTAACATTCCTGAAGCGTACACTTGATTAGGGCGGCCTTCGATTGTGCAGGACAAATGTGTAATCTTAGGATTGTAGAATTTTTCTGAATCCCGTTTATATGGATCTGCTGGTTCAACAAACAACATAAGAATACCTTTCAGTGACCTGGCAGGTGTGTTCAAGTTTATGTTCCACATTGGGTCGCTTTTGTCTTTGGGTATTAAACTATGTCTAATTACCCTGTCATAATAAATTGGAAGTCTTGACTGATACTGATTTTGTATGAGTCTGGCTAGTTCAGTGTGTGTGACAATTTCATATTCCAAGGAAATGTTAGAGATCTTGTATGTTGCATCTGTGGCAGATGATTTAATAACTTTGGAGTAGTCATTGAAAGTTAGTTCAAAGCTCAGACGGTCATTCAGTGCCCCTTGATAATAAGGCAAATGTGCTGTGAGAATTTCAAACTCAAGTGGAATGTAAAACCTGGTTCCATATGTTTCTGCTATAATAACGTCCTGGGCTGCTGACGTTGATTTATCTCCAGCATTGATTCGAAGTTTACCAACATTATCTGGCTGTATGCCTTGGTAAATACGGTCCTCTCGTTCTTCTCTTGTGAGCCAAAGGTCTTTGTAACAGTAGAACACATCTGAGTCGTCAAGACTAAACACTTCCTGTCCTTCAAGTTTTACTTTAATAGTTCTAACAATTGCTCTGCTAAGATTGTCAACTAGAGTTCTGTTCACATCTGCGTCTGATGATAGTTCAATATTAAATGCTAGGCGTGCAGTGCCAGGAACAATAATGTCACTGGGACCTAGGTTTGGAAACTTGACTGTAAGTGTTTGGTTCTGGTCTATGGTACTTGGATTGTTTGTGATGACGATTGATTGTCTTATGCCCTTAACACCCAGAGGCTCACGTAGTTTTCTGTATGGGTCTAACTTTGATCCGTAAGACTGTGTCATTTTTATTATGCACAATAAAAAATAATAAATTAATAAAACAATGGCAGCGGGAGGATTTAATCATGAAGATTTTGAAATGGATGACACGTATGATTTTGGTAATACAACAGATATGACAGATATGGCAGATATGACTGGTACAAGAAATATTTACAGTTTACGTCACAAACTTTTAGAAACCAAAGTGAACTCGTTTTATGATCATGTTGGTGGCCGCCCAGACAACGTAGACCCTAACCAGTTTGAACTTGATGGCAAGGGTCATTTATATTTAAATACTGTTGACAAAGGAAAAGTACTATTGACAAACAAAAAAGACCCTAGTTGGTTTAGGGCTTTAAGTACAATAAAAAATGAAGGTGGTGTTGGTGCCTTGCGTCAACTGGGTATTGGTGGGTCTCCTGTCACGCCGCTTGCGCCTAGACTGGCTAGTGTTCTTCATGACACGCAAACAAAGTTGCCAACAGGGCAACAAATTGAAATGGCACCAGTAACAAGCCTACCAGAAATAGCAAACACTGTGATACAAGAAACCTCATTTACTGAAGGTCAATTAAATGATGCTATGAAAACAATAGAAGATCCACCTTTGTCAATGAGGGAGATTATGGGATTGGATAAATCACTGCAGACAATAAGAGGTGAGATGGTAAATAATGTTGCCAAACTAGGTGAGCTTGATAAACACATAGAACGTGAAAAAGAGAAACTGGCTACCGCAGACAATGGAAATCTTGACACAGAAATGAAAGAAAGAATCCAACACAGATTAAATGATTTGCAGATAGAAAGATCAGGGCGGTTAGAAGTGATTAGTATTGGAAGACAAAAACTAAAATCACAGGTCAACAGAATTAGAGAAACTATTCAGAAAATACTTCACGAAGACACTACTCTGGCTGAGAGACTTAAAACACTTTTCAGAGAGCAGGGTATCACAATTGCTAGTTTAATTACTGCTCTTGGATTTATTATCAGTACTGCTGTGTTGGCTGTCTCCGGCAGTGGTGGTGGAGCACCCCCGGCACCAGCACCACCAACCCCAGGCCCACCGACTCCAACAGACCCAAAAGATTTACAGTCATGGGTAAAGAAACAGTTGTCTCACATATCAGACTTGCTTAAAAAATTGGCTGTGAAAGCAATGGACGCTTTGCCTGGTATAATTGGCACTGTTGTCAGTTGGCTGATTAGTACAGCGGCAAAGGCAGTATGGTTTATGGCAGAGCATGTGTGGGTATTTTTGGTGACAGTAGGAGGGTTGATGGTGGGTTATTTAATGAAAAAGATAAAGAAGTAAAACACCTAATCCAGTGAGGCCTATTACCAATGCAGTTCTTTCTGACTCATGTGTGTCAGGGGTTGACTGTACTGGTTGTATGAGTGCCGGTGTGGGGGCTGGGGCCGGGGCCGGGGGTGTTACCGTCTGTAATGATTTTAATGGCTGTACGTGTGTGGTTGTGGCCCCTAAGTTTACAGATTGATTAAGACCGAGTTTTTGTCCAACACCTGCAACAATGATTTCATTATTATAATTTGTTATTGTCCCCATTTGGAGTTGAAGATCAGATGGTAACATGTATAACCCGATTCCAACTACAAAGTCAACTTTTGATCTGGCATATCTGAGTACGTCTTGGTAGCGTTGTATGCTAGATGGGAGATCAACTGTTGAGTTGATTGAATCTTCTAGATTAGCGAGAAACTGTTTTTGTGCTTCAAATTTACCACTTCCATTCAAAATGTTTGATTTTGTTAGTGATTGTGCACCTAGTATACACCAGACATATGTTCTGATAGACTCATTTACGCGCTCAACTCCTGCTTGAGTAAACCCGTCAGATTTATCTAAAATAAATGTGGTCCACGCATTAGTCTGCTTCTGCTCTATTGATCCTAACCACACTTCAGATTTTGATGAGAATGAAGTGTAACCAGGGTAATAATCTTGTGGGTATTGTCTGTGACTCAAAGCATAATATAATGTACCCATACCATTGTGATCATCAAGTTTTTGTGTAAAGTCATACTTGGGACTGATGTTAAACTCATTACAGATGCGTTCAAACGCTTTCATATCCATGGGGTTGTTATACCTGTTGAAACTGGATTCAGTGGGCAGTGGTGTATGCAGTTCTGACAGAATACGTCTAAGCTGGTAATAAACATGAAAACGATACACAGATCTAATTAGTTTGTTTGAGTGATTCAAATGGTCTGTGAATGAAACACCACAGCCTGTAGTTGAACATAGTATGGCAAAATTGAGTTGGTTTTGAAACATCTGTAGTGGACTTAAAGACCACTTTCTTGCAGTAGAGTCATCTGTTATTGGAGGGTTTAGGTAATGGTCAAACGGATTTGGTACTTTCACTTGAAATAGATCTTGTTCTGATACAGCTATGTCAAGCTGATTTAGTTGAATTATTTTCTGTTCATAAGTAGGTGCAACATTATATTTTGGCATCCACATTAAATTGAAATGCGTTTGTAGTGGTAATGGTTGGTGATTTAAATTCCATCCTTTTTTATATGAGATAATAAAAATGTTTATCACTTTAACAAACCTTGACACAAGCAAACCAGTGTGGTTAACTAATGGGATTGATAATCGTGATGGTAGCAAGGCTGCAGCTATCCATGAAATGTTCTATACAGTAAAATGGTTTAATGTAACAGATGATATATATAATAAAGTAATTTTTGATGGTAAGACTGAAGCTATACCACCTGGGTATTATGACTTTTGTACTATAGCTGAATGGTTTCAAAGTAATTTTAAAATTAAAGCAACTTTAAATCCAGCTAACCTACTTGTTACATTAGAATTTCTGAAACAAGATTGGTTAAAAATTTCAGACAGATTTGCATATTTACTTGGATTTTATATTGACGAAGATTGGTGGAGATCAGATGATTTAGATGAAGCTATGTCTGGTATTATAACAATGAAGACAAAAAAACTTAAAATAACTGGAAAACGCCCTGTCAATTTGTCAGTACACACAGTGCTAAATGTTTATTTGAAAGAACTAAACACATCTGAGAATGTTCACAATGGAAAGCCTTCAACTTTGTTGAGATGCTTACCTACTGGAACTGCACCCTATTGTGAAAGTGTAGTTGTTAGATTTCCTAATTTGCAGTTTAAGAAATTAGGTTCTAGTTTCTTTGAGTCACTGAGTATATCTGTAACTAATCAGGATGACAAACCAGTTCTTATGCATGATTTTAGTGTTGTGTTGGAAATTAAATAATTTTATTTTTGTTTATAAAAATGAGTGGTCTTGGTCCAAAGCCTAGAATCATACCAGTTGCATGTCCAGTAACAGAGTTGAAAGATTTGGCAGACGTACAGGATTTTGAGAAGGAAGGGGAAATTGGAGAAATATATGGTTTTGAACTTGATTCAAATGGCATGTACAAGAGGAAAGTAATTGTCGACATGAAAGACGGTGAAAGACAGATTCCTAAACTTGGACAGCTTCGTGATGTTACTGTACCTACTCCACCTGTAAATAATGCGCCTTACAACTTAATACATGTGGGTAGTAAGTGGGTTGTTTCACCTGTGCCTGCACCACCTCCAACAATTGACTGGGACATAAAGATTGAATTTATTAGTCCTTATGTATACACTGATGATGAAGGTGCCTTAGTGTTTAGGAAGGTTGTTAATTCTGGGCCGCTGATTGTAAGCCTTGTTCCAAGTTTTGCCCCAGACAACAATAGCAGAGAAAAACTGAAAGTTGAAAATTATGAGAGACGGCGGTATCTTCTTACAACTAGAAAGGGTAGATCAGATACTTCTGTTGTGTTTATGCCAGCAAGCTTAGTCGTGGCTAGAGAAGCGACAATAGTATTTGAAATTATCATGAAATCTGTTGCTACTGCTAAAGAGGCTCAAATTGCACAAGGAATTAAACTTACATGGAATGAAACAGTAACAGAATCATCAAAGGTCTTTATTGCCATTACAAAAAATAATGATGTTATTAATGTTTCGAGCAGTATTCCCGCTGTCAAGGTGGTGGTTGACAAAACAACTTTTGTTCGTCTAACTTACATAAACCTTGAACACATTGATCTTGTACATTTTATTATGCCAGCAAATTGTATACTTTTGAAGAGTTGCAAAATGTAATTGCTGATTAAATAAAAAAAAAAATATTTGTCAATAAAAAAAATGGTAAACTTCTATCCGCAACTACCAACGCTTGAGCCGACTGAAACAAATGTGACGACTAAAACAATACTTGCGCCTGATCCACAGGTAACAGCTGTGCCAATTGCTTCAGATAAAACATTACAGGCAGATGCATTCAGATTAAATAATATTACAGAATCTTTGAAATATTTGGAGAGTGAGGAGGCGAAATACTCACGGTGCAAAAGGAGGTATAAGTCAGTATTTAATTCTGTTCAAAACACTTCTATGGCTATTGGTGCAGTTTCAGCTTCATGTTCTGTAGGGGGTATTGTTCTGTTCGCCACAGGAATTGGGAGTTTGGCTGGAATAGCAGTTGAGGCTGTTAGCGTTGCTACATGCCTGGCTTGCTTTGGTTTGGAAGCCCTAAACAAGAGGTTTCACACAAAATTACAGAAACATGAAGCATTGAGTACTTTGGCTGGTGCAAAGCTGAGCAGTATGAAACTTATTATCAGTAAGGCATTGAACGATAATTTTATTGATGACGAGGAATTTAAGAGAGTCCAGGATGATTTAAATAATTACAAGAAACAGAAGTCTGAAATACAAAATAAAATGCATAGTCAATCTCCTGTGAATGTTGAAGAACTTAAAGCCAGTTTTTTAGAGATGGGAAAACAGATCGGTGTTCAGGAAACCACAGAAAAACTACACAATCTTTTAAGCAAATAAAAATCAGATTTGGTAATCGTTTATTAATGTCATACACTTCACAGAAAAATGCCATGCCACCTAACTATTTAACCCCATCAGCACCACCACCACCTGACTATTACTAAAAAAAGTTTTTTCATTGTCCTTGTATCTTGACAAATCTGTCCGAGTAAGTTGTGACTGAAGTTGTGACTTGAGTCAAGAACTTACAATTTGTTATGTTTAAGTTCTTATAAGTTCTTGACTTAAGTCATTTATAACTAATTATAGGTTGTTAAAAGGTTACCTGTAAAGTTATTTGTCAGTTATAATTGACTTTGGAAAATTTGTTAACAAGTATTTGTAGGTAACTTAAATAATTTGTTATCAAGTGCATATAGCAATAGTTTTTTTTGTGTGTGTGTGTGTGTGTGTGTGTGTGTGGTTATTATTTAAATAACTTTGTTTTGGGGGGTATTGGCACAGAGGCAATGAAAAAAAAAATGTTCTTGGAATCTTATATTTTATATCTCTAACACACATATAATATACACGCACACAAACAAACACACACGCACGCACGCAAACACGGACGCACATACACATATAAACACATGCATACACGCACGCAAACACACATACATACATACACGCACACATGCACTCACACACGCACACACACACAAACACTCACACGCATACACACATGCACTCATACAGACTCACACACTCACACGCATAGACAGACAGACAAACAAACACAAAATCTTTATTCTGCATGAATATTGTAGACTCGTCCACAAAACACCGCGGGCCGTATGACACGCGATACACAACCTGTGTACTCGAATCGATACTGTGCACTTCGTCCCGTCACTAAGGCTCTACGTCATGTGTTTACGTTGGATACCTGTCCCCAGTGGGGGACGAATCGCTAAGGACATACGTCATGTGTTTACGTTGGATACCTGTCCCCAGTGGGGGACGAATCGCTAAGGACATACGTCATGTGTTTACGTTGGATACCTGTCCCCCAGTGGGGGACGAATCGCTAAGGGCATACGTCATGTGTTTACGTTAGATACCACGATATGAAGGCTTGACTAGGGTGCTGAGTGATTTATAAATCAATTATTAAGATACAATGCAAAAAAACACATTTCTTTGACAGCGTGCTACAAGTGGGCTGATCAGGGTGCCGTTTTGTAAATCAATTATTCAGATACAAAGCCAAAATCATTTTTCTTTGCCAGGGTGCTACAGGTATACCCCACCGTCAGTCCTGTTGCTAAAACCTATGTAAAATCCGTTTCAATTCACTTGCAAAAAGCAAGCTACTTGCATGAGCGCGGCGAAAACACCTCACACTTGGTCCATAACATTTGGGATAATACAAACATAAAAAGCATGGTTACGGGCCGTTAAGGCCACGCCAGAGCCTTTGTGCAACGTGACAACACAAACAACAAATAAGATTATGGTCCTCCAGAGCCTTTTTGTTCAATTTCAGTTCTGAACAAGGTTACGGACCGTTTAAAACAAAAGGTTACGAGCATTTAAAGCCGCGCCAGAGCCTTTGTTTTAAACAGCAATATTATGGTTCTTTTGGTCGTGCCAAAAACTTTTGTTCAATTTCAGTACCGAACAAGTTTATGAACCGTTCAAAACAGTAGGTTACGGGCCTTTTAAGCCACGCCAGAGCCTTTGCACAAACAAAACAAACAAACAATAAACAAGGTTACAGACCAGCGTTAGGGGTTTTTCCAAAAATCGGCTATTTCCTGTATTTTCAGCATTTGTTCAATTTGCTCCCGCAAACTAAACACCTTTTGGAAAGACAGTGCAAGAAAATGAAATTTGGGGTACCCTCGTAGCAGCCTGGCTAGAACACACAACCGATGAGCATACGACTTGGAAATTTTTACGTTTACTTTTAGCCAATCTGGCCAGTTCAATTTAGTCTGTTTTCGTATTTTCTGAATTTTAAGGATTTCAGCACCTTGGATTAGCCACTCTCCATAGCAGATTGAAGCTGAAATGTTTAGGCGTTTGGTTTCCTGAAGTATTTTGTAGCCGTCTTCCAAATTCTTTTTTAACATGTCTAAAGTAAATATGGTCAAATCGCAATGTTCTACTCTACTGCACGCAGGCGGCTTGCCATCAGAAAGATTTTGTCTAAAGAACAAATCTAGTTCTTTTGGTTCTTTATTTGTCTTTTGTTTTTTCGAACCACTGTTGAGTATATCACTCAAATTTCCAAGTGGTTTCCCCGGTTTTTCAAGCCAAAATTCCGGAGCTTTGTTCAAAACGGAATGAATGAAAGCGGTCATTTTTTCATGGTATTCACCATGAGATCGCAAGATTGTCACCTTTTCCTGAGTCCAATTCATTTTTGAAATGAGCGAATGATAGTTAGCGTAGCCTGGGCAAATAAAACTAGACCGGTCTGGTTAACTATTGAACAGTAAGACTGAGCGCAACTTATCCAGACTAACCGCGAGGCCTGTCTTGTTTCTAAATGTGACAAATTAAACAGACAAACTATCGATCTTACCGTCGTATATATTCACAAGATTTATCGACCACTGAATATCACCTCTGAGAATCAAGTCAGTCCTCAAAACACGTCCCGTCTCCTACAAAGCCGCTTAACAGAAAGAAACTCGACCCGCTTGGTGTTTACAAACTAACACGTGACCGTTGCCAGGAGCCGTCGGCGGTGAGAGCGCGTTTATGTCTAAGGGAAGTAACTGTGTATGTCGTTTTGCTTTATAACCAAAAGTTACATCCCTTTTGTCTGTGCTATCGGAAATACCTGTAATTGGCTAAGTAATCAATAAACTACGCATTGCAGAATAAACACACTTACATAACCGATATATTAATAAACTCAGAGGTTAATTTTGCTTTAGTCATGAATATCATTGATTTTGGAAAGCTTTATTTTACTGAAAAAAAGGAGAAAACCAAGAAAATTGGGCGGCGGAAAGGCGTGGAAATTTGTGGTCTCAAAATCCCGGAATTTTGGGATAGATATAAATTGTCGATTTCCGCCCATAGTTACTATCTCTGAGGATCTATCTCTCTTGTTGTGACCAATTTCTATCCATGTTCATTGGCGGTTTGGCTTCAGGTCGTCGAAATAATACATATTTTCAGACGCAAAATATGCAGTCAAGGCAAAGCGCGAGTTACTGTCGACTACAGAGTGCGGGTCGCTGTGCGTCTAAAATCAACGCATCGCCAAGCACGCCGGCCTTCCGAGAAACGCGGGTAAACTTTGTCAATGCAATAGGAATAGTTACAGTTTAAACATAGAGCGGTTCAAACGCCCCGATGGAATAAAGGACATTCTTCTTTCTGAACCGCATAAACCTGGAACGAACCGCAATAAACTGAAGGGAAAGGAGGAGGGGGGGGGAGGTGGGGGGGGGGGGAGGAAAGTTGGTGGTGTTATTAAAACTTGTCGCGTGCGGCCCGGACTTTGATACAGTGACTCGCCTGGAGGTGATTGACAGGTAGTGATCAATTTCGCGCCGTGAGAAGCGCGCGTGCTGTGGTCTCGTGCCTTGCACGCGAGGCAGACGTCACAGCGCAGATACAACGCAGCCTTACCAAATCGAAGAAATATAGAACCTCATTCGCACCAGCACCTGCCGGGGGCTTATACATGAGGTTCTGTGTCTCTTGTATTTGGGCGGGTTCACTTTATGTCGTTAGTCGTTGGGAGCGCGTTTCGTTGCTACAATATCATGAAATTTATTCACCTCGTGTGCCTAATAAGGAAAACAATACAACACATGCAAAATCAAAAATAATTGATAACATTTAGCTCTTCACATGACGACCTGAAATTTCGTCCCCCCCCCCCTCCCCCCGCTCCCCCTTCTCCCCCCCCCCCCCCACCTCCCGGTAGATTGTTATGGATAGTGTTATGAATAGTATAAATGTAGATTGTTAGGGATAGTATAGGTAGATTCTCATGGATAGCATAAGTAGATTGTTATGGGTGGTGTTATGAATAGTATAGGTAGATTGTTACGGATCGTATAGGTAGATTGCTATGGATTGCATAGTTGGATTGTTATGGATAGTGTTATGGGAAGTATAGGCAGATTGTTGTGGATAGGATAGGTAGATTGCTATGGATAGTATATTTAGATTGCTATGTGTTATGGACATTATAGGTAGATTGTTATGGATAGTGTTATGGACAGTATAGGTAGATTGCTATGGATAGTGTTATGGACATTATAGGTAGATTGTTATGGATAGTATGCGTAGATTGTTATGGATTGTACAGGTGTATAGTGTTATAAGCAAAGAGTAGATTTCATCACACGATCCAGGTCAACATGACGGATACTGAGATGCTCACAAGCAAGACATAGATTAGATTCACTGAACGAGAGTCATAGAGTATCATGCCTCTGTCAGCAAGAGGCATAGATTCTCATGAGCCCCTGCGATGCAGGGGCTCATGAGAATCTATGCCTCTTGCAGATGAAACGATATGACATAGAACATCATCCCAAACTGTCTTTGACTCGAAGTTTTTGAGTTTCCTGTGGTAAGAAAGCCGAATGGAAAATAATCCGTTCGATTTGTTTTTGTTTTGGTAGCGGGCAGCAATCGTTTGTTTCGTATATTTATGAGTTTGTTTGGGCGGAAAATAACACCGGCTTTCTCTGATCGTTGCATTCTGTTTGCAAATTTTGCAACTAAAGCTCTGCAAAGAAGGGTTACATTTACTTTAAAACGGTTTGTTTTGACTGATAAGAAAAGATTAAAATATTGGCTGTTAACGTTACTAGTGAGTTTGAAACCCCACTGTATCAACAAGCGCGTGTCTGTCCCCTGGTTGATGATTCTTGAATCTGTAAAGTTCTCAAGGGCAAGCAGGATAGTCATTGCCACAGTAGAACCCGATTTCAGCAACCATAAACTGGTCTTAAATGACAGATGTTCTCTCAAGAAAGGTTGTGAAGGGCAAAACGTGTCACCTGTTACAAAAGACCATCATTTAGGTGGCGACAGCTGTCGCCACCTAAATGATGGTCTTTCGTGACAGGTGACCTCTCATGAAGGCTGTCGCTCATCACAGGTTCAGTTGAAGTTTAAAAACGTCGACTTTCGCCTGACTGAGACACGGGGAACAAGTTCAGTGTTTTACCTGTTGGATTACCTGTGTGATGAACATAGTGCCAAGGTACCCGAAGAAAACGCTTTTCACTACAAACAGGTAAGTCACTTTTCTATGGCATCTCTTGGTTTTGTCTCGGGCAGTGTTTGCCAGACGTTTTCGTATTGTCATTTATTATCAACATTCGGACGAAGTTTGGAGGGCGTGGGTGGAGAGTTGAGGCGGAGCGTGGGGGTGGGGGTGAGAGGGGGGGGGTAGGGGTCGGTGGGCGGGTGGGTGGGGGTGGGGGTTAGATCCAATGAGAAAGACGTAGTGAGGTATTCAAAGTTTCTAATAACCCCTTCACTGCTGAGAATAAGCATACACCACCCCAAATGCAAGAGGCATGGATCCTCATGAGCCCCCGCGACTGCGGGGGCTCATGAGGATCTATGCCTCTTGCTGGAACCGCGTTGTGTCCATGTTGGTTGGATGTCTGAAGATATTGATATTGAATCGACAGCGAAATTGAAAAACACTGTCTGCATGCACGTCTGCATGTTTAAGGGTCAGTAGTACTTTCACTGTCAGATTGTCTGTGATTTTGGACCTTCCGGAGTAGAGCCGGCATTGAGCGGTAGGTCCGGAATCACAGACCAGCACGTTGTTAGTTCTAGGAAAATGCGTCTTCTCCGACCGCTAACCAAATCCGCGCAATATCTGCACGTTTTCAGCAGAGGCCTGAAAGGACAAACATCGTCAGGGACCATAGACGGCGCAAAGTCGATAGCATGCAATCGCGGCCGTTAGTCCATGTTTTGTCTGCTTGTACTGTTTGTTACCTTTGGGTTTTGTATGGCAGTACCAGTAAGATTATCTCAGATTTTTTTAAATTATCAGTTGTCTTAAATTAGTCATTATACTTGGTGATAAGGTCAATGTAACACCTATCTGGGCGATCACCTTTTGTGGCCAGGAAAATAGGATAATAAAATACAGGTGCTCTCTGTCTGTCTGACTGTCTGTCTGTCTAACTGACTGTCGGTCTGTCTGACTGTCTGTCTGTCTGTCTCTCTCTCTCTGTGTCTCTCTCTCTCTCTCTTTCTCTCTCTCTCTCTCTCTCTCTCTCTCTCTCTCTCTCTCTCTCTCTCTCTCGTTTTAAGAAATGTCGTGGTCAGAAATTGTCACCTGTCATTAAAGACCATCAAATAGGTAGCTATAGCCACATAAATGATGATCTTTAATGACAGGTAACCTCTCATATGGAAGATCGCTGGAAACAGGTTCAGCTGTACCTGCAGCGTGCAATGTAGCAGTGTTTTGTTTAGCTGTGACACCTTGGGTTTCACATTCCTACACACGTATAATTCTCTAATCCGATTCTCTAATGTCTTTAATGACAGGTGATCTCTCATATGGGTGGTCGCTTGAGAGAGGTTTTGGTGTATTTGCAGCGTGCATTGTAGCAGTGTTTTGTTCCTACACACGTGTGAGTCTCTAAAACGACTCTGTATAATCCCCTGTAATTTGACAGCAGCCTAAAATCACGAGCGTGTTTCAACGCAATGCACGTCACCAGAATGCCTGCTGTTTATAGCACTGCGATGTTTTGTTTGTTAACTCTAGAACTGAGAGACCTTGGCTTTTCCATCCCTAAACTCGTAAGATTGTCTCATCTTGGTGTGCCCGAGGTACGAAATACCCACATTTTGGAGTTACCCGGCCTCAGAGGACTGCATTACAATTCAGGAGACAGATCGACCATGATAGTTTAAGGGTGGTGGCAGAATAGCTTGGCGCCTACAGGCGCCAAGCTATTCTGCCACCACCCTTATAGGCGCCAAGCTATTTTGCCACCACCCTTGAACTATCATGCTCGAGCCATATCTTGCTGTGGTGTGTCGCATGCAGAATGAGTCACTCTTACTAGGGAGCCGAGAAAGACAATCGCGAAGGAAGGATAACAATCCGAGCTGCAAAGTCAACAGAACGCCTGTTGTTTGCGCAACGCGGCGATGTTTTGTGTATTAATTTTCTTACTGGGAGACCTTGCGTTTTGTATTCCTATGCACGTGGGGTTGTGTTCAATTTCCGTTAATGGCCAGGCGTCTAAAAAGACAAAAGCGTACAAAAGCAATGCGAGCTGTATGCGTAACGTAGCTATGTTTTCTTTGTGACATCCTGACCTGAGGGAGCTTGGCTTGTACATATCTGTACCCGTATTGTTCTCTTAACTCTTTCCAGACGTATCGCCTAAGGCCGCAACTCCGGATGCCACACGTCTCGGAAGAGTTAACACTTTCTGCCCCAGGACCGAAATCCCCAAATGTTGAAGTTGCCCTCTGAATCGGCATTGTACTTCTGGCGACATATCGAGCGTAATAGTTCAAGGGTGGTGTCAGAATAGCTTGGCGCATATAGGCCCGTTTGATGATTGTTAAATTTCCCTTTTAATGGTCAGGAATCTAAAAAGACAAACGTGGAGGAAAACAATGCAAAGGGAACAGTCGGACTGCCTGCTGTTTACAGCACAACAGCGTCTTTTTTCCTGAACTCTTGAACTGAGAGACCTCGCGATGCATGTTCCTACACCCGCACCATTCTCTTGAATTCCGTGTGTTTGTATTTAGTGGACTGTATATTTTGTATCACTGTGCTTTGATGTCCCTGTTTTATGTATATTTTGTTCTTAGTTAGTCGTAGTATTAGCAACGGCAGGTACGAAAAATGATATAGTCACTGACACTGTTAATATCTTCAGCGTTGTAAAATAAAGATTCATTGATTCATTGATTCATTAATCGTATTACCCGACCGTTCCTTGGGGATCGTTTTATCCTAACTATCTATGCATGTGACTCATGAACAGATAGACAATTATATAGACAGGTATAAGGGGAGTTTTACTCGCTGGCTGCAAGGAGGTACACCGGTCGAGGACACAAACAATCACAATAACCACTGAACAAGTACACACGAGAAACATGACATCAATCATACCACTCTCGCATGCAAGCGGCATAACAGACATAATCAAAGGCTCTTTTGGATTTACTACCTATATATAATGTTACATTGATTATTAGTAAATGGGTTGCTCACCTCTGACGTGCATACAGGATACGACGACCCATGGTGGTCACACGGCCCACCCCAGCACCAAAGCTGGTGCCGCGAGGGAGAACAGTTCTAACTTCTCTTCCTTTCTTTCTCCCTCTTCCTCCCATCCCTTAGAGCATAAACCTCATGGGTTAAATACGGGTTAAAAAACTACGGCCATGGCTATCATAGCCAATCACCGTGTGGATTCCTTACGTAGTTTACTATTTTTAGAGAGTGACCACCATGGCGACAAACATACAAGTGTTCTACGTCATTCCTACAACGTGTCCATCTATACCCGTGTTTCAACACCTGACATAACTAATATTTCATTTAAAACGAATGCCCATACTCGGCCTTATCTCTCTGGGTCAAGCCTTGGTCACGATTATAATTCCGTTTCGGTCAATATCTCGTACCTGGCTTTTGACCTAACATTTAACCCTTATCAGTAATTTAACACTGGCCATCTCATAATAGTCACTCTGTGACAATCGTCAAGAATCTGAAAAGACAAATGTAAATGAAAAAAAAAAACCCGCGAGGGGTAGAATTAATAGATACAGGCTGTGTGCTAATCGTTTCAGTGTTTTGCTTCTAAACTCTCTTTACGGGAGACCTCGCCTTTTACGTAAAAACTAGTTCGATTCTCTTAAAGATTCTAAATCGCCAGGAGTCGATAAGGAAAACAACGTAAGCTGCAAAATCAGATGAAAGGCTTCTGTGTGCATAGCGTTGCTGTTGTTGTTGTTGTTGCTGCTGTTGTTGTTGTTTTGTTTTATTTAAATAAATCTCGAAATGAGAGACTTAGCGCTTCACCCTTTCAGCCCCAAGGTCCCATTTCTCACATTTTGGACGTGTTGCCTAACGACTATGTACCAGTTGCAGGCGATGGATCGACCATGATAATTCAAGGGTAGCGCCAGATTAGCTTTTAGCCTGCAGGCGCCATGCTAATCTGGCACTACCCTTGAATCATCATGATCAAGCCACCTCCTGCTGTAGGGATCCGAGGCCAAAAGGGGTTAACATTCCTATTTCTGTATGATTCTCTTAAGTTTCCCTTAATGATCAAAAGTCTAAAAAGATAAGTTTGAATGAAACAATCTAAGCGGCAGAGCCCAGGAGACTACCTGCTGTGTGCACTGCGCGGCAATGTTTTCTGCGTGGCAATGTTTTTGTGCCTGCCCCATTGAACTGAGAGAAATTAATCGGCTTTTACATTCCAAAACTGATAAGATTTTCTGAATTAAATATTCTCTTTTCAACAAGGATTAGTTGCATGAGAGAGCTAAAATCCTGCGCCAGCCACTACGCAAGGTGCTCCGCTTCAGCGGAGCACCTTGCTTAGTGGCTGGCGTTGGATTTAAGCTCACCCATGCAGCTGAGCCCAGAAGACTCAAAAGACAAACGTGAACAAAGACAATCAGTGCTGCAAAGCCAACAACGCAATGCAACAAATATGAACAATAACTGTGCTTTAGTCTGTAATTTTTGGACTTTGCGGATTTACACCACAAGTACAAAATCACAGACCACCACACAAACATAACGATGGTTCCTCAGCTACAGAAAACATTAATAATAATAATAATAATAATAATAATAATAAATAGTTCTTGTATAGCGCTGTTCTCCAGGGTAACACTGGACTCACTGTGCATGCACAACAGCACACCCTCTCTCTCTCTCTCAGACACACGCACGATTATACACTACTTTAAACCACCCCATCTCTTCCCAACACCTTACATTCACTTCTGCTTCGACTCGGTTATTAGCGAGATCACTATTATGGGAAACCATGGATTCTCTGACGTAAGCGGACATTTATTGTACTGTTTTAACAAAGAGACCCCGCGCCGAATCATGACGAGCGCTAACACCATCACGGTGAGCAGTTTGTCATCGATGTGACGTAGGTCCGATGGCCGTTCGCTGACTGTGTCAACACCTTGGGATGTTTCTTCTAGTTGATAGGGACAAATTACGACACCATTTTGTCTCGGTAGACAATTCCATCGGAGTGACAGCCCACATCCTTGTCGGCTAAGAAAATCCTAACATAGTAAGCAAAATCTCCTCGGCGGGCCATAGTGCGCGATAGTGCGCGGGCCCACTGCGGCAGTCGTGGGCCCGCAGACGTTTTGCTACTGTGAAACGGAGAAATAACTACGCTTAGAAAGGACAATTTCATTAAAATTATCCCAAGAAAGAAAGAAACACGCTTAGAAGTGTCAGTTACAGTACAACAAAGCGTGTTGTCATTGTCCCTTCTAAAAGTGTTTCTCTCTTTGTTGATTTTGTTTTTCTTTCCATTTTACGCTCTTGGCTGTCATCGTATAGTCTGGGTTTCGTTGTCGGCCTACAAAGCGACAGATCCTCGTGTGCCAGACTAGTAGGGGTGTTATAGTATCATTGCGTTTTCTGTTAACCCTTTGGGTGTCGGTAGCGGTTTTAGTCGCGATGATTCCTGTAGGGAGGTATGAGCTGTGTTCCTGTAGGAAGGTATGGGTTGTGTTCCTGTAGGAAGGTATGGGTTGTGTTCCGGTAGGAAGGTATGCGTTGTGTTCCTGTAGGAAGGTATGGGTTGTGGCATGGGTTGTGTTCCGGTAGGAATCATCGCGACTAAAACCGCTACCGACACCCAAAAGGTTACACGACGTGGAATATATTGCATATTGGCATGGTTAGACGACTCCCTCTGAGGAACAGGTCAGTGCCTTGTCGGCCGGCAAGAGAGAGATAGATCCTCATGAGCCAATCTGTAATAGAAGGCGCGTTATTGTCATTGTGTCTTTGTCTAGCCATTGTGACATTATACTTTAGCTATATGGGTGGACAACTCTGTCTAGGGAAAACCGTGCTTTTCAGACCAGGGAGAGATTTTTGTGATCCGTTGATGGCTATTCTCAACAAGCAAGCAAGAGACTGTCATTAGCCGTGTGAACAATCATTATTTTTTACCAGTGCACGAGAGATTCTCATGAGCACTTTGGACACTATGCTTCACCAGCAAAACACACATTCTCCCGAGCTTTCCAGACCAGGTCACCATGGCATCCTATTCATTCTTTCAAAATTGTATGGCAGTGTGTTCGCAAAGACCCGATTTCTCCCTCAAACTGAGAAGTAAGAAGCATTTCATTAGCCTATTTTATTCGCTTCGAAATAACCGTGCCAGCTTACTCATCGACAAATGACGTCGTTGCACGTTGACCTATTTCACATGTCCAAGAAATTTATTTATCTTCACTCATTCAATCCGACGGCCGTATTTCCCACATTTTGGAGTCGTCGTCTATTCTTCTTCTTCTTCAGCGTTCCCGATGAAGCGTCATCTAATGAATATGCACCAGTTGTAGGAGATGGATCTACCATGATAATTCAAGGGCAGTGCCAGATTAGCTTGGCGCCGACAGGCGCCAAGCTACTCTTGCACTACCCTTGAATTGTCATGTCGATCCATCTCCTGCTGCAGTGTGTCAGGGCTGAATTGGGTACTCATGACTTGTCTATGACGTTACTTATAGTGAACTTGCGAAATAGAATCACAATAAGAATGAACATCTTCACGTGAAAAAATAAAGAGTTTGTAAGTAGGTAAACCTGGACCGGATGAAATTTCATCCACAGCCATGAGCAGTTTCCTCAGCCGTGAGGGTCTATTTTTAGCCGCTCTGTCTACCCCGCATGACATGTTTTGTTTGTTTGCTGCTGCTCCAAGTTTTTCCTTTTGTCGACCTCACAGGTCCTCTTCTCACGCCGCTCCTCTGCATCAACCCCAATGTGCTCACCCTGGCCCGCCAGCTGTTCCAGCCAGACTCCCGGCCCCGCTGCTATACAATTATGTCAGGTAGTAGGGGACTCCATCCGGAGGAAACTCCGCACTGCTGCCGAGTCACTTCGGTGGTGTCCAGTGTGGCCTTCAGGTGACCACACCTACTATTCTCCCTACTTACGACATTGTTTGCTAGTCGCGGAGTCGAGGAGTGGGAGCTCCCCCCAGAGGTGGCGAGTCAACCACAACGTCCTTCTACGCACAGCCGCAGGGTCTGACCGCAGACAAATGCGCACCTAGGACTCCTGGAGGACTGGGCTGAGGTTATCACGAGACGGAGACGAGGGATCAGAAACCTGGAACAGCATTTTTCATTTTGCGTGAGGATGAGGCTGAGGATAATGATATGATGATGACATAGAGGTCCATGTGGTTGGGGACTGCGTGACAGGGCCTGATTCCACGCTTCCTGTCATAATTATCCTGGTGTTAACAAGGCCCGGAAACTGCCGACACTTGCAGTGCCAGCCGTGTAATCATTCACACCTTGCAATGCGTCATAACCCGGGTAGCACCCCTAAAGTCGCACCCTTGAAGTGGTATTCAATTGGCTCTGAACATAACAAAACATACACGCACAAGCGGACACGCCAGTTGCAGACCAAGATAATTCAAGGGCAGTGCCAGATTGCCATACAAGTTATATACACAGGCATACATACACACACACACACATACCAACACATAAACACACGCACATGCACACGCACGTACGTACATACTAGCATAAACACGCATATACTGACTTGAATACATGAGTGCACACGTACACGGCGCTTTGAATCAACCCATGCGTGGACAAAAGCCTCGGCGTTTCTATGTACGCGAGCTTATCTGTGCTTGAAAAGAACGCACAATCCGAATGCACTGAGAAATTAATTACCTGCTTACATAGATCGATTTAATATAACCAGCACCCTGGTCAGGTCGGGACCAAGTGGAACTTTCAAAACACACACACACACACACACACACACACACACACACACACACACACACACACACACACACTGTCGCACACACTGACACTCTAACAACACAGACACACAAACACAACTTACCGGTTTACAGAGCTGACGTCATACATCTCAACCGGCTAATAGTCCAATGAATAAATTATAACAAAAACAACCGGTCATTTTCAAACACTAACCGGCAAGAATAAGTCCGATCCGGCAAAACCTGATCCTAAAATCGATCTTGGTCTTTCCAAAATGTTATGCATATCTAAATTAGGAACAAGCCTGACGAGTCTTATGCTACCCGACCAGACTTGTCGAGCAAGTTTTGTGAGCTGGGTTTCTGTACACTATATGTTTTGTGTGTTGTTGATTTTCAGTTGCGGCGAGAAGTTGCAAGAACCCTCAGTCACACGCATGCCATGTAATCACACACACGCACGCGCACGCACGCACACACAGACGCACACACGCGCACACACGCACGCACACGCACGCACGCACGCACGCGCACACACGCACGCACACGCACGTGCACACACGCACGCACGCACGCACACGCACGCACGCACGCACGCAAACAAACAAACAGACGCATAATCAAACATACACACTCACTTACAAACACACTTACAGACACTCATGTCAGTACAATTTTACCGTAAGCCTGAGCTGCCGGCTAGTGTCACGGTTGATAGCCTTTTGTGTTGCCCTCACGCCGCGCAATTGAATAGCGGTGGCATTCCATTCCTTTTTAATTCAGGCACAAGCCACAACGGGGCTTTTGAAAAGCTCTCAGCCGTCAAAAGCCTTTTATAAATACAGCCTTTTAAATCACTAAGTGATGTCAAAAGTCAACAGGGAAACATCGTGATTTCAAAGAAGGGGTGATTTTGTACAAGTGGTTATGGACTCATGTCTGGTTTGTGAAATCAAACGGTGGTCTCTCTCTCTCTCTCTCTCTCTCTCTCTCTCTCTCTCTCTCTCTCTCTCTCTCTCTCTCTCTCTCTCTCTCACACACACATACTCACACACACACACACTGACACACAGACAAACACACGCACTGACACACGCACTGACACACACACACACACACACACACACACACACACACACACAAACACACAGAACATGTATACACAAACACACAGAACATGTTCTCACATGTAGCCCACTCGATCACAGATTCTTATGAGCATGGCGAGATTCTCAAGAGCCACTGTTTTTAATCGGGTTTGAGTCAACTGTAAAGATTTTTGAATCTCTGCATAATCCAATGACACACACACACACACACACACACACACACACACACACACAAATAGACATGTCACTGAGCTAAGACTACAAAATGAACATACCTGAAATCATTATCCTTGCTACACACAAACAGGATATCCTCAATGAATACTCACTCACAAATCAGTGACGCAGTTGTCTACCAACTTGGGTATGCAACATATAGTCTATGGGAGACAACTCTGTACAGTGGTTAAATCTTTCAAGTGTTTATGCCCCTTATGTCATTGACTAGGAAATACATAGAGTTTTATACCTGAGTGAGTGTGTCTGTGGTTTGAATCTAAATCCATTTAGCTTACATAGAAGCAGTAACACAGTGTAAATGTAAAACGTTACTGACAACATAACTGATTGGTGCAAACGTATAAAATTACTATTCAGTGTAATTTCCTAGAAAACATGATTTTGCTTGATAACAATTATTCTTTTGTTTGTCTAATAAAAATGACAGACGGACAAACCCAAGTGTTTGATGTTACAGAGTGCTTCAAAGATGTTATGCACTTTACTGACTTAAAAACACGTGTGTTTGGACCCAGCTTTAAACTCTCAACACCGTCAATAAGGATATACACGACATATAATGTTACTTTGGAATATTCAGATGGATTACCAGGTTATGATTATGAGACTGTTGATCTTAAGACAAATGCTTTTAAAGTTTATAATGCTAACAGTGGCCACTTGCGTTGGTTTGAGGTACTGTGTAATGACATATTTAATCAATTAAGAAAACAACATTGTTATATTGAAAGTGTTACGTTCAATAAAGTAATATTGCACCTGCAGGACAGGACTTCAAGACAAACACCAGGAAAGTAGTTGACTTGTTTATCATAACTACAGATAATACAGTATTACATATGGTGTGACAATGGTAATTTTTTTTATTTTATTATTTTGTCGGTCAAATAAAAATGACGGACAATTCACAAAGCCCTGGCCCATCAAACCCTAGCTCATCTGGTTTAAGAAACGTGTTTCACACAACAAACTTACTCATATCCAATACTAATAACGTCTATGAATCAATAGAAAACTCTTTTTCTGTCATACAGCAAAATCTTCTTACAGGCAGTGTTAAGATTCAAATTGTTGCAAAAATAGAATTCACTAGAGTAGACGGTGAAGTGATTGTATCGTATATAAGACAACACACAGTTAACACAAGAAGAGAATTGGAAAACGTGTTTAGAGACAGACTATTACCAGACTTTCTACAGGCAATTGACAGTGCAAGAATGAAGGGGTCTGGTTGGCACGAAGGACATGTACATGAACTGCAACTAAAGCAGTCTAGGTATCATCCTATATTAGGTAAATCGTGGTTGCCACTGCCAACAGAGGTTGCAAACAAAAAGGCTGTTGTTAACATACAGAACAATGACAACTATTGTTTCATGTGGTGTGTGCTTGCTAAACTACACTTTGTAAAAATAAAACCTGAACGTGTTTCTAACTACACCAAATTTGTAAAGGAACTCGATTTTAGTGGCATTGAGTTCCCTGTTAAAATAGAGGACATAGACTTGTTTGAAAAATTAAATCCTGGCATATCTGTGAATGTGTTTGTGTGGGATAATGTGTCTGTTGACAAGTTACAACCCATTAGAGTATCAACACTGGCTCCAACATATGGGCAGTCAGAAGATAAACATGCTGACATGTTATTAATCGGTCCTGCCGGTGATAACAATAACTTTCACTACACAATTATTAGGAATATGTCACGTCTAATTCATAATCATACAACAAAACACAAGGGCAAACAGGAAGTGTGTAAAAGATGTTTACAAAGATTTTCTTCTATTGCAGTGGCACATAAACATGTTCTGCACTGTAGGTCAGCTGATGACATACAGACTGTACTTAAGTATCCAGAGCCTGGCAGCAAGGTTTATTTTAAGAACTATGGGAATCAGCAAAAGCTGCCGTTTGTAGTGTATGCAGATTTCGAATCATTAGTTGTTCCGTATGAAGGTCATGTTCCAGAGTCATTACCAAAGACTATAAAGTTGAGTGACCAAGTGGTGTGTTCTTTCGGGTACATTATTGTTAGGTCAGACGGTCTGCATTCAGAACCTGTTATCTACAGGGGTGAAAATGCAGCATGTTTGTTTTTAACAGAAATGAGACATCTGTATAGTCAGGTAGTACAGTATCTCACAACATGTCAGATGCCTCTGGTGATGACAGAAGAAGACAAACTGAAATTTGATACAGCTGAGACGTGTTGGATTTGTGAACAACCCCTCCAGGGTGATAAAGTTCGTGACCACGATCACATAACTGGGTGTTACAGAGGTGCTGCACATAACAATTGTAACTTGTTATTAAAAATAGATCCTAAGACATACAAGTTGCCAATCTTTTTCCACAATCTCAAAGGATATGATTCACACATTATCATGCAGGCTGTAGATGAGTCGTACAAAAACATAAGTTGTATTGCCCAGACAACTGAGAAATACTTGACTTTTAGGTTAGACAAATTAGCATTTTATGACTCCATGCAACATTTGTCTTTAGGTCTTGCTAGTCTGGCAGAAGGACTGACTGAGTATCCAATAACGAGTAAATATTTTGAGCCAGACTTGGTTAAGAAAGGTGTGTATCCGTATGAGAACATTGATCACTGGGTTGTGTTTGAAGAAACAAGACTGCCACCAAAAGAGAAATTTTATTCTACACTAACTGGAAAAGGTATTTCTGACTCTGAATACCAGCATGCTCTTGATGCGTGGGGGAAGTTGGGGTGTCAAACAATTGGTGACTACCACGATCAGTACTTAAAGGCAGACGTTTGCTTGCTAGCAGACGTATTTGAAAGTTACCGTGAAAAGGGTTTGTTACACTACAAGCTTGACCCTGCTTGTTACATAACTAGTCCTGGCATGACATGGGATGCATTTTTGAAATCCAGTAAGATATCTATAGACCTGTTGTCTGATCGTACGATGGGTGAAATGGTGGAACGTGGATTGAGGGGAGGCATTAGTATAGCTTCAAACAACTATGCCAGAGCCAACAATAAATATTTGGACGGTCATGGTGACCTTGGCCGGGGGTTTGACCCCTCAAGCCCGGGGTCAAGGTCATTCATTACGTACTTGGACGCTAACAATTTGTATGGCTGGGCGATGTGTGAATTATTGCCCTTGAAAAACTTTTGTCTGCATGATTTATCACAGTATGACATAACAGGGTTAACAAACAATATTATGAATCTTGACCGAAACGACGCAAAGGGTTGAATCTTTGAAGTCGACCTGGAGTACCCACATCATCTACATGATTACCACAATGATTATCCCTTAGCAGTTGAGAAAATGAGTATGACGGGGGAAAAAAGAAGACACTAAGCTTGTGCCAAATCTAAATGACAAATTCAATTACGTTTGTCACTACCGCTTGCTGCAGTTTTACATCAGACATGGGTTAGTACTAAAGAAAGTTCACAGAGGAATTCAATTTGATCAGAGTGCTTTCATGAAAGATTACATAATGAAGAACACAACCCTTCGTGCCAGAGACGGCAACACTGCATTTGACAAAGACTTCTTTAAGCTTATGAACAATGCCTGTTTTGGCAAGACAATGGAAAATCCTCATCATAGAAAAGATGTGAGACTGGTCACAACTGAATTGGGTGCAATTAAACTTACAGGTAAGCCTCAGTACACAGGGTACAAAGAGTTTCATTCATCATTGTATGCAGTGTCACTCAAAAAAAAGATTGTTAAACTGGACAAACCAGTATTCATCGGTATGGCAATTCTTGAGTTGTCAAAACTGTTGATGCTTGAATTTTATTATGATTACTTTAAACCAAAGTATCCTGAGTGTCGATTGTTATACACTGACACTGACTCTATGATCATTGATGTGTGTACTGAAGACTTTTATGAAGACATGAAAACAGAGTTACACATGTATGACACGTCTGACTACCCTAAAGACCATCCACTGTTTAGCACACAAAACAAGAAAGTGCCTGGTAAGTTTAAGGATGAACTGAATGGTGTGCCAATAGTTGAGTACGTTGGACTGAGATCAAAAATGTATTCTATACTGCACCAGAAGGGAAGTCAGTCGAAAGCCAAAGGGATAAAAAAAACAGCAATAAAAAATAAAGACATTCGTCATGAACATTACAAGCAAGTGTTAGATGGTGCATTAATGCCTGATTATCCAAACAAGTCACTGAGATCAAATAAACATAATCTTGAAATGATCCAAACACACAAAAAGTCACTTGCAGTTGGTGACACGAAAAGAGTGTTTCACAGTAAGGAAAAAGCTTATGCACCAGGTCATTACAGGCTCAAGTTATCTGAAGACATTTGTGATGAACTGGTTGATGAATTAATTGACGACTTAGTTACTGAAATGAGTAACGGTGTCTGGGGGAATAATCTGTAATTCTTCTCTGACAAATGCCCTTTGTGGCGCAGGGTCATACAGGTAATATATTGTTGCGTCTGCGCCGGGAATTATTTTTTTTTATATTATGAACGGACGTTGACCAGATGGGGTCTGTTGCCCTGCGTCTGTCGTCGTTCTCAGCCTCCCCTGGTTGATATAAATATCTCACCTGTTTAGTAAATAAACTTGTGTCGGGTGCGGGGGTTGGGGTTGGGGTTGGTCCTGTTTTTGGCTCTGTAATTGTTTTCAATTTAATAGCGTCAGCAGGTTTTGGGTGTCCTTCGTTATTCATTGCTTTTATCACATGTGGTAATCTCTTTACCCACTCAGTGTTCCGGGTGTCATGCATGAGTTCCTTAGAATACTGATAGCTGAAAAGTCTTTCTGATAATTGTTTGTTGAAGTTCTCTACAATTGCCTGTGATCTGTGCACACCTGGAATGCCTCGTCTGACCAGTACACCATGCTTAGCAAATAACTGATTAACTGCACCTTTGAATTCAGATCCATCATCAACCTGCACTAGTCTGGGGTATCTTAAAGGGCCTCTTTTATAGATACTAGATAAAGCAGTAGCAACTGTACTGGCTGTTTTGTCAGATATGGGTTCAGCGTCTTTATACCTTGAAGCAATGTCTACGACAGTTAATGCATACTTGTATCGTTTCTTTCTTATTGTGTCATGTGGTAAGAACAGGAGGTCCATTTGGTGTGTGTCATTTGGTGTTGTGTTTTGAAAATGGGGTCTAGATATCTTTCTTGGAGCAGGGAGGTATATCTGCCAAATTGCTTGTCTCTGTAACCATTGTTTGACTTGATTGAGTGATATATCTCCGCCCACAGCGGCATGTAATTTCTGAATAGCTGTTTGTCCTTTCCAATAGCCTGATGGAGAGTAATATATTTTTGATAGTTTATTTTCGGCTGCCATTTTTTCTAGCAATGAAAACTCCTGTAAAATAAACAAATGTCATTCCCACTAGAACAAAGATTATCTCCCCGTTTCTTTGTTCTGTACTCGGTTTGTAATAGTCACTTAGTTTTGGTTTTGGGATAGACATGTCTTCACCTGTGACTAAAAAATATTCCCTGATTGCTTCGTCTGTATTTGAAAACGTATGTTGTGCATGGCCTTCTAGCCTGAGTTTTTCATTGATGAAATCAAGTTTCTCAATTCTATTCTTTTCATAATCTTGCTGGGCTTGTGCTAATTTTTCTGACGCCTCATTGTGTCGTCTCATCTCCAGAGCAGATTCTTCTCTACCCATTTTTGAAAAGAGATAATTAGAGCCACTAAATGCCAGAGCATTAACCATAGCACCTCCTATCATAATAGCTATCGTCGACATAATATTTTTATTTACATAGAAACATTTTCGGGAATAATTCCTTGCTTGACAAGAAAATCTTTTGTCGCAATCGACGCTGTGACAACTACAATTAGCTTAGCACTGTCTTCGAAATCTAATCTACTCAGGTCTGCTGATTTCATTTTGAGTAGACTTTTCCCCAGCATAGAATAAGCTACTGCTAGTCCGCTGATTACGGCAGAGTGATAGACAAGGTTCATTAAATTTTTTGAGTCGTTCATTTCTAAGGCAAGAAAAATTAAAATAATATTTTTTTATTTACTGCATATAAAATGGGTCAACGGCTTTGGATGTTACTGGTAATGTGGCGACTTCTGGTTTTGTTTTTGGAGTGTCTGATTTTTTGGTCACTGTACGAGTCTGTGGTTTGTATTTTTTGTATAATTGATAACCTACGTAACCAAATCCGACAACAAATCCGGCAACTATATATTTTGTTGTTTCAGGGTCAGACTTAGTTGTTTGTCTCTCACTTTGATGAGGGTGTGTTGATCCTGACGGTATTGACAGTGATAACGGTCCTGACGGTCCTGACGGTCCTGACGCCTGGTCAGTCACATGAGCCTTTTCTGTTTGTGTTTGAAGCTGTAATTTTTTTTGTCTGTTATATTCGGCTAATCTTTTACCAGCCTCAACCCTGCCTGGACTTTTAGCCTTAGTCACAGTTTGAACCTGTGTCAAAACAGGGTCCGGGTTCAGTTGTGTAGTCATCTTGTTCTCGTCCATTTGATCCTTCTTTTTCTTTCTCTAGAAAATTTATTTTTGAAAAATCAATATGACTCCCGGTAACAAGAAGGGTTACGACAGGAGCAAGGTAATTTCCAAACTTGTAAAACATGACACATGCTAATTTGCCAATTGAACTTGAAACAATAGGATTGCTTTCAAGGTCATGTGATAGACTGTCACTATCCACAGGTAGAAAGTGACTCACTGCTTTTGTGTATAGACATACTAGAGATCGACTCAAATCACGTGTCATTAGTGAAGCGATGTGGTTTTCATATTTTGAATGAAGCTTGATTAGCTCGTCAGAGGTAAGAGATTCAATATCCTCTGTCATGTATTGTCTACCCAGATAAGCCTTTGATTTGCCTGAGACAATCACAGACAAAAGCCGCTGTTTTTTTGAGTCTAAGTCTTTGTTCTCTACAGCATTGATATCATTCAATAGAAAGATTTCATCAGGGTTCATTTATATTGTTATTTTTAAAAAACAAAAATTAATTACTAATCCATACCCTGTGGGCTGATCTGTCTTTAAAATGAGCTTTAGATGCTTAGTTGATTTCAGTTTATTTTTTACATCATCACGTTCATGCTTATTTGGTATGACATCATTCTCTCTGAGACAGTCTTCAAAGCTGTCACGATCCTTGCAGTAAAACAAACAGATAAACTTTAACTGTTCTCGAAAATCTTTCAGTACAGCATTATATTTCTGAGTGAGAATCCATACACTAACATTTGCGTGTCTGCCACTGAAAGCAAGTTCTGCTAGAGTGTTTCTCTTCTTGACAATGTCTTTCTCTGCAGAACAGTCATCAACAATAAACAACGTTGGCTGTCCTTCAAATTGCTTGTAAAAATATTGTAGGTAGTCATTCAGTTTCTTCTCAGGGTCGACTAAGTATATGTTGTTGTCAGTCCAAATGAATAAACGGTTGTGATAAGCTTTGTTGTGTTTGATTGTAGGACAAAATATGACAATGTTTTCAAAGTGGTGTATGTATCTTGTTTGTAATAGGTTAAGTACAAATTCAGTTTTCCCACACCCTGTGGCACCAACAAACAATCCACAGTGTGGGTCAAGGGTCATTAAGCTCCGGTTCATTTTAATACACAATATAATTTTAATATATGTGTCCACTTAGTCTACTGTCTTGTATATTGAGTTGTGCGTCATATATCAGGTACAAATATATGTTTATGGCTGCAGCAGTTTCAACCTTCTTTTGTATCTGAATTGTTATTCCATCACTACCATTCTCGACAGTTCGTCCTGACCCATGAAGATAATCATCATCTGTACTACGAAGATCTAGCCAAAGAGCATACTTGTTTGTAAGGTATTGTCCGATCCTAACATCAAACAGATGTAGATCTTTGCACGCAATGTTTGCAGGTTTATCTCTAATCCTTCCACCCGCAAAATACTTTGTGGTTTCGTCATAGTGTTGATAAGGCAGCATTCCTGAAGCGTACACTTGATTAGGGCGGCCTTCGATTGTGCAGGACAAATGTGTAATCTTAGGATTGTAGAATTTTTCTGAATCCCGTTTATATGGATCTGCTGGTTCAACAAACAACATAAGAATACCTTTCAGTGACCTGGCAGGTGTGTTTAAGTTTATGTTCCACATTGGGTCACTCTTGTCTTTGGGTATTAAACTATGTCTAATCACCCTGTCATAATAAATTGGAAGTCTTGACTGATACTGATTTTGAATGAGTCTAGCTAGTTCAGTGTGTGTGACAATTTCATATTCCAAGGAAATGTTAGAGATCTTGTATGTTGCATCTGTGGCAGATGATTTTATAACTTTGGAGTAGTCATTGAAAGTTAGTTCAAAACTCAGACGGTCATTCAGTGCCCCTTGATAATAAGGCAGATGAGCTGTTAGGATTTCAAACTCGAGTGGAATGTAAAATCTAGTTCCATATGTTTCAGCTATAATAACATCATTGGCTGCTGACGTTGATTTATCTCCAGCATTGATTCGAAGTTTGGTAATATTATCAGACTGTATGCCTTGATAAATACGGTCCTCTCGTTCTTCTCTTGTGAGCCAAAGATCTTTATAACAGTAGAATACATCTGAGTCATCAAGACTAAACACTTCCTGTCCTTCAAGTTTTACTTTAATAGTTCTAACAATTGCTCTACCAAGATTGTTAACTAGTGTTCTGTTTACGTCTGCGTCTGATGTTAGTTCAATATTAAATGCTAGGCGTGCAGTGCCAGGAACAATAACGTCACTGGGACCTAGGTTTGGAAACTTGACTGTAAGTGTTTGATTCTGGTCTATGGTACTTGGATTGTTTGTGATGACGATTGATTGTCTTATGCCCTTAACACCCAGAGGCTCACGTAGTTTTCTGTATGGGTCTAACTTTGATCCGTAAGACTGTGTCATTTTTATTATGCACAATAAAAAATAATAAATTAATAAAACAATGGCAGCGGGAGGATTTAATCATGAAGATTTTGAAATGGATGACACGTATGATTTTGGTAATACAACAGATATGACAGATATGGCAGATATGACTGGTACAAGAAATATTTACAGTTTACGTCACGAACTTTTAGAAACCAAAGTGAACTCATTTTATGATCATGTTGGTGGCCGCCCAGACAACGTAGACCCTAACCAGTTTGAACTTGATGGCAAGGGTCATTTATATTTAAATACTGTTGACAAAGGAAAAGTACTATTGACAAACAAAAAAGACCCTAGTAGGTTTAGGGCTTTAAGTACAATAAAAAATGAAGGTGGTGTTGGTGCCTTAAGGCAATCGTACACGTGGATAGTTTTGACCTGAGGATAGAAAACTATCGGCGGACTATTCTATCTGGTTGATAGTTTTTCACCGTACACGGCGATAGCTCTCAGCAAGAGGCGTGTGCGCTATTTCCTTATTTGGAAAATCTCGCGAGACGTTCATGTACACGAGACACAACAAACAAAATGGCTGCGTACATGAGAGACGATTCATCCGACGTAAAACTGAGCACTGCCGCAGCAACCGCAATTATTGTGGCTAGAAAGAAGGAGAAAAGAGTGTGGGCGAGGGAGTGGATACTTCAGCGTCCGCATTTCGGTCATGGTAGGCTGGATCTCGTGTATCCCAGATACACGGATTTTCTCTGACTAGCTCAATAAAATGGGCAGTCTGGCAGTCGCTCATCGTCTTTGCCGCCATATTTGCACAGTAGAAAACCACAATCACACGTGACGCGTATTGCTCTGCTGATTGGTTGTTGGCGGATAGGCGAGCCGGCTAGGATAGGAAAAATAGAAGCAGTCTCTATTCGGACTATCAGGCGGATAGAAAAGTATCGGCGAGCTAGCGAGACCTATCGACAAACTATCGAGTGGGTGGATAGGCGCGGATAGGACAGGATAGGCCCATTTCTATCCTCGTGTACGGATGCCTTTACGCCAACTTGGAATTGGAGGGTCTCCTGTCACGCCAAGACTGGCTAGTGTTCTTCACGACACGCAAACAAAGTTGCCAACAGGACAAGAGATTGAAATGGCACCTGTAACAAGCCTACCAGAAATAGCAAACACAGTGATACAAGAAACCTCATTTACTGAAGGGCAATTAAATGACGCTATTAAAACAATAGACGACCCACCTTTGTCAATGAGGGAGATTATGGGATTGGATAAATCACTGCAGACGATAAGAGGTGAGATGGTAAATAATGTTGCCAAACTGGGAGAGCTTGATAAACACATAGAACGAGAAAAAGAGAAACTGGCTACTGCAGACAATGGGAATCTTGACACAGAAATAAAAGAAAGAATACAGCACAGATTAAATGATTTGCAGATAGAAAGATCTGGACGGTTAGAAACAATTAGTATTGGAAGACAAAAACTTAAAACCCAAGTTAACAGAATTAGAGAAACTATTCAGAAAATACTTCACGAAGACACTACTCTGGCTGAGAGACTAAAAACACTTTTCAGAGAACAGGGTATTACAATTGCTAGTTTAATTACTGCTCTGGGATTTATTATCAGTACTTTTGTGTTAGCTGTCTCCGGTGCTGGTGAGGGTGCACCCCCGGCCCCGACACCACCAACTCCTGGCCCCCCACCTCCAACAGACCCAAAAGATTTACAGTCATGGGTAAAAAAACAACTGTCTCACATATCAGACTTGCTTAAAAAATTGGCTCTGAAAGCAGTGGACGCTTTGCCTGGCATAATTGGCACTGTTGTCAGTTGGCTGATTACTACTACAGCAAAGGCAGTTGGGTTTATGGCAGAGCATGTGTGGATCTTTTTGGTTACAGTAGGAGGGTTGATGGTGGGTTATTTAATGAAACAGATAAAGAAGTAAAACCCCTAATCCAGTGAGGCCTATTACCAATGCAGTTCTTTCTGACTCATGTGTGTCAGGGGTTGGTGTAGGGGTTACCGCTTGTATGAGTGCCGGTGTGGGGGCCGGGGGCGGGGTTGTTACCGTCTGTAATGGTTTTAACGGCTGTACGTGTGTGGTTGTGGCCCCTAAGTTTACAGATTGATTGAGACCGAGTTTTTGACCAACACCTGCAACAATGATTTCATTATTATAATTTGTTATTGTACCCATTTGGAGTTGAAGGTCAGATGGTAACATGTATAACCCGAAGCCTACTACAAAGTCAACTTTTGATCTGGCATATCTGAGTACGTCTTGATAGCGTTGTATGCTAGATGGGAGATCGACTGTTGAATTAATTGAATCTTCAAGATTTGTAAGAAACTGTTTTTGTGCTTCAAATTTACCACTTCCATTCAAAATGTTTGATTTTGTTAGTGATTGTGCACCTAGTATACACCAGACATATGTTCTGATAGACTCATTGACGCGCTCGACTCCTGCTTGAGTAAACCCGTCAGATTTATCTAAAATAAATGTGGTCCAGGCGTTAGACTGCTTCTGCTCTATTGATCCTAACCAGACTTCAGATTTTGATGAGAATGAAGTGTAACCAGGGTAGTAATCTTGAGGGTATTGTCTGTGACTCAAAGCGTAATACAATGTACCAATGCCGTGGTGATCATCAAGTTTTTGTGTGAAGTCATACTTAGTGCTTATGTTAAATTCATTACAGATGCGTTCAAACGCTTTCATATCCATAGGGTTATTAAACCTGTTGAAACTGGATTCAGTTGGTAGTGGTGTATGCAGTTCTGACAGTATACGTCTAAGCTGGTAATAAGTGTGAAAACGATACACAGATCTAATCAGTTTGTTTGAGTGATTCAAATGGTCTGTAAATGAAACACCACAGCCTGTAGTTGAGCATAGTATTGCAAAGTTGAGTTGGTTTTGAAACATCTGTAGTGGACTTGAAGACCACTTTCTTGCAGTTGAGTCGTCTGTTATTGGAGGGTTTAGGTAATGGTCAAACGGATTTGGTACTTTGACTTGAAATAGATCTTGTACGCTTGCGTCAGACACAGCTATGTCGAGTTGATTTAGTTGAATTATTTTCTGTTCATAAGTAGGTGCAACATTATATTTGGCATCCACATTAAATTGAAATGCGTTTGTTGTGGTAATGGTTGGTGATTTAAATTCCATCCTTTTTTATATGAGATAATAAAAATGTTTATTACCTTAACAAATCTTGACACAAGCAAACCAGTGTGGTTAACTAATGGGATTGATAATCGTGATGGTAGCAAGGCTGCAGCTATCCATGAAATGTTCTATACAGTAAAATGGTTTAATGTAGAAGATGATATATATAATAAAGTAATTTTTGATGGAAAGACTGAAGCTATACCACCTGGGTATTATGACTTTTGTACTATAGCTGAATGGTTTCAAAGTAAATTTAAAATTAAAGCAACTTTAAATCCAGCTAACCTACTTGTTACATTAGAATTTCTGAAACAAGATTGGTTAAAAATTTCAGATAGATTTGCATATTTACTTGGATTTTATATTGACGAAGATTGGTATAGATCAGATGATTTAGATGAAGCTATGTCTGGTATTATAACAATGAAGACCAAAAAACTTAAAATAACTGGAAAACGCCCTGTCAATTTGTCAGTACACACAGTGCTAAATGTTTATTTGAAAGAACTAAACACATCTGAGAATGTTCACAATGGAAAGCCTTCAACTTTGTTGAGATGCTTACCAACTGGAACTGCTCCGTATTGTGAAAGTGTGGTTGTTAGATTTCCTAATTTGCAGTTTAAGAAATTAGGTTCTAGTTTCTTTGAGTCACTGAGTTTATCTGTAACTAATCAGGATGACAAACCAGTTCTTATGCATAATTTTAGTGTTGTGTTGGAAATTAAATAATTTTATTTTTGTTTATAAAAATGAGTGGTCTTGGTCCGAAGCCTAGAATCATACCAGTTGCGTGTCCAGTAACAGAGTTGAAAGATTTGGCAGACGTACAGGATTTTGAGAAGGAAGGGGAAATTGGAGAAATATATGGTTTTGAACTTGATTCAAATGGCATGTACAAGAGGAAAGTAATTGTTGACATGAAAGACGGTGAAAGACAGATTCCTAAACTTGGTCAGCTGCGTGATGTTACTGTACCTACTCCACCTGTAAATAATGCGCCTTACAACTTAATACATGTGGGAAATAAGTGGGTGGTTTCACCTGTACCTGTTCCACCACCCACAATTGACTGGGACATAAAGATTGAATTTATTAGTCCTTATGTATACACTGATGACGAAGGTGCCTTAGTGTTTAGGAAGGTTGTTAACTCGGGGCCGCTTATTGTAAGTCTTGTTCCAAGCTTTGCCCCAGACAACAATAGCAGAGAAAAACTGAAAGTTGAAAATTATGAGAGACGGAGATATCTTCTTACAACTAGAAAGGGTAGATCAGATACTTCTGTTGTGTTTATGCCAGCAAACTTTACCATCACAAGAGAAGTGACAATAGTATTTGAAATTATCATAAAATCAGTAACTACTGCTAAAGAGGCTCAAATTGCACAGGGAATTAAACTTACATGGGACGAAACAGTAACAGAATCATCAAAGGTCTTTATTGCCATTACAAAAAATAATGATGTTATTAATGTTTCGAGCAGTGTTCCAGCTGTCAAGGTGGTGGTTGACAAAACAACTTTTGTTCGTCTAACTTACATAAACCTTGAACACATTGATCTTGTTGCATTTTATTATGCCAGCAAATTGTATACTTTTGAAGAGTTGCAAAATGTAATTGCTGATTAAATAAAAAAAAAATATTTGTGAATAAAAAAAATGGTAAACTTCTATCCGCAACTACCGACGCTTGAGCCGACTGAAACAAATGCGATGACTAAAACAACACTTGCACCTGATCCACATATGCCAATTGCTTCAGATAAAACATTACAGGCAGATGCATTCAGATTAAATAATATTACAGAAGCTTTGAAATATTTCGAAGGAGAAGAGGCTAAGTACTCACGGTGCAAAAGGAGGTATAAGTCAGTATTTAATTCTGTTCAAAACACTTCTATGGCTATTGGCGCAGTTTCAGCTTCATGTTCTGTAGGGGGTATTGTTCTGTTCGCCACAGGAATTGGGAGTTTGGCTGGAATAGCAGTTGAGGCTGTTAGCGTTGCTACATGCCTGGCTTGTTTTGGTTTGGAGGCCTTGAACAAGAGGTTTCACACAAAATTACAGAAACATGAAGCATTGAGTACGCTTGCTGGTGCAAAGCTGAGCAGTATGAAACTTATTATCAGTAAGGCATTAAACGATAATTTTATTGATGACGAAGAATTTAAGCGGGTCCAGGATGATTTAAATAATTACAACAAACAGAAGTCAGAAATACAGAATAAAATGCGTAGTCAAACACCCGTGAATGTTGAAGAACTGAAGGCTAGTTTTTTAGCAGAGGGAAAAAGGATCGGTGTTCAGGAAACCACAGAAAAACTACACAATCTTTTAAACAAATAAAAATCAGATTTGGTAATCGTTTATTAATGTCATACACTTCACAGAAAAATGCCATGCCACTTACACCACTTGTGCCTGATTATTTAACCCCATCAGCACCACCGCCAGAGTATTACTGAGAAAAAAAAGTTTTTTTATTGTCCTTGTATCTTGACAAATCTGACCGAGTAAGTTGTGACTTAAGACAAGTTGTTGTAAGAACTTAGGGTAAGTACTTGTAAGAACTTAGGGTAAGTAATTAATAAGTTCTTATGACAACGCACTTAAAGGTTACCTCTGCAGGTTCCTAAAAGTTAGTTGCAACTTGTTAATAAGTATTAAGTTTCACTTGGCATCACTTGATCAGGTAAATGATTAGGTATTGACAGAGACAATAGTTATAGAGAAAGGAAGTATGAGTCCCGATAGATAATCAGATCAATAAGGCCGCATCAGTCATGCTCATCACTTTTTTAAAATCAAAGGGTTGATTCAGAATTAACGGGGGTAAAATTGGGGTCTTAAAAAATGATGTAAATTAATGACTGATGCGGCTCTATTGAATTCATTGTCTATCGGGACTCATACTTCCTTTCTCTTCTCATGCAAGACATAAACAACCGTTAAGTTTATAGGATGTCGGTTGACCCAGATTAGAGTCCGTAATTGTTGTCATATTTACTTGCACCTTTGCATAGAGCTAGTTTGGATAAAGACATTGGACGAGTTTGTTAGCCAGCTTTGTATCCTTTCAACTTTTTTAGTAAAAATTAATTCTTTTCTGAAAAGAATTAAAACACTAAAACAAAAACAACTTTACTTCTAGAGAAAGTCAGACAGTGGCGGTGCCGTAAAAGAGGCAACTCCGTCACCACGCAGACACTGACATAATACTCTAATATGACGTCATTCTCGCTCTCGCGCGCGGCTCTCTCTCTCTCTCTCACAAACATGCGCGCATCTCCATTAGAAATAGCTCTTCGTGCGTTCCCCAAGCGCATGAGGATCTATGCCTCTTAGCGATGTTTGAAGCGCGCGTGCACGCACGCACTAACACGCACACACATCGACGCGTTTTCAGAAGAGCATGCAAGTGACCCCTGTACTTAGTATATCATGTAGCTAGGTAAAGTCAACCTGCTTTCACACAAATTATAGCAAGACCGAAATTGTACCGTGAAGTTCTAGGTGTGTCACCATTTTCTCAAGCCTATGAAGCGAAAGTGAAACTCATATGAAGAAAAAATATAAAATTACGTAAAATCTACAACTTACGTCATGACACAAAATGACGTCTGACAAATCAATGACGCGTATGTCCTGCGTCCCTTATGGAACTCACAGACGCATTGGCATATCTGCGAGACTTTTTCAATAGGAGATAATTCGACATCAGAATCAGGTCAAAGACAAAAGATAGAGACCATTGACAGGGAAGGCAGCTCTCATCTTCAATGAACTTTGTGGGTTATGGTTCATCCCATCTTTTTTTTTTTTTATTTACCAGCGCTAACCAGACACAATTAACCCTTTCGAGACGACCAGCATGCAGACACGCGGCGAACCGCCGCGTGTCCGCATGCTGGCCGTCTCGAATGAGTTAAACACTAGTGTCGAGTATTCGCTTCCCCTGCACCAGGTGTGAGGTGTCCAGACCAGAGGTGTATTCGCTACTTAATTAACTGTTCAGCCAGCGCACGCGTAACGCCAGGCATCAGAGCTAAACGCCCTCGTGTAATACGTCACCAACGCAAATTAAAGTCACACAACGGACCTGTCTATTTAGCACCTTCCGTGCCGGGTAATGCACGTCACACGTCACCCGGCTGCAAGAGGGAAAAAAACTTTATGAGCCCCCGCATATGCGGAGACTCATGAAGTTTTTTTTCCTCTTGCTGATCATGTATATCTGTGATGTTTGAACACATGGGATTATCTGACGTTAAATTTGCTATGATCTCTGAGGCAAGTTGTGCCCAGTTAAAGTGTCAATGCAATCGCGACGCCAATGGTTGGAATTACCCTTTCTCAAGATACAATATTGATTTACTAATGCGAGTTATGTTCAGACAGCTCACTTCCTTTCTTAAAACACTCGGTATTAATACAATCGGATATTAAAACTAACCTCACTCACGTTACAATTTTAATTTGCTAATGCTAATTATTGAATAAAAATACATGTCTGTATACAACCGGTATATATATTTAGATCTTAAAATTAACGTACTCAAGTTGAAATATTAATTAACTAGTTAATATTATATTGAAGCATCTTCTTTTTTTTCTTAATTACAACTGATATAATTATGACAGTAGATATTCAAACTAAACTCACTCATGTTACAATCTTCATTTACTAACGCTAATTATGTTCGAGTAACGTCTTGCCTAATGCATCCTGCGTATGACATTAGATGCTATAACTATAATGCACTCAAATCACCAGATTAATTAGCTAACGCCAGTTACCTTCACATACCATTCTTAATAATGTCCTTCTTCCTGAGTGAAACAGGTACAAAACACCAGCTGTTCCCTGAACAACTACGCTCCTGCCTATCTCTCCAACTTACTTCACCCCTACACTCCTCCCCGCTCCCTCCTCTCCGCCTCCGACCCTCTCCGCCTCCACATCCCCCGCACCAAACTCAGCACTTTCGGTCCCCGCTCCTTCTCTGTCTACGTCCATCCACCTGGAACACTCTCCCACTCTCTATCCGTCATAAACACTCTCTCCTCCTTCCAGTCCGCCCACAAACTCACCTCTTTCAACAGTTCTAGCACTATATCACCACACACCCCACCCCAAGCTGACTGTCGTAATGTTTGTCACTATTTGTGGTATGTGAGTCGTTGTCTAAAGCGTGCGCATGCGTACGCGAGTTGTGAGTGCGCGCTTAAAGTTATACTTATTATAAGATAAGCGCATTATAAATACCGTAAGTATTATTTTTTGGGTTCAAAATCAACCTTACTTAGGCTGCAATATGAATCTAATAGAGCTAATTCAAATTCACCTAAAGGTTTCATCAATCAACCAATATTTAACACCACTCCAGATGCTCCGCCGTGAGATGGCCTTGGTTACCTTCTCGGCGTTAAACCCATCTAACTAACTACCACTCCAGATGTTAAAGCTAAATTCGCTCCAGTAACAATCTATGTAAATCAAGTACAAATGTCAGCCATCTCTACTTACTAAGACCACTAGCTGTGGAAGCTAGCCTTACGCAAGTAACATTTGACATGCAAATTAAGTACAAACACCGGCCCCCTGCTGCTTAATTGGTTGGAGCGATTCTGATACTACTGCAGAAACTGGACACTCAAACCACGTATTGGAAATAATTGCTTACTGATGTGCGTGGCGAATAACTGACCGTGCCATGTACACTAACCAGCACAAGAAATGAGACTTTTTTTTTTAATCCTCTGAAACACATGTAATTCATATGGTGATTCAAATGATGTGGCGTTTTTACTGATCGTCACTATACTTTAACTCATTCTGCCCGCGACACACCGCAGCAAGATATGGCTCGACCATGATAGTTCAAGGGTGGTGGCAGAATAGCTTGGCGCCTACAGGCGCCAAGCTATTCTGCCACCACCATTCAACTATCATGGTCGATCTGTCTCCTGAATTGTAATGCAGTCATCAGAGGAAAACTCCGAAATGTGGATATTTCGTACCTCGGGCACAGTGAGTTAAACTCGCGAAATATATAATTATAAAAATCATCAGATCGCCATGGAACCCAATCTTTTAAAAATCTTTGTTATAAGCGAATGAATGTATAGAAAGAGTTATGTGGATACCTCTGAAAAAGCGTCGTTATATCCGACTTTTGATATATCCGACTTTTGATATATCCGACTTTTGATATAACCGACTTTTGATATATCCGACTTTTGATATAACCGACTTTTGATATATCTGACTTTGATATAACCGACTTTTGATATATCCGACTTTTGATATAAACGAATTTTGATATATCCCACTTTTGTTATAGCTGACTTTTGTTATATCCGACTTTTGATATAACCGACTTTTGATATATCCCACTTTTGTTATAGCTGACTTTTGTTATAACCGACTTTTGATATAACCGACTTTTGATATATCCCACTTTTGTTATAGCTGACTTTTGTTATATCCGACTTTTGATATAACCGACTTTTGATATAACCGACTTTTGATATATCCCACTTTTGTTATAGCTGACTTTTGATATATCCGACTTTTTGATATAACCGACTTTTGATATATCCGACTTTTGATATAACCGACTTTTGATATAACCGACTTTTGATATATCCGACTTTTGATATAACCGACTTTTGATATATCCCACTTTTGTTATAGCTGACTTTTGTTATATCCGACTTTTGATATAACCGACTTTTGATATATACCACTTTTGTTATAGCCGACTTTTGATATAACCGACTTTTGATATATCCCACTTTTGTTATAGCTGACTTTTGTTATAACCGACTTTTGATATAACCGACTTTTGATATATCCCACTTTTGTTATAGCTGACTTTTGTTATATCCGACTTTTGATATAACCGACTTTTGATATAACCGACTTTTGATATATCCCACTTTTGTTATAGCTGACTTTTGATATATCCGACTTTTTGATATAACCGACTTTTGATATATCCGACTTTTGATATAACCGACTTTTGATATAACCGAGTTTTGATATATCCGACTTTTGATATAACCGACTTTTGATATATCCCACTTTTGTTATAGCTGACTTTTGTTATATCCGACTTTTGATATAACCGACTTTTGATATATCCCACTTTTGTTATAGCTGACTTTTGTTATATCCGACTTTTGATATTACCGACTTTTGATATATCCCACTTTTGTTATAGCTGACTTTTGTTATATCCGACTTTTGATATAACCGACTTTTGATATAACCGACTTTTGATATATCCCACTTTTGTTATAGCTGACTTTTGATATATCCGACTTTTGATATAACCGACTTTAGATATATCCGACTTTTGATATAACCGACTTTTGATATAACTGACTTTTGATATATCCGACTTTTGATATAACTGACTTTTGATATATCCCACTTTTGTTATAGCTGACTTTTGTTATATCCGACTTTTGAGATAACCGACTTTTGATATATCCGACTTTTGATATAACCGACTTTTGATATATCCCACTTTTGATATATCCAACTTTTGTTATAACCGACTTTTGATATATCCGACTTTTGATATAACTGACTTTTGATATATCCGACTTTTGTTATAGCTGACCTTTGTTATATCCGACTTTTGATATAACCGACTTTTGATATATCCGACTTTTGATATAACCGACTTTTGATATATCCCACTTTTGATATATCCGACTTTTGATATAACCGACTTTTGATATATCCGACTTTTGTTATAGCTGACTTTTGTTATATCCGACTTTTGATATAACCGACTTTTGATATATCCCACTTTTGATATAACCGACTTTTGATATTTCCGAAACAAGCGAGGTGGACTGTATTACATTTTTCTACGGGGCTGCACGCAAGACCTATTCTTTTCTTAGCTGACCGAAGTAAACAATTACCAAAAGAAATTAAAAAAAAATTAAAAATATAACTAATAGAATCGCTTGAAATTTAAATGACGTAGTCTTTCTGTCATAGCCTTTCCCTGACTTTATAAAGGGAGCTGGGTGGCTCAGTGGTAGAGCGTTCGACTCTCGTTCGCGAGGTCCCGTGTTCGAATCCAGCTTGGGTCAGAATATGTTCAGACCCTATTTGGGTGCCCCGTCTTTGAAATCACCTTCGTGGTGGACAAAATACGTTAAGCCCTACACGTTTCACGTTTTTCTTTTCTAAGACTTTATTACTGTGCAATCTACGTGTTTGCGGGTCTGGGCGTACATCAGTCTGAGTGTTTGTCTTTCCGCTCGGCTATATGTCTGCGTCTGCGCGTCCGTGTATTTACCAAACACACACACACACACACACACACACACACACACACACACACACACACACACACACACACACACACACAAAAGAAGAAGAAAAAAAAGCACAAGCCTCTTACTACCAAGTAAACGCCAAGCCCACGTGCAGCACAGACATTCACACCATTGATATTGACTAATTTTACAGCAACGCGCAGATCATGCACACGATTGTTCAATATACATATATAAACCCTCAACCCCCCCCCCCCCAACCCCCCCCCCACCAACCCCCACCCCACGTCCGAAAAAGAACCACGTCAGCACAGTTCAACTGCAAGAGAATAGATCCTCATGAGCCCCCGCTGTCGCGGGGACTCATGAGGATCTATGTCTCGTGCTGGCCCCACTCTGTGTCCATGTCCTTTGGACGGCTTGGGGACTAGAGTTTCGGCACTGAATAAACAAGGATTTCCGAAACACGAGCTGAGCCCACAGGAGGTGAGCGAGGTAGAAGACATTTGAGAAATGTCACATTGTTGATGCCGGCCCACGTGTGTGTTTAATGATCGGAATCGACTTTTCCCACCTGATTCCTCCATTCTTCTATTGCTACATGCAATTTTAACGCACATACGCAAACCTGGTCGTGATAATCTGTCAACTATGTTTGACAACGTCAGCTGCATTTTTGACGACTTGCAAACAAAAGAAGACTGGTTATGATCAACACTAAAGCAGGACTTCATGCCAACCAATCTAAGATAAGATACGATAAGAAAAGATAATACTGTATTGTCATATGCATAAAGATTAGGATTTTTTTTAATTTTGAGGGGGAGGGGGGGGGGGGGCATAACTGACGAGCGTCCATGTTAAGATCAAACATAAAACATACATAATTCACAATCAAGCAGACCCTAAAATACCGAACCATATAAATTATATGTATAACAGTCATTCTACTAAATATGCACACACATTCAAGTAAATAAAATAAGACAAATGTATCACATTATAAACGTATTCTGGATGACTATGCGTGTCTGGGGCGCTGCACCGTGGCGACCCGTCGTCCGGGATGTTTCGTCTGTGTTCATACACGACGTATTGTGCAATGGACTAGTGTGCACTGCCCAACTGACCCAGCGCATCGTGACACTTGACTGTTGTCTGCTAAGAATGTTCTGTGTCTCATGCTCTTTGTGATGAGACAGCTTCAGGAGAAGTGCCGCGAGCAGAACAAAGGGCTGTGCGTAACGTTTGTCGATCTAACAAAAGCGTTCGACACTGTGAGCAGGCAAGGCATGTGGCAGATCCTGGAGCGACTTGGCTGTCCCCCAAAGTTCTGCATGATCGTCCAGCTCCACGAGGACCAGCAAGGCCAGGTCAGACTCAACAGTGACCTCTCAGATTCATTCCCCATTCTCAACGGCGTGAAGCAGGGCTGCGTGCTGGCACCGACCCTATTCACCATCTTCTTTAGCATGATGTTGAAGCAGGCCACAGTGGACCTCGACGATGACGACGCAGTGTACATCAGGTATCGTCTCGATGGCAGCCTGTACAACCTCAGACGACGGCAGGCCCACACCAAAACCCTAGACCGACTGATTCGAGAGCCGCTCTTTGCTGATGACGCTGCCCTAGTTGCACACACAGAGAGAGCCTTGTAGCGCATCACGTCCTGCTTCGCAGATGCTGCCCAGCTCTTTGGACTCGAGGTCAGTCTGAAAAAGACAGAGGTCCTTCATCAGCCGGCACCCAAGGAAGAGCATCGCCCTCCTCACATCACCATCGGCGAGTCCGAACTGAAGTCTGTACACCAGTTTACCTACCTTGGCTGCATCATCACGTCAGACACCAAGCTGGACAAGGAGCTGGACAACAGGCTGGCAAAAGCGAACAGTGCTTTCGGTCGACTATTCAAGCGGGTGTGGCACAATAAACAGCTGAAAAAAAGGCACCAAGATCAGCGTGTACAGATCTGTCGTCCTCACCACCCTGCTATATGGTTCCGAGTTCTGGGCCCTCTACCGCAGCCAACTACGACTCCTCGAACGCTTTCACCAGCGCTGCCTGCGTACCATCCTCAGCATTCACTGGAGTGACAATGTCACCAACGTCGAGGGCCTTGAACAGGGGGAAACTGTGAGCATCGAGGCTTTGCTGCTGCGGACACAGCTTCGCTGGGCGGGGCACGTCTCCAGAATGGAGGATCATCGCCTATCCAAGATCACCCTGTTCGGCGAGCTCGCCACTGGACACCGAGACAGAGGGGCACCAAAGAAGAGATACAAAGACGGTCTCAAGAAGTCATATAGTGCCTGCCAAATCGACCACAGCCAGTGGTCTTCGCTTGCTGCGGACCGCGACACCTGGCGCTCCATCATTTACAAGGCAGCCGTCTCCTTTGAGGACTCTCGCAGAGCTAACCTTAAGGACAAGCGGCTCAGAAGAAAAAACAGAGTTGTCGTAACTCAGAACCCTGACCAGACCTTCCCCTGCAGCCACTGCGGTCGAACCTTCCTGTCCCGTATTGGCCTCAGCAGCCACGAACATGCATGCAGACGACGTGGGCAAGCCCTGTAAAATCTTCGTTCGCGAAGTCAAGCCAAGAGATGTTCTGTGTCTGTTGTTTATGTGGTCCAGAGTGAATGCTTCTTATCCCCTAAGCTTTGTGTCTGCCGGCTGAATCTGCGTCAGGGTTGGAGATGAGTGTGTGAATAGGGATGGGCGTAACTGCGTATGGGACGTCGTATGACTGCGTCAAAACGGGAAGCGCAATTTTGTTATAAAATGTATCTCGGCTCAAAAGGAAAATTTCCATAGTCAATTTGGCATGGTACATTACAGTTTTCTGAATCTTAATCTGGTTACAAGCACATACATAGATTCTCATTAGCTCCTCGCAGCGGCAAGCAAACATTAATCGCAGAGGTGATAGGAAATGGTCTCGCAGTGACGAGTTAACCGTTTAACTGCAGGAGCAAGGCGAACGCTACCCACCTGCAAGAGACATAAACCCTCATGTGCCCCTGCTGTCGCGGGGGGGGGGGGGGGGGCTCATGAGGATTTATGTCTCTTGTTAGTTTTGTGTTCTTTGTGCCTTATTTTGTCCCGTTGACATCTGTCCTCGTCAAGCGAATGGCGGTTAGTGTGCAGTGATTTAAAACGCGAAATTCGTGATCTGTGGCAGTGAAATGGTTACGATATAGTTTGTTTGTGGTTTGTGAGTATTTATAACTCGAGGCAAATTTGTATCGCTATATCGTTACATTGTTCTGTAATGTTCTGTGCATCTACTGTGGGAAATTAGGGTATTTACCTGACCACATATGGTAGTGCACCTTCGTGTTTGTGTATGTATGTTTCCCCTGCCTACTTCCTAAGTTCCGGAGAAAGACATGGGTTATATAAGAGACCTGATGCATCTTTTTTGAAGATGCAAATGATCGTCTCATTCTATACCTGTGTATTTCTCTGTGGGCTGGCGATTGGGTGCCTGATAGGCGGGGGCAGGGGATCTACATGTTGTCTGTCCGGCGCTGAGTGATTCCTCTTGGTTTGTGTACAATTCTGCCAGCACTAGCCTCACCTATCTGGTTTGTGAGTATTTATAACTCGAGGCAAATTTGTATCGCTATATCGTTACATTGTTCTGTAATGTTCTGTGCATCTACTGTGGAAAATTATTAGGGTATTTACCTGACCACAATATATGGTAGTGCACCTTCGTGTTTGTGTATGTATGTTTCCCCTGCCTACTTCCTAAGTTCCGGAGAAAGACACGGGTTATATAAGAGACCTGATGCATCTTTTTTGAAGATGCAAATGATCATCTTATTCTATACCTGCGTATTTCTCTGTGGGCTGGCGATTGGGTGCCTGATAGGCGGGGACAGGGGATCTAACTGTTGTCTGTCCGGCGCTGAGTGATTCCTCTTGGTTTGTGTATATAAACGAGCGCGCAGTCACAACGACAAGAACTCGCTCAATGGCATGTCCGTTGACAGTTCCTGGTAAATCTGAGTGGCACAGTTGCAGTGCATCTGAATTGATCAGTGTTCAGGTCGTACTCTTTACACAGAAGATGTCCCCGTCCCCTCCCCCCCCCCCCCATTATCACTCCGGTGCCGCGCGGACGATAACTCATTGTGCCCGAGGTACGAAATACCCACATTTTGGAGTTATCCTCTGATGACTGCATTAAAATTCAGGAGACAGATCGACCAGGATAGTTCAAGGGCAGTGGCAAAATAGCTTGGAGGCGCCAAGCGATTCTGCCACCACCCTTGAACTATCGTGGTCGAGCCAAGATATGCTGTGGTGAGTCGCGGGCAGAGGGAGCTAAACCCTTAACCCATTCTACCCCAACATCGAAATCCTTACATTTTGCTGTTGTCCTCTGAAGAATGCATTGCAGTGCAGGACACAGATCGACCATGATATTTCAAGGGTGATGCCAGAATAGCTTGGCGCCCATAGGCGCCAAGCTATTCTGACATCACCCTTGAACTATCATGGTCGATCCTTATCTTGCTGTGGGGTGTCTGGGGTAGAAGGAGTTAAAAACCAACCAGCTGATGAGTCATTTGATCCTAGCCGGCAGCGCGAGAGAATAGCGCCTCCTGCTCTGCGGCTAACGCGAAGGCGCACTTCTGGGGCCCGACCCTTTAACCACTTCTCTGACGAAAAGAAAGTGAACACGATCAGACTGCGAGAGGCATAGATCCCCAAGCGCCCCCTGCGACTGCGGGGGAACATGAGGATCTATGCCGCTTGCCGAGACAACTTTGTTTCTTGGACGGGTTTGGCTTTTGGTCATTAAATGAACGCCGCCTTGTCCGACTCTCCATACCCGCAAATTGTACAGCGGAAAAAAAAAAAAAAACTTCTTCATTTTATTACGGACCAAGGAGATGATCAAAGAGGCGCGGAATTGGAGCACAGTGTAATGAGCAGAAGACACGCACACGACGCCAAATGATCCGGGTTTTCTGCGGCTTTATTTTCTTTGTTGTTGTCGTTGTGTGTGGTACTGTATGACAGGAGAGTGACAGGAAGAGAGTTGCTCTCCTTACCGGATTTGTTCTCTGTTTAAGAATTCATTTTTTGTGGGCACGGGTCTGTGATTTTGGACCTTACGGCTTACAGCCGTGTCACGACCCCCGCTTCCGGGCGCGAACTATGAGCGCTACCACTCGAGTACTACCATACAAACTAACATAAACGCCAGAGGAACAATCAGGACAAAGTGTATTACATATAAAAATAACAACAATCCGAAATTATTATCCTCACTCAATCCTAAACACGCACTCACACATCACATTCACAAGCACACACATCCACACTCCCAAACACGAATATCCAACATACGCATTATACAATAACATCAAATATATTTAAAAAAAAAACAAATATCCTTAATAAAATACCAATAAAAATTGAGAAAACACTTAATATAATTCAGAAGTTTCTGGAATTCCTTTGCGGGAGCACAAATGACAAGCTCAAATTAAATGAACGCGTTTGTTTCCTCGATAAAGTCCTTTATAGCACATGGCTTCCTTTGAAAAAGTAGAATACACAATATTTCTGTCTAAGCGACAAAGTTCCTCTCATAGTATTGTCACCACAAGGAGACAAAATTAGTCTCTCAACGTTCTTTTACCAGTTTACAAATGGACAAGACTTCACTTTTTAGTAAACACTAAATGGGACGACCCGACCTGGGCTAAACGCGGGGTCTGCACCGACTCTCGCAACAGCGCTCAGGTACGGCTTTGTAATCACACGAGGAGTGACAGCCTCCACCCTCACAATCGTACTACCCAGCTCTTCCGCACAGCAACGGCGGCGGACTTATCCACTTAGATCTTTAGATGCACTAAAACAAAAGTGCAAAAAATACACATATGAAGAATAAAGGTAATCACATAACCCTCTCCACAATTTTAATTGCCGTCTTTTATATTCCTTCACCTCTCTCTCAAAACGATTGAATGTTAATTAGAACATAAATTATTGTGTATTTTAGTTCATTGTAAAAGTGGTGTGTTCGGGTATTGTGTTTTGATTGTTGTGTGCATATGTCATTGTATTTTTATTTTTGTGTACACAAATTGTAAAGCGCTTAGCGCTTAAAGATTAACCGCTATATAAATACTCATTGTTATTATTATCATTATTATTATAATTTCAAAATCAACAAAACGCATATTTACACATTACCATATAACTCACCCTCCGACACAAAGTGCTACCAAATAAAATAAATGACATTTCTACATTCTTACCCCCAAACCCCCCATACTCAGTCGCTAACCAAAATAATAATAATAACAAGCAAACACAGATACCCCCCCCCCCCCCCCCGAGCATATGGCCACTAAAGAATTGTTGTGTGCACTTACTGTCGTCCGTGAAGACGCCCCGGCTGGAATGGAGACAAACAAAGAAGACAAGTCAGGGGTTCAGTTGTCGCAGCTTCTCTCTCGTCGTAGTACACCGGCTCCAGAGCGACGAGGGCCGTATCGTAGGGCCTTCACAGAAGGACAACACGGCTACTTGAGGATGGTTGCTAATGGTGAGCCAATCCTGCACAAACCTCCCTCAGAGACTGCTGCTTTTTTCGCTGCTTGGAAGCGACTGATCAACAATTTGGATATAGTACGGTTTAGCAAAACTTTGCGCTCAGAAAAATGTGCGATGTTAGTTCACGCGAATTAGTAACCACCAGATCGCGCAGAACAGTCACGTGCGGCACACGCCTACCCTCGCATCCTCGCACAGACACAATTCCTCGTGTAAAGACCAAACAACTCACCTGCGCTATCCTTACCCGTTGACTCACAAATCTCTTTCGCCCTTCTAAAATTTACTCCCCTACAAAAAAATAGAAACAAAAACGTGTCGTACAAGCCGTAAGGTTCAAAATCACGGACAAGAACACCAGTTTTGTTACGGTAAAATAAGCAAATCGATTGGAATAAAAATGAAAAAGAATGAGAGGACAATCGAACGACATAGAAACATAAGAAGCGGATGGTCGCTGGCCCACGTCAGCCTGAACTTTCGCGAACGGGCGTGTGCTCTGACTAACTCAACATGAGTCGGCCCCAGAGGATCTTTTGCATTGTTGGTGGTAATACACGCACAAGATGGACACGTTCTCTCTCTCTCTCTCTCTCTCTCTCTCTCTCTCTCTCTCTCTCTCTCTCTCTCTCTCTCTCTCTCTCTCGCTCACTCTCTCTCTCTCAGAATCGCACGCACGCACGCACGCACACACACACACACGATTATTTTTCACTGGAAAAAAACAACAACTCCGCAGTCTTCAATCTATACCACTCACGTGCGATCGTGTATTGAAAGAAAGTTTTACAGATTGTGACGGAAACCATCACTCGCGTCATTATAGTGGTAGTGTTCCATAAACAGACTCAAACCATTCCCACTACACTTTACAGATTTTCATGATCGAAACGGTGTGCAGAATCTATGCTTGCGAGCAAACGGACACGCACTCTATAACACTCATACAACCACACAGAAAGACAACCAGACCCACAAAACAGCTATAAACAGTCTGTACTCTCTCATCACAAGCTCTACCGGATTTTCACGCTGCCGTTGTTTACTGCTCAAAAGATAAACAAAGACATACAAGCCCTCAATAAACGGACCTGCTCTATATTCTCTCTCTCTCTCTCTCTAGCTTACCGCCAGCTGAAGCGGATTTCTCGCCGAAACTATTTACTGCCCAGTAAAACTGAATGCAAATCCGTCGGGTCCGGCCGCCGGTCTCAGTGACTCTTCGCGGGGGGGGGGGGGGGGGGGGGGGGGGGAGGAGTCCGAAAATCGTCAGCCATCGACCACTAGTCAGAGCGCAAAAGTTCGTCGAACTGCGGGCTGACGTCGGTTCGAGGAACATTTGCATGCACGGAGCTAGGGTCAGTTTTGGGGACGTATCTCCAGATCTCGACCACTGGTGGGGAGTGATGGTTTCTGGTGAAAGGTTGGATCAACTAGTCAATTGTGCGTACCAGAGACAACTGTCAAGGGAAGGGAGTTCAGGTGCGTACCAGAGTCAACTGTCAAAGGGGAGAGAGTTCAGGTGCGTACCAGAGTCAACTGTCAAGGGGGGGGGGGGGGGACGAGTTCAGGTGCGTACCAGAGTCAACTGTTAAGGGGAGGGAGTTCTGGTGCGTACCAGAGTCAACTGTCAAGGGGAGGGAGTTCAGGCAAGTGAGCTGTGTGCCACGTGCAAGCCCGGTCCTAGGTCACTGGATCGAGTTACAAGCCATCCAAGGTAAAATTATTCAGACAGCCAATCAATCACGCAATCGATCGGTCAATTGTACGGCGCTGTCCGTACGCCCGTCAGTACTAATTTTAATCAACGATCAGGTGGATAGCCCGTCTGCCCGTCCGTCTGTAAGTCAGTGAGTCACACAGTCGGTCATTTAGTCCGTTTATGCATCCATCCAGTTATGTGGTATGGTATGGTATGGTATGGTACGGTGTCTCCAAGGCGCACATATCCATCTAATTAAAGATGCTCAAGGCGCCGCCGTAGGTATGGAAGCTGGAGCTTTGAAAGCCTTCTGCTACTAAGCGCTACTTTATGTTGCAAACCTCCACCCGGCTATTACCGTCGGTGCATGTGAAACATTTCTGTTTCCATTTCACCGGCCCTACCGGGCCTTCTCTTTTCGATCAGTGGTAATGGGATTTTTTTAACGTGCGCACTTGATGATTATGCGTGCTGTGCACTGACACGAAGGCGGGACAGGCAACCGTAAGCCGAGTCTGTACGTAAATTTGACTCGATGGTAATGAGGAAAAGTCCACATCCCATTCCTGCCCACCAGGGGATTCGAACCACTAAGCTACGTCCCCATGTGAATGCAGTAATTAACCCGTTCAGTGCCAGCAGACACCGATCTTGTTCCTGCAATCTTCCTTAACCCATTCATCACCGACGGCCGTATTTCCCACATTTTCGAGGCGTCGTCTAATGACTATGCGCCAGTTGCAACAGACGGATTCGACCATGATAATTCAAGGGCAGTGCCAGATTAGCTTGGCGCCGACAGGCGCCAAGCTGATCTGGCACTGCCCTTGAATTATCATGGTCGACGCATCTCCTGCTGTAGGGCGTCAGGGCTAAATGGGTTAAATCAACGCTGAAAACCCTTATATGTTCCAGGAACATGGATCCAATGTGGTGTCAGCAAGAGGCATAGATCCTGATGCGCCTCCGCAACTGCGGGGGCTCATGAGGATCTATACCTCCTGCAGTTGGGTGGTGTTCATATCTTCTCCGCACAGAACGTGTTACGCACTAAAGGGAAAATGAATACAGCAAGCGACCAGGCTGTTAATCAGACAAGCAGTCAATCCACTCAGGCCGTCCCTCACTCAGTCATTCAGTTAGTGAGTCAGGCAGTCAGTCATCAAAGCCAGTCGATCAGTCAGTCAGTCGGACAATCTTCCAGTCAGTTACTCTGTGCAAACTGTGTGAGTCGAGGACAGCTCAAGGTGTCCTGCAGATGACAGTCAAGCGTCATGAAGTGGATCGAGACAGACCCATTGAAATGGATCGAACATGACACTTGTGAAGTGCCATATAAAAGTGGTGCCTGGAGAGGCGCGACATTAACATTGCACTGCCCTTGAGCTGTCATGATAGATGCCCTGTTGTAGTGCTTTTGAGATCAATGCAATGCGTCTATACAAAGATTTCTCCCTAGTCTTGAGTCAATACAACGATTTCTCCCGTCTCGAGGGAATACAAGGATTTATCCCCAGTCCCGCGTCGAGACAAGGATATCTGTCCAGTCTTTGCGCCCAAAGAATCGAGGACAGGCGGGGCTCGAGAGAAATCCCGAAAGATGAGCTTCTTGTATTCAGAGATCACGTTTTGGCGCTGGAAACCCTAGCGGATCCCCTGCATTTTAAGCCAAAAATCGTGCCATTGTGATAGGCGATTTAGGAGGGCAGAGGTGGGGGGGGGGGGGGGAAGGGCATTAGATGAGGGAGGTTTGGGGGAAGAGGGGGGGAGGGGGCATTAGATGAGGGAGGTTAAGGGGAAGAGGGGGGCGGGGTGAAGGGGCGTGGTGGTGGAGAACAGTGATTGTTAACATATTCGCGACGTGCCGCCTCCTGATACGCGGAACAAGCCGCGTATCCGGAGGCGGCACAACTCGAATGAGTTAAAAAATGTAGAGGAGGGCAGGGTCTGACTATGCACAGGTCATCGGGCTGAAGTCGGCCGCAGTGGCCCCGCGCACAGATTTGCGCGGGGCCACTGCGGCCCACTTCAGCACTATAGCCGTTTGCGTCCTGGGATGGAGATAGGTAGGGGGGGGGGGGGTCGTGGTGGTGGGGAAGGGGGGGGGGGTTGGAGGGAGGGGGAGTGGGCGAACTAGAGGGGCGGGGGGGGGGGGGGTGTGTGAGGAAGACATCGCATTCAGTCGTGCAACCGAAGTCTTATTCCCTTGAAAAGTGTTTTCCTACCCTTGAATAGAAAGTCATTCCATTAAAACTACTTTGTCCGTAGCGCTTTTTGTCTCGATGATTCCGACAGCCAAACGGTTGAACCTACTCTGTCCCTTAGTACATGGCTGTCATGGTGCACTTAAGGTTAAGAGCAGTAAGATCCAAAGTCGCGGACTACCAGACAAATGACGTTAAAAGCAAACTGCTACAGTGAAAAAAAAGAAGAAAGAAATTAGGATGGCGTGGTTTGTTTCTCTTCGATCTCATGCGATCGTGAAACGAATTTGTTCTTGTGGTCATCCATTATCGCAGACCAGCACTCATTTAATTTGAAACAATGTTTGCCTATAGAAACAATTATCTTCCTTTTTTAAGTGAATTTATTGTTATGTCTGTTTGAGGAGGACCCCCCCCCCCCCCCCGCCCTACAAAAAAGAAATAAAGGAAAGAAAGATTTGGCTTCTAAAAAAACTTTTTGGGCCTTAAAAAAAAAAAAAAAAAAACTGTTCGCTGCACTCTCTCTCTCTTCTCTCTCTGTGTCTCTTTGCCCCCTTCCAAGAGCTCATTCCTGTCCCAGGAAAGCGTCATTGCGCATGCGAGTGTGTCAGGAAAGGGGAAGTTACATTGGAGCAGAAAGAAGAGCTTCCGGTCCCGTAATTTGTCGTCTGCTGTTGAGTGCTCAGACATCTCCAGTGCTCAGCTACAGAGGAGTACATCCGCTTTTTTGTGTTCTCTTCAAAATACATTTCCCGCCTGTACAGGCCCTTCTAGTATCACGCAGCACAGAGTACCGTCAACCTTTTTCAAGAGCAATAGCTATTCATTCATATTATCCTCTAAATCGATGCATATCTGTCTCCTGTCGGCAGAGTGCATGTTGCATTTCAAAATGCACTCCCCAGGTTTAGTTTCAAGAGGCACAGAGAACTATGAGCCATGCTAACCCATTCATCCCTGACGCACTACAGCAGGAGAACGGGTCGACCAATATTATTCAAGGGTAGTGCCAGATTAGCTTGGCGCCTGTCGGCGCCAAGCTAATCTGGCACTACCCTTGAATGATAATGGTCGCTCCACCTCCTGCAGCTGGTGCATAGTCGTTAGATGACGCTTCTCAATTTTGGGAAACACGGCCGTCGGGCTGAATGAGTTAAACATCTAGAGAGACATGCATTCTGACGAGCACCTGAGGCGATAACAATCTGTCTCGTGTTGTCAGGAATGTCGGCTACATTGTGTATGCTATTGCAAGGTGCACGCTTGGCCTGCCTGATCCCTCCTAGCGTCATGAAGCACAGAGTACAATGAGCAATCTTCAACAGCAAGAGACAGATATTGTGGCTGCATTTTTGAATATTATTTCAAAGTGCATTTCTCGGCTCCATAGTCGCTTTTAGTGTCCAGAAGCACAGAGTACAATCAGCAGTCTTTAGTTCCTTAACTCATTCTACCCCAGACACACTACAGGCAGTTAAGGATCGACCATGATAGTTCAAGGATGATGCCAGAATAGCTTGGCGCCTATGGGCGCCAAGCTATTCTGGCAACACCCTTGAACTATCATGGTCGATCTGTGTCCTGCACTGCAATGCACTCTTCAGATGACGACGGCAAAATTTAACGATTTCGGTCTTGGGGTGAATTGAGTTAACTGACATGGCGAACGCCACCCATCTGCAAGAGACATAAATTAACAATAAACATAAATCCTCATGAGTCCCCGCATTCGCAGGGGCTCATGAGGATTTATGTCTATTGTTAGTTCTAAGTTCTTTCTGCCTATTTTCGCCCTCCATTTACATGTGTGTTCTTCACGCGAATTTCAGTCTGTACGCAGTCGCTTCAGACGCGAGATTTGTGGTCATTGGCATCGATGGGGTTAAGATAGCGAGGCAAAAAATGTGGGCAACATTTTGGATAGTGTTTCAAAGTGCACTTCTAGCCTGCATTGTCCCCCGTAGTATCATGAAGCAGTATGAGCATTCTTTAAGAAAACGACGCAACGATGCATTAACACACCACTGGTAATTGATATTGTACAAGGTGATGAAGTGGATCTTTGACACACCCAGCCTCAGTCCTTGTTATAATAATGAGTTTTAATAATAATTATAACAATATTAATGTTGCGATGCTTCGACAATTATACACATTTTATATAGTTTTCTGTCAATGTCCAAAACTTATAGGTATGATAATGTCTGTACACACGTCCCCAACTTATAGGTATACCTATGTCTGTACACATGTCCCCAACTTGTATGAATAACTCATGATTCTTACACACGACCCCAACTTGGGGGTATACCTATGTCTGTACACATGTCCCCAACTTGTATGAATAACTCATGATTCTTACACACGACCCCAACTTGGGGGTATACCTATGTCTGTACACATGTCCCCAACTTGTATGAATAACTCATGATTCTTACACACGACCCCAACTTGTGGGTATACCTATGTCTGTACACATGTCCCCAACTTGTATGAATAACTCATGATCCCAACTGGTATGTTTAGTCATATACATGTCCCCAACTTGTATATTGTCTATAACGTCTAAAATATAATAGATACACAAATTCTAAGCACATATTATTTCAAAACGTTATTGTGTGCGAAATCAGAAAATATAAGCGTTATAAAAATTGTGTAAGAAACTAAGAAGTCCCCAACTTGTAGGTGCAACTGTGTCTGAGAGGTCCCCAACTTGTAGGTCAGACCTGTCTGTGTGTGACGAGACTGATTTCGGTGCAGACAGGTGTTTGTGACTCACTGAAGTAAACAAGATGACAGCTTTTAATGTTACTGTACACTGGATTAAAGAGACAGGTACGTAACAGCACATCTATATAAACTTTTAAATCAGACCTCTCTCTCTATGTGAGGTGGCTATGAGACATGTATGTTAATGTAAAAATGCGTCACTTCAGTACCTAGCAACAGTGAGGACAGACCATTCAGCTGACAATAGTCGTCACTTGACCTCATTCACGTTAACGAGACATACTTTTCAGGTAGTCCTAGGGAGTGCTGGAGTGTATTGGACTGGCTCGTGGAAAAGGTATGTCGTTAAGAGACACAGTCTACTCACAAATAGAAAAACTGTTTGCCTACAGCGAGTCATGAACACCTGCATGTTTGCACCGAAATCAGTCTCGTCATGATTTTGAGAAAAAGCCTACGCATGCAAGGGTCCATGTGTAACACTGTATTTAATTTTATGTATAGATGACAACAGCATTCAAACCGTTTTATAATTCGCCATGGGATCTTACCTTTGTGTAAATGATGTGTGTACGTTTGTTGCAAGGTAGGCATTAATGTTTTTTTTGTGCATGTTGTTTATACATGCATGTGCGAGTGTGTATATGTGCGTTTGTGTGTGTGTGTGTGTGTGTGTGTGTGCGAGCGTGTGTGTCAGTGCGCGTGTGTGCGTGTCAGTGCTGCTTATAATAGAATGGTGGAGTGTCGACCTTGTACTGACCGTGTTGTACAAACACATTCCGGGTATTCAAAGACGGCAGTCACCTTTTCAGAAATTGTATTTGCAGTAAAATAATATTAAACAGGACCCGTCAGCCTACTCGCTACGAGAGAGCTAACAAAAAAGTTAACTAATACTTTTAAACGGAGGTTAAGCCTGGGGTCCGAGGTTCTTAAGAATCTGACCTGTGTCCACTTATAAAAATCTAGGCTCGTGAGAATCTTAGACTATGTAAAACCCCATATACTCAGTACAAGGCAGCCAGATACTGGAGGTTTTACTCTACAGTTGGTTTTAACTTCCTGGTTCAGTGTGTATCGTAGCCATGAATGCAGAGCTGCAATGGCCATGGCCATGGTCGCGATTTTTTAAATTAACAGTGTATGTTTAAGTGTTAACAGATACAATTGTTATAGAGAGAGGAAATAAGAGATCCGTAAGATAATCAGATCAATAATGACGCATCAGTCATGGTCGTCACTTTTTTAAAATCAAAAGGTCGATTCAGAAATAACGGGGGTGTAATGGGTGTCAAAAATTTTAATATTAAAAATGACGTAATTTAATGACTGATGCGGCTTTATTGAATTCATTGTCTTACGGATCTCTTACTTCTCTCTCTAGTGATCAGCCTTTTGTGGCCTTAAAAAGAGACTTCAGGCGCCAAGCTAATCTGGCACTACCCTTGAATTATCATGGTCAATCCATCCCCTGCAACTGGTACATGTACATAGTAGTTTGGCAACACCTCCAAACTTTGATAAACGTTGGGGCTGAAAGGGTTAATGACAGGCGATCTCTCATAAGAGTTGTCACTCAACACAGATTCTGCTGTATTCAGCGATACTCAACACACACTTTCACAACGCCACTGTGAGAGCTGCTCTGGCCATGACGGTAGTAAAGTGCCAGATTAGCCTGGCGCCTCTTCCCTCTGAATTTTCCTGGTCGATCCATCTCCCACAGTCTTCACAGACCCGTCCTGAAGTTGTGAAAGTGAGTGATCAGGCGTGAAGGAGTCTTTCGAGCTGTGTTGTATACCGATACACAGCAAAAGGTAGAGTAAATAAATCGCGGCCCATACGGCTGCCAGCAAAGACACAGATTCTCATAAGTCTCGTGGGAATCGTTGCCTCTTCTAGAGGGAAAAGACTGGCGTGCCTTCTTGGCTTTTTGACACTTATCCATATTTGGCAGACCTCAAATGACTTACCGCCGTGAGATGGCCTTAATCGCCTGCTCGGCGTTAAACCCAAATAACTAACTTACTAACTCACATGAGTTAAGTGTTCATACTGTTTGCACCCACAACAGCACCATCACAAAATCTGCAAGTAAAATTAACCCTTTTCATCCTGATACACTAATGCATGAAATTAATTTGATAGTTCAAGGGTGGTGCCAGAATAGCTTGGTGCCTGAGGCGCCAAGCTATTCTGGCACCACCCTTGAACTAAAATAGAGTATCTCTCTCTCTGCTAGCGGCCCGAGGACTTGTATCTTACTGGTTCAGCATGCCAACGCTGATAACAAAATTGACCCCTCCAAATAAAGGATCAGTATATGTTAAACCATAAGTGGTGGTGACTTACGAGTCCAGACTTGCTTTTAGAACAACTTCTGGATCCGAGGCTCTGCCGAGCAGCCAGAACTGGGTGACAGAGTCTGCACAAGCATTTTGCTCATTTTGATTTTTCTTAACAACCCTGAAAAGGCCTCCGTAACACAAAGTTGCACAGCTGTAACGTCAACAATAAAGTTTATCGAGTTCAGAATGACAAAAATCATTTATCACAGTCCACTACATGCTGTAAGAGAATTTAGGTCCAATGCGGCTCTAATGTAACATTAGGGTTTATGGACCACATGGTCACAAGTCACATAATGTAGCTCATGGTCTCAGAACGGGATAAAATCTTCTGATGTCAGCTGACATACAGATGACACAAACTGTGCGCAGGTGATTACCACGCAGAAAAGACAATGCATAAAGATCGAAGGCAACCCCGCCAACAGTGGGACACAACTTTATTCTTTACAAAGATGCCTTCATCAATCACCTTTCATTCACGCAAGAAACAAATTCTCATGAAAAACTTGCAGCTGCTAAAGGCATGCATATAATTATCCTCTTGGGCCCCTAGGGAGAGAATATATACATGCCTTTAGCTGTGGATCGGTTTAGAAGTTCCTATGGTTCATAGTGAAAGCCATAGATTCTCCCGAGCTCCAGGGGCTGATGAGACTCTGTCTTTTGCGGTGGACTTCTGCCTCCTTCAATCTCTTCTCGCCAGGGCACAGCACACTTCGTCTAGGCCCAGTCATCTGATGAAGCCATAGATTCGCATGAGCCCATGCAGCCGTAGGGCCGAAGAGAACCTATGCCTTTTGCCGTGGATGACTCCTTTATGCCATCTTCTAACCATCCACATAGTGCCCTTAAAGAAAAGAAAAAAACCCATAGATTCGCATGAGCCCATGCAGCCGTGGGAGCTCATGAAAATGCATGCCATTGGCTGCGGACTTTTTCCTCATTCAGTCTCCGCTAGCCAGGGACATAGCGCACTCCATCGCCACAGTCGGTCACAGACACCTCAGTTGCAGGGGGAAGACGTTGAGAGGAGGAGCGGATTTCCTGAACTGGCCATACCACGACTGACAAGGACGGAGCCGATGTCAACGTCAGTCGTGCTGTTTATGTCAAAGAGTTGCACCACAAGGCCCCCGGTGAACATTCTGCAAATCCATCATATGCATGTGATTAACTCTTTTCTTTCTGATACACTACTGCCTGAAATTATACTGACTATAATAGTTTAAGGGTGGTGCCAGAATAGCTTGGCAGAATATCATGTTCTGGCACCACTCTTGAACTAAAATGGCTGATCTAGCTCATAATCTGTAATGTAGCAGTCATAGGACAATAAGCACATTTTTTAAAAATACAGTTTCAGGATTTAATGGGCTAATCACCCTTGTCACATTGTCGTCCTATTAGAGCAACAACGGTACATATGCAAATAAACCATTTTTGAGATTTTTACATGACAACTGGCACTTTTAAGCATCTACAACGTGTCCAAAGCTTATTTTCCTATCTGTATTTTCCTTAAAGTTATGCAACAAAAACGCTTATTGCGTACAATAAATTAACCTAATATGCATGCAACAACAGTTTATGTGCAACTTTTAACAAGCAACAACGGTTTATCTACTTCTTACACAGTTGTTGCATGACAAATTTGATGAATATGCAGAGTTTCCTGCTATGCAACAACTCACTATTTTTTAGTTATTCGGTTGTTGCATACTTGTTTTGACAATATTAGGGGGCAAACAAAATGCAACAAAACGCCATTTTGAAATGTACAGGTGTAGCATGTGTAACTAAGCATATGTAGCATATGCAACAACTCACTATTTTTTAGTTATTCGGTTGTTGCATACTTGTTCTGACAATATTAGGGGGCAAATAAAGTGCAACAAAACGCCAATTTGAAATGTACAGGTGTAGAATATGTAACTAAGGTTTACTAAGTAGAGCAAGAACCTAACATGAGTCAGATGGACTGTTGTGGATGTAATAAAATAACACAGGAAGTCAAACATAAACAGTTTATCGGGTCACGCTCCCTGACTGATGAAGACTGTGGGAACCAGATACACACTGGAATCCACACGTACATTTTCATTCATTCTGCTGGACTGCCCTGCCATATTCAGTCGCACTTTGGATGCACTCATCTACCTACAGAAAGTCTAAAAAGGTAAGTTTTAAATAAATATCTACTTTTTCAAATAAGTGAATTTATTATATTAACACATACAATCATTAAAACATAGCCATTAAGAAAAAACAATTTCTCTCTCTCCTGTCACGGCTCTCTCTGTGTATGAACTACTGTTTTGCACTACGTTCAGTGGAGCCAAGATAAAAATCAGAACAATGGCCTATGTCGCGAAGCAAATTTTATATACGCGCATGTGTGTGTGTGTGTGTGTGTGTGTGTGTGTGTGCACAAGCGTGCGTGTGTTTGTGTGTATTTGCTGTTTGAGATTTTGTAAAATTATATTGTGTAGCATAATGTTAGTCACACTAGAGAAGACGCCACTATTTCTACACCCTATTACCACTATGCTTTTCAGCTTGAAACATGGATAACAGCTGGTCTGAAGGAGACGATCAACCCCTAGCACATATAAGGCCGAATTCGACAGATATGTGGTCAGATGCAGATGAGCAACTTTTAGCAGAGGCGGCAAATCACTGTGATTCATCGGACGAAGGTGTGTGTGATTGTGCGCAAGCGTGCATGCGTGTAAGTGTGCGTGCGGCATTTTGTGTGTGCATGTCTGTGCGTGACTGAGAGAGAAAGAGGGAGAAAGAGAGAGAGAGAGATGCTATTAAAATAGTACTTAAGATATTTTTTCTATTATAGGTGCTGAACGAACATGCTCGCAATCGGACAATGCCGCAGATGGGGACCAGTCGATGCCCGAAGAGCTGTCTGACGAAGATGACTATACTGCTGACCCAATGTTTCTACCCCAGCATGATGACATAGACTCGAGTGATTCTAATCCTCCGCTTGAAATTCTTCCTCGCAAGAAACGAAAGAAAGACATTGACGTGCATGCGCTACTTTCACCGCAGAAAGCACAACGTATTGATGACGATTTAAATAGAGCACTACATGAAAGTAAAATTGAGCACAGTCTTCAGGGTATGGGTCTACGTCTGCACAACACAAAACTCGACAGCGTTTTGGCAGCAAACAAAATGAAGCGTGTACCTATTTATGGCGATGGTGATTGTTTTTTCAATGCAGCTCTTATGCATGTTGATTCTTTTTCAGATGCAGTATCCTTGCGGCACGCGGCATTGTGCGACCACATGGAAGAAAACCTCCATGCATATGTCATTCACTGCATGTAAAGATGTTAATAAAGAATGCATGAAGTTTGTTGAAGAACTCGGAGTCATCAGACAAACTGGCACCTGGGGTACACAAGTAAATGACCTGCTACCTTTGGCTCTTGCCAATGTCACGGCCAGACGGGTGAAAATCTTTTGCAGCAGGAAGCAGCAACCCGTAATTGATGTTCAGCCTACTTTAACCGGGTCAGACATTTTTCACCCGATATACTTGGCCTTCATTGCCGTACCAGGCTCTGAACATTATGACGGGTGTGTTGCACAAAAGCAACCCATTTACCTTGGTCAGCACCTCACTGGAACTGTTGCCACAAGAGAGCGAGCAAGAGAAAACTGGCGTAGAACAAATTCCAATAGCAGACAAAGACTTAGATGCCACCGTGCACCCCACTTCAGCCTGAACAGAGGGGTAACTCGCTAGATACAGGTATTACAATCACTGACTCCTGTGAAAAAGCGTGGAAGAAAAAAGAAGCCGCAACCATCAAAATGGAAAAGGAATATCAGAAAGGACCTTAAGCTAAAAGGCGAACCATATGAAACAAGCTGAGGGAAAGTCAAACAAAGAAAGCATCTAAAGCCGGCTGACTGCTCCAAATGCAAAAGGAAATGCACAGAAGTAATCAGAGAAACGCAGAGAGAAGACATTTTTAGCTTATTTTATTCCCTTTCCAGTTACGTCCGTCAAAAGGACTTCGTTTGTAGAAATGTTTCAAGGCAGGAGACTAGGACATACTTGGACGCCAATAAACAACCAGCAGCAAAGAAGCGTGACGTCCATCAGCACTACAGTTTCACTGTCAACGGAACCAGAATCCCTGTTTGCAAACCGTTTTTCCTGAGAACACTTGATATTGGCCATAGCTATGTGAAACATACTCTTGACAACTGCAAGAACGGCCAGTTCTGTGGGGAAGACCGCAGAGGAAAGAAGTCCTCAGCTAACAGATGTCCTGAAGAAACACGGAACGCGGTGAGAAAACATTCAGTCATTTCCAGCAGTAGAATCTCATTACTGCCGAAAACAGACATCGAAACTCTACCTGGACGCTAGTCTCAGCATCAACCAGATGCATCGTCTGTACATAGATAAATGCAAGGAGACGAAGGCACCATCAGTCACTAGCAGATTCTACCTGGAAATCTTTGTCACAGAGTACAATTTTGGTTTTCACAAGCCCAAAAAAGATCAGTGCTTAACCTGCGCTCAACATCACAATGAGAAGATCGACGGAACGCTGACCCATGAGAGAGAAGAGGAATTCAAACAGCATCATGAGAGAAAAATGGAAGCCAGAGAAGAGAAGAACAAGGGTAGAAAATTAGCCAAAGAAAATCCGAATATTCATGTTGCCACATTTGACATGGAGGCGGAACTTCCCACGCCATGTTCTCCTGTGAGTGCCAACTACTACAAACAGAAGCTTGCCGTTTATAACCTATCCATGTTTTCTCTTGGTGACAAACAGGGGTCGTGCTACATATGGGACGAAACTGAGGGGAACAAGGGGTCCTGTGAGATTGGGACTTGTCTGCTACAGCACCTGAAGTCACTGCCATCAACTGTAAACCACGTTGTTTTGTACTCTGACACATGCACAGGTCAGTACAGAAACAAAAATGTGTCAGCTGCGCTCCAGTATGCAGTGCAGACAATTCCAACTCTCCATACAGTCGACCAAAAGTTCATCGAAAGCGGGCACACCCAGATGGAGTGCGACTCTATGCACTCCACCATCGAGAGGGCAAAAAAGACAACAACAATTTGTGTACCCCGTGAATGGCACACTGTGGTAAGGATGGCACGCAAATCAGCTGCATACACCATCACCCCCCTCACGTTTGCTGAGATCCTTGACTTTAAGGGCTTGGCAGCATCAACACTTCGAAACACAAAGACTGACCTGCACGGCAATCGTGTCAAAGTCTGTTCATCAAGTACAGGATGTTGGAGGAGTTTCAAACTATCAAGACACGTGGTATAAGCGGCAGAAGGGGAAAGCAACACGAACAGATCAGTGGACCATCACATCGTTACAAAGCACATCTGCCGCTTGCAGAAGCAAAGAAAAAAGATCTGGCACTTGACCTTTGCAAAATGGGCGTAATTCCACCTGAATACCATGTGTACTACAAATCCCTTCCATGCAGTCAGTCAAGGCCAGACTGTCTTCCAGAATCGGACAATGAAGACTGCAATTGTACAACAAACCAAGGGGAATTACTCAGCGCTGGACAACAGTTAGATCCCCTGCCCCCGCCTATCAGAGGCAAATTTGTATCGTTACATTGTTGTGTAATGTTCTGTGCATCTACTGTGGGAATACAGGGTATTTACCCGACCACATATAGTAATGCACCTTCGTGTTTGTGTATGTATGTTTCCCCTGCCTACTTCCTATGTTCTGGAGAAAGACATGGGTTATATAAGAGACCTGATGCATCTTATTGAAGATGCAAATGATCGTCTTATTCTATACCTGCGTATTTCTCTGTGGGCTGGCGATTGGGTGCCTGATAGGCGGGGGCAGGGGATCTAACTGTTGTCCAGCGCTGAGTAATTCCCCTTGGTTTGTTGTACAATTCTGCCAGCGCTAGCCTCACCTATCTGGTTTGTGAGGAAGACTGCAATGACACTGATGACGACTAAAACTTGCTGCCAAGTAGGTTCGAGTCTCATATACTACACCGGCCATGCTGTCATTGTCAAAGCAAAGAAATTAAGGGAGCGTTAAGTTTGTAATGAGCGGCATTACTCATAAACAATGCTCGACTCCCCTCCATTACACCTCAACCCGCCCTTTCTTCTGGTCCCTTAAAGTAGTATAAATGTTACTTGCCAACAAAATGTAAAGTCATAATTGCGTAACTTGCATTCACTTACATGTATGTTTACGTCATTTATGTATCTTCGGCACCAGATCTACTTTGTTTCAGCTTCTTTCATAACTGTGCATGCCAGACTTTGTAGCTGGCAGTTTCTCAGACTTGTGTCTTGAACAATAACATATACAAAGAAGATGAGTGCTGCAAAAGTTGAGCTTAGAGAATATATGGTGCAGGCTGGCGTTATCGTTGCTTTCATTTGTTTTTATTAGTGATTGTTTAATCTGCTAGGATTCTATTTTGATTTGCTTACATTTTAGTTTCTTGTTTTGCTTTGATGCCATCATGCTCTGAATTAATGATGTATTAATGGAACCGGAGACCCTTGAATAACCGTACAGAAAATTAATAATCACGTCAAAACGTGAGTTGATGGCATGATGATTGCACGTATTTTGGGGCAGGCTGTCATGAGCAGAACCATGCATTTCTTCAGCTGTGGTGTATAGTATGATGGTATGGAATGTTTGTCGTACTGTCAAGTGCACAACGACAAACAATTTTCGAAGATTCTTCTTACACATTATACTGATTCCACTGAAGCTACGTGTCCTGGAAAGTTCCTTTACACAACATGTCAATTTATATGACGTATTACTTGGAAGAAGAATGCACATGTGAGAAGAAGCAGTTGAAAATAAAATACTTTCTTTGACAGAATAACAGTTTTGTTGTTTTGTGAATGTTAACAAATGGCACACATTTCACTTTGGTGCACCTTGGAAACCTCCTATCTGCCACGCAAGTGTTTTCCAGTTAAACCACCGACATTCTTCAGTATCACAAATGTGCCAATCGTGTTATTGTGAATTGTATTTTTACATAAACATACATAATTTGGCGGTCCAGTTGTTCTGTTTGGGTTATCAACAAGAGATACAAGCAATACTGTCAGAAAGAGATGCAAATTATAAGGTACATGAGATTTTCTCCACAGAAATAGTCATTTATGGCTGTGCAACAAACGTTTAGCATAAACATGAACATATATTGCAGTACTAATGTGTCACTTTCCAAATAGACCAACAACTGCACAACTGCAGTTATACGGTTGTTGTGTGTGAAGAGCTGGGTTGAACACAAATGTATGAGAGCAAGAAGTGTACAAATCAGTGTTGTGCCGTTGTTGCACTAGAACCTGGACATAAGCTGATATGCAACAACAGCTCAAGTTTCAAAAGTAAACGATTAATTAACTTGCTGAATAGCTACAGTTCTGACAAAAATAAATGAAGTGCCCGATGTGACAATCTTTTAAGATTAAAAAAATCATAAATCTGGGACTTCTCTGAGATGAACGGCATAAACTTTAAAATTTCAATCACTATTTTCTCGAAACTATCCTTTTTCCGATAAACTGTTGTTGCTCTAATAGGACGTTGTATCAACGCATAAGTGTACAGTTATGAGACAAAACTAGCCCAGCAGAACGCACAATAGTTGTCTATTTTAAATTTGAAACATATCACGGGATAGCGTGACCTTTTATGAGGACATTAAATGAAAGTCTGTAACATTAATGAAGAGATCAGTAAAGATTCCATTAATCCATAGAGCAATGACAAGCTATGGATCCACCATGATAGTTTCTGGGTGGTGTTCGAATAGCATGGTGCCTGTAGGCGCCAAGCTATTCCGACACCACCCTTGAAATATCACGGTTGAACTGTCTCCAGAACTGTGATGTAAAAAAAGAATCATTATCAGGATGTAATGAGTGAGCTATAAATAACATGGTGTATGGACTATCATTTAAGACTATCATTTAGGTGACTACAGCCATCAAAATGCTGGTCTTTCAGGACAGGTGATTCTCTCGCAAGGGTGGTCGCTCAACACAGGTTCTGCTGTATCTGGGTAACTTACTTTGCCACGACACAAGCTGCCAGAGTCTTGTTGTTGACTAGCCTGTAGAACTCTGACCTATTGAAACAAAACAAATATGGGAAATTATATCCAAGTGTTCAATCAGTAACACTCATGTTCAGTTTGTAACAAGCGTACACAATTTGCAGACAGTCAATTAACATAAAGTTACTCATGAGGGAGCATGGTGGGAGGGGATGACCCAATGTGCAAAAGGCCATCGGGCTGACATCGACCTGATGGCGTTTTTGCGCATTGTGGAGACAGCAAAAATGAGGAAACAAAAAGCTCAAAGAAAAATATAGTTATAGATATGTATACACATCCTATTTTGTCACTGCCAGAGGACCGCGAAAACCACCCAAATGCAAGAGGTACAGATCCGCATGTGCCCCATCAGTTGCGCTGGAGCTTGAGGCCCTATGTCTCTTGCTAACACCACTACTGATGTATCCATGTTCCTAGAATGACTGGGCTCTGGCCCTTTGAGAGAGTCGGTAGCGGTTTTAGTCGCTACAGCGGCTATGGACACGCAAAGGGTCATGGCATGGAATAAAGAAAAACTTCAGAAAAAACAACGCAACGACTGACAGTGAGTGGGATAACTGTTCACCTGGACTCTGCAGACCACCCGACTCGCGGTCTAGGGGGCACAACTCCGACCAGACAGCACTGAATGGCTTGGGGAGGTAGGTGAACAAAGCGTTTCTCCAGGAACCGAATGTTCCGCTCCGAGATCCACTTCTTGTCGCCAAAGTCCACAAACATCACCTACAGCGTAAGGTAGAAGCAGGTAGAAAAAAAGCATCAGTAACGGAGAGAACTATGCATCAACACACGTTTCTCTCTTCCTACTGCTCTTTTTCCTGGAACATGATCACTGGCAATCAACGATTTTTATTTTATCACCTACAACACAAAATGTGTCCTGCAAGTACTGATGCACCGCAGGAGACATTGTAAACGTAACCCCCTTGTGCAGCCGCAGATATTGTTACTCCAGTCGGGAGGTTTCGTCTGCAGCGAACGACTCCCAACAACGTACGAGAACGAAGATTCTACTATAAGCACAGACAACACTCCAAACATCTCCAAGAGGCATTGGTCCTCATGAGCCCTCAGGGATATGTTTGGAGTGTTGTCTGTGAGTATGATACAAACTGGCTGTCTCTCCGTCATTTTGCTCTCGTCTGTTGTTGGGAGTCGTTCGTCGCAAAGAAAACCTGACCATTGTCTGTGGGAGGTCCAAATGATCTACCCTTTGTAGTGAGTTGCAAGATTGTGGCTACGATACGTATTTACGTTCCACCTTTCATGCACACACCAAATGACATGTAAACAGTTAGTGTTTACTGTTTAGTGTTGGCCACCATCTTTTACTTTTTGACCGGCCCGTGCGAACACTCCCATGTGAACCCCGTACCCATGATACGTCAGAGTTCTGTGGGTACGCAGATTCTCATTACATCTTCCCCTTTTAGATGGACAACTCAAACGCACTCGAGTGTGCGAACATTATTCTTTAGAGTCTTTTCACAATAACCGAGGGGGGTGTAATATTTCGATCGATCACAGCTGGTAATCCTTGAAACGGGCTGGGACCTTCACAGCGCGTCCGCAGCGGGTTGTTGTCGCTGATGTAGACCTCGGGCTGGGAGGCACAGGCAGTGGAGCTGGTTGGACTGCCCCCGGAGGTTGAATAGGGCTGAAATGAGGTTGGCCCCGTTTACTTCCCGGAGTGTAAGGAAGGTCGGTTGCTGCCGCCTCAGTCATCATCGGCAGATCCGCTGGAGGGAGATTCTGGATGACGTTGGGATTGGAGGCAGAAGGAGGAAGGGACAAAAGGGGAACAGGTGTGTGAGCAGAGGGTGGTTGGAAGCATCTGGTGGGTTTCAGATGTCGTCGATTACGTCTGAACAAACCAGAAGCTGTCTCGATGATGTACGAGCGCGAGTTTGTTTGGCTCTGCACTGTTGCTGGATTTGCCCATTCCTTTTCATGATCCAGTTTCTGAAGAACGACATCGCCAGGTCGAAGATCAGGTAGATCTCTGGTCCCGTTGCGACGATCGTAGTAGAACTTGTTCACCTCCTTCTTCTGAATGTCCCGGTTGTTGAATTCTGCCTTGCTAGCAATTTTTGGTTCCAAGTTCTCCGGCAGAGTGGGAAGTGTGTTTCGGATGCGACGACCCATGAGGATCTCTGCTGGACTGAACCCGGTAGCTGTCGTAGGCGATGATCTGTGGACGAGTAGTGCTAAGAAAGGATCCTTCTGAGCTAGGATTTTCTTCGCCTCTCTTACTGCACGCTCCGCTTCTCCATTGGCTTGAGGGAAGTAAGGACTACTGGTTACATGATGGATTCCCCAATAGTCAGTGAAGGTACGGAAATCTGCAGCGGTGAACTGAGGTCCATTGACGGTTACTAGGGTTTCTGGTACACCATGATGGGCGAAAATGTTCTTCATTTTCTTGATGGTTACCTCAGACGTAGCTCTCGGAAGATGTGCAATCTCCAGATATCTCGAGTAGTAGTCTATCACCACTAAGTATTGTTCCTTGTTATACTCGCACAAATCAGCAGCCACTTGCTGCCATGGTCTGTCAGGAAGTGGTGTTGGTAGTAGTGGTTCTTTCACTTGTGTTGGTTGCTTGGCTTCACATGGAGGACAATTTTTTACTATCTTGGCTATGTCTTCGCTGATGCCTGGCCACCAAACAGACTGTGCCGCACGCTCCCGACATTTTGTTATGCCGAGATGTCCCTCATGTATCCGGCTCAGAATGTTCTTCCGCATAGTCAGTGGAATCACGATCCGACTACCCTTGGTCAGCATGCCGTTGTTGACACTTAGGTCACCTCTGACTGCAAAGAGTTCTCTGAGAGTAGGGCTGACCTTGCTAATGTGATCCGGCCACCCTTCTGCTGTGTAGAGCAGTGCTGAACTCAGAATCGTGTCCTGGCTAGTCTCCTTCGCGATCTCTTCAAGAAGTTTGTCTGTGGAAGGCCATGACGCTCTAACCATGTCCAGATGAGCTGTAACGTCGTCTTCAGTTGTCGAAATTTCGTCGACGACGTGCTGTTCCAGTGGACTTCGTGACAGCGTGTCAGCCACGATGAGATGTTTCCCTGGGCAGAATTCGGCTTTGGCGTTGAAGCGCATAAGGCGAATGAGTAGTCGCTGACATCTCAGTGGCGTCTCGTGTAGATCTTTGGTGTTGATCAGCGGGACTAATGGTTTGTGGTCAGTCTGTAGCCTGAACGATTCGAGACCGACGAGGTATCTTTCAAATTTTTCGCATGCCCACACCGCTCCTAGGCACTCCTTCTCTATCTGCGCGTACCCCCTTTCCGCCGAAGTGAGAGTACGAGAACAGTACGCGACCGGACGTTCGACGCCGTCGTGATCCTGTAGCAGAACTGCCCCTATGCCGTAGCTACTGGCATCAGAGCTGACAGTTGTCTTCTTTGACAGATCGAAGAATGCGAGTGTGGGAGCAGTAGACAGACTCTCCTTGACCTTGGCTAGTGCCTCCACTTGAGGCTGGCCCCAGGTCCACTCCTTGTCGTTCTCCAGTAGTTCTGTGACAGGGCGCAGAGTAGATGACATGTGTGCGATGTACCGACCCAGGAAGTTGATCATTCCCAGAATACGCTTGAGTTCTGTGACGTTTGTAGGATCTGCCATGTTCCGTATGGCTTCCACCTTCTTGTCGTCGGGTCGGACCCCTTGTGCGCTGATTCTTTGCCCTAGGAACTCTATTTCTGACTTGCGAAATTCTGACTTCTCGCGATTCATCTTCATTCCAGCCTCGGAAAGTTTCTTCATGACTCTGGTCAAGTGTTCTTCGTGTTCGCTGGGACAGGCGGAATGAATCACGACATCGTCGAAGAAACAGATTACGTTGCTTTCTCCAAGGAGGATTTCTTCCATGGTTCGCTGAAAAATTTCTGGAGCAGATGAAATGCCGAATGGAAGACGTTTGAAGAAAAATCGTCCGAAGGGAGTGATGAACGTGGTATACTTGGCGGACTCCCGCTCGAGAGGAATCTGATAAAACCCCGATGTTGCGTCTAGCTTGCTGAAGATCTTCGAACCTTGGAGTTTGTGAAGAGTATCTTCAATTGTCGGGATCATGTAGCGCTCCCGTTTCACTGCAACGTTCAACTTTTTCAGATCACAGCAGATCCTGACAGCTCCCGTCTTCTTCTTCAAGACCGGTACCATTCCAGCGCACCAATCCGTTGGCTCTGTGATTTCCTGGATGATGTTTGCCTTCTTCATTCTTTCCAACTCGAGTCGCACATTTTCCATCAGCGGTATGGGGACCCTTCTTGCCGTGTGTAGACTGTAAGGCTCAGCGTTATCTTTAAGCTTGATCTTGACAGGCGTGCATCTTACGGGGTTACCGTCAAGGTCGCCGAAGATTTCCAGAGGACTCTGCACCGCGTCGAGTCGCTGGATGAGGCCCATTCTGGTTGAAGCTGCGCGCCCCAACAGATTGTCGGATTTTGTTTCAACGACAAAGAAACGCAGCTGTAAATTGTCGACATGGACCCTGAAAGCACCCTTACAGCTCAGCACACCCTTGGGACAAAGGAGTATTGCGCGAGTGCGCTGGAGAGGGGGTGGGAAATGGAGTTTTTGGTACTGCTCATAGGACATCATGTTAACATCAGCACCTGTGTCGATTTTGAACCGAGTGGGCGTACCGCAAATGTTCAGCTCTTTATACCAAGCTGGCTCCGTAACATCACCTTCTACTGAACCCAGAAAGTATGTTCCATCATCCTCGACATCGTACACTGCATTCACTAAATCGGTGCTTTTGCTTTGTCGGCAAACAGAAGAAAAATGATTGTACATACCACAGTTTCCGCACTTCTTGCCCCTTGCCGGACAGTTTTGTCTGCCTTGATGTCTTTTACCGCAGTATCCACAGGCACTACCACCCTCGCCGTGGTGAGCACCGCCGTATCGAGCACCACCGCCGCGATGAGCGCCGCCAACGTGGTGAGAGCTGCCGCCGTGATGCGCGCCACCGCCGTGATGTTGAGTGCCTCCACGTCCTCCTCCTTGAGGATAGGAGCCACCGCGATCACTGTGACCGCTGTAGCCCTGAGAACCACCTCTGGAACGCTGGAAGGAGTTGCCGTGACCGCCGCGACGTCGTCCCTGACCGCGGGACACCGCATCCAACGAAGATCCATGTGCCGAGGGCTGGTAGAGAAGTGCGTCAACGCCAGCTGTACTGGACCGTTGCTCTGCGATCTGGCATTTTGTCAGTTCAGATTGGCGGGTTTGTTGAATAGCTTCGTCGAGAGTAAGAGTTGCCTGTAGCTGTAACTTCTCTGACAGCTCTTTGTCTAGTATGCCTAACACTAATTTGTCTCTAATACTTTCATCGCGATCCTTGAAAGCTGCATTCTTGGATAAGTCATACAAACTGCGTACAAATGTTTCCACATTTTCCCCTTGAAGTTGATTTCGGCCAAAGAACTTTGCGCGTTCATGCATGACATTCACCCTAGGCACAAAATAAGCGTCAAACTTTTCAATCACTTGATCAAGAGTTGTGTTGTTGTCGATACCCGTAAACTGACTGAAAACGTTCTCAGACTCATTCCCCATAATATAGATCAGGCTATCAATCTGGGCTGCCTTTGGCCTCTTAGAAAGTTCTTCTGCGTTAAAATACCTTTGGAATCGTAGTTTCCAAGCCGGCCATCTGCTGGGCTTGGTAAAGTCAAACTGGTCCGGCGGTTTGAAAGGCATGGTGAAGACGAGAAACGTCCTTTGCACAAAACGAAGAAAAAAGTCAAGTACGTACAGGGCTAGGAAAGCTGTGAGTTCCTACTACCGCTGCCACCATGTAGTGAGTTGCAAGATTGTGGCTACGATACGTATTTACGTTCCACCTTTCATGCACACACCAAATGACATGTAAACAGTTAGTGTTTACTGTTTAGTGTTGGCCACCATCTTTTACTTTTTGACCGGCCCGTGCGAACACTCCCGTGTGAACCCCGTACCCATGATACGTCAGAGTTCTGTGGGTACGCAGATTCTCATTACACCCTTCTAGCATCTGGCTCTTGGTTCCTGTGTTCCAGCAGTGAAGGGGTTAACTCATTCCCCACGCGCTGCATCCGGCTGAAAGCATAATATCCGAATGTGACATGTCTCAAATGTGTGAACTGTTCATGTTCAAGGCTAGCGCCAGCATCGTTAATCTGGCACTACCTTTAAACTATCCTGGATGTCTCCCACAGCTGGTGCACTCTCTGCAGACGCCTCCCAAAAGCTGCGATGTCATGAGGCGTGAAGGAGTTAACACTGAGAGGAAATGACCACCACCGAACTGCCAGAGGCACAGAACCTCATCAGGTGCACAGGTTAATGAGGTTCTCTGCCTCTCGCTTGCCTAATTCTCAACCTGCGTTCCTCAGATAGATGCGATTCTTCGGTGGTGATTCCAGAGACACAACTTGTAATCACTGGTGGCGGCAGAGTTAACCCATTTAACACCGCGGCCGGATTTTCCAAATTGTGGAGGCGTCACCTAAAGACTTTGTACCAGTTGCAGGAGATGGATCGACCATGATAATTCAAGGGCAGTGCCAGATGAACTTCAACTTGGCGCCTGCTGGCCATCATGGTCGACCCACAACATGCTGTAGGGCATTGGAGCTAAAGAGGTCAAGTTTGGTGGATATCGGTGGGTGGTCTTGTTAGCCCTTTGGGTGTCAGTTTTAGCCGCGTGTAATTTCTATAGGAATCATGAACCAACACCCACAGGGTTAACATCCACATACGTGTACCTAAACATTGTCTTCATCAGGAAGGCACCAAACCAATCTGGCACTAACCCTGAACGATCATGGTTGGTCCACCTGACACTACTGGTGCATTATAGGTCTTCCAACCTGTACCTACCCATAATTTCCTTTTATCATGATCTGTGTCGATGACCTTTGCCCTCAGCCAACCGCCTGTCTTCTTGCAGTAGGCAGCCACAGCCTCACCCAGCGCGTACACGGAATAGTCTAAATAGATCGGCTTTCGCTTGTAGAATTCTCTGCAAGGTGAAAGCATGCATTCTGGTCTGTGATTTTAGACCTTGTGGTCACAGACCATAAGGTTCAACATCACAGTCCAGCACACACATGATAACAATAGTAATAATAATAATAATAATAATAATAATAATAATAATAATAATAATAATACCTAGTAGTCATTGTATAATGCCTGGTCTCCAATAGGCTGGTTGCGAGTTCCTGAGTAGTGCGAGAATGCTCGCTAGATTGTGTGACTAGACTCAGCGAGCAACCAAATGTGGGCAACTTAGTTAGCTGTTACACTTACCTGACAATGTTTTGCTGAGAATCCCATGTAACATCCAGCAAAATGTAAGTTATGATTGACACAGAACGGTCAACAATTGCTGCCTGGTCATACAGTTATTACCATTTAACTTCTGTGGGGTGGAAATAATGTTGAGAAAAATGAATTTTTCTCTAAAATGTATTTTTTCGAAAAATTCATTTTTCTCTAAAATGTATTTTTTCGAAAAATTCATTTTTCTCTAAAAGGTATTTTTTCGAAAAATACTTACCGATGACATGACTGATTGGGAGTGTCTACTCCTTGCTCAATTCTAGCCTAAGAACCCGTTGTGTTAAACACAACCCGGGAGGCACTCGGGGAACCCCCAGAGGGGCCGAGAGTTGTCTCCCGTTCCTGCCCATCTGGTTCCTAGTCATGTGTGATCCCCAGTCATGATACTAGGCTCACCAGCGGCAAGCGGGGCAGGTGGGAGGGTCCTTCGAGTCATGTCATCGGTATTTTTTTTAAAAAATACCTTTTAGAGAAAAATGAATTTGTTTCTTCAAAAACATTACCGATGACATGACCGATTGGGAGAATGCCGAACAGGAGGAGGGTGCCGTGCCCAAACCTCCCCATAAGCCAAAAGTGCCCCTCCTGTCTGCCGACACTCTCCCATTCCCTAGTTAGCTGCGTACCTACGGCGCCTGTGGCGCCGGGAGGGAGTGTTGTGCCGCAGTGATGTCCCCCACCAGTGCGAGGTTGTCTCGCTGGCCTGCCAGATCCCGAAGGTAGAAGCGGGCGAAGGTAGATTCTGCCCGCCAGCCCACAGCAGCCACGATGCCTTTGACAGCGCAGTTCCTGTCGAAGGCGACGCTCGTGGCCATGGCGCGTACCTCGTGTGCTCGAATCATTAGCCTCTTCGCTCTCTGAGGAGAGAGGTCCACATATGCTGAGCGAATGACCCAGCGTAGCCAGGAAGAGATCGTCTGGGCTGTGATGTCAGTTTTGCCAGGTTTCAACGGCAAGAAGAGGCGTGAGCGTCCTCTACGGACGGCTTTGGTTCGGCGCAGGTACACGCGAAGGGCTCGCACAGGATCTTTTTGCCTTGTCTCCTGGGGAAAGTTAGTCCCTCGTAGCGGCCGTAAGGTGATCACCTGAGGCGCAGTCAAGGGAGACCTAGTCTTGGCTATGAAGGCAGGGCCCGTCACCAGCTGGACGGAACGATCCGCTCTAAACTGCAGGCAGGATGGTCGCGCTGAGAGCGCGTGTAGCTCGCTAACTTGTGCCGCGGTAGCGAGCGCCAGAAGAAAACAAGTCTTACGAGTCACGTCTGCAAGTCGGGCCATCGGTAGTGGTTCGAAGCGGGCTGAGTTAAGCCACGTCAGTACCCAGGGTAGGTCCCAGCGGGGAAGGAGTGAACGAGGTACTGGTCGTTGCAGGCCGAAGCGAGTCATAAGATCCGCTAAGTCTTTACAGGTGCCGGGGTCCACGCGGCCGAGGTGCCGGTAGGTGTCGGCAATCATGGATAAGTATCCACTGATTGTAATCGGGGCCAACCCTTGGTCTCCGAAGAGCCAAAGGAAGATTGATTGATTGATTGTACATTGCTTAACGTCCCGACAGCAACAAGGCTTTCTCAGGACGTGCCTGCACTGCTTGTTAAAAAAAACCAAAACAGAACATTGAATGTATGTCGCCAGCCGGTCAAATACGTTAAATAAACCTAACACATGGGGCCTAAATAAAGCTAAGACCATTTAGCAACACACATCCAATATCAAGAGCTACAGGCAGTGCAGACAGTAGGGAGAGTTTTAAAAAGGCAAATACAGGTGAATGGACAAAGGGTAGACAGAAACACATGCCCCAGAATAGAGAGAAAAACCCACCCTGTGGGGCTGACCAGGGTGACCCTGGGAACTAAAAAATACCTAACCCCACCCAAGTCCCCCAGGGCAGACCCGGGTGGGGGCCAAAGGAAGAAGTCCGCGAGTTGGGGGTTGGTCAGATCGGTAGGGGAGAGACGACGGTCGCCGCATCAGGTGCACAGTACTCGCCATTTTCCCTCGTAGACTCGTCTAGTCGAGGGCTTGCGGGATGTAGCGATCACTTCCACTGCAGCACTCGAGAAGCCTCTAGCGGCGAGGACTTGCCGCACAATCTCCAGGCGTGAAGGAGTAGGCGGAGTAGGAGTAGGGCAAGGGTGGAACAGCGACTGCCGCGGTTGCTTGAGTATTGTGGGGGGCGTGGGGAGCAGCAGTGGGGTGTGTGTGGCGAGGCTGAGAAGGTCGGTGGACCAGGACCGTGTCCAAGAGAACGGGGCGACCAGGAGAAGGACCGCGTTGGTTCCCAACAGCTTGAGGAGGACTTTGGATACGAGGACTGTCGGGGGAAACGCGTAAATGATGAGTCCGTCCCAAGGAATGGACAGGGCGTCGACCGCCCAGGCCAGAGGATCCGGGACCGGGGAGACGAAGAGGGGGAGCTGGTGATTCCACCTCGTGGCGAAGAGATCGACCATCGTGGTCTCCCAGTGGGTGCAGATCATCCGGAAGATGTCCTGGCGTAAAGTCCATTCCATATGTAGCAACTGGCCGCGACGGGACAGGGAGTCCACCAAAACATTCAGTCGGCCGGGGATATGACGGGCACCAAGGGTACTGTTGCGGTCCTCGCACCGGCGCATCAATTGGTACAGCAGCATGCACAGATCGGTTGAGTGATTTCCTCCCTGTTTCTGGATGTAAGCCACCACCGTCGAGTTGTCTGAGAGGACGAGAAGTTGCTGGTGCCTGAGTTGTTCCTCCCAAACGACGAGGGCTTGCCAAACCGCCTGTAGCTCCAACCAGTTGATGTGCTTGTCCGCGAACTCCGGGGGCCAGAGGCCGGACGTCGTGGAGAACTGCGGAAGCAGGTGAGCTCCCCAACCAGCACGACTCGCGTCGACACATAGGGGGAGGTGAGGAGGTGGAGAGAACAGGGGGACTCCCACAGCCAACCACGTCTTGTCGGTCCAACGCAGGAGATGGGGGCGTACCAGTGGTGACACGGGAACCATGGAGGCTAGGTCGCCTGATTGATTGATTGGTTGTACATTGCTTAACGTCCCGACAGCAACAAGGCTTTCTCAGGACGTGCCTGCACTGCTTGTGAAAGAAAAAAATAAACAGAAAATTGAATGTATGTCGCCAGCCGGTCAAATACGTTAAATAAACCTAACACATGGGGCCTAAATAAAGCTATGACCATTTAGCAACACACATCCAATATCAAGAGCTACAGGCAGTGCAGACAGTAGGGAGAGTTTTAAAAAGGCAAATACAGGTGAATGGACCAAGGGTAGACAGAAACACATGCCCTAGAATAGAGAGAAAAACCCACCCTATGGGGCTGACCAGGGTGACCCTGGGAACTAAAAAATACCTAACCCCACCCAAGTCCCCCAGGGCAGACCCGGGTGGGGTGCTAGGTCGCCTGAGGAGGGACGCCAGAGTAGCAGGAGATGCAGCTGTAGCGGACGGGCGTAAAGACGACCGAGTGGAATCAGTTCCGCTGCCGCGTTGATCAAGCCAAGTAGTTAGCCAGACTCTGGTGGGCGCTGCTTCCTGCTGGGCTACCAGCGCGGCTAGGGCGGACAACTTCAGGATCCGTGGCTCCGGCAAACGCACCCTGTTGTTGTCGGTGGTTAACTCCATGCCGAGATGGAGGAAGTGACGCGCGGGAGTGAGATCCGATTTGCCCGTGTTGACTAAGAACCCTAACCTGAAGAGCAGCCGCATCAGTGTGTCCCTGTCTGCCGCAAGGGCGGCCTCCACTTGATTCCTCAGAAGGAGGTCGTCGAGATAATTTGACGTCGGGCTGGACGAAGACTGTCGCGCCTTGGCCACCACAGCGTCCATGATGCGGGTGAAGGCCCATGGACTGAGGTTGAGACCGAAGGGCAGAGCGCGAAACTGGTAGATTACCCCGTCGAAAGCGAAGCGCAGGAACTTCCTGGAAGTCGGGTGCATGGGAACATGGAGGTAAGCGTCGGACAAATCCAGACTAACCGCGTAATCCATGGGCTGCACGGTGGCCCGAAGGGCCCGGGTCGTCTCCATCCAGAAGGACGGGGCCGCGATGAATGCATTCAAAGCCGAGAGGTCGATGACTGGCCGCCACTTGCCTCCTGGCTTGGGGACCACGAACAGTCGGCTGTAAAAGGCGGGGGAGTCCGAGCAATGTACTACCTCCGTGGCGTCTTTCATCAAGAGGGCGGCGACTTCTCCACGCAGAGCGGTGGCCTTGAGATCGTCGGAAGGAATCTCCGTCCACATCGGGAGTGAAACGCAGGGGTGGAGGGGAGCGGAAGGAGATCCGAAGTCCCTTGGTAACCACGTCCAAAACCCAGGGCTCGTCCTGAAACAGCAAGCGCCACTCCTTGCTGTACTGTGCAAGCCTCCCGCCGACTGGAGCCCCGGAGACGGTCGGCGGAGGCGGAACCTGGGAGAAGTCAAGCGGCCCGCCCGCGCCCAGGGCGACGGGAAGGACGGGGCCAGGAGGGGGTAGAGACGTTAGCTGGGCCGGGGCGACCGAAGGCTGGGCGACGACGGTGTGAAGCCCGCGGCGGGGCGGAGGGGTCCGAGGCGACGGGTCTGGAGGCTCGCAGGGAGCGACCCAAGGCCGTGCGGGCGGAAGGAAAGCGCTGCTTAACTGTCTTGCGCAGCCAACGGTCCGAGTTAGAATCCTTCACAGACTGCCAGGTATCGCCAAAAAGTAGAGCGCCTCCCAAGGGGGCACGACGCAGTTGAGTCCTCAAATCGTGTGGCATCCCACGGCAAAGTCTGCAACACCGCATCCCGTCGCATAAGGTCGCAGTTCGAGGCGGCCGCCATTGCGTTGACCGACGAGTGGTAAGCCGCGCGGTTGCCAGCTTCCGCCATGACCAGAAGATGCGATGTATGAAAGCCTGTGTCAGCAATTCCATGAAACCCGCGCAGGCTACCGTGTTACGAACAAGAGAAGCCGTCCTATCCAAGCCCCGAGGAAAGGACCGTTTCAGCGGGGCAGCTCCACCAGCTTGCATCACAGCGGGAGGATCCACGGGCGGCAGCGGGCAGAGGAAAGCCTGTGAGTGGCCGGAGTACCAGTCCTGGTGAAAGGCAATGTCAAGTCCGGGAGGCCACCTAGAATCCGAGATGGTCCGAGCTCCGAGCGTCCGACTGAATGTGAGAAGAGAAAGCATCACGGAGATCCCGAAAGCCTGTGGGTTGCGGAAAGGACTTGAATCTCTTGACGTGCTTCCCAGCATCCACAAAGGCAGAGATCTTTCTCTTGACCGGGGGAGAAGGGCGTACTTCCGCGAGCAGGGAGGCAGCGATGAGCTTAGCTACCTCGTCTAGTGCCAGCCGGGTGTCCGTCCGAGAGGAGGTGATCAGCTTAACGGAGGCCGAGGAATCCGAAGCCGATGAAGGCGGTGACGGAGAGCGGCTAAGACGTCCAAGCAGAGAGGAAGTGGAGTCGTCGACAAGTAAACTCAGAGCGTCATAGCCTCGCGGCCTGGAACCGGGGGAGCGGTGAGGGCGCCGAGGGCTCCGGGGAAGGCAGTCCAAACGGCGGCGTACAGCGGAAGACGAGTTAGTTATTTGGGTTTAACGCCGAGCAGGCAACTAAGGCCATCTCACGGCGGGAAGGGTAAAAATCTGGTCAGCCAGACTAAAAGAAAGGTCTTAAGACATGATGTAAATATAACTTAAAAATATGTCAGGCTAAAATGTCGCACAGGTCTTTAAAGAAAACGAAGGACTCTCAAAAAGGTCAAAGTAATAGAAACATCATAATCTATAAACGCTCAAATCTTATTAAAAATATGGCACTCTCTCAGAAAACTGAAGATCTTGTCCGGGGGCACATCCCGGAACAAAACCTTCAAGGAGTCTGCCGTGAAATGTTTATACCTTGTGTCGATTAGATCAGCACAAGACAACAAAAAGTGTTGAACAGAGTACTGCTCGTCGCAGGCATAACACCATGGACGCTCCTCCTGTTTAAGTAAATAAGAGTGCGTAACATACGTGTGGCCGATGTGGAGCCGAGCCAGGACAGTCTCCTCACGGCGGCTGCCGCAGCGATAAGGCAGACCGTCGGACAACTTAGGAAGGGCTTCATGCAGCTTGTTAGCTTCCTCTTTGTCCCACTCGGACTGCCACTCACGGGCTATGTACGCACTAGCTACATGTCTAAAATCACTATAAACAGTCTGTGTGTCAGGGACAGGGTCATTGCGGGCATCGTTGGCAGCAGAATCTGCGATCCTGTTGCCTTCAATGCCCACATGCCCTGGCACCCAAATAAAAATGATATCATAATATTCCTTCATCAAGTCCGCGTGGAGCTCTCTGATCTGCACCAGCAGTGGGTGGTCATATCCCGTGCCCTGAAGGGCCTGCAGGGCAGAAAGAGAGTCAGACAGAATCAGGAAGTTCCTTTCTCTAGATCGATAAGCATGCCTGAGTGCCAGCAGAACCGCCTGCAGTTCCGCACTAAATACAGATGAATGATCTGGGAGGCGGTGCTTAAATGGGCGTTTAGGATGGCGAGAGGACACTGCGGCCGCAGCCACTCTCCCATCCTCAGACTTTGACCCATCGGTATAGATGCGACAATAGCCAGGAAAAATTGAAAGCAGTTCATTTAGGCTCTGTTGGTATATGGCTGGTGGAGTAGAGTCTTTCTTGTGGGCAGTCAAATCCAGCAAGATGTCAGGAACTGGTAAGAGCCAAGGTGGAGTGATGTGTTGCAGGGATTCCGAAACTCTGTCCAGGTCCAATCCGGCCGCCTGCAGATGAGGTCGGACACGGAAAGAAAGTGGACGGACAGCTCCCGGATGGGCATCGTAAATCTCTGCAAACGATGGTTTAAAAACACAATCATAGGCAGGATTGTCTGGATGGGCCTTCAGTTTCAGAACGTAGGCGGATGCGGCGGAGCTTGAGAGAAGGCTCCCCTGCCTCGGCATACAGACTAGGAACTGGAGACGTCCTGAAGGCCCCAAGACATATCCGCAGACCCTGATGGTGAATTGTGTTCAGACGCTGTAGCACAGACTTGGAAGCTGAGCCATACACCACAGAGCCGTAATCCAGTTTGGACCGAACAAGGGCCCGGTACAGACGAAGTAAGACAGTTTTAATTGATTGATTGTACATTGCTTAACGTCCCGACAGCAACAAGGCTTTCTCAGGACGTGCCTGCACTGTGAAAAAAACAAACAAAAAAACAGAACATTGAATGTATGTCGCCAGACAGTCAAATACGTTAAATAAACCTAACACATGGGGCCTAAATAAAGCTAAGACCATCTAGCAACACACATCCAACATCAAGAGCTACAGGCAGTGCAGACAGTAGGGAGTTTTAAAAAGGCAAATACAGGTGAATGGACAAAGGGTAGACAGAAACACATGCCCCAGAATAGAGAGAAAAACCCACCCTGTGGGGCTGACCAGGGTGACCCTGGGAACTAAAAAATACCTAACCCCACCCAAGTCCCCCAGGGCAGACCCGGGTGGGGTGAAGTAAGACAGTATGGTCCGCACCCCAGTCAGTACGACCGACGACACGAAGAATGTCGAGAGCCTTCTGACAAGAGGTTCTAAGGTAATTAATATGGTTGCGGAAGGTAAGTCTTTTGTCAAAAATGACCCCCAGAAACTTTGCCTCCTCGGCCACCTTAATTGGCACTCCAGCAATGCTCAGGCTAGGTTCTGGAAAAATTTTTCGTCTGGTTAGTAAAATGCACACAGACAGTCTTGGAGGGCAAGAACCTGAATCCATTGAGAGACACCCACCCCTGGATGCGATCAACGCACAGCTGCAAGCGCCTCTCAAGGGACGCAAATCCTCGACCACGTGCGCACAAAGCAAAGTCATCAACAAAGAGCATTCAGAATCATCCTTGACGGCCTTTACAATGTTATTAATTTTAATACTAAATAAAACAGGAGAAAGAATGCTGCCCTGTGGGACACCCATCTCCTGTTCAAAGGTGTCGGAGAGGGTGGAGCCCACACGGACATGGAACGACCGGTTAGTCAAAAATTGTGAATAAAAACGGGCAGGTGCCCTTTAAAATCCATGTCCAACAAGTCAGACATTATGTCATACTTCCAGGTAGTGTCATATGCCTTCTCAAGGTCGAAGAAAATTGCATAGACATGCTGCTTGTTGACAAAAGCATCTCGAATAAATGATTCAAAGCGGACTAAATGGTCAGTTGTACTACGGAAGCGCCGGAAACCGCACTGGAGGTCTGTGAGGAGACCCTGTGACTCAAGATGCCACACCAGGCGGGCGTTGACCAGGCGCTCCATAGTTTTACATAAACATGATGTCAAAGCGATAGGCCGGTAGTTGCCCGGGTCGGAAGGATCCTTACCCGGCTTGGGAATCGGTACAACCACAGCCTGGCGCCAAGACGGCGGAAAATGACCAATTCTCCATACATGGTTAAAGGCCTTGAGAAGTACAAGGAGTGACCTCTCAGGCAGATGCGTTAGGAATTGATAGTGGACGGTATCTAGGCCAGCAGCAGAGTCATTACATTTCTGCAAGGCTTGCTGCAATTCTGATAATGTAAATGGGACATTATAGTCTTCTGAGTTATTGGACTTAAAATCACAAATACGAGACTCTCGCTTCTCCTTCTCTCTCTGGAAGAAAAGTGAATAGTGCTCCGTTGAAGAATTATGGGCAATGTTGGAGGCAAGCAAATTGGCCACAGCTTTTTTATCTGTAACCAAGCTGGCACCATCTCTAAGATGGCCAACAGAAGCCGAGCCACCCCTGCCCCTAATTCTCCGAACAGCCTTCCAGACTTTCTGGGACGGAGTCCGAGAAGTTAAAGATGAGACGAAGCGTCTCCAGGAAGCACGGCGTTCACGTTAAAAAATGTAACGAGCTTTCGCCCTCTGTCTTTTAAAGGTTAAAATATTCACTTGCGACGGATTACGGAAAGCACGTCGCTGAGCAGATTTGCGCGCTATTTGGGCCTTGCGGCACTCTTCGTTGAACCATGGTACTCTCGGCTTTCCAGGGACTGATGCGGAAGTTTTAGGGATGGTTACACCCGCTACGTCCAACAAAATAGTAGTAAAACGACTGACTGTACATTGCTTAACGTCCCGACAGCAACAAGGCTTTCTCAGGACGTGCCTGCACTGCTTGTGAAAAAAAAAAAATAAACAGAACATTGAATGTATGTCGCCAGCCGGTCAAATACGTTAAATAAACCTAACACATGGGGCTAAATAAAGCTAAGACCATTTAGCAACAAACATCCAATATCAAGAGCTACAGGCAGTGCAGACAGTAGGGAGAGTTTTAAAAAGGCAAATACAGGTGAATGGACAAAGGGTAGACAGAAACACATGCCCCAGAATGGAGAGGAAAACCCACCCTGTGGGGCTGACCAGGGTGACCCTGGGAACTAAAAAATACCTAACCCCACCCAAGTCCCCCAGGGCAGACCCGGGTGGGGTAAATAGTAGTAAAAGAAGAAATAGGTTCTTCAGATGACATGACCACCTCCTCTGTAATACGAGACTGACAGAGGGAGGCGAACAGAGGCCAGTTAGCTTTCTTAAGATTCCAGCGCCCCACCGGCGGATCCTCCCCACAGCTGACCGATGACAGGACTACTGTGAAGTGGTCACTACCACACAGGTCATCGTGAACCTTCCAGTCAAAGTCCAGCATGAGAGAAGGATCACACACAGTGAGGTCTAGAACAGAACTAGATCCTGAACCTGGGTTAGAGTATGTAGGTGAACCATCGTTAAAGACACACAGGTTAAGTTGAGAAAAAACATCTTCTAACATCTGACCTCTGCCATCATAGTGGTCACTACCCCAAAGGTGAGCGTGACCGTTAAAATCCCCCATGAGAATAAAGGGAGGGGGCAGTTGATCAACTGAATTAAAAAAAATCATTACTACAGACCCGCAGGGATGGTGGCAGGTAGATACTGCATATGGTTATGGTCTTCTTCAAAGTAACCAGAGCTGCGACAGCCTGAAGACAGGTGTCGATGCTAACGGGGCTACATAATATTTGGCTACTAATGAGAAGAGCCACTCCACCCGAGCGCCTCTCCGAATCAGAGCCTTTATGTATAACATTAAAACCATTAAAGGACACAGGGTCAGAAGTCTTCAGGTAAGTCTCCTGAAGAGATATTACTGAGGGGTTATCTTGGCTTGACTTCGCGAACGAAGATTCTATAGGGCTTGCCCACGTCGTCTGCAGGCATTTTCGTGGCTGCGGAGGCGAATCCGGGACAGGCAGGTTCGACCGCAGTAGCTGCAGGGGAAGGTCTGGCCAGGGTTCTGAGTTACGGCAACTCTGTTTTTTCTCCTGAGCCGTTTGTCCTTAAGGTTAGCTCTGCGAGAGTCCTCAAAGGAGACGGCTGCCTTGTAGATGGTGGAGCGCCAGGTGTCACGGTCCGCAGCAAGCGAAGACCACTGGCGGTGGTCGATTTGGCAGGCACTAAGTGACTTCTTGAGACCGTCTTTGTATCTCTTCTTTGGTGCCCCTCTGTCACGGTGTCCAGTAGCAAGCTCGCCGAACAGAGTGATCTTGGGTAGGCGATGATCCTCCATCCTGGAGACGTGCCCCGCCCAGCGAAGCTGTGTCCGCAGCAACAAAGCCTCGATGCTCATAGTTTTTGCCTGTTCAAGGACCTCGACGTTGGTGACATAGTCACTCCAGTGAATGCCCAGGATGGTACGCAGGCAGCGCTGGTGAAAGCGTTCGAGGAGTCGTAGTTGGTTGCGGTAGAGGGCCCAGGACTCGGAACCGTACAGCAGGGTGGTGAGAACGACAGCCTGTTCAACCTCAGACGACTGCAGGCCCACACAAAAACCCTAGACCAACTGATTCGTGAGCTGCTCTTTGCTGATGACGCTGCCCTTGTTGCACACACAGAGAGAGCCTTGCAGCGCATCACATCCTGCTTTGCAGATGCTGCCCAGCTCTTTGGACTCGAGGTCAGTCTGAAAAAGACAGAGGTACTTCATCAGCCGGCACCCAAGGTAGAGCATCGCCCTTCCCACATCACCATCGGAGAGTCTGAACTGAAGTCAGTACACCAGTTTACTTACCTTGGCTGCATCATCACGTCAGATGCCAAGCTGGACAAGGAGCTTGACAGCAGGCTGGCAAAAGCGAACAGCTCTTTTGGGCGACTTTTCAAGCGGGTGTGGCACAATCAACAGCTGAAAACAGGCACCAAGATCAGTGTGTACAGAGCTGTCGTTCTGAGGGGTTATAGCACTTGACTAAAAGACGTAATTCCTCAAAGTTAGCTTGAAAACCACGACAATTCCACTGAAGCAGAGAGTCCATGATTATGTCTTATCTGGGGGTGCGGAGTTTCCCCCCCCCCCCTTTTTCCTTTGCCTTGGAAGGAGTCGGAGAAACAGAGGGGGGCCGGCTCCCGGGCCTCCTCTGGTTCTGAGGAGATGAAGGGGGTGGAGCTGCCGCAGCATCGGCAACTTCCACTCCCTCCATCTGCTCCTCCAATGCAGCATATTTGTTTTGAAGGGGGACATCGGTGTTCCCCTTCTGGGCCCGTGCGCACGGCGGTCCCATAGAGTTTTTAGACTTCTGGTCCTGGGCAGCGGTCCTGCCGCTAGAGTTAGCGGCCTTAGAAGGCTGACCAGAGCCAGAAACCTTTGGCGTTGACAAACTAGCAGGTTTGGGTGGGGGCCGAGGCTTAGGGGCAGCAGAAGGTGGTGCCACCGGACCGGTAGCGTCCGCCCTCTGCGTTCCCTGGCTCCTCGTCACCACCGGAGGAGGGTTACTCGCCAGGGGCGAGAGGATCCGAGGCTCCGCCCCCAACCAAGAAGTTGGGGTTTGACAAGAGAAGTCTTTGGTGGGGCGCTTGCCTGCCACCGCAGCACTAAAAGTATACACAAAGTTGTTATTTGAGTTTAGCGCAGCCTCAGCTGCACCAGGGCCATCAACCAGGTTTTTGGCGTCCGCAAAGGACAGCCCCTTCTCCACACGCACCTGCTGAATCCTGCACTCGGAGATCCAACGAGGGCACTTCTTGTCCGAAGCCATATGCGCCCCCTGGCAATTCACACACAGGGGAATGGCTGTGCAGGACTCAGCAGAGTGTCCGGGCTTAGTGCAACGGGCGCATAGAGCCTCTGCCTGGCGGCATGTCTTCTGCCCATGGCCATACTTTTGGCACTTAAAGCACCGGAGGGGGAGAGGGACGTACTTTTTCACTTTTAGGGAGTAGTAACCTCCCCAGATGGTAGGAGCTGTGGGGGTGCCAAACGTCAGGATGATGGTAGGGAGACGGATCTCCCTACCACCTCGTTTGGAAATGAAGCGCCTGACGTAGGTCACCCCCTGTGACTTAAGGTTCCGTACAAGTTCATCTTCAGATAGTTCGGCCAATGCTTGGTCTTTAATCACTCCTCTAGAGGAATTGATTGTTTTGTGGGGAGTGACCTCCACTGGAGTATTTCCGATGGAGGAGAACCTCAGTAGCCCATTGGAGTGTGCCCGGGTGCGGCACTCTACCAGCAAGTCACCAGACCTCAGGCGCTGGGCCTCAGGCCTGCCAACACGGCTCCTGAGGGTCTCCCCTACCAGGAAAGGGTGCAGCTTGGAAACAGGCTTCTCTTTGACTTTGCTGTGGATAATGAGAAAGCGAGGCCAGGCGGCTGACGCCTGAGGTGTCGCTTCCTCACAGTCAGAGTCACTATCGTTCTCAATGACAATGTCGGCGCCTATTTGCCGCTTTGGTGTAAGTTTGGGTTTTTTGATATTTTCCATATTATAGTATGATAGATATTCATCCCCCGGGGGTCCCCGCCCGCCACCGAGCCCAACAAGGGAAAGTGCAATTTTCGGCGGGTCTCCAGCCGACGCACAATGGAGACTGCCCGAAAGATATACTCAAGGGGGTAAGCCCGATTGAACCGTTTGAGCCACCGCCTTCTATCACACTGTTGAATGCAGGGGAATACTGGCGTAAAACACCTAATCAGCATCAGAGGCTATAGCATGGTGCTCCGTATAACAACCCGCATGTCAACAGGGGGATAGGGCTCGACGTGACAAGAGCCGATTGACTAGGCCGGTACGACTAGCCTCCCGTTTAGGCAGAAGCCAAGGCCAAAGTGGAGTGTTTCAGCCACCAGGATCCTCTTCTCCCCCGACACGGGTCTCCAAGCACGGCAAACACAAAGGACCAAAAAGTCAGGAGTATTTTTAAGGACCAATCCAACATGGTACGACCTGGGTTAGTACAGCTCCTCAAAAACCGGGCCAGTGAAAAAGACTGAACAACATATCTGCTGACATCAAGTCCTAATCCTGGACAAAGATGGCACCCGTCTGCTAGCCCACTCAGTCAGGGACTCAGCGGACTACCCACCCACGCCACGTGGAAGCCGGTGCCGGGTAGGCCAAGAAAAGAACAATCATAGTAAAACACAACTTCCACAAATAACCATCCAATTTTTTTTTTTTTTGGGGGGGTCAGGGCTGACGGGGGGGGGGGGGGAGGTTGATTGTATTGATTGTACATTGCTTAACGTCCCGACAGCAACAAGGCTTTCTCAGGACGTGCCTGCACTGCTTGTGAAAAAAAAACTAAACAGAAAATTGAATGTATGTCGCCAGCCGGTCAAATACATTAAATAAACCTACAACATGGGGCATAAATAAAGCTAAGACCATTTAGCAACACACATCCAACATCAAGAGCTACAGGCAGTGCAGACAGTAGGGAGAGTTTTAAAAAGGCAAATACAGATGAATGGACCTCGGGTAGACAGAAACACATGCCCCAGAATAGAGAGAAAAACCCACCCTGTGGGGCTGACCAGGGTGACCCTGGGAACTAAAAAATACCTAACCCCACCCAAGTCCCCCAGGGCAGACCCGGGTGGGGGCAGGGGGGGGGGGAAGGGGGGAGGGGGCAGGGTCCACGACCAAGCCCCCCCCCCCCCCTCCTACGGCAGTCGAGAAGACCTGGAGAAAACGTCATTCATCACCGGTGCTGGACTGACCATATAGCCCACTGCGAACGCCAAAAAGAAGCAGAAGAAGACCCCCCCACCCCCTGGATCCGCCACTGTAACAATTTTAGCCCAAAAAACTCGTGTACCTGACGACAGGGAAGGCAACCACAAGGGGGCTGTCATTACCAGGATACCCCGAGTGGCCTCCCCTGCCTCCCTATTCGGTGGCGCGCTCATCATTTCCCGTCAGTCTCCGAGTCTTAGCTCGACTGCAGCAAGCGGGGAAGGCGGGAGGGACCTCTGAGTAATGCCGTCGGCAAGTATTTTTCGAAAAAATACATTTGAGAAAAATTCATTTATTTTCTCAGAATCATTACCGACGGCATTACCACTAGGAAGAATGACAAATAGGAGGAGGGTGCAGCAATCTGGTACACTGTCCCCTGTCCGAACGCTCTGCTCGTGAACTATCGAGGCTGTGATGAAGCTCCATGCTCGTGCATAGTGCTCGCACAGTAGGATTAGTACGGTACGGTTTTTGTTAACGAGTAGGATTAGTACGGTACTGTTTTTGTTAACGGTTTGTGTGCCGATAGTCCGTGGGGCCTGCTGCCCATGTGGAATCTTTAAGACATGGTTAGCACGGGATTTGTAGTGAGTAATGTTTAGCGAGTTCTAGGTGGAAGCTGTGACTGTCAGAGGTCTGAATCGTTAGTGCGGGCTGTTTTGTTGTATGGAACGGTTGGTTCGAGTTACCTAGCCCGCATTCCAAGACTCTGAAGCCTAGATTTCAGGTATGTTTCTATAAATGTAGTATTGATAGTTTAGTTAAAGACAGTATGCGTGGTAATATTAATGTGGTTGTATAGCGGTGTTCCGGTTTGGTTTAGTTATGTATGTTTAGAATTCGGTGAAGTAACCGGTGTTTTGTATAGTTGTTTACCGAGATAGATGACTAAAGGAATATGAAGTGTATGTCTAAAGCCGCTATGAAGATAGTACGTGGTTGGTTAAGCATAGTCTTTTCCAGGGTATAGAGTAATGTATAGCAAGAGTGTTAGGCTATAGTCTGTTTCAAGATAGTGACAGAGATATGGGGGGTGATACGAAAATAGATAGTTTATGAAGCACGTGTGTGTGTGTGAACGAACGTGTGTGTTATTTGTATCAGCCGGGTTACGTGACGTTTCTCATTGATCCAATATGTTGTGTGTTTAGCAAGTGTTACGTTGGGACTTTTATTGTCTATTCAGAGTTCTTGTACGAGAGCGGAAAGACAGACGCCGAGACGTCGAGTCGCAGATGGGACCTACGTGAGGTCATCCCTCCAGCTCTTCTGAGAGTGAGTCTGACTGGGAACCAAGACACCCAAGTCCAAGCGAGAACTGAGTGTGCCGTACGAGAACGAGGACGTCCGTGCCCAAAGAGACAGGACGGCAATACGCGTACGACGAAGGACTTTCACGCCTAGACGTGAGAAGGACCAACGTAACCAGGCAACAACATCAAACAGGTTGGAGACATTGAGAGACTAAAACCTAGCCTGGCCAAGATACTGTGATTTGAGTGTGTGATAGAGAGCCTTGTATATATAGTTTGATAGTCTTTAAAGTGTTTCTTTTCATTTATAGTGTATAAAGGTTACTTTAGAAAGGGAGCCCGTGTGTTGTGTTTTACCGCATGAATGCGCCCGTCTGAGTCAGTGGCGGTGTATGCGTCTGTTGCGTGAGAGTCTGTGCGTACGACTGTGGGCAAGTCTGCGTGCGTTACAGAGGCCCGTCCCTACGTGCCACTCCCGACAATTTTAGCTAGGCGTTAACCATGGCGCCTGTGCCGCCGAGATGACCCCCACTAGTGCCAGTTAGACGCGCTGGCCGGATAGACTATAACGCACGCAGACTCGCCCACAGTCGCACGTACAGACTCTCACGCAACAGACGCATACACTGCCACTGACTCAGACGGGCGCATTCATGCGGTAAAACTCAACACACGGGCTCCCTTTCTAAAGTAACTTTATACAATATAAAGTAACGAAACGCTTAAACGATTATCAAACTATATACATTTCCCCACACTCAGCATCCACATCACATACACATCACACACTATCTCCTTGCCAGGCTAGGTATTAGTTTCTCACTGTCTCCAACCTGTTTGATGTTATTGCCTGGTTACGTTGGTCCTTCTCACGTCTAGGCGTGCAAGTCCTTCGTTGTACGCTTCTTCCTGTCGTCCTGTCTCTTTATCACGGATGTCCTCGTACTCGTACCGTAGCGCAGTTCTCGCTTTAACTCGGGTGTCTCGGTCCCGATCGCTTCACTCCCTGAGTGAAGAACTGGAGGGGTGATGACCTCACGTTAGGTCTGGTGACCGACGTCTCGGCGTCCGTCGCTCCCTCTTTACAAGCACTCTAAACACAACAACAAGGATCCAAAACGTAACGCTTGCTAAACACACAACATATTGGATGACATGAGAAACATTACGTAACCTGGCTGATACAAACAACTCACACGTTTATTCACACACACACGTGCTTCATAACCTGTCTACTTCCGTAACACCCCCATATCTCTGTCACTATCTTGAAACAGACTATAGCCTAACACTCTTGCTATACACTACTCTATACACTGGAAAAGACTATGCTTACCCAACCGCGTACTACCTTCATAGCGACTTAGGCATACACACCTTACATTCCTTTAGTCATCCATCTCGGTAAATAACTGTAAACCAAAACACCGGTTACTTCACTGAATTCTAAACCAACATAACTGAACCAAACCGGTCAACACTATACAAGCAAATTACTCTTAGCAACGCATACTGTCTTTAACTAAGCAACTATCTATAATACATATATAGAAACATCCCTGAATTCTAGGTTTCAGAGTCTTGGAATACGGGCTAGGGATCTCAAACACATCTGATCCCTCTGACAAGAAAGCCCGTATTAACGTATTTCTGCTCTGCCAGCCTGAACTTTTGCCTAGAACTCACTATAACAGAACTCACTAACTCCCCGTGTTAACCGTTCCTTAAAGATTTCACGTTGGCCACGGCCTCACGGACTATCAGCACAAAACAAACCGTTAACAAAAACCGTACCGTATTTAACCTAATGTGTGAGCACTATGCACGAGCATAGAGCTTCATCACACTGTCTGACAGGTCTCTGTGGGCGAGGGTAGACGCGCTGGCCGGATAGCCTGTCTCACAGGTCTCTGTGAGCGAGGGTAGACGTGCTGGCCGGATAGCCTGTCTGACAGGTCTCTGTGGGCGAGGGTAGACGCGCTGGCCGGATAGCCTGTCTGACAGGTCTCTATGAGCGAGGGTAGACGCGCTGGCCGGATAGCCTGTCTGACAGGTCTCTGTGGGCGAGGGTAGACGCGCTGGCCGGATAGCCTGTCTGACAGGTCTCTGTGGGAGAGGGTAGACGCGCTGGCCGGAGAGCCTGTCTGACAGGTCTCTGCGGGCGAAGGTAGACTCGGCCCGCTCACCTACGGCCGCCACAATATTTCGCCCTCCGTCAGGCTGGTAAGGCGTTGCAAGTAGTCCCTGCTTGACTTGTGTGCTCGGACGCGCAACGTCTGCCCCCCCCCCCCCCCTCTTAGGGGTATGCCGAACAAATGACCCAGCTTGTGGAGCCCCTGAGGGAGGCAACGCGCTGCCGCATCTTAACCCATATCAGCCTGAAGCTAACAGCTTCAATTGTGCCCTGCTATACACAGGTTATACTATAGAAAGAAACAAAGAGAATACTTGAAGGCTAGTCCGGATTAACGTGAAGCCTAGCGGCGTCAAGTCACTCTGGTGCTACCTTTTAACTATTTTTATTCGAACGTATGTCACCCTCTGGTGAACAAGCTAAGGGTTAAGATGACTTCCACCATACCTGTTGTTCCCAGGCGGTTATCCAACCAAGGATTAACCACCCATAAACGGCTTAACTTCGGTGAACAGACCAACCGGGAAATTCACATGCAATGGTGGTTGGCTACGCAAGGAGTCCGTTCCTCAAAGGAGCCCATTCACGGCCCAGGCTTGTGGATTCCGTCTGGAGGCGACAGAGGAAGCAGCTTCCTGTTCCACTACAGGAGGACCGGCCTATCATCGGAGTCTCCTCACACGCGTAGAGTGGTTGGAAGGCACTCTTTTCGCTGCCGCTGACCCTGCCACAAGGGGAATCCGCTCGAACGTTGAGCTGACCTTCGACGTGTCCGACGAGTGCTGGCCCAATCTCTGCGCCACCAGCAAGTGCTACACGAAGAAACCCCGACCTTCTAGTAGCCGGAGCGCACCCGTACCTTCCGTAGTGTCAGCCATTGTCGAGTAGCCGGAGCGCACCCGTACCTTCCGTAGCGTCAGCCATTGTTTCCATCTGACGAGCACCAGCCGCACTGCCATCACGCCAGCCAGCGGATGTATCTGCCTGCGTGTTTCCCCGTTGATATCCCGATGTTATCGGTCAGGCACTCCCCGCCTAGGCGGCAAAACTGGGTGCTGGTCTCCCGTCGGACTTGCCTCCGATGCCCAGAAATCCGCGTCGGCGGCGTTGCGTCAGCCAGGAGTCCGGGTCCTCCCACGCTTCGCCATCTAGTTCCAGAGGGCCGACCGTCCAAGTAGTTGCAAGTGCAGGGCCGAAGTTACTAGAAAGCGCCAAAGCCGACACTAGACGTCACCTGGTCTCAGGGTCTGGGATCCGTCAGGGCCTACTGTAGCCTGCCGGACGTCAGGATCTCAGTCCACCCCGTGGTCTCCTAACTTCTAGGCAGGGCTCCCGCATCACCAAGTCGCGCTGTAGCCAAAGCTTTCATCTCACCACCTCCGTGGTCTCCTTCTAGGCAGATTTCCCGCATCACCAGTAGCGCTGTAGCCAAAGCTTCCATCATCTCACCACCGCTGACTGGAGCAAGTGGAGACAATCCTACCGAGGTGGTCTCCTTCTAGGCAGGGCTCCCGCATCACCAAGTCGTGCTGTAGCCAAAGCTTCCATCTCACCCCCGCGAACTGAAGCGAGTGGAGACAATCCTGCCAAGGTGGCAAGGGATCCTGCGCTGTCGCCTTATCGTCTGCCAAGTCTGTCCCACAGAAGAATGTCCTCGTGCGGAGCCTCCCCCCGCTGTGTTATCCCAAAAGACGGGCGAGCGTGGAACCTGTCAAAACAGCGCGTCCCTTCATATCCAGTCGCCGCCGGCGATCTCCGCCAAGGAGTAGGCTGAGGAGTGGTACGCCATCCTAAATGCTGTTACTAGCTCCGTGCGTGTCCCGCTCCGATGGACCGAGGCTGAAAGGTCCCCGGCGTTCTCCAGACACTTGCTGAGGGAAGGCGTCACCCTCTCGAGGAAATCCCGCGCCCGCTAGGGGGAAGCGAACCCAGGGAGCAGTCCTGTCCAAGCCTCGCTTCCGCTTCCTCGTGTCCGAGTCTGTATTCTGTGGCGAGCCGCCGCCAGCATCCACGCCTCCTTTTCCACCACTAGCACGGCACCGCTCTGAAGAGACTCCACATCACTGCCGGCGGAAGTAGATGTTCATCCTCTCTGGTCATCGGGAGTCTTCAGCAGAACCTCTGTTGTCCGCCGCCGTCTTGCCGAGTGGTCGCCCAATGCCTCCGCTAGATCCCGAAGTCTGCAAGGGAGCGACGTGACGCACTGGGCCACACGATGCATCGGTCATCGTCACAGCCTTCCACTCAGGGCGAAGACGGCCGGAGGAATGACGCGACAAGCCGCGACGCTTCGTCCAAAGAGTGGCGAATCTGCGATGTGTTGGAGCGCCTCGACCGTCTGCTAGGCGTGTCCTCGAACCCCGTCCTCCGGGTGTAGACTTAGCGCCTCCTCGACCTCCGGTTCTGGATGTAGGCCACCACTGTCGAGCTGTCGGAGAGTACGCATAATCCTGACCCATGAGACGCTGCTCCCACCCAGAGAGAGAGAGAGCGCGAGCCACACTGCTTTCACTCCAGCCTGTTGAAGTGTTAGACGGCTTGATCCCTCGTCCACGTACGAGGATATCCTAACTTGTGAGCCGCTGCTTCCACTCGGAGAGAAATGCGAGGCACACTGCTTTCCTCTCCAGCCTGTTGATGTGTTTGTTCGCTTGATCCTTCGTCCATTACGAGGATCCTGACTCGTGAGACGCTGCTTCCCACGGAGAGAGCGCGACCCGCCCTGCTTTCATCTGCACCCTGTTGAGGTGTTTGACGGCTTGATCCCTCGTCCAACGGCAAGGATATCTTGACCTGTGCGCCGCTGCTTCCACTCGGAGAGAACGCGAAGCACACTGCTTCCATCTCCAGCCTGTTGCTGTGTTTGTCCGCTAGATCCCTCGTCCAATAATATCCTGACCCGTGAGACGCTGCTCCCACTCGGAAGAGAGCGGGCCCCACTGTGTTGATGCGTTAACGCTCGTTCCATCATCCAACAGGCCGAGGTCAAGTGTCGAAAGTGAGGGCGATTTCGTCAAGTCGCTGCCATCTCCGTGGTCCCGGCGCCGGTGTCGAGGCTGTCGTTTCCCCGAGGAAAATAGGCCCTTGAAGCTCTGGTCGGAAGAACGGCTGCTCTTGCCGGGCGCCTCTGATGCTCGGTGTCACCGAGAGATCCCACGCTGCACCGTACCCGAGCTTGTCCGCTGGTCGGAGAGGCGAAGAGGGAAGAAGACGTTCCCAGACATTAGGTATCTGTAGCGCCCTTTCTCCAGCTGCTGCGGTCGCCCGACCGAACATGATGCAGGTCCATGGCCACTGTGAGTCTTGATGAATTTATTATAGGTGTTCCTCTTACTGAAATATTTGGATTTAGTTCGGAGTTGCCTGGATTTTTATTTATTGCGTTGAGCAGAGATTTCAGGTCTTTTCTCATTCCTATGCAGCCGTGACTGAACCATTTCTTTGTTGTCTTTTTCCTCCTACGTTTACGGAGAGAACCGGGCCGTGGTTTCAGTCTCAGTGACAGCTCCGCGGCCCCGATCAACGCTCTTGAGACATTTTACCATATCCTCTATTTTATACCTCCTAGGGCGAGTTTGGTTGGCACCACCTATCGTCGGCTGCTGACCGAGTTAATTCCTCCCAATATGGCTTCCGACATGGAGGATCCGCCCTGCGAGTTAGTTCTCGTTTGTGGCTCCACTCTTCGACTCCGGACCCTGAAGCCTGTGTCATTTTCCATGCTCATATGCCGTGGGGGAGGTGTCCTGGTGGTTCAATCGAGACGGGGATGCACCTCCTGTCAGCTGGCTCTAATGACCGAATGTCCGTCCTCCTATGGACAGCTTCGGTCTCCCAAACATTTCTCAGTCCGACACGATGGGGAAGTACGTCCCGACAGTTGGTTCGGTTGACCGCCCGACCGTCTTCGAGGGAGGGTTCCGGTCCCAAAGCTTGTTTGTCTGAGACTCATATCTCACCTTCCACCTTTACTGCGCAGGAACCGCGCTCCATATGCAGACAACCTAGAGCGAACCCCATCACTAGCGGTCGAGCATGTCACAGGCCTCTACGAGGCGGGGTGGAGTTCTTCCGTGCGTTCTGTGTCTCACATGACTGAATCTCTCGCCCTCCGTTTACTGCGAGATGCCTGAGCTAAATGCAGACCCATCCCGTAGTGAGCGTCCTTGCATATCCGGGTCCTCTACGAGGCGGGGTGGAGCTCTTGTGCGAGTTCTGTGGCCATCTTTCCTGTCCCTCCCTGAGAGGTGCGTCGTAGACACGGCGGCCCGGTGACGGCGCTGGTCCGGCCTAAGGTTGGCGGGCACTTGCCTCGCAGGAGGGGGGGGGGGGTCTCTCTCTCTCTGTCTCTCACCTGGGGGGTGATAATCTTATCTGTATTGCCGGGGGGACCGAGTTCCATATGCTGACACGTGCCTAGGGGCGGACCCCATCACTGGCGCTCGAGCATGTCCCAGGGCCTCTACGAGGCGGGGTGAACCTCTTGGTGCCGGGTGGGTCCGAATGGGGGGCAAGCCCCGATCGCTGCTGCTAGGCTCATTCATCCGCTCAAGGCGGGGCAGCGCTGCCCGAGGCACCGACCAGTATGACTCTGCCTTTCCCTTCATGGTCGTCGATGCTGCTTTGTCCATCAGCTGTGAGCAAGGCGTCGGTTTATCCCTCCGGTAAAACGCCCCCAGCTGCGACCATCTCTCTTCCTCCCACGTCACGCACTGTCGCCTGTCTGATCGGAGGAGCAGCCCGAGCATGGTAGGCAGACATCATGGCCGTCGCTAGGCCACTGGAAGGCGCCACACTTGGTGTAGGTCCGTACCTAAGCACTGTAACAAAGGACAGAAGAAGACCGGCGAGAAGCGGGGAGCCTCCAAAGAGGGACCGCGTTCCCGGTTGGCTTGCATACATCACCGCCTGGTCACCGCCGCCGACCGGTCGTAACCGGCTGGAAGCAGTAACCGCTGTTTACCTTGTCATGGAACAAACCGGTAATCTCACAGAAAACCCAACACCAAGTAATCCACAGAAAACACGTAGGTAATCCAATCACACTACACAATGCACCACACGTCCACGAATATCCGAAATAGAAATAATGCAAAGAATCCAGAGTACACAACGGTAATCCCACCATCCACAGCCGGAGCACCCAAGGTGCACACGGCCTGTGAGCTAAGCGAAGAGACTGCTGGGAAACGGTGAGCACGCCACCAGATAGGGAGGCAGGGGAGGCCACTCGGGGTATCCAGGTAATGACACCCCCTTGTGGTTGCTTCCCCTGTCGTCATGTACACAACGAGTTTTATGGGCTAATTTGTTAAGCTAAGCGAAGCATTCCTAGTAGTAATGCCGTCGGTAATAATTTTGAGAAAATAAATGATCTCTCAACATTAAAACTGCATGTGGCGATGAAGCCAGTCACAGTGATTTTGGAAAACGGTCTGCCATGTCGTTCAACCCACATCATCCTGCGGCTAAAAGCTTCAGATTTGTACACTGCCAGTAGCTCTTTGCCCACAGCCCACTGTGCTTTTTGGCCTCTTGTGCTAAAGAGCATGCTTGTTTGGGGGAACTTGCGGCGACCTGGGTATTAGATCGTAACATTCCTAAATGCTGAAGATTCAACAAAACAGATACTATGTTGCAAATGCAAGCATCAGACAAAATACACATCACACCAGACACATTAACCTAAATTCACAAAAAAACAAGCACAATGGATTCCATGATCCATTCCATCACTTAGTATGTGTGTACAGTCTTCAAAACAGGGTGTTTTTTTTTTTTTGGTGTGCAATCACTATTTTCTGTCATTAGAATACTGACAAGCAAAAGAAATGCAACATTTTTGGGAATCATCGAAACGTCGCATTTCTTTTGCTTGATCGTATACCTTACCAAAACAATACTCACCATTATAAGATATTTTTCATACAAATTTTCTAGCCTCAACAAGCAGTATTTCTCAATTCCAGCCAATACTGTCTACCTGGGTATTACTTTTCTTTCTGGTATTTGCCTTTCAAAAGCGGTAAAATACCAAAGATTACCACTTTAGGTGAACATAAATCATTATAAGTTATGGGTAGCAGGGGTTTGCTATACGGACCCTGTAGGCCTTGTAGGTACAATGGTTCCTTTAACCTCCTTCAGGCCTACAACGGTCCAAGCAGCAAGCCCCTGCTACCAATAATGTATTTGTTTTCATTTTTCAACTATTTTCGTTAAAGAAATCAAGAAGAAATCTTCCGACCTGGATCACGCCAGACATGACTGACATCAAAGGAATATACATTCATACATAATAGGCTTATGACGTAATTTAAAAATCGTTCATGACGTTGCCGTCTCTAGTACTGTGCCTGTTCCCCCCCCCCCCCCCCCCCCCCCGAACACTACTAAGTAACTTTGTACTTTAGAACGTTTTGGTGATCTTTTATAGAACAACACTGGCATCCAAGACGCGTCACAAATAGGGCTACAAAAAGTTGGCCATTAGTTGCTACAAGGGTTTTTGTTTCCCAAGCACATGGTACGGTTTGCGCTAAAGGGACAGGTCATGTGACGTAGGGATGAAAATGTGTACAATTTATACAGATACTTAGAAATAAGCTACACAAAACAAAACTCACGTCATGGCTTTGTTCAGTTTTTCCAGAGTTTCTCCGTCCTTGTATTCCCTCACCTCTGCAAGAAAATTCCATACAAGACAATCAAGTAACAGTTTATTCTAATCTTTTAACCCGTTGGGTGTTGGTGGCCGTTTTAGTCCTGCAGGAATCACCACGACTAAATCCACCGACACCCAAAGGGTTAATGCTTGAAATATTTTCTTGCAATAAGACAGTTCTAAACTTTTAACGATTTAACTTATTTCTCTCAATCTGCAATATCAATTCTGTGACCCAGTTAAGAAAGAAACCATCTTAGAAATGATGTATACAACAAATTCATAAATATTTCCGGTTAAAATCCTTTTATGGTCTAGATTTCTGGATTGTGACCAATTCGCGTCCTTTTACAAAATGAGTTGTATTTCCTTTCAACCAAAATGCTACGTGTTGATGGATGAAAGCATACTTGAATATAACCCTTTCCATGCTGATGCACCCATTGCTTGAAATTAATTTGACTATGATAGTTCAAGGGTGGTGCCAGAATATTGAACTAAAATGGTTATTCTGTCTTCTGATCTGTATTGTAGCCTTCACAGGACGATAAGCAAATGTTAGACAATCAGCTTCAGGATGTAATGGGTTAATTTGACTCAGAAGAAGGATTCCTGCCGATACTGAATGACTGACTGACCCCAGGGCAACTGCATAATGTTACATGGCAGCAGATGGGGACGAACTGGAGCTGGTGTCCACCAGCAAGAAGCATTGGGGCTCATGAGAATCTATGCCTCCTGCAGAGGCATCTGGCTATATCGATGACAAATAACAGTTTGATTTACCAGCCACAACATTCTGCCAAGACCTTAAAATTTTTTTTTTAAATCACAAAATAACAAGCTTGCACCGACCAGCAGACATGGAAGAGACTTGAGAGAGGGTGAGCGGCCCCCACGGAAGCACAACATAAAAGTCTGATGGCGTCAGAACGCTGCTGACCTCCACGGCAACCAGGGTCCCTTCTTCTGGCAACAACGCTGACGGGTCCAGATCGTACACTAGCATCCGCTTCAGGTTACCCAAGGCATCTGCAGAAATATTCCACTAAAATACAAATTCTCACAGATGAACACTAAAATTATTTAGTAGCCTATACTACAGAACAATTTCCAGTGGTCATCGCCGTACACCATTTTTAGGAGAGATGACCTGCCATTATATTTAAGATCATCATTTGTGTGGCTGTAACCACTTAAATTCTTTAACACTTGGGTGTTGCAGCAGTTGTAGTCGTGATGATTTATGTAGGAATCATGATGACTAAAACTGCTACCAACACACTCAAAGGGTTAATGATGACACTTTGCAGGGGCGGGGGTGTTTCCAGACCTCCACCCACCCCACCCACCAATTTTTAAAAATAAATGCTATAACAAAGAGTGAGTCTTAACGCACCCCTCCCCAGATCCACCCCTGCAAAGTGGGGTGGGTTCCAGACCGCCACCCCAACTCCCACCCACCCCCACCCCAAAAAACAAAACAAAACAAAAACAACAACAACAAAAAATTTGAAATGCTGCTGGGGGTGTCTAGAGAGACCACCCCCCCTCCCCAGGTTGTTTGATATTTTGGCGAATGGTGAGAATCTTAACACACATGCCTCCCCTCCCCCCAGATCCACCCCTGCAAAGTGGGGTGGGGGTTCCAGAACTCCATCCCCCCCCCCCCCCAACAAAAAATATCAAAAACAAACAAAACAACAAAAAAACTTTTAAAATGCTATAAAATAAATCAGTTTCTGAGGTGTTTGGAGACCATCCACCCCCCACCCCCCCTTCTTATGGTTGTTTGATATTTTGGCGAATGGTGAGAGTCTTAACACGCACGTGACCAACCCAATCTGACACTACCCTTAAATTATCATGGTCAATCTACCTCATGCCTCTTTCTGGGCCCATCTTGGGGTTAAATGACGCTGATTTTTCCCATTATTTTAAAGACATCATTTGTGTATGCTAGCAATGCAGTAGTTCACCCCTACTACTCTTTACAGTAGCTGCATGCACAAGGGAGTTAAGCCATTCAATACCAACACCCCACAGCAGGCGATGGATGAACCACGATAATTCAAGGGTGGTGCCAGATTAGCTTGGTACCTTCAGGCGCCAAGCTCATCTGGCACTACCCTTAAATTATCGTGGTTCGTCCACCTCCTGCAGCTGGTAAACAGTCGTTAGGTAACTATTTTAGCATTTTTTTAACTCCAAAAGTTGGGGAACGCAGCCATGGGGTTATATGGGTTAATCAAACTCTTCGCAGCTGACAAACGGTGAACAGGATCCAACTGCGAGATGCACAGATCCTAATGCACCCTTGCATTTGCGGGGGGGGGGGGGGGGGGGGGGGGGGGGACTCGTGAGTGTCTCTTGCCTGTTGTCAACACCATCCTGTAGTCCTGTCCCTGTGCCTTGTGCTCACAGGGTTCTATGGCGATGGACTGACGAAAGAGGTCAGAAATACAATCGGCATCCAGTGGCAGAGAAGGGGTTAATGAGAGAGGGGGGGATGGTACAATAATCTCATCCGGGCGCGCGCCTGGGTCCCTGTGCAGGTATGCGCAGCGATCGCCTTTCCAGCAACTGCTGGGGCAGTTGTAGAATCGACAAACAGCACGAGAGCCCCCTCTCGACCCTGGAACATGAAAAAAAAAAGAAGGTCGGCATAACTGTTTTAGTTCAAGGGTGGCGCCAGCATAGCTTGGCGCCTCAGGTGCCAAGCTATGCTGGCACCACCCTTGAACTATGAGTGAATTTTTTTTTCAAGCAACGCGTGTATCAGGATGAAAAGGGTTAAGCCGCCAAGCCAATCTGACACTACCCTTGAATTATCATTGTCAATCTATCTCATGCCAACTGGTACATAATTTGGGACATGTGGCCCTGGGACTAAATGGGTTAACTGCTTTCGTATTGTGCTGATACAATATGCGTGCCCGTCTGCGTTATTGACTAAGGTCCAGACTCAAAGACCAGCAACCAAATGCCCCTCAACTGAAATGTACAAGATTAGTATCCGCGATCAACACAACGCTGGAGGGTAGTGCTGGTTAGCCTCTGGTCTGAAATGACACTTGAGCCGTCACATTGAAGCGAATCGTTAGTGCTGGCGCGTAACCCCTTCACTGCTGCTGGACAGTTTCTGAAATCTTTAGTCCAACGTCAAAGAGGTCCAGCCAACCAGGGAACATGGATAACAAGCTGTAAGCAAGAGGGATAGATTCTCCGAGGATAGATTCTCCGATGATAGATTCTCCGAGGATAGATTCTCCGAGGGTAGATTCTCCGAGGGTAGATTCTCCGAGGATAGATTCTCCGAGGATAGATTCTCCGAGGGTAGATTCTCCGAGGATAGATTCTCCGAGGATAGATTCTCCGAGGGTAGATTCTCCGAGGGCAGATTCTCCGAGGGCAGATTCTCCGAGGATAGATTCTCCGAGGATAGATTCTCCGAGGGTAGATTCTCCGAGGGTAGATTCTCCGAGGGTAGATTCTCCGAGGATAGATTCTCCGAGGATAGATTCTCCGAGGGTAGATTCTCCGAGGGTAGATTCTCCGAGGGCAGATTCTCCGAGGGCAGATTCTCCGAGGATAGATTCTCCGAGGATAGATTCTCCGAGGATAGATTCTCCGAGGGTAGATTCTCCGAGGGCAGATTCTCCGAGGGCAGATTCTCCGAGGGTAGATTCTCCGAGGGTAGATTCTCCGAGGGCAGATTCTCCGAGGGCAGATTCTCCGAGGATAGATTCTCCGAGGATAGATTCTCCGAGGGTAGATTCTCCGAGGATAGATTCTCCGAGGATAGATTCTCCGAGGGCAGATTCTCCGAGGGCAGATTCTCCGAGGATAGATTCTCCGAGGGCAGATTCTCCGAGGGCAGATTCTCCGAGGGAAGATTCTCTGAGGGTAGATTCTCTGAGGGAAGATTCTCTGAGGTTAGATTCTCTGAGGGTAGATTCTCTTCAGCCCGCGGGCTTGCGCGTGCTCATCATGTTCTATGTTTCTTGCAGTTTGTTCATGTTTTCTTCGCAGATTGAGATTGAGGGACGGCCCACGGCCCTGGTTACAGTCCCCCGAGTTGCCTCCCAGGTTGTGTAGGAACACAACAGGTTCTTAGGCTGAAACTAAGTAAGCTAGGTATATATTCCTATTAGTAATGTCATCGGGAATGTATTTTGAGAAAACTAAAATCTTTGCAATGCCTCACAGGCTGGGGGGGGGGAGGAGGGGGGGGGGGGAAGGAGGGTCTACGCCACTAGTGCTGGCATCATTTTCATCCCTGTGCATTGGGCAGGCCTAGTTATCCCGCTGTGATCTGCGATGATTTCACAGACAGATCAAGAGTATTTTAAATCTCCTTCAGTGACAGAGTCGATGCCGAAGGAGTAAAAAATACTCTGCTCCCGATCTCATTGCTAAACAAATGCTAACATTCACGATCAACCTTCATGATCAACCGTTAAATCTCCTACATCATGTAAAGTGCATACCTGGCTCTGGAGCCTTTACGTCTCCGAAGAAGACTGCGAGTTGGCGAAGAAAGAGCTCACGGTTGAGGCACAGATCATTGTCATACTGGTCAATGAGGACACAGAGGGGTTTCTTCTGCACTGCATCCGCCCTAAGACACAGTCAACAGTATATTATACTGACGTGAAAAATAAAAGTGACATTTTTGGAATCATCGGAAAAAAATGTCACAACCCCGCTTCTGGGATGCGAACTATGAGCACTACCGCTCGAGACACACCCAACCCACACTGACACAAACCTAACACAAACACCAGAGGAACAATGATGACATTTATTAAATAATACTCTAACAAAAACTAATTTTCACGCAGTCCTAACCTTGCATTCACACCTCACATTCACACTCACACGACCAAACTCTCCAAACTAAAGCAACAAGGCTTTCTCAGGACGTGCCTGCACTGCTTGTGAAAAAAACTAAACAGAACATTGAATGTATGTCGCCAGCCGGTCAAATACATTAAATAAACCTAACACATGGGGCCTAAATAAAGCTAAGACCATTTAGCAACACACATCCAATATCAAGAGCTACAGGCAGTGCAGACAGTAGGGAGAGTTTTAAAAAGGCAAATACAGGTGAATGGACAAAGGGTAGACAGAAACACATGCCCCAGAATAGAGAGAAAAACCCACCCTGTGGGGCTGACCAGGGTGACCCTGGGAACTAAAAAATACCTAACCCCACCCAAGTCCCCCAGGGCAGACCCGGGTGGGGGCACCCTTAATAGACAATACAAAATAACGGATTAATAAACTAAATATTCCTAATACAACAGGCTGAGGAAACTAATATATAATAACTAAATATCCTTAATAAAATACAAACAAACAATATATAAATAAAACTACTATCCTTAATATAACAGATTGAAAAGCTTAAACCATACGCCACTAGACCCCGCCGGAAGCACAAGCGACAAGCGCTAACGCCAGTTGTACCAACGCCGTTGCTTCCGCAGAGAGTCGATCACAGCACGTGGCTCCTTGAGTAATACAATAGTTCACATAGCACAATATCAACTAAATGAACCAAATACGCTTGCATACTAACTCAGATAAAGATCGAGAAAAATGAAGATTGTTCGAAAGCTACTATCCCTCCTCAGCGGGAGTACAAACGCCAAGTTCGAGTTAAACTAATGGCATAGCAAACTAGGCATTACCAGCAAAAGGCTCTTTTAACTAGCCCTTCTCAGAATACACAAGGCTCCTTTAAAGCTGAGAAACAGTAAAAAAACTCCACCCCGCACGTGTTTTATAAAAAACTTTGCAGGACCCAGCGAGGGCCCTCTTCGTGAACGTTCGGCTAACTTCGGCAAACCGGTTTGCAACTGACTCAGTTGACTGAGTTTTTAACTGCGTTTGTCGTGCTGGCAAAACTCCCGTGAAAACGACAGGCCGCTTTCTGTATCGCAGCGAGTGGGCACCGCGATCACTGATCTAAACCAGCGATATTTCTACTGACAGCAACAGTAGCAGACGACACTCGACCAGCCGACGGACAGAGCAGGCCATTTGTGTCTTGCCTGGACGCACACTGGATATGGACCAGGCCGAGCTATCCGTAAGTTACACAGTACAGCCTGAAGCTTTATTTGATATCGGAAGGGTGAGGAAGGAGGGGTTATTTGCCGTTTTGTGTTTGTTGTTATTCTCTCTCTCTCTCTCGCTCTCTCTCTCTCTCGCGCTCTCTCTCTCTCGCTCTCTCTCTCTCTCTCGCTCTCTCTCTCGCTCTCTCTCTCTCGCTCATCCAATTTACTGTGTTGTTGTACATCACAATGCTTCTTTATTTATTTATATTAGCCTATATTGGACTGGAGGTACGTGTTGAGAAATTTCGTTCACAACTACAAAGTGTCAAGAGTCATACTTACAGCATGTACAGCCGTACATTCTGCCATCATAGTCCCCAGCGCGTAAAATCCGTGGCTGTCGGTCAGTTTCAAAGTGTCACAGAATCGTCTGCTGTTGTGCGATCTGCTAATCGGGATGATTTCCGTGCAACAGGAAGTGGTCTGTCTTTTTCCGAGAGTTTTGCAAGCTCGGGATACGCAGTTGCCAACTCCGGTCAACCGAGTTACGAACCGATTTGACCCACTTAGGGGCAGGGCCCAAGCTGGGCCCTGTACAGTCTTTTAAAAACATGCGCTGGGCGGATTTTTCTCATTGCACCTCAGCTTTAACTAGAACGTCTCAGAACAATATTACATAAGCACATGGAGACTAAACAATATCACATAACTCAATATAACTGAAAGTTGAATAAACAATATATTTCACGTCACGGGACCTTCTCGCCGGAAGCACAACCGTTGAGCGCAGCTCAACTCGACGCTCTTGCTTCCGCGATAAGGTCTTCCGTAACACAGTGTCACGACACGCCTGACAGAGTCAGGGTACCGTGGACAATACAAGCGCTAGCACTCGAGAAACCCACCCACTCTAAATAAATCACACAACACCAGTGATAAACAACAATCGACTCGTATTACTTACACTTACTCTAACACCACCCCAACCCACTAACGCCCCACACCCTCACACATACACACACATGCACTCATATAACACATTAACACATGAAAATGATTAATTGACAGATGAAAATTGACCATGGCTATGCAAGGCGGGTACTTTGTTTCTGTACAGTGTCCTCTCTGTCCCCCACTAGACAGGGTGGCTCATAATGTAATATTACTACCAATACCCCGAAGAGCACTGTTGCCGCGCTTGCCCACTCTGCACCGGTACAGGAACGGTGGAGCTTGACTCAGGATTCCAGAGTACTTGCTCTGGCAGGCAATACTGCTGCCGTCGCCCCTCAAACGTCTGCGACCGACGCGCGGAACGTTGAATCAGCCTGCTGTAGCCCAATGTCAAAGCACTTGCCAACCCGGACTGGTTAGCGAAGGCATTCCAGCTCCTGACAAAGACCACCGCGCAGACGATGGTACAGCTCCTGATGATGTGTCACCGTTGATGATCATGGAAGATGAAGAAATCGAAGAAGTCGAAGAACTCGACGAAATCTAAGAAGTCGAAGAAATCCGAGAAGTGCACTGAAAAAGGCGCACTGTCAGTCAAAGTGCCAATACACAGTTAATTCTAGAATAACACGCATTTCCTGCATTTATTCACAAACCATGTGAGTTGTGTGTCTCATCTCAATCTGTAGAGGTTATCTTCCTGCTGGTACACTAATACCCGCCTTGGCCATATTAAACAATATAAAATCATGATAAAAATGATTTCTATGTACATTTAATATTCACCATGTTTACATTATTTTATTATACTATGTTTACTTTTAGATTTGGAAATTTAACTTACTAATACAAACTTTTATCTTCATTTATTACCACTGCCCCCCCCCCCAAAAAAAAAAAAAACAAAAAAAAAAAACAAACAAAACATTATCAAAATATTCACATGTACATATAAAATATGAAATAATCACCAATAAACACCCCACATGACAATCTTATTAAATTACATCTAATTAGTTAGTTATTTGGGTTTTACGCCGAGCAGGCAACTAAGGCCATCTCACGGCGGGAAGGGTAAAAGTCTGGTCAGCCAGACTAAAAGAAAGGTCTTAAGACATGATGTAAATATACCTTAAAAATATGTCAGGCTAAAATGTCGCACAGGTCTTTAAAGAAAAACGTCGAAAGACTCTCAAAAAGGTCAAAACAATAGAAACATAACCTATAAACGCTCAAATCTTATTAAAAATATGGCACTCTCTCAGAAAACTGAAGATCTTGTCCGGGGGCACATCCCGGAACAAGACCTTCAAGGAGTCTGCCGTGAAATGTTTATACCTTGTGTCGATTAGATCAGCACAAGACAACAGAAAGTGTTGAACAGAGTACTGCTCGTCGCAGGCATAACACCATGGACGCTCCTCCTGTTTAAGTAAATAAGAGTGCGTAACATACGTGTGCCCGATGTGGAGCCGAGCCAGGACAGTCTCCTCACGGCGGCTGCCGCAGCGATAAGGTAGACCGTCGGACAACTTAGGAAGAGCTTCATGCAGCTTGTTAGCTTCCTCTTTGTCCCACTCGGACTGCCACTCATGGGCTATGTACGCACTAGCCACATGTCTAAAATCACTATAAACAGTCTGTGTGTCAGGGACAGGGTCATTGCGGGCATCGTTGGCAGCAGAATCTGCGATCCTGTTGCCTTCGATGCCCACATGCCCTGGCACCCAAATAAAAATGATGTCATAATATTCCTTCATCAAGTCCACGTGGAGCTCTCTGATCTGCACCAGCAGTGGGTGGTCATTTCCGGTGCCCTGAAGGGCCTGCAGGGCAGAAAGAGAGTCAGACAGAATCAGCAAGTTCCTTTCTCTAGATCGATAAGCATGCCTGAGTGCCAGCAGAACCGCCTGCAGTTCCGCACTAAATACAGATGAGTGGTCTGGGAGGCGGTGCTTAAATGGGCGTCTAGGATGGCGAGAGGACACTGCGGCCGCAGCCACTCTCCCATCCTCAGACTTTGACCCATCGGTATAGATGCGACAATAGCCAGGAAAAATTGAAAGCAGTTCATTGAGGCTCTGTTGGTATATGGCTGGTGGAGTAGAGTCTTTTTTGTGGGCAGTCAAGTCCAGCAAGATGTCAGGAACTGGTAAGAGCCAAGGTGGAGTGATGTGTTGCAGGGATTCCGAAACTCTGTCCAGGTCCAATCCGGCCGCCTGCAGATGAGGTCGGACACGGAAAGAAAGTGGACGGACAGCTCCCGGATGGGTATCGTACATCTCTGCAAACGATGGTTTAAAAACACAATCATAGGCAGGATTGTCTGGATGGGCCTTCAGTTTCAGAACGTAGCTGAGCATGAGGCGGATGCGGCGGAGCTTGAGAGAAGGCTCCCCTGCCTCGACATACAGACTAGGAACTGGAGACGTCCTGAAGGCCCCAAGACATATCCGCAGACCCTGATGGTGAATTGTGTTCAGACGCTGTAGCACAGCCGCCGTGAGATGGCCTTAGTCGCCTGCTCGGCGTTAAACCCAAATAACCGAGCTGTAGCACAGACTTGGAAGCTGAGCCATACACCACAGAGCCGTAATCCAGTTTGGACCGAACAAGGGCCCGGTACAGACGAAGTAAGACAGTACGGTCCGCACCCCAGTCAGTACGACCGACGACACGAAGAATGTCGAGAGCCTTCTGACAAGAGGTTCTAAGGTAATTAATATGGTTGCGGAAGGTAAGTCTTTTGTCAAAAATGACCCCCAGAAACTTTGCCTCCTCGGCCACCTTAATTGGCACTCCAGCAATGCTCAGGCTAGGTTCTGGAAAAAATTTCGTCTGGTTAGTAAAATGCACACAGACAGTCTTGGAGGGCGAGAACTTGAATCCATTGAGAGACACCCACACCTGGATGCGATCAACGCACAGCTGCAAGCGCCTCTCAAGGGACGCAAGTCCTCGACCACGTGCGCACAAAGCAAAGTCATCAACAAACAAAAGAGCATTCAGAATCATCCTTGACGGCCTTTACAATGTTATTAATTTTAATACTAAATAAAACAGGAGATAGAATGCTGCCCTGTGGGACACCCATCTCCTGTTCAAAGGAGTCGGAGAGGGTGGAGCCCACACGGACATGGAACGACCGGTTAGTCAAAACATTGTGACTAAAAACGGGCAGGTGCCCTTTAAAACCCATGTCCAACAAGTCAGACATTATGCCATACTTCCAGGTAGTGTCATATGCCTTCTCAAGATCGAAGAAAATTGCATAGACATGCTGCTTGTTGACAAAAGCATCTCGAATAAATGATTCAAAGCGGACTAAATGGTCAGTTGTACTACGGAAGCGCCGGAAACTGCACTGGAGGTCTGTGAGGAGACCCTGTGACTCAAGATGCCACACCAGGCGGGCGTTGACCAGGCGCTCCATAGTTTTACATAAACATGATGTCAAAGCGATAGGCCGGTAGTTGCCCGGGTCGGAAGGATCCTTACCCAGCTTGGGGATCGGTACAACCACAGCCTGGCGCCAAGACGGCGGAAAATGACCAGTTCTCCAGATATATGGTTAAAGGCGTTGAGAAGTACAAGGAGTGACCTCTCAGGCAGATGCGTTAGGAATTGATAGTGGACGGTATCTAGGCCAGCAGCAGAGTCATTACATTTCTGCAAGGCTTGCTGCAATTCTGATAATGTAAATGGGACATTATAGTCTTCCGAGTTATCGGACTTAAAATCACAAATACGAGACTCTCGCTTCTCCTTCTCTCTCTGGAACAAAGGTGAATAGTGCTCCGTTGAAGAATTATGGGCAATGGTGGAGGCAAGCAAATTGGCCACAGCTTTTTTATCTGTAACCAAGCTGGCACCATTTCTAAGATGGCCAACAGAAGCCGAGCCACCCCTGCCCCTAATTCTCCGCACAGCCTTCCATACTTTCTGGGATGGAGTCCTAGAAGATAAAGATGAGACGAAGCGTCTCCAGGAAGCACGGCGTTGACGTTTAAAAATGTAACGAGCTTTCGCCCTCTGTCTTTTAAAGGTTAAAATATTCACTTGCGACGGATTACGGAAAGCACGTCGCTGAGCAGATTTGCGCGCTATTTGGGCCTTGCGGCACTCTTCGTTGAACCATGGTACTCTCGGCTTTCCAGGGACTGATGCGGAAGTTTTAGGGATGGTTACACCCGCTACGTCCAACAAAATAGTAGTTAAAGAAGAAATAGGTTCTTCAGATGACATGACCACCTCCTCTGTAATACGAGACTGACAGAGGGAGGCGAACAGAGGCCAGTTAGCTTTCTTAAGATTCCAGCGCCCCACCGGCGGATCCTCCCCACAGCTGACCGATGACAGGACTACTGTGAAGTGGTCACTACCACACAGGTCATCGTGAACCTTCCAGTCAAAGTCCAGCATGAGAGAAGGATCACACACAGTGAGGTCTAGAACAGAACTATATCCTGAACCTGGGTTAGAGTATGTAGGTGAACCATCGTTAAAGACACACAGGTTACGTTGAGAAAAAACATGTTCTAACATCTGACCTCTGCCATCATAGTGGTCACTACCCCAAAGGTGAGCGTGACCGTTAAAATCCCCCATGAGAATAAAGGGAGGGGGCAGTTGATCAACTAAATTAAAAAAATCATTACTACAGACCCGCAGGGATGGTGGCAGGTAAATACTGCATATGGTTATGGTCTTCTTCAAGGTAACCCGAGCTGCGACAGCCTGAAGACAAGTGTCGATGCTAACGGGGCTACATAATATTTGGCTACTAATGAGAAGAGCCACTCCACCCGAGCGCCTCTCCGAATCAGAGCCTTTATGTATAACATTAAAACCATTAAAGGACACAGGGTCAGAAGTCTTCAGGTAAGTCTCCTGAAGAGATATTACTGAGGGGTTATAGCACTTGACTAAAAGACGTAATTCCTCAAAGTTAACTTGAAAACCACGACAATTCCACTGAAGCAGATAGTCCATGATTATGTCTAATCTGGGGGTGCAGAGTTTTTCCCCCTTTTTTCCTTTGCCTTGGAAGGAGTTGGAGAAACAGAGGGGGGCCGGCTCCCGGGCCTCCTCTGGTTCTTAGGAGATGAAGGGGGTGGAGCTGCCGCAGCATCGGCAACTTCCACTCCCTCCATCTGCTCCTCCAATGCAGCATATTTGTTTTGAAAGGGGGACATCAGTGTTCCCCTTCTGGGCCCGTGCGCACGGCGGACCCATAGATTTCTTAGACTTCTGGTCCTGGGCAGCGGTCCTGCCGCTAGAGTTAGCAGCCTTAGAAGGCTGACCAGAGCCAGAAACCTTTGGCGTTGACAAACTAGCAGGTTTGGGTGGGGGCTGAGGCTTAGGGGCAGCAGAAGGCGGTGCCACCGGACCGGTAGCGTCCGCCCTCTGCGTTCCCTGGCTCCTCGTCACCACCGGAGGAGGGTTACTCTCCAGGGGCGAGAGGATCCGAGGCTCCGCCCCCAACCAAGAAGTTGGGGTTTGACAAGAGAAGTCTTTGGTGGGGCGCTTGCCTGCCACCGCAGCACTGAAAGTATACACAAAGTTGTTATTTGAGTTTGGAGCAGCCTCAGCTGCACCAGGACCGTCAACCAGTTTTTTTGCGTCCGCAAAGGACAGCCCCTTCTCCACACGCACCTGCTGAATCCTGCACTCGGAGATCCAACGAGGGCACTTCTTGTCCGAAGCCATATGCGCCCCCTGGCAATTCACACACAGGGGGATGGCTGTGCAGGACTCAGCAGAGTGTCCGGGCTTAGTGCAATGGGCGCATAGAGCCTCTGCCTGGCGGCATGTCTTCTGCCCATGGCCATACTTTTGGCACTTAAAGCACCGGAGGGGGAGAGGGACGTACTTTTTCACTTTTAGGGAGTAGTAACCTCCCCAGATGGTAGTAGGAGCTGTGGGGGTGCCAAACGTCAGGATGATGGTAGGGAGACGGATCTCCCTACCACCTCGTTTGGAAATGAAGCGCCTGACGTAGGTCACCCCCTGTGACTTAAGGTTCCGTACAAGGTCATCTTCAGACAGTTCGGCCAATGCTTGATCTTTAATCACTCCTCTAGAGGAATTCATTGTTTTGTGGGGAGTGACCTCCACTGGAGTGTCTCCGATGGAGGAGAGCCTCAGTAGCCCATTGGAGTGTGCCCGGGTACGGCACTCTACCAACAAGTCACCAGACCTGAGGCGCTGGGCCTCAGGCCTGCCAACACGGCTCCTGAGGGTCTCCCCTACCAGGAAAGGGTGCAGCTTGGAAACAGGCTTCTCTTTAACTTTGCTGTGGATAATGAGAAAGCGAGGCCAGACGGCCGAAACCTGAGGCGTCGCTTCCCCACAATCGGAGTCGCTATCATTTTCAAGGTCAATGTCAGTGGCTATGTGCCGCTTTGGTGCCAGTTTTGGTTTTTTGATATTTTCCATATTATAGTATGATAGATATTCATCCCCCGGGGGTCCCCGCCCGCCACCGAGCCCAACAAGGGAAAGTGCGATTGTCGGCGGGTCTCCAGCCGACGCACAATGGAGACTGCCCGAAAGATATACTCAAGGGGGTAAGCCCGATTGAACCGTTTGAGCCACCGCCTTCTATCACACTGTTGAATGCAGGGGAATACTGGCGTAGAGCACCTAATCAGCATCAGAGGCTATAGCATGGTGCTCTGTATAACAACCCGCATGTCAACAGGGGGATAGGGCTCGACGTGACAAGAGCCGATTGACTAGGCCGGTACGACTAGCCTCCCGTTTAGGCAGAAGTCAAGGCCAAAGTGGAGTGTTTCAGCCACCAGGATCTTCTTCTCCCCCGACACGGGTCTCCAAGCACGGCAAACACTTGGGATCCAAAGGACCAAAAGCTCATAAGTATTTTTAAGGACCAATCCAACATGATAAGACCTGGGTTAGCACAGCTCCTTAAAAACTGGACCAGTGAAAAAGACTGAACAACATATCTGCTGACATCAAGTCCTAATCCTGGACAAAGATGGCACCCGTCTGCTAGCCCACTCAGTCAGGGACTGAGGGGACTACCCACCCACGCCACGTGGAGGCCGGTGCCGGGTAGGCTAAATTACATCTAAGACCTAATATAAATATATATATTTTGAAAAATATCCACTTTAATTAATTTTGACAACATGGCGCCTCACTTCCTTTAAATTAATTCTATTAACAGAACAAAAAAAACCCTGCACTTGGCCCTTTAAATATAACCCCTCGGCAACAACCGAATATGAATAAATAAATCCGAAACTCACTGCATTACAACCTAACCTGAAAACATGGTTAAAACTTGATTAAAGCATTACTAAAAAAAAAAAAAAATAAATGAACACACTCTTCCAAACTTATGTACACATTTACACACCCGAGAGTACAGCAGCTCACCGAGTAAATAGCATGAATAGTTTCACTTGTGAGTCCTCCGGCAGGACGAGACAAACAAGATGAACACGAACCGGAGGAGTCTTCTGTCGAGCAGCAGCCGTCGTCACTTGGTCTCTCGGACACCCAAACACCAGGAACACTGGCAGTGGTATTGCAGGGAGGGTAACACAACCCTCACACAGCTTGTCAAAGGCTCCAAACGAGGCTGCACCCTGACCCAGACCCTCACTGGGCTAGCTAACTCGACTGACACGTAATATCCTTCTGCTACTTCGCAGCTGGACTGTACTTCTGAACACTATTCGGTTAAAGCTACTTGCCGAAAGCGTGCAACCACTGTAATCGCTCACCGTTAAGCTAGCTGCACGGGCTTTACGCTTACGTTTACAATACATTTATCAACTTTTCTAACCTAAGGCTATTTACAGAGGTCGGCGACCTCGATTTATTACAACAAAACAAAAACTTGGGAAAAATTAAAAAAAACATGTCACATCTGTTACGTGACATACAGGCTACTTGAAACAATATAATAACTCAAAATGTCACTGTAACAAATCTCCTCTCGCAATACAGTCACTACAAAGAGATGAAATATACTAACGTTCTTTACATTATAATTATACAACGCTTCATGTAAACAGTTTAGAAAAAACTACATGGGACGACCCGACCTGACTAAATACGAGACGTGCCGCGACACTCGCTAAGGCACCCAGGTCCGGTGTCGTAGCCCACAAGGCGAGTGACAGTCAGCTTCCACGCAGTACCACAGCACAGTGGTAGACTAGCCGGTTAGTTCTTTGGATTTAAAGATGCACTAAAACACAGGTACAAAAATACTCATAAACAACTAACAAAAGACAAGATAATCACATCACCCTTCCCGCAACTTTAACTGCCGCCTTTCATATTCCCTTCACCACACTCCCGCAACAATAACTTCAACCTCCACAAAATACATATTCACAATCGCATCACGCTTCCCACAACAACAGATTTAACCTCAACATATTCTCTTCACCTCTCTCCCACAACAATGCAACCTCAACATTCCCTTCACCTCTCTCCCGCAACAATAAATGCAAACTCAAAATACATATTTATACGTCACCACATGACTCGCTTCCGATATTTACACTCCTACGCTAAATCCTGAGACGACCTTAGTCGCCTACTCGGCGTTAAACCCCAATAACTACTTCGCCGATAACTACTCTAAAAACGTACACTAACTAGCATTCACTTATACACTCTACTCTTCTCTATTCTACGCCTGCCCCCCCCCCCCCCCCAATACACACTAGCCAAAATACAGAACAAGCAACCACAAACATACCTCCCGAGCAAATGGCCACTAAAGGATTGTTAGGTGTACTTACTGTCATCCGTGAAGACGCCCCGGCTAGGACGAAGACAAACAATTAGTTAGTTAGTTATTTGAGTTTAACGCCGAGCAGGCGACTAAGGCCATCTCATGGCGGGATGGGTAAAAATCTGGTCAGCCAGACTAAAAGCAAGGTCTTAAGACAAGATGTAAATATAGATTAAAAATCTTAGGCTAAAATGTCGCACATGTCTTTAAAAGAAACGTCTACAGACTCTCAAAAAGGGCAACTAAAAAAATTCACATAGTCTATAAATGCTCAGATCTTGTTAAAAATATTGCATGCTCGCAAGAAATTGAAGATTTTGTCCGGGGGAACATCCCGGAACAAAACCTTCAAGGAGTCCGCTGTGAAGTGTTTATATCTGGTGTCAATTAGGTCAGCACAATACAGCAAAAAGTGTCGAACAGAAAACTGCTCATCACAGGCAAAACACCATGGACGCTCATCCTGTTTAAGTAAGTAAGAGTGCGTAACATACGTGTGCCCGATGTGGAGCCGAGCAAGGACAGTCTCCTCATGGCGGCTGCCGCAGCGGAAAGGTAGACTGTCGGACACCGTAGGAAGAGCTTCATGAAGCTTGTTCCCTTCCTCTTTGTCCCACTCGGACTGCCACTCGCGGCCTATGTACACACTAATCACAGGTTTAAAATCGTTATAAACAGTCTGTGTGTCAGGGACAGGGTCACTGCGGGCACTGTTGGCAGCAGAATCTGCGATTCTGTTGCCTTCGATGCCCACATGGCCCGGGACCCAAATTAAAATGATGTCATAATATTCCTTCATCAAGTCCGCGTAGAGCTCTCTAATCTGCACCAACAGTGGGTGGGTCTGTTCCCGCGCCCTGAAGGGCCTGCAGGGCAGAAAGAGAGTCAGACAGAATCAGGAAGTTCCTTTCCCGAGACTGATAGGCATGCTTGAGTGCCAGCAGAATTGCCTGCAGTTCTGCACTAAATACAGAGGAATGGTCAGGTAGGCGGAGCTTATATGGGCGTCTAGGATGGCGAGAGGACACTGCAGCCACAGCCACTCTCCCATCCTCAGACTTGGACCCATCCGTATAAAGACGACAATAGCCAGGAAAAATTGAAAGACGTTCATTGAGGCTCTGTTGGTATATGGCTGGTGGAGTACAATCCTTCTTGTGGGCGGTCAAGTCCAGCAAGATGTCAGGAACTGGTAGTAGCCAGGGTGGAGTGACGTGTTGCAGAGATTCCGAAACTTTGTCCAGGTCCACTCCGGACGCCTGCAGATGAGGTCGGACACGGAAGGAAAGTGGACGGACAGCTCCCGGATGGACATCGTAAATCTCAGCAAACGACGGGTTAAAAACACAATCATAGGCAGGATTGTCTGGATGGGCCTTCAGCTTCAGAACGTAGCTGAGCATGAGGCGGATGCGGCGGAGCCTGAGAGAAGGCTCCCCTGCCTCGGCATACAGACTAGGAACTGGAGATGTCCTGAAGGCCCCTAGACATATGCGCAGACCTTGATGGTGAATTGTGCTTAGACGCTGTAGAACAGACTTGGAAGCCGAGCCATATACCACAGAGCCATAATCTAGTTTGGACCGAACAAGGGCCCGGTACAGTCGAAGTCTGACGTCGGACATGTCTCTTTGTTTTCATTATTAGACCTGTCTGCGGCGTTCGACACGCTGGACCATGGAATTCTTTTAGAACACCTACGCGTGTCTTTTGGTATTTCCGGTCCAGCACTGTCATGGCTCAGGTCTTAACTTTTTGAAAGATATCAGTCTGTATGTGTGAATGGGATCATGTCTCGGCCTGTGCTTTTGAAGTATGGTGTCCCACAGGGGTCAGTTTTGGGTCCTCTGCTGTTCTGTCTGTACACTAAACCAGTTTCCCGAATCATCAGCCAGAATAGCTGCGAGTATCACAAGTATGCTGATGACACTCAGATCTCTAAGTCTGACCATCCTGGTAAACTGCAGACCATTGTCTCCAATGTGGAGAAGTGTATAGTTGAAGTCAAAGACTGGATGACTTGCAACAGACTCAAGCTAAATGATGATAAAACAGAGAGCATGCTTGTTGGTACTCGAGCTAGAACATCCGCCTCAAGCAGTGATCATATTTCCATAGGTGGCCAAGACATTTCTTTCAAATACGATGTAAAAAATCTGGGTGTATTCCTGGATTCAAATTTATCGATGGAAAAACAGGTTAGCCATCTTTGCCGCACTGCCTACCTGGAGCTCCGCAGAATAAGCATGATCAGATGCTTTTTGACAGAAAAGGCTACTGCCCAGCTCGTATGCTCTCGCATTCTGTCCCGTCTAGATTACTGCAATTCCCTCCTTGCTGGTATCTCATCTGATCAACTCACTCGCATTCAGCGTATCCAGAATAATGCAGCCCGGTTAGTCCTTCGCAAAAAACGTACTGATCATGTCACACCACTGCTAAAGCATCTCCACTGGCTACCTGTCAAACAGAGAATAGATTGATTGATTGATTGTACATTGCTTAACGTCCCGACAGCAACAAGGCTTTCTCAGGACGTGCCTGCACTGCTTGTGAAAAAAAAAAACTAAACAGAACATTGATGTATGTCGCCAGCCGGTCAAATACATTAAATAAACCTAACACATGGGGCCTAAATAAAGCTAAGACCATTTAGCAACACACATCCAATATCAAGAGCTACAGGCAGTGCAGACAGTAGGGGGAGTTTTAAAAAGGCAAATACAGGTGAATGGACAAAGGGTAGACAGAAACACATGCCCCAGAATAGAGAGAAAAACCCACCCTGTGGGGCTGACCAGGGTGACCCTGGGAACTAAAAAATACCTAACCCCACCCAAGTCCCCCAGGGCAGACCCGGGTGGGGTAACAGAGAACAGAGTACAAGCTGGCCACTTTGGCATACAAACACTATGACAATACACTTCCTGCATATCTGTCTTCTTCCCTTGCTTAACACAATCCTAGTAGAAGTCTACGCTCAAGCTCACAAAAACTGCTTGTTCAGCCCAGAGTCAGCCTAAAAACTGCTGGTGCCCGTTCTTTCAGTTATCAGGCCCCTCACGTCTGGAACTCACTTCCACTGCATGTCCGTCTTTCCTCTACCCTGTTGACCTTCAAAACAAATTTGAAGACCCATCTTTTCCAGGTAGCATATCAAGATTAGCTTAGTCTGGATGTGCTGCCTGGAAATGTTGGTTGTTTCCCCATGTTGATAGGCTGTGTGTGTGTGTGTGTGTGTGTGTGTGTGTGTGTGTGTGTGTGTGTGTGTGTGTGTGTGTGTGTGTGCGTTCGTGTGCGTGTGCGAGGAATGCGCCTACATGGTGCGAGCAGATGTTTATTTAAAGAGCGAGTGCGTTCTAATTCTCCTTTTTAATTTTTTTTTTTTTTTTTTGTGCTGTAAAGTGCTCCGAGCTTGCTGTTCGTGGGGAAGGGCGCTATATAAAAACTATGTATTATTATTATTATTATTAAGTAAGACAATGCGGTCTGCACCCCAGTCAGTACGACCAACGACACGAAGAATGTCGAGGGCCTTCTGACAAGAGGTTCTAATGTAGTTTACATGGTTGCAGAAGGTCAATCTTTTGTCAAAGATGACCCCCAAAAACTTTGCCTCTTCGGCCACCTTAATTGGCACTCCAGCAATGCTCAGGCTAGGTTTTGGAAAAAATTTCGTCTGGTTAGTAAAATGCACACAGACTGTCTTGGAGGGTGAGAACCTGAATCCGTTGAGAGACACCCATCCCTGGATGCGATCAACGCACAGCTGCAAGCGCCTCTCAAGGGACGCAAATCATCGACCTCGTGCACACAAAGCAAAGTCGTCCACAAACAAAGAGCATTCAGAATCATCCTTGACGGCCTTTACAATGTTATTTATTTTAATGCTAAATAAAACAGGGGATAGAATGCTGCCCTGCGGGTCACCCATCTCCTGTTCAAAGGATCCGGAGAGGGTGGAGCCCACACGGACATGGAACGACCTGTTAGACAAAAAAATTGAGAATAAAAACAGGCAGGTGCCCTTGATTCACTCCTCGTACTTCTCAAGGCCTTTAACCATATCTGGATAACCGGTCATTTTCCGCCATCTTGGCGCCAGGCTGTGGTTGTGCCAATCCCCAAGCCGGGTAAGGATCCTTCCGACCCGGGCAACTACCGGCCAATAGCTTTGACATCATGTTTATGTAAGACTATGGAACGCTTGGTCAACGCGCGACTGGTGTGGCATCTTGAGTCACGTGGTCTCATCACAGACCTCCAGTGCGGTTTCCGGCACTTCCGTAGTACAACTGACCATCTAGTCTGCTTTGAGTCTTTTATCCGAGATGCTTTTGGCAACAAGCAGCATGTCTATGCAATTTTCTTTGATCTTGAAACCTGGAAGTATGGTATAATGTCTGATTTGTCGGACATGGGTTTTAACGAAGACAAACAAGACAAGACAAGCCAGGGGTAGAGTCGTCGCAGCCCTTCTCTCTCTCTCTCCTTCGGACAACGGCACCGGGGACGATACAAACGACCGACACAGCTTCTTGTGGCCTTCAGCAAATGGCGAACCACGCCTGGAAAACCACCCTCGGAGACTGTTGGCAAAAGACGACTGCTTCGTTTGCTGGTGGAATAGCGACTGACTAGTAATTTAGATACCGTTAGGTTAGCGAAAAAACGCTCATTAAGTCTTGGGATGTACAAACACGTGAAACACTAACCACCCGATTGCGTTCAGAGTGCGCGATCACGTGCTTTACGCCATCCAGCAAACCATCGCACGGCGGCAAACACACGTGTACAGGCCAAATACTACACACCTACGCTATCGTTACCCGTGACTAACTAAACCCTGTCACCCCTCTAAAATAACTCCCCTACAAAATTTTGACGAAAATAATCCGTGTCGTGACAATTTTGCTCGTCAGTATAATATACATAAGATTCATACAGATTCCATCAAATATTTCCTTCGTCAACGCATGACATAGATAATAAACAATTAGTAAATAAGTATCAGACAAGACAAATATTTTAGGGTCCTAGACAAGAAGTCTGCTTGCATGTTCTTTGCAACAGGTGATTGAATTTGGTCCCACCTTTATTTCTTCTCAGCAACCCTTGCGCAGGCAGTAGAGGTTTTAATCATGATGCTTCCTGTAGGAATCATCACGACTAAAACCCCTACCGACACCCAAAGCATTAACTGGATTCCATTCCCAGAGCTCTGACGACGTGAAACTACAAACTGTTTCTCATCCAACAATAATCGCAAATTCTTTTCAGCTTACTGGTGATAGCAAACACCCAAGCTAGTTTCATCCTCCCACAAATTAGCTAGATACAGGGCTAAACTAACTAAAGGCAGACGGACAGTAGAGACTACTAGTCGTGATGATTCCTACAGGAAGCATCATGATTAAAACCTCTACTGCCTGCGCAAGGGTTGCTGAGAAGAAACAAAGGTGGGACCAAATTCACTCACCTGTTGCAAAGAACATGCAAGCAGACTTCTTGTCTGACAACGACTCACGAACCACAAATAGTGAAATACATTACGACAGTCAGCTTGGGGTGGGGAGTGTGGTGGTATAGTGCTAGAACTGTTGAAAGAGGTGAGTTTTGAGGGCGGACTGGAAGGAGGCGAGAGAGTGTTTCTGACGGAGAGAGAGTGGGAGAGTGTTCCAGGTGGATGGACCGTAGACGGAGAAGGAGCGGGGGCCGAAAGTGCTGAGTTTGGTGCGGGGGAAGAGGAGGCGGAGAGGGTCGGAGGCGGAGCGGAGGGAGCGGGAAGGAGTGCAGGGGTGAAGTAAGTTGGAGAGATAGGTAGGAGCGTAGTTGTTCAGGGATTTGTAGCAGAGAGACAGAATCTTGTATTGGATGCATTGGGGGATGGGGAGCCAGTGAAGGAGCTTGAGCAGGGGAGTGATGTGGTCGGATTTTTTCTTTCTGAGGATTTTTTCTTTCTTTCTTTCTGTGTCTTGTGAACTGGGACGTGCAGACAGTCCTGGCATTCTCGGCACTTTGTTTACACATAGTGCATGTTGTGCACTAACTCTGCTGCCTGTGGACTGAGAACTGCCCGCCTCTCTCCTGACACCTGCTCGTTCTTGCTCTTCTTTTTCTTTTGTGTCGAGGGGCTTGGCGAATCTACGCATGGATCGGGGGAGGTGTAGGTGGCTGCCGCAGCACCAAGGGAGAGGGGGTTGTCATCATTCACAGCCGTAAGCAGCTCGGGAAGTTTGGACGTGCTGACTGGGTGAGCTACATTTTGTTCACTCAGGATGGATGTCAGGCTGATGTTGGTCACTGCCTGCTTCATCTTCTTGGACTGAAAAAGTAAAAATCAAACGTGTGTGCTGGTCTGTGCTTATGGACCTAAAAGCCCTAAGTTGTTACAGCCAAAATCGCTGTCCCGCACACATTTTTGCCTTAAAGAGCAACAGGCGGAGGAAATAATTATCTTTATTTTGATCTACGTCAGTATAGTAACCCTTCACTCTTTCCGACGATACTGCTCAGATGTGTGATTCTGTGTCTGCTGAGCTGTATCATTGCTAAGACTCAAGACGTTAAACAGCTTCAGAAAAATGATGTGTTGACAGTGCAGTAAGCAAAGGTTCTTGAGCCCTCAACGGCCATTGTGGGCCCACGGCGGCCATCAGGGGACCGAACATGTTTTGCTGTTGGGCAACAGACTACCATTTTGCTAGTTTCCTGCAACCACTCAGAGTTTTACTTACATCAGTAAGCGTGAGTGATGAAATATGGCGTGAATATATTTTGAAAGACAAAGAACAACAGTACCTGTTTTTATCTTGAATAAAAATCCCACTGTCCATTCCCAACCCACACCCCTTTGTGGATACACTTTTACGAGGATAACTGGTACTGTTTTTTGTCACAACCCTCTGCTGCTTCCCCAACATGCACAAAGCTGTAGAAAACATTCCACAACAACATTACTTAAAAAAAAAAGTTAAACGCTTAGGGGCTCAACGTCTTTTGACCACCACGAAGGTGATACCGTTCAAAGACGGGGCACCAAAATAGGGTCTGAACAAATTTTGACCAAGCTGGATTCGAACCCGGCACCTTTCGGTCGAGAGACCAACACTTTACCACCCAGCCACCTAGCTCCCCCACATTAGTTCAAAGCAGTACACTCTTTTTCCTACACAACTCCACAGTTTGTACTGCATCCGACTTTGATAAGGATATAGACCAATGGCTTTAGTTCAAGGGTGGTGCCAGAATAGCATGGTGCCTAGAGGCGCCAAGTTATTCAGACACTACCCTTGAGCTATTTTAGTCAAACTTATTTCACACACTGGTGTATTCCAAATGATATGGGATATATAGTTCTCTAGCGGTTTACTGCATTTCCGAGAAAAAGAGAAGTAAACATAAAATTTCAAAATTGCACATTTGCATGACTTTCAAAGTAAGAAACTAAATTGGTACCTTGGAAAGAAAAATAATTCCCCCCATCCCCCAAAAAGGCCAATTCTAAAAACTGAGCCATTTGGCTCAGAATGTATACTCAAATAAACACAATTAACACTTTGTGTCAGTAGTGGTTTCTGTAGCGACGATTCCTGTTGGCATCATCGTGACAAAAACCACTACCGACGTGCAAGGGGTTATAATTGTAACTCCACTTTAAAACGTTCCCCGAAATTAAAAAGTACTTACCTGTCTATGTCCAACCTCAGTTCTAGACAGAGCATCATCTTCTCCTCCACTGTCTGATCCCTTGTTAGCATCTAGACATTTTAAAAAAATTACAGTACTATTAGCCCCAAGAAAGTTCAAAAAGCAGGCCCTCCAACTAGGATAATGTCAAAACACAGCAATGACAACGAAACCTTGATCTATGGAACCGATTGATCACGATCAGCGCGTGACAACAGATCCGCGAACACATTCTGTGTACCTGGAAGTGGTTCAAGATTGAATCTAAACTCTTGTAAGGACAAGGACCAACGCATGATGCGAGAATTCTTAAAGCGACTTGTATGCAAGTACGTCAGCGGTCTGTGGTCAGTCTGGAAAATGAAATCAACCCCCCAGAGAAATTTGGAAAATTTCGAAATGGCCCAAACAATGGCCAAACATTCCCTTTCGATCGTACTGTATCGGGTTTCTCTGTCGAGCAACTTTCTGCTCGCAAATGACACGGGGCGAAGAGTTCCCTCCAATTCCTGAAGCAGCACAGCACCCAAGCCAGTAGAACTAGCATCCGTGCGCAAAATGAAAGGTTGGTGAAGCCTAGGCAACTGAAGAACAGGCGCAGAAGAGAAAATGTTGATCTTAAACAACGCTTCCTCACAAGCAGGTGTCCATGCAATTGTGCGTGCTTTTGTCTCCTTTGTGAGATCAGTAATGGGAGCCGTGATGGTTGCGAATGCCGGGACATAGCGTCTATAGAAGCTCAATAGCCCTAACAAAAAACGGACTTGCTTCCTGGTGGTTGGGGTCGGGATAGCCAAACTTTTCTCGATCTTTTTCTTTTCTGGACGCAGCATCCCCTCTCCCACCACATGTCCAAGAAACTCAAGACTCTTGTAGCCAGACGAGATCTTAACTGGACTTGCAGTCAAGTTGTAGTGGAGCAGCTTGGTTAGAACATATCTAACGTGCACAAGATGATCTTGAAAAGTAGTACTGTGGATCAAAATATCATCGAAGAAATTCATCGAGTAGGCCTCATGAAGTTCAAGCATTCTCATCATACGAGCAAACAATGCTGGGGCAGAAACCAAACCAAAAGGCATCCTGATCCATTGATATAGACCAATGTGCATTGCGAACGCCGTCTTGTGACGATCCACCGGGTTGACAACAATCTGCCAGTAACCTTTTGAAAGATCAATACGCGTGAAAACGTACTGTGCGCCAGCCTTGTGAACAACTCGTCCACATTTGGAATGGGTTCAGCATCGAAAACAGTAATCTTGTTGAGAGCTCTATAGTCAATGCAAAACCTACAAGCACCATCTTTTTTCTGAACCAGTTAGTTAGTTATTTGGGTTTAACGCCGAGCAGGCAACTAAGGCCATCTCACGGCGGGAAGGGTAAAAATCTGGTCAGCCAGACTAAAAGAAAGGTCTTAAGACATGATGTAAATATATCTTAAAAATATGTCAGGCTAAAATGTCGCACAGGTCTTTAAAGAAAACGTCGAAAGACTCTCAAAAAGGTCAAAATAATAGAAACATCATAATCTATAAACGCTCAAATCTTATTACAAATATGGCACTCTCTCAGAAAACTGAAGGTCTTGTCCGGGGGCACATCCCGGAACAAAACCTTCAAGGAGTCTGCCGTGAAATGTTTATACCTTGTGTCGATTAGATCAGCACAAGACAACAAAAAGTGTTGAACAGAGTACTGCTCGTCGCAGGCATAACACCATGGACGCTCCTCCTGTTTAAGTAAATATGAGTGCGTAACATACGTGTGGCCGATGTGGAGCCGAGCCAGGACAGTCTCCTCACGGCGGCTGCCGCAGCGATAAGGTAGACCGTCGGACAACTTAGGAAGGGCTTCATGCAGCTTGTTAGCTTCCTCTTTGTCCCACTCGGATTGCCACTCACGGGCTATGTACGCACTAGCCACATGTCTAAAATCACTATAAACAGTCTGTGTGTCAGGGACAGGGTCATTGCGGGCATCGTTGGCAGCAGAATCTGCGATCCTGTTGCCTTCGATGCCCACATGCCCTGGCACCCAAATAAAAATGATATCATAATATTCCTTCATCAAGTCTGCGTGGAGCTCTCTGATCTGCACCAGCAGTGGGTGGTCATTTCCCGTGCCCTGAAGGGCCTGCAGGGCAGAAAGAGTGTCAGACAGAATCAGGAAGTTCCTTTCTCTAGATCGATAAGCATGCCTGAGTGCCAGCAGAACCGCCTGCAGTTCCGCACTAAATACAGATGAGTGGTCTGGGAGGCGGTGCTTAAATGGGCGTCTAGGATGGCGAGAGGACACTGCGGCCGCAGCCACTCTCCCATCCTCAGACTTTGACCCATCGGTATAGATGCGACAATAGCCAGGAAAAATTGAAAGCAGTTCATTGAGGCTCTGTTGGTATATGGCTGGTGGAGTAGAGTCTTTTTTGTGGGCAGTCAAGTCCAGCAAGATGTCAGGAACTGGTAAGAGCCAAGGTGGAGTGAGGTGTTGCAGGGATTCCGAAACTCTGTCCAGGTCCAATCCGGCCGCCTGCAGATGAGGTCGGACACGGAAAGAAAGTGGACGGACAGCTCCCGGATGGGCATCGTAAATCTCTGCAAACGATGGTTTAAAAACACAATCATAGGCAGGATTGTCTGGATGGGCCTTCAGTTTCAGAACGTAGCTGAGCATGAGGCGGATGCGGCGGAGCTTGAGAGAAGGCTCCCCTGCCTCGGCATACAGACTAGGAACTGGAGACGTCCTGAAGGCCCCAAGACATATCCGCAGACCCTGATGGTAAATTGTGTTCAGACGCTGTAGCACAGACTTGGAAGCTGAGCCATACACCACAGAGCCGTAATCCAGTTTGGACCGAACAAGGGCCCGGTACAGACGAAGTAAGACAGTACGGTCCGCACCCCAGTCAGTACGACCGACGACACGAAGAGTTAGTTATTTGGGTTTAACGCCGAGCAGGCTACTAAGGCCATCCCACGGCGGGATGGGTAAAAATCTGGTCAGCCAGACTAAAAGCAAGGTCTTAAGACAAGATGTAAATATAGATTAAAAATCTCAGGCTAAAATGTCTCACATGTCTTGAAAAGAAACGTCTACAGACTCTCAAAAAGGGCAAATAAAAAAAATTCACATAGTCTATGAATGCTCAGATCTTGTTAAAAATATTGCATTCTCTCAAAAAATTGAAGATTTTGTCCGGGGGAACATCCCGGAACAAAAACTTCAAGGAGTCTGCTGTGAAGTGTTTATATCTGGTGTCAGTTAGGTCAGCACAATACAGCAAAAAGTGTCGAACAGAAAACTGCTCATCACAGGCAAAACACCATGGACGCTCATCCTGTTTAAGTAAGTAAGAGTGCGTAACATACGTGTGCCCGATGTGGAGCCGAGCAAGGACAGTCTCCTCACGGCGGCTGCCGCAGCGGAAAGGTAGACTGTCAGACAACTTAGGAAGAGCTTCATGAAGCTTGTTCCCTTCCTCTTTGTCCCACTCGGACTGCCACTCGCGGGCTATGTACGCACTAATAACAGGTTTAAAATCCCTATAGACAGTCTGTGTGTCAGGGACAGGGTCACTGCGGGCACTGTTGGCAGCAGAATCTGCGATTCTGTTGCCTTCGATGCCCACATGGCCTGGGACCCAAATAAAAATGATGTCATAATATTCCTTCATCAAGTCCGAGTAGAGCTCTCTAATCTGCACCAGCAGTGGATGGTCTGTTCCCGCGCCCTGAAGGGCATGCAGGGCAGAAAGAGAGTCAGACAGAATCAGGAAGTTCCTTTCCCAAGACTGATAGGCATAATTGAGTGCTAGCAGAATTGCCTGCAGTTCTGCACTAAATACAGAGGAATGGTCAGAGAGACGGAGCTTAAATGGGCGTCTAGGATGGCGAGAGGACACTGCAGCCGCAGCCACTCTTCCATCCTCAGATTTGGACCCATCCGTATAAAGACGACAATAGCCAGGAAAAATTGAAAGGAGTTCATTGAGGCTCTGTTGGTATATGGCTGGTGGAGTACAATCCTTCTTGTGGGCAGTCAAGTCCAGCAAGATGTCAGGAACTGGTAGTAGCCAGGGTGGAGTGACGTGTTGCAGAGATTCCGAAACTTTGTCCAGGTCCACTCCGGCCGCCTGCAGATGAGGTCGGACACGGAAGGAAAGTGGACGGACAGTTCCCGGATGGGCATCGTAAATCTCTGCAAACGACGGGTTAAAAACACAATCATAGGCAGGATTTTCTGGATGGGCCTTCAGCTTCAGAACGTAGCTGAGCATGAGGCGGATGCGGCGGAGCCTGAGAGAAGGCTCCCCTGCCTCCGCATACAGACTAGGAACTGGAGATGTCCTGAAGGCCCCCAGACATATGCGCAGACCTTGATGGTGAATTGTGTTCAGACGCTGTAGAACAGACTTGGAAGCCGAGCCATATACCACAGAGCCGTAATCCAGTTTGGACCGAACAAGGGCTCGGTACAGTCGAAGTAAGACAATGCGGTCTGCACCCCAGTCAGTACGACCAACGACACGAAGAATGTCGAGGGCCTTCCGACAAGAGGTTCTAAGGTAGTTAACATGGTTGCAGAAGGTCAATCTTTTGTCAAAGATGACCCCCAGAAACTTTGCCTCTTCGGCCACCTGAATTGGCACTCCAGCAATGCTCAGGGTAGGTTTTGGAAAAAATTTCGTCTGGTTAGTAAAATGTACACAGACTGTCTTGGAGGGCGAGAACCCGAATCCGTTGAGAGACACCCACCCCTGGATGCGATCAACGCACAGCTGCAAGCGCCTCTCAAGGGACGCAAGTCCTCGACCTCGTGCAGAAAAAGCAAAGTCGTCCACAAACAAAGAGCATTCAGAATCATCCTTGACGGCCTTGACAATGTTATTTATTTTAATGCTAAATAAAACAGGAGATAGAATGCTGCCCTGCGGGACACCCATCTCCTGTTCAAAGGATTCGCAGAGGGTGGAGCCCACACGGACATGGAACGACATGTTAGACAAAAAATTGTGAATAAAAACAGGCAGGTGCCCTTTAAAACCCATGTCCGACAAATCAGACATTATACCATACTTCCAGGTGCCTTCATATGCCTTTTCAAGATCAAAGAAAATTGCATAGACATGCTGCTTGTTGACAAAAGCATCTCGGATAAAAGACTCAAAGCGGACTAGATGGTCAGTTGTACTACGGAAGCGCCGGAAACCGCACTGGAGGTCTGTGATGAGACCACGTGACTCAAGATGCCACACCAGTCGGGCGTTGATCAAGCGTTCCATAGTCTTACATAAGCATGATGTCAAAGCTATTGGCCGGTAGTTGCCCGGGTCGGAAGGATCCTTACCCGGCTTGGGGATTGGCACAACCACAGCCTGGCGCCAAGATGGCGGAAAACGACCGGTTATCCAGATATGGTTAAAGGCCTTGAGGAGTACAAGGAGTGAATCCTCAGGCAGATGAGTTAGGAGCTGATAATGGATGGTATCTAATCCAGCAGCAGAGTCAGTACATTTCTGCATGGCTTGCTGCAATTCTGAAAACGTAAAGGGGGCATTATAGTCTTCCGAGTTATCTGATATAAAATCACAAGCACAAGATTCTCGCTTCTCCTTCTCTCTCTGGAAGAAAGGTGAATAATGCTCTGTTGAAGAATTATGGGAAATGGTGGAGGCAAGCAAATTGGCCACAGCCTTTTTATCTGTGACCAAACTGGCACCATCTCTAAGATGGCCGACAGAAGCCGAGCCACCCCTGCCCCTAATTCTTCGAACAGCCTTCCAGACTTTTTGGGACGGAGTCCTAGAAGATAAAGATGAGACAAAGTGTCTCCAGGAAGCACGGCGTTCGCGTTAAAAAATGTAACGGGCTTTCGCCCGCTCTCTTTTAAATGTTAAAATATTTGCTTGCGACGGATTACGAAAAGCACGTCGCAGAGCAGATTTGCGTATTTTTTGGGCCTTGCAGCACTCTTCATTGAACCATGATACTTCGGGCCTCCGAGGGACTGATGTGGAAGTTCTAGGGATGGTTTCACCTGCTACGTCCAACAAAATCTAAGTAAAACAAGAAACAGGTTCTTCAGCTGACATGACCACCTCCTCTGTAAGACGAGACTGACAGAGGGAGGCAAACAGAGGCCAGTTAGCTTTCTTGAGATTCCAGCGCCCCACCGGCGAAACCTCCTCAAAGCTGACCGATGACAGGACTACTGGGAAGTGGTCACTACCACACAGGTCATCGTGAACCTTCCAGTCAAAGTCCAGCATGAGAGAAGGATCGCACACAGTGAGGTCTAGAACAGAACTAGATCCTGAACCTGAGTTAGAGTATGTAGGTGAGCCATCGTTAAAGACACATAGGTTAAGTTGAGAAAAAACATCTTCTAACATCTGACCTCTGCCATCATAGTGGTCACTGCCCCAAAGGTGAGCGTGACCGTTAAAATCCCCCATGAGAATAAAGGGAGGGGGCAGTTGATCTACTAAGTTAAAAATATCCTTGCTACAGGCCCGCAGTGATGGTGGCAGGTAAATACTGCATATGGTTATGGTCTTCTTTAAGGTAACCCGAGCTGCGACAGCCTGAAGACAGGTGTCGATGCTAACGGGGCTACATAAAATTTGGCTACTAATGAGAAGAGCCGCTCCACCCGAGCGCCTCTCCGAATCAGAGCCTTTATGTATAACATTAAAACCATTAAAGGACACAGAGTCAGAAGTCTTCAGGTAAGTCTCCTGAAGAGATATTACTGAGGGGTTATAGAACTTGACTAAAAGACGCAATTCCTCAAAGTTAGCTTGAAAACCACGACAATTCCACTGAAGCAAAGAGTCCATGATTAAGTCTTATCTGGGGGTAAGGAGTTTTTCCCCCCTTTTTCCTTTACCTTGGAAGGAGTTGAAGAAATAGAGGGGGGCCGGCTCAAGGGCCTCCTCTGGTTCTTCGGAGAGGAAGGGGGTGGAGCTGCCGCAGCATCAGCAACAACAACTTCCACTCCCTCCATCCGCTCCTCCAGTGCAGCATATTTGTTTTGAAGGGGGACATCTGTGTTCCCCTTTTGGGCCCGTGCGCACAGCGGTCCCATAGATTTCTTAGACTTCTGGTCCTGGGCAGCGTTCCTGCCGCTAGAGTTAGCGGCCTTAGAAGGCTGACCAGAGCCAGAAGCCTTTGGAGTTGACTGACTAACAGGTTTGGGTGGGGGCTGAGGCTTAGGGGCAACAGAAGGCGGCACAACCGGACCGGCAGTGTCCGCCTTCTGCGTTCCCTGGCTCCTTGTCACCACCGGAGGAGGGTTACTCTCCAGGGGCGAGATGAGCCGAGGCTCCGCCCCCAACCAAGAAGTTGGGGTCTGACATGAAAAGTCTTTGGTGGGGCGCTAGCCTGCCACCGCTGCACTAAAAGTATACACAGAGGTGTTAGAGGTTGGGGCAGCCGCAGCTGCACCAGCGCCTTCAACCAGTTTTTTGGCATCCAGAAAGGACAACCCCTTCTCCACACGCACCTGCTGAATCTTGCACTCGGATATCCAACGAGGGCATTTCTTATCCGAAGCCATATGCGCCCCCTGGCAATTCACACACAGGGGGGTGGCTGTGCAGGACTCAGCAGAGTGTCCGGGCCTAGTGCAACGGGCGCATGAAGCCTCTGCCTGACGGCATGTCTTCTGCCCATGGCCATACTTTTGGCACTTAAAGCACCGGAGGGGAAGAGGGACGTACTTTTCACTTTTAGGGAGTAGTAACCTCCCCAGATGGTAGTAGGAGGGGTGGGGGTGCCAAACGTCAGGATGATGGTAGGGAGACGGATCTCACCACCACCTCGCTTGGAAGCGAAGCGCCTGACGCAAGTCACCCACTGAGACTTAAAGTTCCTTACAAGTTCATCTTCTGACAGTTCTGCCAAAGCTTGATCTTTGATTACGCCTCTTGACGAATTCATAGTTTTGTGGGGTGTGACTTCCACAGGTGTGTCTCCGATGGAAGAGAGCCCCAGTAGCCCGCTGGAGTGTGCCCGAGTACGGCACTCCACCAGCAAGTCACCAGACCTGAGGCGCTGGGCGTCAGACCTGCCAACACGGCTCCTGAGGGTCTCCCCCACCAGAAAAGGATGCAGCTTGGTAACAGGTTTCTCCTTCATCTTGCTATGGACAATGAGGAAGCGAGGCCATACGGCCGACGCCTGAGGCGTCGCTTCCTCACAGTCGAAATCACTGTCATGTTCAAATTCGGTGTCTATATGCCGTTTCTGTGCTAGTTTTGGTTTTTTGTTTTATCCATATTATATTAGTAGAGATATTCATCCCCCGGGGGTCCCCGCCCGCCACCGAGCCCAACAAGGGAAAGTGCAACTGTCGGCGGGTCTCCAGCCGACGCACAATGGAGACTGCCCGAAAGATATACTCAAGGGGGTAAGCCCGATTGAACCGTTTGAGCCACCGCCTTCTATCACACCGTTGAATGCAGGGGAATACTGGCGTAAAGCACCTAATCAGCAGCAAAGGCTATAGCATGGTGCTCCGTATAGAAACCCGCATGTCAACAGTGGGATAGGGCTCAACGTGACAAGAGCCGATTGACTAGGCCGGTACGACTAGCCTCCCGTTTAGGCAGAAGTCAAGGCCAAAGTGGAGTGTTTCAGCCACCAGGATCCTCTTTTCCCCCGACACGGGTCTCCAAGCACGGCAAACACTTGGGATCCAAAGGACCAAAAAGTCACGAGTATTTTTAAGGACCAATCCAACATGGTACGACCTGGGTTAGCACAGCTCCTTAAAAACCGGACCAGTGAAAAGGCTGAACAACATATCTGTTGACATCAATGTAACGACGGTGTTTTCGCTACTGAATTAAATTATTACATATATAAACGTTTATTCTAATGGAATGAGTGTGTGCGTGGGTTTGTTCTGATAATCAGTATAAAGGTGGGTGCACTATCTCTGTTCACTATACTCTTTCATCCACCACACATGCGCTTACAAACGAAGGACAAAGGCCACACAGTTATATCTCTTTGCCCTCTTTAACTATTAACAAGCACTCATAACATACATTAAACCACACAATTCACATCATATAAACCAATCTACACAAATAACAACAAGTGGCATATAAGTTATTCACAACTTCAGCGCTCACACATTCACTCGCTACCGTAGAGGTCGTTGTCTCTCTCGAGAGACGTCACTCGACTCCTCTTTATACTAGTGTCGACACAGTCAATATCACATTGACGACTTGACGGAGATTCCTGAACTGAATATTACTATTCAATGACTACTCACAGATTTAGAACATTCCTAGGCGTGAAATTAACGGCGCTAGGCGACAATAGCTACACTGACGGAACACTGCATGTGGTCCTGTAGCACGAATCTGTGGCTTACTTCGCTACCGTTGCTGCTCGTAGCACCAGTGATGGTAGGACGAAGGAGAGATGAAGGCTTGATGTCCGCACCTGGTCACGTACGTGATGCTCAGGACAGCTACATCGGCCATACACCAGGGGTTTCCGCTCCGTACCGGCCCCGCTGTACACAACATTTATACACTCATAAATGTTCGCTCTTATACCCAAAAGTCTGAATGTGTCTTCGACACATTATTCTTCAGAGCGCTCTAGATCATTTCCTCTGAAAAATGTCTTCTTTATGCCACCATACTACAATCACAATTGTCATAATTCTTATGACAATTCCTATAGCCACTTTAACACAGTGCACACAATTCCTAAGCCACTTTAACACAGTGCACACAATTCCTATAGCCACTTTAACACTGTACACACATCTTACGTACCCACACACAATGGACTATGAGCCAAATATTACAATCACAGCTCACCTTCAATTCGTAACATATTACTGCACATTTCATCATTAAATATACCTAAACATATACTGAATTCTATTCCTATTTCAGTCCCACATCTTCACATATGAATGAATACAACATGACATCCTGGTTATAAACTATATCACATAATTACATGACTAAACAAGTATTGACACGAGCCATCGCATTTCCTTCAAACATGGCTCTTCTGCACTCTAATAATAATTCATAAAACAATACTTTCTTTTCCATCTGAATAGCGTTACAGGTCATTATAAATACCGGTACTAAAAGAATAAATACCTGTATTCAATATACAGCTATCGAATTCTCTAGCCAGAATTCTTCCTCAGAGCCCTAGCAAAAACGACTGCTCGGCTCGACTGGTGTAGCATCTCTAACTTGCAATTATTCCCGATGCCACACTGTCACTCCCACACGTGACACGTGAACATCGCTCACCTACATTACCACACGTGAACATGGTTTATCTGTACATTCCCGCTCGTGAACATTGCTTATCTCTACATTATTCGCACGTGTACATTCGGTCCAACTGCTAATGACGTCACCATCGTCCGACCGAAATCTGCACTAAAGGCGTTCGTTACAATCAAGTCCTAATCCTGGACAAAGATGGCACCCGTCTGCTAGCCCACTCAGTCAGGGACTGAGCGGACTACCCACCTACACCACGTGGAGGCCGGTGTCGGGTAGGCGACGACACGAAGAATGTCGAGAGCCTTCTGACAAGAGGTTCTAAGGTAATTAATATGGTTGCGGAAGGTAAGTCTTTTGTCAAAAATGACCCCCAGAAACTTTGCCTCCTCAGCCACCTTAATTGGCACTCCAGCAATGCTCAGGCTAGGTTCTGGAAAAACTTTCGTCTGGTTAGTAAAATGCACACAGACAGTCTTGGAGGGCGAGAACTTGAATCCATTGAGAGACACCCACCGCTGGATGCGATCAACGCACAGCTGCAAGCGCCTCTCAAGGGACGCAATTGAGAGACACCCACCGCTGGATGCGATCAACGCACAGCTGCAAGCGCCTCTCAAGGGACGCAAGTCCTCGACCAGTGCGCACAAAGCAAAGTCGTCAACAAACAAAGAGCATTCAGAATCATCCTTGACGGCCTTTACAATGTTGTTAATTTTAATACTAAATAAAACAGTGTGTAGGGGGCTCTGGATAGAGGTAGCACCTTTGCTGTTCGGCAGCTGCGTCCTACATAGGACGGACGGGCATCACTGGTCCTCATCCATCTCCTTAATCTCTCACGTGCTGGCTCCAAGTGCCACACCCTGGCAAACCACCTCAGCTGGTGGGCTAAACCACGTGAGGGGGTGGTGTTCACATTGCACCACTAGGCGGATGAGCTGTTTCTGACAGCCAACGGCTAGAGGACGGAGGAGATCAGGTTGGATCCAACGGCCAAATGTGGGGGAGTAAACCCTTCAAATCAGGAGTGGAGCCACGAAGGCAGACAGCTGCCTGTATTCACGCACTGTTCTGGCAGCTCCTGCAGCCAAACTGGTGCCAAACGTACTGCTTTGCATTCCTTTGGATACATCAGCGAGGCCGAGAGGGGGATCTTGACGACTGGGCACCCCAGGATCTCCATACACTTCGCCCAGGCTTGCGCCCTGGAGAGGTCACTCTAGTGACTGACCCAGCAAGCGCATATACTCCATTGTCTTCCGAGACAGGATGCCCAAAAAAAAAAAAAAAAAAAAACAGGAGATAGAATGCTGCCCTGTGGGACACCCATCTCCTGTTCAAAGGAGTCGGAGAGGGTGGAGCCCACACGGACATGGAACGACCGGTTAGTCAGAAAATTGTGAATAAAAACGGGCAGGTGCCCTTTAAAACCCATGTCCAACAAGTCGGACATTATGCCATACTTCCAGGTAGTGTCATACGCCTTCTCAAGATCAAAGAAAATTGCATAGACATGCTGCTTGTTGACAAAAGCATCTCGAATAAATGATTCAAAGCGGACTAAATGGTCAGTTGTACTACGGAAGCGCCGGAAACCGCACTGGAGGTCTGTGAGGAGACCCTGTGACTCAAGATGCCACACCAGGCGGGCATTGACCAGGCGCTCCATAGTTTTACATAAACATGATGTCAAAGCGATAGGCCGGTAGTTGCCCGGGTCGGAAGGATCCTTACCCGGCTTGGGGATCGGTACAACCACAGCCTGGCGCCAAGACGGCGGAAAATGACCAGTTCTCCATACATGGTTAAAGGCCTTGAGAAGTACAAGGAGGGACTTCTCAGGCAGATGCGTTAGGAATTGATAGTGGACGGTATCTAGGCCAGCAGCAGAGTCATTACATTTCTGCAGGGCTTGCTGCAATTCTGATAATGTAAATGGGACATTATAGTCTTCTGAGTTATCGGACTTAAAATCACAAATACGAGACTCTCGCTTCTCCTTCTCTCTCTGGAAAAAAGGTAAATAATGCTCCGTTGAAGAATTATGGGCAATGGTGGAGGCAAGCAAATTGGCCACAGCTTTTTTATCTGTAACCAAGCTGGCACCATCTCTAAGATGGCCAACAAAAGCCGAGCCACCCCTGCCCCTAATTCTCCGAACAGCCTTCCATACTTTCTGGGGCGGAGTCCGAGAAGTTAAAGATGAGACGAAGCGTCTCCAGGAAGCACGGCGTTCACGTTTTAAAATGTAACGAGCTTTCGCCTTTTAAAGGTTAAAATATTCACGTGCGACGGATTACGGAAAGCACGTCGCTGAGCAGATTTGCGCGCTATTTGGGCTTGCGGCACTCTTCGTTGAACCATGGTACTCTCGGCTTTCGAGGGACTGATGCGGAAGTTTTAGGGATGGTTTACCCGCTACGTCCAACAAAATAGTAGTAAAAGAAGAAATAGGTTCTTCAGATGACATGACCACCTCCTCTGTAATACGAGACTGACAGAGGGAGGTGAACAGATGCCAGTTAGCTTTCTTAAGATTCCAGCACCCCACCGGCGGACCCTCCCCACAGCTGACCGATGACAGGACTACTGAGAAGTGGTCACTACCACACAGGTCATTGTGAACCTTCCAGTCAAAGTCCAGCATGAGAGAAGGATCACACACAGTGAGGTCTAGAAAAGAACTAGATCCTGAACCTGGGTTAGAGTATGTAGGTGAACCATCGTTAAAGACAAACAGGTTAAGTTGAGAAAAAACATCTTCTAACATCTGACCTCTGCCATCATAGTGGTCACTACCCCAAAGGTGAGCGTGACCGTTAAAATCCCCCATGAGAATAAAGGGAGGGGGCAGTGGATCAACTAAATTACAAAAATCATTACTACAGACCCGCAGGGATGGTGGCAGGTAAATACTGCATATGGTTATGGTCTTCTTCAAGGTAACCCGAGCTGCGACAGCCTGAAGACAGGTGTCGATGCTAACGGGGCTACATAAAATTTGGCTACTAATGAGAAGAGCCACTCCACCCGAGCGCCTCTCCGAATCAGAGCCTTTATGTATAACGTTAAAACCATTAAAGGACACAGGGTCAGAAGTCTTCAGGTAAGTCTCCTGAAGAGATATTACTGAGGGGTTATAGCACTTGACTAAAAGACGTAATTCCTCAAAGTTAGCTTGAAAACCACGACAAATCCACTGAAGCAGAGAGTCCATGATTATGTCTTATCTGGGGGTGCGGAGATTTTCCCCCCTTTTTCCTTTGCCTTGGGGGGAGTTGGAGAAACAGAGGGAGGCCGGCTTCCGGGGCTCCTCTGGTTCTTAGGAGATGAAGGGGGTGGAGCTGCCGCAGCATCGGCAACTTCCATTCCCTCCATCTGCTCCTCCAATGCAGCATATTTGTTCTGAAGGGGGACATCAGTGTTCCCCTTCTGGGCCCGTGTGCACGGCGGTCCCATAGAGTTCTTAGACTTCTGGTCCTGGGCAGCGGTCCTGCCGCTAGAGTTAGCGGCCTTAGAAGGCTGACCAGAGCCAGAAACCTTTGGTGTTGACAAACTAGCAGGTTTGGGTGGGGGCTGAGGCTTAGGAGCAGCAGAAGGTGGTGCCACCGGACCGGTAGCGTCCGCCCTCTGCGTTCCCTGGCTCCTCGTCACCACCGGAGGAGGGTTACTCTCCAGGGGCGAGAGGATCCGAGGCTCCGCCCCCAACCAAGAAGTTGGGGTTTGACAAGAGAAGTCTTTGGTGGGGCTCTTGCCTGCCACCGCAGCACTGAAAGTATACACAAAGTTGTTATTTGAGTTTGGCGCAGCCTCAGCTGCACCAGGGCCATCAACCAATTTTTTGGCGTCCGCAAAGGACAGCCCCTTCTCCACACGCACCTGCTGAATCTTGCACTCGGATATCCAACGAGGGCATTTCTTATCCGAAGCCATATGCGCCCCCTGGCAATTCACATACAGGGGGGTGGCTGTGCAGGACTCAGCAGAGTGTCCGGGCCTAGTGTAAACGGGCGCATGAAGCCTCTGCCTGGCGGCATGTCTTCTGCCCATGGCCATACTTTTGGCACTTAAAGCACCGGAGGGGAAGAGGGACGTACTTTTTCACTCTCAGGGAGTAGTAACCTCCCCAGATGGTAGTCGGAAGGGTGGGGGTGCCAAACGTCAGGATGATGGTAGGGAGACGGATCTCCCCACCACCTCGCTTGGAAGCGAAGCGCCTGACGCAAGTCACCCCCTGAGACTTAAAGTTCCTTACAAGTTCATCTTCTGACAGTTCTGCCAAAGCTTGATCTTTGATTACGCCTCTTGACGAATTCATAGTTTTGTGGGGTGTGACTTCTACAGGAGTGTCTCCGATGGAAGAGAGCCCCAGTAGCCCGCTGGAGTGTGCCCGAGTACGGCACTCCACCAGCAAGTCACCAGACCTGAGGCGCTGGGCGTCAGGCCTGCCAACACGGCTCCTGAGGGTCTCCCCCACCAGAAAAGGATGCAGCTTGGTAACTGGTTTCTCCTTCATCTTGCTATGGACAATGAGGAAGCGAGGCCATACGGCCGACGCCCGAGGCGTCGCTTCCTCACAGTCTGAATCACTGTCATGTTCAAATTCGGTGTCTATATGCCGTTTCTGTGCTAGTTTTGGTTTTTTTGTTTTATCCATATTATATTAGTAGAGATATTCATCCCCCGGGGGTCCCCGCCCGCCACCGAGCCCAACAAGGGAAAGTGCAACTGTCGGCGGGTCTCCAGCCGACGCACAATAGAGACTGCCCGAAAGATATACTCAAGGGGGTAAGCCCGATTGAACCGTTTGAGCCACCGCCTTCTATCACACCGTTGAATGCAGGGGAATACTGGCGTAAAGCACCTAATCAGCAGCAAAGGCTATAGCATGGTGCTCCGTATAGCAACCCGCATGTCAACAGTGGGATAGGGCTCAACGTGACAAGAGCCGATTGACAGGCCGGTACGACTAGCCTCCCGTTTAGGCAGAAGTCAAGGCCAAAGTGGAGTGTTTCAGCCACCAGGATCCTCTTCTCCCCCGACACGGGTCTCCAAGCACGGCAAACACTTGGGATCCAAAGGACCAAAAAGTCACGAGTATTTTTAAGGACCAATCCAACATGGTACGACCTAGGTTAGCACAGCTCCTTAAAAACCGGACCAGTGAAAAGGCTGAACAACATATCTGCTGACATCAAGTCCTAATCCTGGACAAAGATGGCACCCGTCTGCTAGCCCACTCAGTCAGGGACTGAGCGGACTACCCACCTACACCACGTGGAGGCCGGTGCCGGGTAGGCTTTTCACTTTTAGGGAGTAGTAACCTCCCCAGATGGTAGTAGGAGAGGTGGGGGTGCCAAACGTCAGGATGATGGTAGGGAGACGGATCTCCCTACCACCTCGTTTGGAAATGAAGCGCCTGACGTAGGTCACCCCCTGCGACTTAAGGTTCCGCACAAGTTCATCTTCAGATAGTTCGGCCAATGCTTGATCTTTAATCACTCCTCTAGAGGAATTCATTGTTTTGTGGGGAGTGACCTCCACTGGAGTGTCTCCGATTTAGGAGAGCCTCAGTAGCCCATTGGAGTGTGCCCGGGTGCGGCACTCTACCAGCAAGTCACCAGACCTGAGGCGCTGGGCCTCAGGCCTGCCAACACGGCTCCTGAGGGTCTCCCCTACCAGGAAAGGGTGCAGCTTGGAAACAGGCTTCTCTTTGACTTTGCTGTGGATAATGAGAAAGCGAGGCCAGACGGCCGAAACCTGAGGCGTCGCTTCCCCACAATCGGAGTCGCTATCATTTTCAAGGTCAATGTCAGTGGCTATGTGCCGCTTTGGTGCCAGTTTTGGTTTTTTGATATTTTCCATATTATAGTATGATAGATATTCATCCCCCGGGGGTCCCCGCCCGCCACCGAGCCCAACAAGGGAAAGTGCAATTGTCGGCGGGTCTCCAGCCGACGCACAATGGAGACTGCCCGAAAGATATACTCAAGGGGGTAAGCCCGATTGAACCGTTTGAGCCACCGCCTTCTATCACACTGTTGAATGCAGGGGAATACTGGCGTAGAGCACCTAATCAGCTTCAGAGGCTATAGCATGGTGCTCCGTATAACAACCCGCATGTCAACAGGGGGATAGGGCTCGACGTGACAAGAGCCGATTGACTAGGCCGGTACGACTAGCCTCCCGTTTAGGCAGAAGTCAAGGCCAAAGTGGAGTGTTTCAGCCACCAGGATCCTCTTCTCCCCCGACACGGGTCTCCAAGCACGGCAAACACTTGGGATCCAAAGGACCAAAAGCTCATGAGTATTTTTAAGGACCAATCCAACATGGTAAGACCTGGGTTAGCACAGCTCCTTAAAAACTGGACCAGTGAAAAAGACTGAACAACATATCTGCTGACATCAAGTCCTAATCCTGGACAAAGATGGCACCCGTCTGCTAGCCCACTCAGTCAGGGACTGAGCGGACTACCCACCCACGCCACGTGGAGGCCGGTGCCGGGTAGGCTTTTTCTGAACCAGGACAACGAGTGATGAATATGCAGATTTTGATTTCTCAATCACACCTAGATCAAGCATGGTTTGAATCTCTCTTACAACTATCTGCTTTGAAGAAAAAGGTAGATCATAAGCCCGTCGACGAACTGGAACATCAGTCGTAAGATTGACGTCAAGTAAGAGATTTCCGTTGAATGCACCGGGTCTCGATGTCTGCATACAGTGACTGACCATCAGAATCAGAGAGATCTGTGTTAAAAGCGATATTGGAAATGTCTCTGTCATTGACAGACGACAACATGAGAGGAATAGTGGGAAGACCACCAACATCATCATCATCTTGGACAACACCAATAGCCACTGATGGGACAGTATGCCAATCTGAAACGTCCACATGAGGAACATCACACTGAGGCTCCACAACCTCGACATCTGGAAGCAAAAAAGGAGAAAGGGAAGACCAGTCGACTAAAACACCTGTTGACAACCGTGTAGTAGACTCCTCAACAACACCAGCAGCAGCATCAATACGACGAAGATATCGTTTGAGCATGTTTGCATGGAAAATCTTCGGCTTGCCTTTCACAAGAATCCTATAGTCTGGATGAAGACATTCCTGCACAAAATAAGGACCTGACCATGTCATAAGAAGTTTGTTAGAGTCAGTGGGGAGAAGAACGAGTACCTCATCATGAACAGAAAAAGTTTGTGCCTTTGCACGACGGTCAAAGTACCTCTTGTTCTTGACAGACGAATCTGCAGAGTTTTGTGAAGCAATTTCACCAATTTCAGAAATAATATTCTTCAAGTCAAAGAGATAAGTGTACAATGGTTTTGCTGATGTATCACTAGAGTTGTGATCTTCGGTCCAGAAATCAGCAATGAGAGAAATGGGACCTCTCGGTTTGCGACCGAACATCAGTTCGAAAGGACTGAAACCTGTACTCTCTGACGGCAATTCTCTACATGTGAAGAGCAATGCAGGAAGATATCGATGCCAAGCTTTTGGTTGAGAATGAACAACCTTCCGAAGCATAGATTTCAAAGTGCCATGAAACCGTTCAACAGTACCGTTTGCTTGAGGATGGTAAGGAGAAGTACGTATGGCTTGAGTACCACACAAAGCATGAAACTGTTTCATCAAATCTGAGTTAAACTGAGAACCTTGATCTGACAGAATTTCCTTGGGAAAACCTAATCTTGAAAAAATACTCATCAAAGCTTCAGCAACTGCAACAGAAGAAATATCCTTCATAGGAACAGCCTCCAGAAACCTAGTAGCTAAGTCAATCAAAGTCATAATATATCTGTGACCTTCAACAGATGGAGGAGACAAAGGCCCAACGAGATCAATAACGACCCTCTCGAACGGAGTCGAGATAAGAGGCATAGTCGCCAAAGGAACAGGGGGAACTTTCCCTTTTGAAATTGTTTTCTGGCAAATGTCACAAGTGTGAACATGAGTACTCACATCAGGAGAAACACCAGGCCAAAAGAATTGGGATAGAATCCTAGTCAGAGTTCTATGAACTCCACAATGACCAGCCAAAAGTTGATCATGCGCAGCAATCATGACTGAAGTACGACGTTTTTCTGGAACAACAACCTGATGCAAAATATCCTTGGATTTCTGATACCTCCTGTACAAAATATCTTTAAAATAGAAAGTATAAGTAGCGGAACCAACAACCTTTTCTTCACTTGAGGCAGCTAACTTAAAACAACCTTGCAAAGTAGCATCACCTTCCTTCAACTGAATGAGTTCAGCACGAGTGACCTTCAAATCATCGCACACAGTGACAAGAGGTCTGTGCGGGAGACCTTGCTTCCTAGCCTGAGCACGAGTAGTGACCGCAGCAACAGGGACCTCATCAGCAGCAGCAGCAACTTGGGTATCTTGGGTCTGCTGGACAATCAACCCTGGAATGTTTCCTACAATCAAGTCAGCAACTGGATCCTCAAGAACACAACAAACCAACTCTCCAGCAAAATATGGACAAGAAACAACAACTTTAGCCTGCTGGTAAATGTTGATCTCTCCACCAAAAGTTTTACAATGGACAGTACCTGGTACATACTGTTCATCATAAAGGTCCTCGACTATATATTTATCTTTGTTAACGCAGTGGCCACTGTTACAGCATTTTTGTCAGTTATGAGTTCGGCGTCCTTGTACTTTGAAGCTATGTCACCCCACCCGGGTCTGCCCTGGGGGACTTGGGTGGGGTTAGGTATTTTTTAGTTCCCAGGGTCACCCTGGTCAGCCCCACAGGGTGGGTTTTTCTCTCTATTCTGGGGCATGTGTTTCTGTCTACCCTTTGTCCATTCACCTGTATTTGCCTTTTTAAAACTCTCCCTACTGTCTGCACTGCCTGTAGCTCTTGATATTGGATGTGTGTTGCTAAATGGTCTTAGCTTTATTATGCCCCATGTTGTAGGTTTATTTAACGTATTTGACCGGCTGGCGACATACATTCAATTTTCTGTTTAGTTTTTTTTCACAAGCAGTGCAGGCACGTCCTGAGAAAGCCTTGTTGCTGTCGGGACGTTAAGCAATGTACAATCAATCAATCAATTGAAGCTATGTCAACAACAGTTAATGCATACTTGTATCGTTTTTTTTTTTTATTATATCGTGTGGTAGGAACAGAAGATCCATTTGATGGGTGTCATTAGGGGTAATGTTTATAAAATGAGGTCTTGTTATTTTTCTTGGAGCAGATAAATAAATTTGCCAAATTGCTTGTTTTTTGAGCCACTGTTTTATTTGTTCGAGTGTGACATCCCCACCCACAGTAGCATGTAATTTTTCTATTGCAGTTTTCCTTTCCAGTAGCCAATTGGGGAGTAATATATTTTTGATAGTTTATTTCCGACGTTGGTAATTTCTTCTAGCAATAAAAACTCCTGTAAAATAAACAAATGTCATTCCCACTAGAACAAATATTATTTCTCCATTTCTTTGTTCTGGGCTTGGCTGGTAGTAGTCGCTAAGTTTTGGTTGCGGGATGGTCATGTCTTCGCCAGTAACAAGAAAATATTCTTTGATCGCGTCATCGACATTAGAAAATGTATGCTGTGCGTGACCCTCAAGCCTGAGTTTTTGAAATCAAGTTTCTCAATTCTTTGCTTCTCATTATCTTGTTGGGCTTGTGCCAGTTTTTCAGATGCCTCATTGTGACGCTTCATTTCTTCTGCAGATTCCTCTCTACCCATTTTTGAACAGAGATAGTTTGATCCACTGAAAGCCAATGTGTTAACAATTGCTCCACCAATCATAATAGCTATAGTTGCCATATTTTTTATTTACATAGAAACATTTTCTGGAATAATTCCTTGCTTGACGAGAAGGTCTTTTGTGGCAATTGATGCTGTGACAACTGCTACTAGCTTAGCACTATCTTCGAAGTCTAATCTACTCAGGTCTGCCGATTTCCCAGCATAGAATAAGCAACTGTTAGCCCGCTTATTACGGCAGAGTGATAGACAAGGTTCATTATGTTCTTTGTGTCGCTCATTTTCTTATGCTACAAAAATTAAAATAATAAATTTATTTACTGCATGTAAAATGGGTCCACGGCTTTGGGTGTTGCTGGTATTGTGGTGACTACTTCTTTTGTTTTTGGAGTGCTCGATGTTTTGGACACCGAGTCTGTGGTTTGTATTTTTTGTATAATTGGTAACCTATGTAACCAAATCCGAGAACAAATCCAGCAACTATATATTTTGTTGTTTCAGGGTTAGACTCAGTTGTTTGTCTCTCACTTTTTTGGGAGTGTGAGGGTGTTGGCCCTGGCGGTAGTGACACTTGCGCTGGGGTTGGAGCTGTTGATGGCGTGTCAGTTACTTGAGTCTTTTCTGTTAATGCTTGAATCTGTAATTTCTTTTGTCTGTTATATTCAGCTAATTTTTCCCCACCTCTATTCGACCTGGGCTTTTAGTCTTAGTCACTGTTTGAACCTGTGTCAAGACAGGACTCTGTTGTGGAGTCGTCTGGGTCTCGTCCATTTTCTTCTAATTTAAAATTTATTTTAGAAAAATCAATATGACTACTAGTAACAAGTAAGGTTACCACAGGTGCAAGGTAATTCCCAAACTTGAAACTATGGGGTTGCTTTCTAGATCATGTGAAAGGCTGTCACTATCAACAGGTAGAAAGTGACTCACAGCTTTTGCGTATAAACAGACAAGAGATCGACTTAAATCACGGGTCATTGGTGAAGCAATGTGATTTTCATATTTTGAATGTAGTTTGATTAGCTCGTCGGCGGTGAGAGACTATGTCTTCTGTCATGTATTGTTTACCGAGAAAAGCTTTTGATTTTCCAGAAACAACAACAGAGAGAAGGCGTTGTTTTTTAGAGTCTAAGTCTTTGTTTTCTACAGCACAGATATCGCTTAGAAGTAGCAATTCGTCTTGATTCATTTTATAATGTAATATAATAATTTTGCTTAAAGAAGTCAATGTCAGCATTAATTATTTAGGTGGGGTGGGGTATCTGCCTTAGTAATTGTGGGTTGGCAGCTGACCAAAAATCGTTGCTTGATTTCTGGAGTGGAACTAAAATGGTTAGGTAATAAAGGTATTGACTGTCTTTGTTGACGTGGGCTTGCTTAATTACCGTGCTAATTAGAATAAATCAATTGTTTGGGGGAGGGGTGGGGTGGGAGCCCTACATTTTCTACTCTCTTAATGACGTCATAACGTCTTCCTACCCAAACATGTACGAAATGCGTTCGTTACACAGATGCTAAACTGAATCTGGTTCTGTACTGCAAAATTATCACAAAAAAATCCATTGATTGTGAACAGTTCACATACGTTTGTAATGCGACTTTTAGCTTTAGCTCTATCTCTCTCTCTATAGCCTTGAAGAAAATATCAACTGAAAATCAATCTTTCGCGCTGCGAACATTGCTTTCATGTGTCAGCTGAATGAGCAGGATCACCATTAAAGCTCTAAGACAGGGCCTGGGAAAGGCACCAAGATAATCAAATTAAGCACAACCTTTGCACTGCCGTCTAGCTCCTGCAGCTTTTATTACCCCATATCATACTGAGGCTAAAAGTTTCAAATGCGTACACTGCCATATGCAAGCTACATTAGAGTACTTACATATTATAAGTTATTGGTCGGAGGGGTTCGCTACACGGACCTTTGTATGCCTGAGAGAGGTCAAAGGAATCATTTGGCCTTCGGGGTAAAATGATTTCTTTGACCTCCCTCAGGCCTACAAAGGTCCGTGTAGCGAACCCCTCCGACCAATAATGTATTTGTTTTCCTTCCTCCGTTTATTGTTTAGAAAAAAAATCCAGTTTATGAAGACGGCCGCTTCTGTGGCGGATAGGTGACACCATTGAAAATACATGTTCTGCTGGGGATTCCCAGTCTTTAAGAGACCGAATGTGACATAGCATGATTCCGTGTAATGCGCAAGTTTCGCGTGTAAACAGCTTATCTTGGCTTGTGTACAGAATGATTCAAGCTGCAATGTCTACAAAAGGTCGTCAAAGTATGACAGTGACAGTGCTTCTTGACTACTGTGTGATTCAGAAAAATTAAGAACTTTTTGATGAAGCGATCGGCATTTGACCATGTGACAGCTTGTGCACGTTAGCATGGTGCCTTGTGCTTTTAGATTCAAGATGACTGAAGGGGATGCTTCGAGTGTGCAGCAGATTGTCGTTGTTATATTCTAAAGTGTCATGTGTTTGGATATCTGGTAAAAGGAATACCGTAAAAAAACGCTCGTTAACAGCAGGACTAGTGCCGAGATAGATTTTAAGGTAAGATTTTATTTTACAGCGTTGACATGTCAGATAGTCTTCGAAAATTCAGTCGTGAGATGTTTTTCTTCAGATAGTCCCGTATCGAGTGACGTGAAGAGAGAACTTTGGCAATATCGTGCTTTGTGTATAGTGTTGCTGGGTGTGTATTTTCATTTTAGTTCTTGAATTTGTTGCTCTGTGCTTTGGTGAAATTGTGGCATGTTGGTGGCTGAGCAGACGACAGTGTGTTGTTTGCAAGGATTGCTGTCTCTGGTTAAAAAAACAAACTCGTAAGCTATTTTTGTTCCGTGGTTTTCCAGACTTTAAAAATGCTCGGTGCATGGTGATGAGATAGATTTGGCGAAGGCTTTTGCTATTTGCGCTGTGTAATTAGTGGTGAAATATTGTTTTAAGTTGGCTCCTCACGTCGTAGAAAAATAAGGCAGAGGATGAGTATTACGTCAAATAGGACTACTTTAGTGCGTTTTTTTCTGCTATTTTGTCGAACCGAGTTGCTATCAAGACTCCAAAACGAGGTCCTAACGCGTCATCGAGAGGGCTATAAAACGTCCGCCATTTTTCGCTACAGGGGTTTTTATATCATGGTCACATCGTACAGTTTGCGCTAAAGTGACTGGTCGTGTGACCTAGGGAGGAAAACAAAAGGATATAGACCAATGGCTTTAGTTCAATGGTGGTGCCAGAACAGCTTGGCGTCTACAGGCACCAAGCTATTCTGGCACCACCCTTGAACCATTTTAGTTACTTCACACACTGGTATTCAAGATTCAAAAACTTTATTTTCCAGATAAAATTTTTTTTATATGGAAATGTTTCTTTGCAGCACGGGTGTAAGATAAATAAAACAAGGAATCAAGTAACATAAATAATGATAATACATGTAATAATATGTACAACATATATACAACAAAAATACAAGCATCACAATATCAAACATACACACATACCCTATCAGCATACACACACTCTCAGCTAAAAGAAGTGGGGGGGGGGGGATTGAAACAAGGGGAGGAAATGGTATGGTGGGTTAGGCTTAGGCTGAATGCAGAATGAAGGGATGAAGAGGAGAATGGGCCATCATCACAGTTGTTTTGAGTTTAGGATTCTGATGGCGGTAGGAATAAGGAGCACTTGTACACGCTACGTTTTGCCAAAGGAGCACGCAGTCGTCTACCGGAGGGCAACATTTTGAATGCGTCATCAAGGGGGTGGGTGGGGTCACGGATAATTTTGCCTGCTTTTCTCTTACAAAACAACTCGTAGAGTCCAGAAAGAGATCTTTGCTCATGGCCAACGATTTTGCCTGCCAGTCTGACGACACGTGTCAACTTTGCCTCATTTCTTACAGTCAGGTTTCCAAACCATGCTATGACATTAAAAGTGAGAATGCTTTCAATTAAAGATCTGTACACTGTTTCTAAAATGACTGAATCAACGTCAAAGGACTTCCGAATTTCCGAATATTTCGAATGATAAAGGTTAAAAGCTGCAGAAGGTCTTCTCTTGGCTTGACTTCGCGAACGAAGATTTTATAGGAGTTGCCCACGACGTCTGCAGGCTTGTTCGTGGCTGCGGAGGCCAATCCGAGACAGGCAGGTTCGACCGCAGTGGCTGCAGGGGAAGGTATGGCCAGGGTTCTGAGCTGCGGCATCTCTGTTTTTTTCTCCTGAGCCGCTTGTCCTTAAGGCTAGCTCTGTGAGAGTCCTCAAAGGAGACAGCTGCCTTGTAAATGGTGGAGCGCAAGGTGTCACGGTCCGCAGCAAGTGAAGACCACTGGTGGTGGTCGATTTGGCAGGCACTAAGTGACTTCTTGAGACAGTCTTTGTATCTCTTCTTTGGTGCCCCTCTGTCACGGTGTCCAGTAGCAAGCTCGCCGAACAGGGTGATCTTTGGTAGGCGATGATCCTCCATCCTGGAGACATGCCCCGCCCAGCGGAGCTGTGTCCGCAACAGCAAGGCCTCGATGCTCACAGTTTCAGCCTGTTCAAGGACCTCGACGTTGGTGACATAGTCACTCCAGTGAATGCCCAGGATGGTACGCAGGCAGCGCTGGTGGAAGCGTTCGAGGAGTCGTAGTTGGCTGCGGTTGAGGGCCCAGGACTCGGAACCATACAGCAGGGTGGTGAGGACCACAGCTCTGTACACGCTGATCTTGGTGCCCGTTTTCAGCTGTTGATTGTGCCACACCCGCTTGAAAAGTCGCCCGAAAGCGCTGTTCGCTTTTGCCAGCCTGCTGTCAAGCTCCTTGTCCAGCTTGGCGTCCGACGTGATAATGCAGCCAAGGTAAGTAAACTGGTGCACTGACTTTAGTTCAGACTCGCCGATGGTGATGTGAGGAGGGCGATACACTGTCTTGGGTGCAGGCTGATGGAGGACCTCTGTCTTTTTCAGACTGACCTCGAGTCCAAAGAGCTGGGCAGCATCTGCGAAGCAAGACGTGATGCGCTGCAGGGCTCTCTCTGTGTGTGCAACGAGGGCAGCATCATCAGCAAAAAGCAGCTCACGAATCAGTTGGTCTAGGGTTTTCGTGTGGGCCTGCAGTCGTCTGAGGTTGAACAGGCTGCCATCGAGACGATACCTGATGTACACTGCATCGTCATCATCGAGGTCCACTGTGGCCTGCTTCAACATCATGCTAAAAAAGATGGTGAAGAGGGTCGGTGCCAGCACGCAGCCCTGCTTTACGCCGTTGAGAATGGGGAATGGTTCTGAGAGGTCATTGTTGAGTCTGACCTGGCCTTGCTGGTCCTCGTGTAGCTGGACAATCATGTTGAGGAACTTTGGGGGACAGCCAAGTCGCTCCATGATCTGCCACATGCCTTGCCTGCTCACAGTGTCGAACGCTTTTGTTAGGTCGACACGTTACGTATAGCCCTTTGTTCTGCTCGCGGCACTTCTCCTGTAGCTGTCTCAGCACAAAGACCATATCGGTGGTGCTCCTGTTTGCTCTGAAGCCACACTGGCCCTTTGGGAGTTGGTCTTCAGCGATGGCAGGTACCAGCCGATTCAGGAGCAGCCTTGCAAGGATTTTCCCAGCAATGGACAGCAGGGTAATTCCCCGATAGTTGGAACAGTCAGACTTCTCGCCTTTGTTCTTGTACAGGGTGATAACGACTGCATCACGGAGATCTTTTGGTAGTGTTCCTTCCTCCCAGCAGCAGAGAAAGAGGTCATGGATCTTGTTGTGCAGTGCTGTGCCTCCATGTTTCCAGATCTCTGGCGGTATTCCATCAATGCCTGCTGCTTTGCCACTCTTGAGCTGGTGGATGGCTGTGAGGGTCTCTTCAGCGGTGGGCGGTTCATCCAATTCAACCTTTACTGGGAGGTGTGGGATTTGTAGGACGACTGCTTCTTGAACAGTGCGCTCAGCGCTGAAGAGGCTCTGAAAGTATTCCGACCAGCGGTTCAAGATGGAGGTATTATCTGTGAGGAGTGCCTGGCCATTCGCGCTTCGCAGGGACTTTGTACCAGGTGCCTGGGGCCATACACTGCTTTCAGTGCTTCGTAGAAGCCCCTGAAGTCACCATTGTCAGCGCAAAGCTGGGTCCTCTGTGCAAGTCTGGTCCACCACTCATTCTGGAGATCTCTGAGCTTGCGCTGGAGACTGCTGCAGACGAGGCGGAAGGCAGACTTCTTCACAGGGCAGGAAGGCTGGGCTAGGTGGGCCTGATGGGCGGCTCTTTTTTTTTTTGCTAGGTGTTCCTGGATCTCTACATCGTTTTCGTCAAACCAGTCTTTGTTCTTCTTTCTGGCGAAACCCAAGACTTCTGCAGAGGATTTTGCAATAGCAGTTTTCAGTTGTTCCTAAAGTGTTTCAGGGGAGGAGTCTACTGGGTCCGCTGTGTCTTTGAGCCTGCGCTGTAAATCTGTCTGAAAGGCAGCTTTCACATCGTCACGCTGAAGGCTGGCAACATCAAGCTTTTTCTTGGGGGGCCCCCATTTCTTGGGTTTTGGCTTGAAGTGGAGCCTGAGTTTGCAGCGGACAAGGCGGTGGTCAGTGTGGCACTCTGCGCTGGGCATCACTCTGGTGAGGAGGACGTCACTGCGGTCCCTCTGACGCACTAGGACATAGTCGATAAGGTGCCAGTGTTTGGAGCGAGGATGCATCCAGGTGGTCTTTCGACTGTCCTTTTGCTGAAAAGTAGTGTTGGTAATGACCAGTTGCTGCTCCGCACAGAACTCCAACAGTAGGCGGCCATTGTCATTGCAGTTCCCCACGCCATGCTTGCCGAGGACTCCTTTCCAGGCTTCAGAGTCCTGGCCCACTCGGGCGTTGAAGTCGCCAAGGATGATGACTTTGTCGTCTGCAGGGGTACTCTGTAGGAGGCTGCGCAGGTCAGTGTAAAACTTGTCCTTTTGAGCAGGCTCTGCCAGGAGGGTTGGGGAGTACACACTGAGAAGGGTGACGTGTTGCTGGTGTCTCAGTGGGAGGTGCATGGACATGATGCGGTCTGAGTGGCCCGTTGGTAGGTTTTCCAGCTTAGTCGCAATGGATGTCTTGACCATGAAACCCACGCCTGAGAGCCGTCTTTCTGATGCAGGCCTGCCTGACCAGTAGAGGGTGTACCCAGCACCAAGTTCTTGGAGGCTGCCTTCGTCCGGAAGGCGTACTTCGCTGAGCGCGGCGATGTCGATGTTTAACCTCCGCAATTCATGGGCAATGAGGGCGGAGCGACGTTCAGGGCGTCCGCTGTCTGCTTTGTCGAGCAGAAGGTACTTACATATTTATTAACCCTTTTAACACCATGGCCACATTTCCAAAATTATGAAGATGTCACCTGACCACTGTGTCCAAACTGAAGCAGATGGATCGACGATGTCAATTCAAAAAAGTTTAGGTGCACCGAAAAATTGTCCGATCAAAGTTTGACCCAAGCTCGAGTCGAACCCGGGACCTTTCAGTCGAGAGGCGAACGCCTTTACCACCGAGTCACCCAGCTCCCCGATGTTAATTCAAGGGTAGAGCCAGATTAGCTTGGCGCCTGACAGCACCAAGGTAGTCTGTCACTACCCTTGAATAATATAATCATCATTGATCTATCTTCTGCTGTAGGGCGTTGGGACTAACTGGGTTAAGGTCATGTCATGCCATCTCCCACAACTTTTAATAAAAGCTGCAGGAGATGGCCTGACTGTAATTGTGTAAAAAGTGTAGTGTGTTTTGCGATTAATAATGTTGGAGTGACAAGTATTTTGCGCTGAAATTAACCTTCTTGTGCATGCAGAAAGAGTACTAGTTGCTGCATGCACTAGGGGATTGGGATACCAACCAAAGGTGCCATATGTAATTAGTGTAAAGAGTACTAGTTGCTGCATGCACTAGGGGGTTGGGATACCAACCAATGGTGTCATATGTAATTAGTGTAAACAGTACTAGTTGCTGCATGCGCTAGGGGGTTGGGATACCAACCAATGGTGTCATAAGCTTTTGACGTAAGCTGCAGACAGACTTGTGATCTTCTGTCCAGCTGGCTGATGTGTAAATGGCGGTCAACATTCACTTCTTCATCTCGTGACAGCAGGCTCGCTGCAGATACCTCTCCCTTCACACAAACAATCAGTACAAATAAACCAATGAGGGGTATTCATACATCCAGTGAATATTTCAGAGGCTTTTCTTACTTCTCATAAAAAATAATTCCAACAGTACTCATAGCCCAGAATTTTTGTAGGAGGCACAAGCCTTCACAAGTCTATCTGTTAGATACTTGTTTTCTGCATCGTTTTGCATGTGTATTGTCATAATATTAATAATCAAAATGTTGCTGTGCATGCTTGTACCAATGCACCCAGGGCTCATTCTAAAATTGTATGTGCATGGGTCATTGACCTGATGAGTACAAATCCACTGGGTCACTTCTGAACCTGGATGGGCCAAGTGACGGCCAAGCATGTGCGAATAAGCACCAACCGCCGAATTATCACAAAGCAAGAGGGTGGGGGTGGTGGAGGTGGTGATGAGGGGAGGAGGGATGGCATGGTGCATACATAATAATAATACATAGTTCTTGTATAGCGCTGTTCTCCAGGAAAACACTGGACTCACTGCACATGCACAACAGCACACCCTCTCTCTCAGACACACGCACGATTATACACTACTTTAAACCACCCCATCTCTTCCCCACACCTTACATTCACTTCCTCTAGGATCAGAATAAAAAGCAGTCAACAGTTAGCTAAAGATGAGCTAGTCAAAAATTGTAAAATTCAACATATAAACATGCACCATAATTCAAAACATTTTCTCAACGAATTTGCACCGATCTAAAAAAATAACCAAAATGCAGGGGGGAAAAATCAGATTTCAGAAAAAATTAGCAAAAGCCCCATAGTGTGTGTCATGTAATATGTCAGGGCTGAGTGGGCTAACATTGTAATCAATAGTTCATACAATACAACTTTATTGTCTGTTCAAGTCAAAGTGTTGTAGAGGGGGGTGTATGGGGTCTTTCTCACGCACGCACACCCTGGGGTTCGCTTCTGTGAGGGTCGAGAAGAGGCTTACTTCAAGAACATCTCTTTATTTACGGCATTAAATCAAGACCGTAAGCCAAGGTCCTTAAATCAATCCCTTAATTCAATGCCTTTAAGTCAATGCCTTTAGGTCAATGCCTTTAAGTCAATGCCTTTAAGTCAATGATGCCTTTAATGATGCCTTTAAGTCAATGATGCCACACTGCAACATACATTACAGGTCATAAGTATATATCATATACAATACAGCGTGAACGTACGTTTTAGCTATTACTAACAGCAGAACAAAGGGCTGTACATAACGTTTGTCGACCTAACAAAAGCGTTTGACACTGTGAGCAGGCAAGGTATGTGGCAGATCCTGGAGCGACTAGGCTGTCCCCCAAAGTTCAACATGATCGTCCAGCTCCACGAAGACCAGCAAGGCCAGGTCAGACTAAACAGTGACCTCTCAGAACCATTCCCCATTCGCAATGGCGTGAAGCAAGGCTGCGTGCTGGCACCGACCCTCTTCGCCATCTTCTTCAGCATGATGTTGAAGCAGGCCACAGTGGACCTCGACAATGATGACGCAGTGTACATCAGGTATCGTCTCGATGGCAGCCTGTTCAACCTCAGACGACTGCAGGCCCACACGAAAACCTTAGACCAACTGATTCGTGAGCTACTCTTTGCTGATGACGCTGCCCTCGTTGCACACACAGAGAGAGCCTTGCAGCGCATTACGTCCTGCTTCGCAGATGCCGCCTAGCTCTTTGGACTTGAGGTCAGTCTGAAAAAGACAGAGGTCCTTCATCAGCCGGCACCCAAGGAAGAGCATCGCCCTCCCCAAATCACCATCGGCGAGTCCGAACTGAAGTCTGTAAACCAGTTTACCTACCTCGGCTGCATCATCACGTCAGACGCCAAGCTGGACAAGGAGCTGGACAACAGGCTGGCAAAAGCGAACTGTGCTTTCGGGCGACTATTCAAGCGGGTGTGGCACAATCAACAGCTGAAAAAAGGCACCAAGATCAGCGTGTACAGAGCTGTCGTCCTCACCACCCTGCTGTACGGTTCCGAGTCCTGGGCCCTCTACCGCAGCCAACTACGACTCCTCGAACGCTTTCACCAGCGCTGCCTGCGTACCATCCTAAGCATTCACTGGAGTGACTATGTCACCAACGTCGAGGTCCTTGAACAGGCGGAAACTTTGAGCATCGAGGCTTTGCTGCTGCGGACACAGCTTTGCTGGGCGGGGCACGTCTCCAGGATGGAGGATCATCGCCTACCCAAGATCACTCTGTTCGGCGAGCTCGCCACTGGACACCGAGACAGAGGGGCACCAAAGAAGAGATACAAAGACGGTCTCAAGAAGTCACTTAGTGCCTGCCAAATCGACCACCGCCAGTGGTCTTCGCTTGCTGCGGACCGTGACACCTGGCGCTCCACCATTCACAAGGCAGCCGTCTCCTTTGAGGACTCTCGCAGAGCTAACCTCAAGGACAAGCGGCTCAGGAGAAAAAAACAGAGTTGTCGTAACTCAGAACCCTGACCAGACCTTCTCCTGCAGCCACTGCGGTCGAACCTGCCCGTCCCGGATTGGCCTCCGCAGTCACGAAAATGCCTGCAGACGACGTGGGCAAGCCCTATAGAATCTTCGTTCGCCAAGTCAAGCCATGATTATCAGAAGCGTTATTCTCTGCCACGGTCTCAAGACTGCTGGAGGCAAATCGTGCAGCACTAACCTATAATGAGCACCCTCAGCCAGGACATGGATGAGAAGCCGTAGAAACAAAGGATGTTAACTTTCGATGTGCACAATCCCACTTCACAAGGCTAGAAGTAGGAAATCTGTTGTGCGAACGGCATTGACATTGCCGGCAGCGACGTCTCATCCCCGAAATATGTTTTGCAACGTGCACAGTGGTGACACAGAATGGATTGCCGTTTAGATCCACTCACCCAGCCCCCACCCATTTTGTTTCGTACCTTAGGAGCCAGGTTGGGCAAGTGTAAACACGCCATGCAGGTTGTGTTTCAAACCCGGGTTGATTTGTAAACGGCCGGCTCAGTGTCAGTCTGCTGCCTAGCTGGGTCTACACTAAATAATAATAATAATAAGCGCATTTAAATAGGCGCTTTATCCCAATTGAAAATCGGCTCAAAGCGCCGCCGCGAACTTAACCCAACAAGCACGCTCACGAACCTCGCACCTTTAGCATTGGTGGCAGGCGCCTTAACCACTGTGCCACGGACCGCATTTTTGTCGGTTGTACAAATGACAAGTGGTTAGGTTAGGGAATTTTAGTGTCCTTTGAACTGAAAATAAAAACCTTATTTGATGTTGGGGCAACGCTGTGCAAAAGACTATCTTGGTTTTTCAGAAATGGCCTACGGTGTGAATGATTTGGGTTGGTTGGTTGTACATTGCAACCTGACAGCAACAAGACTTTCTCAGGACGTGCCTGTACTGCTTGTGGAAAAAAATGAACAGACTATTGAATGCATGTCGCCAGCTGGTATAAAAAGCTAAATAAACCTAATACCATTTAGCAACACACATCCAATATCAAAAGCTAAAAGCAGCGCAGACAGTAGGGAGAGATTAACAAAGAAAAATGCTGGTGAATCAGTGTACCAGGGGTAGACAGAAACACATGCCCCAGAATAGAGGGGAAAACCCACCCTGTGGGGCTGACCAGGGTGACCCTGGGAACTAAAAAGTAGTTAACCACACCCAAGTCCCTCAGGGCAGACTCGGGTGGGGGAGTGAATGATTTGGGACTACACTATGCACACGACAGAAACGGGAAGCATAACTGAGGCCTGGCCATCATCATTGCTTCCCCGAGGTTGACGAAGATGCCGACACTCTTCCAGTCATTACAAATCTGTGGTACCACTGTCCCCTTCTCCTTCATGTCAAAAAGTCTGGGTGTCGCACTTGATCATAGCCTGTGCATACACCTTGATGTGAACGTTTGTAGATCCACCCATAGTCCAGACCTGCCTACCCATCCAACTTGCCAGGAGTAGTCATCAAGGTCAAAATGAGTAGTTTTGCTGTCAAATGATTAGTCTTTTCATGCAGAGCGGGTATGGAGGCTTCAGGGTGAAAAACCAAACTTGATCATCATGCTAACTGCACATCTTGCATGCTGCTAGAATAACACCTGGCTCTATTAACCTTTTGACAACCGAGGCTGCTTTCTGGCACACACAAGGTTTCGTAAAAAAGTGGAAAGCACTCTCAGTTATTTAGAAGTTAACAGTAACCGGTGTCCAGTTAGCATTGCAGTTTTCTTAAACAAAAAGAAAATATCCAGTTAGTATCCAAACTCGAGTTTGCACTGCCGTGAAGCTATAGGGAGCATGAGCATCGCGCTATTCTCACGCGTGTTGACACAAGATAAGATAAACTATATTGCCATATCCATAAACATTAGGAATTTTTTGGCGGCATAGCTGACGAGCATCCATATGACCATCAACACATAAAACATACATACATCACAATCAAGCAGACTCTAAAATAACAAAACACACATACGTATAGAAGTCATTCTACTAAGTGTGCACACGCAAGTATTCTAAGTGAAGTAAAAAAAATATATTATAAAAACCAACCTATAGCATAATAAACATTATATGACAGCAAAGACCGCCAAGTGAGGCCGCAGCGAAAACAGATTAGCTACATTCATATTCATTCTTAAAACTGTATATCCTGTTTGAGAAGAGGTTTGATATAACATTATATAAAGAACTATAAACAACTAAGATAGGCTGTAGGTAATTCTAATGAGGGACTTTAAGTCAATCTGCTGAATTAAATCATACCACAGCCACATTAGACGGGGCCTGAACAGCCAAGGGATAAAAGCTCTTCTGAAAACGAGTGGTTTTGGCCTTGATGGATCTAAAGCGCCAGGCAGATGTCAGATGGCAAGGGCTCGAACAGGCTATGTGCAGGACAGTAGCAATGTTGGTTATATTAAAACTATTAGCTTACATGTCTATAGTCCTATTAATAATATTGACAAGGTTAAAAAATTTAAATCTGATGTGAACTCAAAATTAATTAATCATGGTATTGATGGTGACCGTCAGACAGTCCACGTTACAAAGAGCCCAGCTAATGATTTTATGTTCTGTGCACAATCTTATGTTTTAGTTTCTGTTCATGATATGTGTATAAAAGGAAATGTTCTGCCTATGCCTATGGTACCTAAAATGATCAGTTGTGGGTGTGGTGTTTTTAGTGAACTAAATCAGTAAATGGTCTAAGGTGTGTTGAGTGTATTGATATGTGAGAGTCATAACACTTCAAAAGCAGGCACTGATGGGCTAGATTATGCTAATTTTCTGCAAAGTGTGCAGTATGGTGAATGTTATCAGTTGATTCCGAACGAGAGTGAACATTCAGTTTTTGTAGGTATTGATGAAGAAATTACAAATACTACTGATATTGCTGTTTGTTTTGTGGGTGATGGTAATAGTGATGTTAACCGCTTTGATGTTTTTATATGTTGTCAATGACAGTAATAATCGTTAAAAAAAAAAAAGAGGTTTCTATTATATAGTGCACTTATAAGCTCAGAGAGCTTCTCAAGGCGCTGGCCCGAAATATCCAGCAATCACAAAATAGTTTGCTGAAGTCAGGATTCGAACCCACGTCGCCCAAGATGCACTTGCACAAGTCGTGCGCTCTGACCACTGAGCTACGTGTTGTGAAGATGGTGATTATAAATGCTGTGCTGATTATGACGATGACGGCGATAATAATATGGATTGTAATGGTGAGGATGTTGATTATAATTGCAAACAAGACACATGCATACTGTAATGGTAAATATATAAAATAATAGCACACCACCTAACATAGTATGCTTGAGCCTATGTTTAGTCTTTTATTTTGTTCACTATTTTCCTGTAAGCTGTAACGTGTGACACCATGACACTTTAAGCAACAACAAAAAATATCTTGATTATCTTTTTCTTACTATAATGACATAATCCACAAAAAGCCAACTCTTTTCTAAAGCAAACTTTATTGGTTTCATCCTTTTATTGTCATTGTCAACCATATTTGACTAAGTGCCAAAAGGTGGGACACAGAAGGGGTGCTGATATGATTTCCAATAAAATCATGTATATTTACATCTGAAAACTGAATTATTGTTTTATCTGTGTGAAAGAGTGAATGTGTGAATACTATAAATACTTTCAAGCAGTAATTTCGAGTATTTTGAGCAATATTGTCCTAAATGTGTGATGTTCAGCCAGAAATCATGGCGCACAAAATGGACACTTAGCAGTCTGCTTCAGATGATGGGCATGTACTCAGTCTCGGTGCAACAAAGACGCTTGAAATCTAGCAAGTAGATTAATAAGACATTATTCTACGCTCATAGGTTTGTCATATCAATGTTTCTGAATCCGTGCGAATATGGTCGTTGAATTTTACCGTGTCGTACGTCAAACGTGTTGTAAGACCGTCCCCGAAACTTTGTCTTTGTTTACCATCCGAACGAGTTGCGTTAGAGATTATCCAAACACGCCACTGTATACTCTGGGAATAACTATTCATTGACATTCATTTCCAATGTTTGAGCTCAACGTTATCACGTGTAAAACTGCGATCTATTCAATCGCCAAAAATTGTTGTAATGTTTGACGTCACGACACCAAGCCAAATATTTCCTTTCACAAGCATTTTTTTTTTCAAACGTGTGTGGGTCACGTCCGGTACACGTGGTGTTTCCTCTTGACCGACTTTTCGCGGGATTCATTCCTTTGTTGACGAACAGCAAGGATCGAAATGTATGTTGTAAGACTTTTCCTTCTTTGACGTATGACACTGTTTTGATGAACGACACTAATATCTGAAGCTTTTTGTGTAAAATTATGTAAACAAGCATTGGTTGTTTGTTTTCATTAGATCTTTTGGGTAGAATGCATTTAGGAAAATCGATTTACCACAACTTGGAAATGCGTAGTTACGTTAGAGTGACAAAATGGCGGTGTTACTTTAGTACAACAGAGGCGGCATGTGTAGAAATGTTGACGTATAACCGGACTCTGTTGTTGTAAATTTGACGCTCGACATTATAGATAATGTTGCAAGTTTAGCTCAGCTTGCCAAAATGCTCGTACTTTGATTTGATTCCTTTTTTTTTTTTTTTGCCAGGACCTTTTACAGCATGTTTATGGTCCAGTCAGTGTCAAACGTCAACATTACAACATCAGCAGGAAATGCACTATTTTTTTAAATATTAATGAATCTCTGTTTGCAAATACCAATACACCTGGTCTTGTTTTGTTTGTATGGATGTGGTACAATGTTATTTTACGAATAAAAAGTTAAAATAGACTTGCAGACAAATCGTAAACAATTTAGTCGGTGTCCTGTGTCAAACCTTACAACACTGAATATGCAATGAAGTATTTTAGAATGTGAACATCACAACAAAATATGATTATAATGTAGATGCAGGCCAGTCTTTAAAGGAAAAAAAAATGTTTTGTTGCCAACATCCCTTGAATTGTCTACTTGATCAACTATTTGTGTTGTAATGTTTGACACGCGACATGACAGGCATTTTACCAAAATTTTAAACTACAATATCTCACAAACCAAACCTTCAATTATCTTTTCCTATTGCAGAACCTTGCTTGGTATTGAAAGATATCTGATGGTAAAAAAGACAACTCTGTGAGACAAACTTGAATTATTTACCCCTTTGTCCCAAATCAGGAGACCACCTTTTGGCACTTAGTCATTTGCATTTTCTTTGCATTTCTTTAAGCCCCCTTCTAAAAGCTCTGCTCTGCTTCGAGCTGGCCTCTCGACTTCGAAGTCGCTCCATGTAGAGTTTACACTCATGGTGAATCCTCACCCTAAAGTAGTGGCTAACAATGGCTGAAAACAACCTTTCTTTCAAATTGTCTTTGCTGTCCACACCTTGCAAACACTCCTCAAACTTCAACGTTATTTCTTTATCACTGGAGCATAACTGCTGAAAGTCTGTGCTACTAAAGGACTGCGCAACTTGGCCAGTATAGTCACGGAACTTCACCTCCAGCATCTCAAACAGTTCTTTCGACATCTGATGTAAATGGGTGAGTCCACCCCTGTCCAGTGTTGTTGTGAGTGAAGGGCTACTTTCCTCCTCACACTGGAAAGCATCAAGACATTCTAGAAATGCTGGGGGAAGTCGCTCTTTCTGTTTCCGCAGAATGCATCCACCAATGTATGGGACAACCTTACTGTCAAGCTCAGTTAACTCTGTGTGCTGTCTCTGTACAGAAAGCTCACTCGTTCTCGGATATGCCAGACTTATCCAGGGTTCATACAGACCTTCAAGAAAAATATTTAGGGCCTTTTAGGGCCTGTTTTAAGAAAAAAATTAGGGCCTTTTAGGGCCTGTTTTAACATCTAAAAATAAAAACAAAATAGGGCTATCACGACATACTAAAATACTGAATAAAATAACATTTGGTCAAGAGTACGACTGGGTGTCCAAATGGTGTGACAAGCACCCTGCATTTTCAAAAGCAAAATAATTTTAATATTTCATATAAATCTGATGTACCTTTGCATACATAAACATCGACACTAAGTAAATTTTTTATGTTATTTGCAGTTTGGTTGTTATTGAACTTTGAAGTTTAAAGTTTGAACGTAACATTTACAATGTCACACATTTAACAATTCACAACACGCACAAGCTGTAAGCAATTTTTTGCATTTGTAGGTTTCAAAGTATGTTCTCCATCCAGAATATATGGTATGTCTATAAATAAGTGGAAAATGCAACCTTTTATGCCATAAAAACTGTTTGAACATAACTTTACACCATAATTTCCAAAAGCCACTAATTTTAAATTCTACTTGGAGAACTAATTTTAAAATGTTATGCTAAATGCACAGAACAAGTCTCTAATTTAAGTGCAAAAGCCAATTTAAAAAATATTGAAAAGAAAATAATATATCTATAAAGTTTGCTGGACTGCTTGAACATAACAATTTACACCCACAATTTGGACACATACTGTAAACTTCGTAAAGGGTTTCTTTCATTTATCACCCAATGCATCCTCTTCAAAACCTTGATATAAATCACTACACCAGTTGTCTTCAGCAAAAACAACAGATTAGTAGAGATAAATAAGTGTCTAGACTGTTTGAACATAACTCAACATTTACACCATTCTGAGTATAAATCTTCAAAACTGGATCATTTGATTTTCCATGTAAGATTAAAGAACCACAAACCTTTCATTATAAAAACAAAGTACATACTCTACAAAATAACATAAGTTTTAATAATTGACCATTTGTCAGAATGTGTCGTAGTAGTACGATTTCTGCTGACAAAATTTACAACACGTGTTAAGTTCAAGCAGGGTCTTATATTATGGATAATTATGCAAAATCAACTCACTCTAGAAAATCACCAACTCAATGGTAATTTAGGCCAACACTGCAAACATCTTGTGACAGTAACAGTGATTTTTCATAGTGAAGCATGCTTTTGAAAATCTGAGTTCCATGGAGCATGTGTAAAATGTGTCACGTTTTGTTCTCAAGTTATAATTCGGATTTGGTCAAAAAAACTGTCATAATGTCCCAAATTCTTCTGTGGTCACCCAAAAATCATAATATCACTGGAAACCTTATCCATTTCCCTACATGATGTATGCCTTAGTTTGATCTGACCACTTCTGATAATTTTGTAGCAGGTTTTGTGAGGGAGGGTGTAGATTTTACCACTAGACACCCAGTCTAACTCTTGACCATTTACCAAATGGTGTTCATAGACATTTCTTCTCCAATACAAATCCTTATCCAGCAAGTACTTAATCACATTCTCAGTTTCTGGTATGTCTCAAGTAAATTGTCCTAGTCATTACAAAAGCATAAATTTCTTACACTGGCTGGAGTAAACACATTGTTCTTGCAGCACAGTCAAGGTACATGGAAATCTTAAACTTCTCAATCACAAGACGAAGAAGAAAAAGCATGCTTTGTCTGCCTTGTCCTTGGTTTACAGTCAAACACTTTTTCAGGTTGAGGGGAGAGAACAGTACACTGAATCAGCATACACTCGATATGGAGTTACTTCCCTTGACCGACTAAACTTCGAGATTGATCGGCAATATCAATGGGTTTGATTTTCGCAACCGATTTTCCTTTCTGATTGTTTTTTCCCAATTATTTTTTCTGTTGAAAAACTTTTATTTCTCTCAGGTTTTTACGTTTTTAGGGCCTTTTAGGGCCTCCAGCCACCCGTTTTCATTTTTAGGGCCTTTTAGGGGCCCCTAATTTTTGTCTTAAAATATTAGGGCCTTTTAGGGCCCTGTGCGAACCCTGTTATCAAGCGTTCAAAGAGTTTTAAGCACAGAAATGCAGCGTTGGCAGCAGTGGTGTCAATGGCTTTCATGACATCAAGGCGATGTTTGAGGAATTCCTGGTGGTACCGCATCCATGCTTTCTCTCTTGTGGCGCTGTGAAATTTTCCAGCAGGCATCAGGCATGCAGTCATGAAACCCACTGCTGGCAGGACTGCTTCAGCTGTAAAAACACACATAAGCAAAACATCCCAATGACAAATAAGCCCACCAAAAAAAAAAAAAAATGTGGTAATCTGACCAATCCTATATTTCACTATTCTAAGTACATCTGACCCTAAATTTTTGTGGATCTAATCACATGATTATACACTTGAAAAATAAAGAAGCAAAATAACCAACAACAAATATAAATTTCATAACTGGCAAGAACTGAAGTTCATCTAAACTAACGCAATGTTCAGACTTGGCAACCCAACGAGATCAGGTTGTGCCATATATTCCATCTCCACCTCTAGGCTCTGCTTAAAGATCCCTCTATAAGTCTATTTAGTGACCTCAGATTTTTGGATGAAGGTTAATGTCATACCAAACTGGACTTAAAATGAAGCAAGAAATGGAGCAACATACCTTGAATGCTTTCAAAGAAGGATCTGCGAGCAGTTGATAAGTTGTCGTCTACAGCATGCTCTGAACAAATTGAAGCCACAAGGTCGCTAGTGATCTGAAATTTAATGCAGATGAAAAGACAGATGATCACTACAACCCAGATAGCAGTTCATGGATGGGCATGGAATTGACCAAGGCCAAAAAATTACTTTAAAGAAGGCCCTGTGCTATGTTACGCTTGAAAAGTTTCAAGCTAGAAAACCTCTCCAAATTTGTAAACTTAAGGCTAGAAAACCTGTACATTAGAAATGTCATCTTTAAGAATAAAATAGTAAGCTTCAACGTAAAAATAAAGGAAAAAAAAACATATTTGTCTTGGTGAAACAAACTTTGGGGTTTATTTGAATTTTTATTACTGCAGCTAATCTCCAAATTGCTGATAATGTATTGAAATTCTGCACCTATGGAAACGTTTAGAAGGTACTGGGTAGGTAAAGAGTTTGTTACGAATGAAATAAACCTGAATCCCACTGCAGATAGCTATTAAAATCTATTCTAAGATTTTTGTTAGTAATAAATAAGTGGTGGAGTTGGAGGGGGGGGGGTGCATTGTGAGGGGTAAGAGAAAAAACTTTCCTAGTGGGTTTGCTCGTCCCTAAATAATAACAATAATAATATATAAAAATAACACTATATTTGAAGTTGAACATTTACACTCACAACTGAAAAATGATTGGCATAACATATGACATTATTTTGTATTATAACTAAAAGCACAATTCACCTTTTTATTGTGTTACAAAAGGCATACATAACTGTAAACATAAGCTAACAAATTAATAATTTAATAATATTAGGCTTTGTACCTGAATTCTGTTTTCCACCGTAGAAGCATATTGGATCGGACCATCAGAAGCTGAACTATCCTCAATTGTCACTTGTCCAACATCAACTGATGTCTCCTGTAAGAAAACAAATCAGCTTATGATTATACATTTCTTATCAGTATCAGTAGTGCAAAGAAGCATCTACCAAATACCATTCACAGTTTTGTCTTGGTGACAATCTAGCTGAACTTGCAAAAGATGTAGCCGAATAATATGCATTTCAGCAAGTTGGTCATTGTACAGACATAAATAATTTAATACTCATAAACATGTATGACTAAGCTGAACACCTCTGAATTTTAGCGTTTCTGAAAGACCACTGTTATCTTCTTCCTTTGACCTCATAGGGACTATTGTCAGGAGTCTAATGATAAAAACTACTTACAGTAGTTACTTTATCAGTAAATCTGACCAAAGACTGGAGTACATTTATTCAAATTTCACTCCACCTCTACAAAACAAACAAACATTGACTTGGTGAGTCGGTCACTCCGTCAATCATCGAATGATCAATCGATCAACTATGACCATTTCACTCAACGACTTCTCTTTTATCCTAAACGTTTTTCGATATGAAAACTCTGTTAGATGTCAAACAAGTTCATTTAGCGTTGATGTAAAAGAAAACCGAAGACCTTACCTCGACGATTGAATCAAAAATGTCCGTTTCAAACGGGATACACGCATTCCTTTCTCTGTCTTCCATGATAGTCGAAATGCAACCGGAAAAACCTAGGCAAAATCCAAGCCGGCGCATGCGCACAAACCCGAAGCGAACTTCGCAATCAGGCTTTGAGAAGGTACACGCGCTCAGTCAGACATCATAATGTAGTATCCATGGCTGAAACTGACACGAAAGTGGAGGGGAAGGAAGAACCGGAGTACCCGGAAAAAGAACCCCCGACGGTTCACACGAATCATTAACGGTGACACTTACTAGAGGAGAAAAGTCAGTCCGACGCCGGAACCCGGAATCGAACCTCGCACCTTTAGCATTGGTGGCACTGAGGCGCCTTAACCACTGCGCCACGGACCTACATAACACCTACTCAAGTTTTATTATAATCGTACACATGAACAGACGCGCCAACCACTTTAGAATCAATTAGTAGTGTAAGCTATTTCGTCAGTACCGATCTCCATTGTGTCATCAGTTACACGTTTAAACGGCGAACACTCGGCACTGCGGAAAACCGGCGGTGCTCTGAAAACTCGGACGGTGCGGCGGATCGCGAATTTTCCCATATATCACGCACGCTGAACCTTACATCACTAAATATAATTATTACCAAATTCTACTGCCATGGTTTCATAAATTACTTTTTAACGCCCCGCTACAAAAACACCTGCTGAAGTTTTATTAAAATCGTACACGTGAACAGAAGCGCCAAACACCGTAGAATCAATCAGTACAAGCTAGTTTGTCCGTACCGATCTCCATTGTGTCATCAATTACACGTTTATAACACTATCCACACGGGAAACGGTGCTCTGACCTGCAGTAACTGTGCGGTCCGGCGGATCGAGAATTTTTCTATATATCACTGAGTCGGTGCGGCCGAACTGACATATATATCACCACACACACTGAAAGTCCGTTTGATCACATGACTATCACAAGAACGTCCGGCCAATAACCAGATAGTATCGTTTCTGACTAATTATGCCTTATTGAGCGTACCGAGTTCTGAATTTGTCTCAGAAAAGACTGAGGCGCGACCACTAACTTAAAACGTTGTATATATCTTGTTGTACCCTTTTTGTGTTTAAAGACACTGAACGCCCAAAGGTGTACCCAAATCAGTTACATCAACTGCATCGGTCCATATTCGTAACATTTTTCTTTTGTATTTTCGTGTAGCGTGATAAACGTGTAACTGATGACACCGTATACATGTCGATATGGACAAAATGGCTTGTACTGTCTGATTCTAGAGTGTCTGGCGCTTTTGTTCATTTGTAGTTAGTTAGTTATTTGGGTTTAACGCCGAGCAGGCAACTAAGGCCATCTCACGGCGGGAAGGGTAAAAATCTGGTCAGCCAGACTAAAAGAAAGGTCTTAAGACATGATGTAAATATAACTTAAAAATATGTCAGGCTAAAATGTCGCACAGGTCTTTAAAGAAAACGTCGAAGGACTCTCAAAAAGGTCAAAATAATAGAAACATCATAATCTATAAACGCTCAAATCTTATTAAAAATATGGCACTCTCTCAGAAAACTGAAGATCTTTTGTAGGATTGTATTTCACTTATATAGATGCTACGCGGCGTCGCGTTGAATTTATAGAACTATCATCGTGTTTGATTGGACTTCTTTTCGAGACAAATATCAGTAGCACTCTGTAGACTCCATAAGACGTTATTAGACTGAAACGGCTACATCAGGTTATTAGGAAAACTATTTTGGCGAGGTATAGTGATGAAACGGACTTTGTGTGTGACATGGTGAATTCGACTACCAACGTCACCGCATAGTTTTTGTAACTGAGGGCGTGGTTGGTGTTGGGGTTTTTTTTTCTCTCTTTTTTTTTTTTTTGGGTGGGGAGAGGGGGGGGGGGAGGGTTACAAACGTGTAACTGAAGACACTTTAGAGATCGAGAAGGACAAAGTCAAAATGACTTGTACTGTTTGAGTCTAGAGTTTTTGGCGCTTTTATTTATGTATATGATAAATTAATCGATCTTTAATAGGTCATCAATTGCAAGTTTGTAACCATACCCCCCCCCCCCCAAAAAAAAAAAAAAAAGAAAAGAAAAAAAGAAAAGTACATGAACAGTAACTATGCATTGGCAAATTAACCCGCATACACCAAGTCCATTTCTTTACTATAAAACTAACCAAATGTTCTTTTAATAATGATCGTTTCTGACTAATAACGCCTCATTGAGTCTACAGATTGTCATATTGTTTATTTAAGAAACTACGCGTGTATTTGGTCGGGCCGGTTTCATGGCACATAATAATATATGACAATCTGTAGACTCAATGAGGCGTTATTAGTCAGAAACGATCATTATTAAAAGAACATTTGGTTAGTTTTATAGTAAAGAAATGGACTTGGTGTATGCGGGTTAATTTGCCAATGCATAGTTACTGTTCATGTACTTTTCTTTTTTTCTTTTCTTTTTTTTTTTTTTTTTGGGGGGGGGGGTATGGTTACAAACTTGCAATTGATGACCTATTAAAGATCGATTTGTACACCATGACATGTACTGTTTGATTGTAGACTTTTTATCGGTTCTTTTTCATCAATGTGATTATATAGAGTATTAAAAAGTTGATATGCACTGCCCACTGTGCCGCCTAAAAACGTACATTATTGTCAGGTTTGCTTTTCGGGCTCAGACCATACATCGCACCTTCCTTACTGACAAAAACCACCTCGTACTTTTTAAGAGTACTTTTAACAAAATCGGGTGGTAAATCAGTTTAAAAGAAAAAAAATCAAACTAAAAAGATAAAATCTACTGCCTGAAACTATAATCTTTGGTATGCAAGTATAAAATAAAGGCCTGACCTCTATGCTCACGGAGGATGCGTTTGTAGCGATGCCGTTTGGAAGAGTTCGCGTGAGGCAGCCAAGCAGCGAATAATGACGTGAACGTTCCATTGACGCAGAAAGACAGTCTCACGGCTGTTTGGCCCAGCGCTAGAAGTGGCCACTTAGTTTTTTGCCGAGGCAGCGCGCGCGCACGACTTGTGACCCAGTTTCTCGGCCTCACCTGGAACAAACTAACTTGAGTGGCCAAACTGAAACTGCTATTAGCGCTCTAGCCTTTGAGCGATCAAACCAACCTAAATAAATTAATAGCTCAGGCGGTTAAACGTCGGAGCAGGAGAGCGAAGGGAATCGCCGGGTCGTGGGTTCGAATCCCGTCCCGGCCCCGGTAACTGGACTTAAATCCAGGGGAAAAAACGGATTTGTTCAATAGCATGTCCGTTGAAAGGTCCTGGTAAATCAAAGTGGCACAGTTGGAGTGCGCATGAATTGATCAGTGTTCAGGTCGTACTCCATAGGCAATAGATTTCAGTCTCTGTCTCCCATAACCCGCCCGTCAGGGCCGTCCATGATCACCTCTGTGCTGTGGACGTTAAACCCGAACTAATCAACCACTTAGTGATGTACATTTGAAGAGGCTGAACTCCCTACATAGGAGAGCTGCTAAGCTTATACTCTCAACTGACGAAAAGCTTAAAAAATTCTCCCTCTATCCCATCACTTTCAGTTCAATAAAGGTGTATTGATGTACAAGCTGTACACGCAATCATGTCCACTGTACTTGAGTTCTTTTTTCTCAGAACGGACTTCTGTAGCTTCTAGACATGGGTCACATGCTTGCACTAAATAATTATCAGTCTTACCAAAGAGATTTAACCCTTTTATTGAGTACTGGGGGGGGGGGGGACTCGAGGTGGGGGGTGGGGGGGTGCCAATAATAATAACAGGCGCGGTGTGTTACGTCTACGGCGTTATGGTATGCTGCATCCCTCCCATATAAAAATCCGTGTTGTGATAGCTCGAGGACTGACCTGCGTATGAGAATCTATGCCGTTTAACCCATATCATACCGAGGCTACAAGCTTCAGATTTGTACACTGCAATATGCAAGCTACAAGATAATTTAGACCATCACCCTGCGCGTCAGAAACACGTTCTTAGATGTTTCTGAGAAGGTCAGTGGTCGATTAAAATTGCCAATAACTGTAAGAGTGGCAGGACTGGGTTTGCATACCTACGCGCCGATGTTTCCTGTTTTGTTTCTGTCATCACCTCTTAACCCGCCGGCGGTGTAATGACCAATGGCTTTAGTTCAAGGGTGGTGCCAGAATAGCTTGGCGCCTAGAGGCGCCAAGCTATTCTGGCACTACCCTTAACTATTTTAGTCAAACTTACTGATTTCACACACTGATGTATTCCGAACGATAAGGGTTAAATGCGGAAGGTGGTGCTTGCCATCGGGCCATAGAGCGTATATATTATATACACGCTCTATGCATCGGGCAGGCAAGCATTAGTTTTATTAAACTCGACGTGCTTGCTTGAGTCATGGAGACGGCTGGTGTTTATGTTAGGTGTCAAGTGTGGCGCCGGGGGACGCCTGTTGGGGAGGAGGGGGGGGGGGGTGCGTTCCCACAATGCCTGGCCCGCCGACCTTCGCTGTTGACAGATACATCATAAAATATTACATGTTCGGCATCCTGTCTCGGAAGACAATGGAGTCTAGCGACAAAGCACTGAAGCTGTGTGCTTCCACGCTCGTCTGTGGGATCAGTCCGAAAATGACTGAAGAATGATCTGGTAGTGGGTTAGTCACTGTGAATAATGTCGTAGGGATGGAGCCAGGAACAGCACATGTTTAGTAATTCCAAAGTTCATGTACCAGTTACTGTGCTGTAATTCTTGCACCAGATAAATCATGGACGAGGACAGATGCGCGCTGGTCTGTGATTTCGGACCTTCAGTGCGGCCGCAAGGTTCAAAATCACAGACTAGCACACTTTGTAAGCCCAAATTAATAATAATAATAATAATAATAATAATAATAATAAGCGCATTAAATAGGCGCTTTATCCCAATTGAAAATCGGCTCAAAGCGCCGCCGCGAACTGAACCCAACAAGCACGCTCACGTGAATCACGCGCATTCACTCACACACTGTACGTAAACACAGAACATTCACGTGGTGCTAAGGGCAAGCTCAAGCGAGCTACTGAAGTTTTTGGAAATTCAAAATCGTTTGTATTTGAAATTTGATTAAGTGGGCTGAAACTGATACCAAAGTGGAGGGGGAGGAAGAGCCGGAGTACCCGGAGAAAGAACCCCCGACAGTCCGCCCGAATTAACGGTGACACTTACTAGAGGAGAAAAATCCGACGCCGGAACCCGTAATCGAACCTCGCACCTTTAGCATTGGTGGCAGGCGCCTTAACCACTGCGCCACGGACCGCCCCACAGACCAGCACATAAATAGTGACAGTTTTTGGGCTTGTGGTCTGACTTTTATCACAGGAACTCGCGCGGCAGTGCCAGATTCGACAGGAGTCTAAAAGGAATCGATTAACTCATTCAGCCCGAGGGCCGTATTTCCCAAGTTTTGGAGGCGACATCTAATGACTATGCACCAGTTGCAGGAGATGGACACACCATGATAATTCAAGGGCAGTGCCAGATTAGCTTGGCGCCGACAGGCGCCAAGCTAATCTGGCACTACCCTTGAAATTGTCATGTTCGACCCATCTCCTGCTGTAGTGCGTCAGGGCTGAATGGGTTAAGACTGTTCAACCAAAGTGCTAGATTCCGATGATTCACGCAATGCAATTAAGACAGGTTTTATTTATTTATTTATTTATTTATTTATTATTTATTTATTTATTAAGTGTATTTATTTATTTATTTATTTATTCATTTATTTATTTTCTTCACACTGGTTGCCTCCCTCCATCCGCTGCGCTGATATCAGCGCAGCGGATGGAGGGAGGCAACCAGTGTGGGTTCCGAGTTATGCATTGAAGAATACGTTTAGACATATTCACCATGATAGTTTAAGGGTGTTGCTAAACAGCATAGTGTCTATAGGCGCCTAAGTGTTCTGGCACCACACTTGAGCAATCACGGTTGATTCGTCTCTAGCTGTACAGGGCTAAATGGGTTAAATAATGGGTTCAATCGCTACGTCAGATGCTCCACTATGCAATGCCTACCGAATGTGACCCTCGCTACGTCAAACCGAAACGCCGTTTCGGCATACTAATGCCAGTACCTACAAGCATACTATGTTGTAACACGAATGAGTATCTATTACAACTATCAAATACCGCAGTGTGTCTGCCGGTCTGTGATTTTGTCCCTTAACACATTCTACCCCTGGACCGAAATCCCCCAGTTTTGAAGTTGCCCTCTGAAGGCGGACTATTGCAATTCTAGAGACATGGGTCGAGCATGATAGTTCAAGGGTGGTGCCAGAATAGCTTGGCGCCTATTTGGCGCCAAGCTATAGGGCTCGGGAAGTTCCCCGCGTTGCCTAGCAACGTCAGCGCGTCAGCCGCCATCTTAAGAGGATACCATAGTCATCAGATAGTAGCGAAATCATGATAGTGTTTCAACGCGTTTTTCTTCAGTTTAGTTTCATTTCTTCTTCTTTGGAAACAAACAAAAACAGATTCTGGTGAGCGGTTTCCTACAGTGATGGCAAGACTTGCAGTTATTGCTTATTGTACGTCAGGACTTTCCTGACATTACAAAAACAGCAGTTCCCTATGAGCGCTTAGTCCCGTATCCTCACAAGATGGCCGCCACGACTGGCGTGATGACGTCAGCTTCCCGAGCCCTATTTTGGCACCACCCTAGAACTATCATGCTCGGTCCATGTCTTGTTGTGGTGTGTCGGCGTTCAACGAGTTAAACCTCTAAGCCGTTAGGGCTAAAATTACAGACCTGCACATTAAAATTTATTCGAAAGTAAAGGCACTTTTATCACACACCAACACATGTATAATTATATTACTATAAAAGAAATACAACAGAACCTGTTTGAGCGACCATCTTTAAATGCCATCACCTGTCATTAAAGACCATTATTCAGGTGGCTACAGCCACCTGAATGATGGTCTTTAATGACAGGTGACACTTCTTGCCATTCAAGACCTATCTTAAGAGAGCACCTGTCTTGAAGAGCACTTTTTCTGTTAGTAAAAATGACTGCTGCTCACAACAGGTCCCACTGTATCAGTCTCTCTCAGTCGTGTTCTGACATGTGACATAAGTCCTGACTGAAACGTGTTTTTGTTTTATTCCGCCGGCCTAAATCAGTCTAGCGACAAAGTACTGCAGCTGGATGAGTGGGGAAACGCATCCCCTCCTCCCCTACGCGCGTCTCCGCAACACGTTGACAGCTCACATAAACACCAGCCGCAAGCCCGTCGAGTTTAATCAGTAAACTAAGGCCTGCTAGTGCCGGCAGCCACCACCTTCCGCATTTAAACAGCATAGATTCTCATAAGCAGATAATTAATTTATAGAGGAGGCGTTTGTTACATTTGTGCCAGGACTGATTTACAGCTGTGCTCACTATAGTGAGAGAATCATTGCTGGTGAATCTGCGTCTGCAGCAAAGCTTTCTGATATGAACGAGGCACATGCGTAATTCTCATGAGGGTTCAGTTCAATTCACAGTTATTGCATCTTGAAATATGCAGCTGTGTTCCTCACTTCAGTACTGCTGAAGACAGCATTAGAGTTGAAGAGAGACCAACAGAACCCGGCGATCGGTCCTCTCCAGCCAAAAAACGAAAAACTCGCCGTGCACACAGTTTGTTCTCCGATGTATAAAACTGATCAGAGTACTTGATCATACTTTCCAATGACGTTAATGAAAGTACACACGCACACACTCACACAAGTAAGCGTGCTTAAAATATCGTGCATGAGCACCAGCGGTCTACAGCATAATTATTATGTTAAAGAAAACATTTCAAGTTGCAATACTTTTCAATGCGCCTTTTGGTGAAATTAAAGCAAATATCAACACTATTATATCTGGTATCAATTCCTTGAAAAGCGGGCACGACTATGACCAAATTAGTAGAGGTCATATATAACTTGAGCTTTCATTAGCGTCGTTTGGGCGGTAACCCCTTCATCACAAAGTTCACACCTAGCGACTCTATTGCATAAGCGGGAGCACAATACAATACAATGTTGATGTACATCGTTGTATTGTGCCGATAATATGACATAATGCCCGACACAAACCGCTGTGGATCCGACGCACTATGGTTGCGCAATAAAACCGCCGAGAAAGAAGTAAGAAAACCAGTACATGAACTAACGCATTAATGCATAACTAACACTTTAACTCAACTATGCACAACAGTTTCAAAATGTCTTGAGTGCTTCGGTCCAAGGTTATGATGAAAGGTGACCACCATTATGCCGTAAACCGCCATATCGGTGTATGAGTGCAACGTTTGTTACTAATTCAGTATCTTCAGTGTTATATTCACAAAAGTCCATAGTTCAATGTTGCGTCTGAAGAACTCCCTGTCTCCTGACCAGCTCCATATGTTCCACTTGTTACTGTTTCTGCAATAAAAGTTCAAACATAAGAACAAAGGCAGTCGTTAGCTCGAACAAAATCTTCTTGTATGATCATGTACAAGATGCAATAACTGTCACGGCTCAATCGACTCTAGAATAAACCTTTTGGAATCGTAACGATTGAAGGCACGCTATTTTTATAATGTTCCAACTTTGACAATTCTTCATTGCCATTACGATTACAACCGGTTTAATATGTCCTTTTCAACAAAATATACCCATATTTCTGTGTTTGCTAGTCTAGTGTAATGTACACGTTATTGTGTTTCTGGCTGATGTGACACTTTCTCGTGTTATTGTTTCGTCGTATACACGTATAATAAGTATTTTATTCGCAACTCTTGGTACAAAATTAAGCAGTGATAGAGTACCTTTGGAGTAGATGTCACTGGCTTTATCTTTCGACGCTCGCCTTTTTGTGGGGTGTCTTGCATGCGGCGTTTCGATCCTTGTCTGCTGGCCCGAAGAATCAAGCCCTGAAGGACAGCTTCTGGAATTTGAAGAAGGTCCTGCTTGTCTTCAACTCTCATTTCGGAGTCAAAGTTGTACTCTACTTGGCCATCAGCTCATTTGACAAGGCATCCAGAAGACAGGAAATCTGGCAAACTAGAGGCGTGGTCGCCGGCAGTGAACAGATATGCGATCTGTAGGTCGATGAGATCTGCGATGAGATGTAACACTGGCACTGGTGGCATCCACAACTGTTCGTTATTGAAGGTAGACTTTTGGGGGTCCTTTATACTGTACTGTCTGACCGACTCCACTGACAGTTGAGAGGGGTTGCAGCGCGGCGGACAGTATAAGGTTTTCATCAACTCCAAGTACCTTTCTTTGTCGATGGATCCACCTGTGTAATAGCCTTTATCGCCATCTGCCACAAAGGGGAACAATGTGTGATAGTATCCCTGGGATAAGACCGTCTGTAGTAGTTTTGCATGAGAAATATTGAAAAATATCGGCAGGAAATCATTACCACCCATGCACAAGGTTATGGCAACCTTCATCCCAGCGTCTTTTCCATATTTCTTTTCTAGTGTTTCAACGATACCCGTGATGTTGTAGGTGTCGTAAAGTCCCTTGGTCTTCTGTAGCACGACATGAACGGGGTGTATGAATGAACCATCCGATTTCCTTGGCCACCTGTTGCTGACGACAAAGAGATGAATTGGAACGGCGTCTATGTCTGCAGAGGTCACTAAAGAAATGATGCTATCTCCTGGTCTGAGGTCTGGCAGAACATCAACCAGCCAGTCCAACTGCGCCATCTCAGCTTCGCCTTTTCTTTGCTGGACAGACTGCAAAAGAATGGATGACTGGTAGCCGTCTGCACTGAAGATGGACCGAAGAGGCACAGCAAACTTTGTTCCGCAGGCGTCGGCGGTGTGATATTCGCTGTCAATGTCGATGATGACATCCTTTCTGATATCCACCTGGCCGATGTTTGCTGCCAGGTACGTACTTATGGCTTGTTTTCCACTAGACGTCGACGTGACTGCTGTTCTGTCAAACGTGCTGCTGTCAATCATCTCTGACGGATCCTTCAGGTGAGCAATGGTACTCTTCATCTCTCTCTGTCGCCGTTGTCTTCTTGCAGCTTTCAAATCATCAGGCGTGAACGAGTACTTCTCTTCGGTCACGATGACACGTCGCAAGGTTTTATAGATCCTAAAAAATCTTGGAAAAGATATTTTGCTCAACGTGTTTTAAGTATGCAACTCCAGATCCAGCGAAAGTTTTGAACTTGACGCCAGAAAAGTCGACGATGGCGATACTGATTCGATTGGCCATTTCTGATGGCAGCATCTTGGCGTTCAAGGAAACAAGGTTGTGGCCCCCTTCTTCGGCAAGCACAGAAAGTAGGGCGTTCTTGATGCCCACAGCCTTGTTTTTTTTCCACAGACATCTTGCTTATAAACGTCTCCAGAAGCAACTGAAACTGTAATGGCACGAAGTATTTCCACTCCTTTATCGTATCTAACGTTTTCCAATGCACAGAAGCTCCTTCTGCTTCCAACTGAGAACACGACTTGCACCTCTCTTGATCATTTGTATCGCCAGTTTCGTTCGACATGCGCTTGTCATAAACAATTTTTGCTCGTAGCTGCCCTGAGTACAGAGCATCTTTCAGTTTATAGATTTCGATCTGTTTGCCAGTGCTATATTGGTCTAGTGTGCCTGGTTGCAGCATGGTCACGCCATGGCACACATCCGAATGGCTTCGCTGTATAGTGATTTGAATGGCTTCTGCAATATCATTCTTTTCGTTGGTAGGCGTTGACGGACTCAAGTGTTGAGATTCAACAAAAACATGTATTCCTCTATTTTCGCCACACCCAAAGGAAGGACAGCAGTCGCTGCTTGAAACCCGAGCGTTTTCGTCAATCGCAGCAAACACATTGCTATATACAGATTGGGCGATGACTTCAGGAAAGTGCCGGTCATTTTGCCCATAAAAACACAAGCCATGCATAACACGTCCAACAGACTGGCGTTTATTCTCGGTTCTGATGGACCTGGTGCACATCTCTGCCAAATAGTCACCTTTGAATGTTTGACAAGTCTCCCAGTATAGCCATTTTTTTCGACACAGTTCCTCATATTCAAAGGTGACGCAGTTCTCATTCTCTTTGTGAAAGTGATACTCAAACAGCGCGATTTTTTCCCATTGTAAGGACGAAAAGCACTCTTTGTAGTTTGTGTTTATTGTCTTCAGCTCTGATATATCTGTTGCGGAGTGCACAGAAAAAAATCGTCGAGTTTCTTGTCATGCAAAGAACTGGCAGCGATAGTGTCATATAGATCTTTGATCGTTTTCACACCAGACAACACTTCGGGGGGCACTGATGCAGCTGCCGGGTTCAGAATGCAGTTTCTCACCTCCCTGGCAACTATGCTGCAAATTGCGAGTGCCTCAGAATTATTGAAAATGAATTTCAAAGCTGCCTCCACAGTTATTTTCTTGCATTCCAGACCCACGCCATCTCTGAATTCTGACGCTTTCTTGAATTTTCGAACAAGATTGTCTCTTCTTATTAAATTTGTGGCAGTGTCCGATTTTTTTATGTTATCTCTAAGAAACTGTAAAAATTCCTCAAACGAAAGCCAAACACCATCTCCATCTTCGTAGACGTTAAGGTGTGAAATAGTTGGTAAACTCTTTAAAGACATCGAAGCACGTTATGATGCCCTGAAATAAAAAGAGAAGAAGAGGGCTTTGTATCACAGATACTTTTGGTATGACAAATATAACAATTTTATAAAGTCATTAAATACTTTTTTACTTTGTAAAAATCATTCAGATATTTAAAAACTGAATTGTGATTTTTGCACACACACAAATTTCAAAATACCTGCATTAGAACTCTGCGAAGAAATAACGTGACGTGTGCAGTGTGCAAATGAGTGAAGTACACAATCCCTTTTGCAGATAAGACACTAGTTGAAAGCGTAGTGAATACATTATTAGAAATTGTGTGCACAATTTTACTTCATACAAACAGTATCATTTAGCAACCCATATAACAACAAACGCTGAAGCATCAATTAAATTAAAAAGAAAAACCCAACAATAACAAAACAACATAAGAACATTATTGTAGAGCATCATACACAGATTCCCATGATTTACCACAGTATGCAACGTTATGGCAGGAAGTTCTTGAACTATCGTGGTCAATCTACATCCTGAACTGTGATGTAGCCATCCTACGGCAACTCAGTCACAAATATAAAATATCATGTTCAACCCCATGATTTAATGGGCTAATCCGTCCCATTGCTGTGTGAAATTCAACACGCGGAGAGGTAAGTTATATCTGTGCCACGGAGCGTCACTGTCATAGCCTTGGTCCCTTCCTCGTGAATGAAAGCGAAATCCGATGAAACGTGCTTCGAAATATCACAGTACTTCCTTCATGGAGCTGTCCAATTTGCGAGATGCATAAGATCACACTCAAAGCGTGTCTTGAGCGGTGCAGTTAGGCCGAGTGGAGGGTAACTTGTCACCTCTTGCGCATAAAAGCAAAACCAAAACAAACTCATCCGCGTGATCAAACGTGCCTCTAAACTTTCAACTGCCGCTTTCCTTCCACTGCTTAGTTGTAAACAGCACAGGCAATGTCCACACTAAATTTCAGTCGCCGAGTCTTCAGTCATAGCTACTGTTAACTAACTCGCGACGTGCCACGTTCGGATACGCGGCAATACGCCGCGTATCCGAATGCGGCATGTCCCGATTGAGTTAACACACGCGGCGTAGCCCCCTTTACCTCTCAAAGCTAAACACATCAACTATGCACTCTCTGCGTGAGCAAACCTCTCTCTTAACGGGCCATTCTACCCCAACACCGAAATCCTAAAATGTTGCCGTTGTCCTCTGAAGACTGCACTGCAGTGCAGGACACAGATCGACCAATATATATATATATATATATATATATATATATATATATATATATATATATATATATATATATATATATATATATATATATATATATATATATATATATATATATATATATATATATATATATATACTGGTATGAACAGACAGTCGACACAGATCGACCAATATATATATATATATATATATATATATATATATATATATATATATATATATATATATATATATATATATATATATATATATATATATATATATATATATCTTGGCTTGACTTCGCGAACGAAGATTTTATAAGATGGAGGATCATCGCCTACCAAAGATCACCCTGTTCGGCGAGCTTGCTACTGGACACCGTGACAGAGGGGCACCAAAGAAGAGATACAAAGACTGTCTCAAGAAGTCACTTAGTGCCTGCCAAATCGACCACCACGGTCTTCGCTTGCTGCGGACCGTGACACCTGGCGCTCCACCGTTTACAAGGCAGCTGTCTCCTTTGAGGACTCTCACAGAGCTAGCCTTAAGGACAAGCGGCTCAGGAGAAAAAACAGAGATGCCGCAGCTCAGAACCCTGGCCATACTTTCCCCTGCAGCCACTGCGGTCGAACCTGCCTGTCTCGGATTGGCCTCCGCAGCCACGAACAAGCCTGCAGACGTCGTGGGCAACTCCTATAAAATCTTCGATATATATATATATACTGGTATGAACAGACAGTCGATCTATTACATAATCTGCAGCAACAGTAGAAGATTATTAGGTAATAGGAACATTGTCACTAACTATACGTATAGTAGTATATGGGAGCCGAACATACTATTACTTCTGAAGGAAATATGTATGGAGGCGATCTTTGAGGACGCTAATCTTACAAACTGATTTCAGGTGTGGAGGTAAAATATTCCACGCCTTAGCACCTGCAATTACAGGCTGGTTTTACAGATGTCTAATCTAATTTTGGGAAGGTGGAGCGAACTATTTCTCGTGTTTTTCCTATTATTGTCGGAAACTGGAGTTCTTAGATAGGGTGGGGCTTTTCCGTGCATGATCTTGTGCAATAGAACACAGAGATTAAATTCAAACTGTTTATTCAATGTTAGTAACTTGAGAGATTGTAATTTTTCGTCAGTCAAAGCAGGACCGGGAAGTATTCATTTAATGTCCCGACGATACAAGGAATTAACTTTTTTCATGTGAACTTCCCTGTTTCCATATCAGACGGGTAGAACTGTAGTCACAATGCGTTTTAATATGAGCATGGAAAAAGTGAGTGAGAGAGAGAGAGAGAGAGAGAGAGAGAGAGAGAGAGAGAGAGAGAGAGAGAGAGAGAATCAATGAAACTTTATTTTACAACGGTTGAGGCATTGACATCGTTAATGACATCCATTTTACAAACATGCCGTTGCTAACAACTATAAACTATCTACACATGCACATGCATATAAGTAAAATATAATACGTACAAAGAATTAACAACACTATTCACATTGGCTCATAAAATCTCAGACACCCCACCCCCCTCCACACACACACACACACACACACACACACACACACACACACAGACACGCACACACACACATACACACACACACACACACACAGTCACATGCTTTGACACAGCTGTCAAACACCCGTGACCCTTGACCTTTATGATATCATAGAGTTGACTGAACTAGTATACATTATTACTTAGGAAGGTCTTATCATCAGCTACCTTTGTGCCAAATCCCCTAATATTTCAAACCCCTAAAGAGCAGCGCCCACCAGCTGCACATTTGCCATGCACAAAATAACCAAAAGAACAGCACATTGACAGTCTCATTTCTTGACTCTGAACCTGATTCCTTACCAACCCCACACCCAATCACCGCTGAAATCAGCGTGCCCCTCAAATCACTACGTCAACGGCAACTCAACATAGGCCCACAATTGTCCACTGTATAAGCTCAGGATGGTATGAATCAAAGCACCGAACATGTCTCCTCTCAGCTAACCAGAAATTTCCAGCAAATTCCAACATTCAGCCCTACTACAAATTTTCAAACAAGACAAAAATTATTTTTAAAAACACCGGTCCTCTTACTGCCTGACCTGAAAGACAGACTCTCCCACCTGAACACCATTCAATCTGCCATCAGTGCAACCCTTAGACACTAGCTAAGTCAAACCCAAAGCGACACCATTGAATGTTGCTGCATCTTTATGTTATGGCCCATTATGTGAAGCGCGTTCTTGTGGCGTTCACAATGCTGTTGACATGTTGGATCATGTATCATCTGATGCCATGAAAAACAGACTATATATGGTCAGAATGCCTCCAAAATTGGCATGTACATCAAGTAATATATCTGATCTTCAGAAATGTTGGATTTGAGACACAGACACATGAAAGGTTTTTTTTCCATATTTTTCCACTACCCCCCCCCCCCCTACCCCGCCCCCCCCCCTACTTTTTCTGTTTTTCCAAGTTTACACACACATGCAATAGAGTCAAACTGACTTCTGGTGGGCTGGACAACTGAAAAAGGTTACCGTGACACTGACATTGATGAAAAATGAGCTTTCAGACCCAAGGCCATTTCCTTGTGTATCTCAGGGCAGCCAAAAAGACAATGCTCAGGCATCCTCGTTGACCCTGTTGTCTGGTGACAACAAGCAGGAAGAGGCCTGTAGCCAGCTGCCATGCCCTATATGCTGCTTGCAATCTTTTCCACAGTCAACAGGGGTCATGAAACAGCTGTGGCAATTTAAACATTAAGTCTACTGAACTAACCCACAGACAAAAGACTACACAAAACAGCCAAAACTATGCTACGCGGGACACACTGCATACCCAAAAAGTGTCTGGAGTGCTTATTTAGGAGGTAGCAGGGAAAAATGGTTATGTACAGTTCATTTTTATATAAAACACACGTGTCAGAGTCTCAGAAGACCTCAACTCATGTTGCAAATGCAGCAGGCATGTGTGTGCCAAACCTGTCAACACTCCTGTAAAAGCCTGTACTGGTAGCCACGACTGCTGGTCCCATAACAATGCACTCAAATGAGCTTTACGCAGTGTAAAAGTGGTTGTGTTTGGCTCAGAATAGACACCAGAGACATCCTTAATGAGAATTACAGCAGAATGCCACCTCAGATGCAGCCAGTGTAGCTGGATCATGCAAACTGAATAACACTGAAGGCACCAAGCTAATCTGACAGTACCATTGAATTATCATGGTCAATCCATCTCCTGCTTCAGGGACCCGGGCGAAATGGGTTAAGACACAACCAGAAATACTGCCGAAATGTTCTAAGAACACATCACAGGGTCGGATCACACCTTACTCCAGGAGAGGGGGGGGGGGGGCAAACTTCTTGTTTAGGAAAACGGGGGGTAGGCATCAGGCTCTTGCTTCCAGGGGCTGATAGATCAGACAACAGGGGGGTGGGTGGTACTAGTGGTCGTCAGACCTTGATTCCATTGGCCGCAAAATCAAATGGGGTGGGGTGGGTGGGGGGTGTTGTCAGACATTGTAATCAAACAATAATGTGGGGGGCGTCACACCTTGCTTCCAGGGGCAGAAGAATCAAACAAAGGGGAGGAGGGGGGGGGGGTTATTTGACGAACCTTGCTTCCAGGGACCGCAAAATTCAAACAACCCGATAAGGGGGGGGGGGGGGGGGGCGGGGACAAACCTTACTTCCAGAGGCCAAATAATATAACAACGGAGAGGGGGGGGGGGGGGGGGGCAGACAGACCTTACTTCCAGAGGTCAAATAATATAACAACAGGGAGAGAGGGGGGGGGGGTAGTCGACAGACCTTGCTTCCAGGGGGCCGCAACTGAACTGGCTCGTGTGACCCTTGACCTTACCGTGGGATCAACCAAATTAGTATGCATGGAAAGGTCTTACCCTCAGGTATCTTTGCACCAAGTTTGGGTTTGAAGTTGTGAATATTTCAGAAAGAAAATAAATGTCAAAATATAGCTATTTTGGACCTATTTCCTGAGCCCCTGTGATCTTGACCTTTGTGAGAGGTCACTCAAATTGGTATATTTAGAAAGGCCTTGCCACAAAGTATCCTTGGGCCAAGTTTGAAGAATATGGCTTGAAAAGTCTCCGAGAAAATGCCAACGTTAAAGTTTACGACGGACGGACGGACGGACGACCACTGGCCTAAAACATACTCACTTTTGCTTCACACGTGAGCCAAAAATGTACTTTTACATACGTACGTACCCACACACACACAAACACACCACACCACACCACACAGACACGCACACACACATACATACACACAGGGAGACAAAACCATCAGAGTGGGTTACCTACCATTTCATGTGAAAATGGGTTCCCATATTTCTATTTATTCTAGGGCTCTGGAATTGATGCGAATGTTTAGAACTCACCTTATAACTAAGCTCTATAACTTAAAATAAAATAGACATTTTCTAGAAACAGAGCCACTAGATGCCGAAAAAATGGGTTTCTGCCAATAAAGTGGGTGGGTGTCTCTCTCACACCAAAACTGCTATTAGTCAAAATGGGTGTCTTCACAACAGTAGGCGTCTGTTATAAGGTCAAGTTCATGGAATACTTCTTTTTCACATTAATTTTTTTCCACAACTTAGTGTGTATGTGTGCTTTAACATTTTTTACATTGTATGGTGCAAAATTCAATAAACACTGGCCCGAAACCTTTCGATTATGATTTTTACAGAGGAAATCTTTTAAACATTGCTGCGTTTTGTCCTTCTGAAGCAAAACAGTTTATCATGGCATTGATGTGAGAATCAACATAATGTATTCTGGAAATTAAAGGACTTTTTTTTTTTGGTTTTGGGTACTCTGGAGTTTCAGACAAACAGAAACAGAGCATTTTGAATATTAGCCCTTATCATTCGGAATACACCAGTGTGTGCAACAAAAGTGACTGAAATAGTCCAAGGGTTAGTGCCAGAATAGCTTGGTGCCTCTAGGCGCCAAGCTATTGTGGCACCAACCTTGAACTAAAGCCATTGGTCTATGTCCTCATCTGTAAGTACTGTAATGTAGCTTGCATAGAATTATGGCAGTGAACAAATTTGAAGCTATTAGCCTCAGTATGACTATGATGCGGGTCAAGAAGTGTGGAAAAATATGAAAGATAGAAAAAGACCCAGATGAAGAAACTAACACTTAACTTATTCTACCCCAGCAAAATAAAAGATCCACCACGATAGTTCAAGGGTGATGCCAGAATAGCTTGGCGCCTATGGGCGCCAAGCTATTCTAGCATCACCTTTGAACTATCGCGGTGGATCTGTGTCCTGCACTGCAACGCAGTCTTCTGAAGACGACTTCAACATTTGGGCTTACTTATTCTACCCCAGACACACCACAGCAAAATAAAAGATCCACCACGATAGTTCAAGGGTGATGCCAGAATAGCTTGGCGCCTATGGGCGCCAAGCTATTCTGTCATCACCCTTGAACTAGCATGGTGGATCTGTGTCTCCTGCACTGCAACGCAGTCTTCTGAAGACGACTTCAACATTTGGGGATTCCGGTTTTGGGGTAGAACGAGTTAAAATGACAGAACAGAACACTGACATTAATTAATTAACTGACAACATAAGAAATCACTTGAAACTTCAGCCTTTATTTAACGTCTTTCGTCTCCAACAACCAACCATTCTTTCATTTGCAGAGTTTTTAAAATGGTATGCAGTACAACCAACCATTCTTTTATTTGCAGAGTTTTTAAAATAGTATGCAGTATAATATTACAAAATGATCCGCCCCCCCCCCCCCCAATAACACTCTTGTAATCAATCTTTACATTGTCAATGGTTTTCTTATTTTATTATTGTCTTTTGTCCCCAGCCGGCTGTTTCGTTTTGCAAATCCAAAGGTTATACAGTATACAAAATGATCCAGACGTCCATCAGATAAAAAAAAAGCAGGCTATACATGCTGAAACCACCCCAATAATAACAACACTCTTGTAATAAATCTGTATGAAATCGAAAATGCCACGAGTGGCGGGGAACCTCAATTCATTTCTTTTGTAACTTTTTCAGTCTGTTGCGGACGTAATCCTTAATGTTTGTCCAGCGCCTATGTCTAAGTACAGGCTCCTCTGCCATTGCATACTGTATCTCGGCCTTTCCAGGAAGTTTGTTCATGACGAGGTGTGTCTTGAAACGAGTTTGAACAGCTTTCTCTTCAGCTTCCCCCCATGGTTTCCTTGTAAATCTAGCTTTCTTTCGAACAGGAGCTGACGCAGTACTGTCATCATCAAAACTATCTAGATTGTCATCAGGCTCTGGACGTCTTTTCTCCGTCATGCTCATCGATTCCTGTGTTGTTGACTTGCTACTTGCTTCATTCACAGGTGCTGTTTCCCCCCCCCCCCCCCCGAGATCTCTCTGCCAGTTTCTGATGTGTCTTCATTGTCAAAGTCAATCTCTTCATCATCGCCCAGCTCAGCTCTAATGCAACTCTCAAAATCTGTCATCCCATTGTTAACTGACAGAAGAATCTTTGCCACTTTTGCCTTTTGAAGGACGTCTTGAGGTTGGCGGTAGATATGGCAATGTATCCGAATATCATGGCCAAGGAAATCTGCCAGCTGATCCTGGTCTAACTCCGAGATGGCCATTGACTGAGCCAAAGTTGCAACCTGCTTCCGCAACTGAGTAAATGTGAACATGGCTGGGTATGACACCCCTGCTTCTAGGGCATGGGCCTTCAGAACATCATGGCCTCTGTAAGGCCTCTGACCAGAAGGTGTGGCAAAGATGTACTGGGAATCAGCGAGAGCTGGCACTGATTGCCTCATTTGAAGGATTCTGTCCACAGTTGTCATCATCTTCTTCATCAGCAAAACGGGAACACTCCTATTAAACTTGCCTCTGATTTCCACTCGCTGAAAATGATTCACCATTTTCTTCTCAACCTCTGTGAGACCTTTCAAGATATCTTGATTGGTGATCGATCCAATCTTAGCATTCTGGAAGTCTGACACCTTCATTCTCTGAACTTCTCTCCCTCGTTTTCGGTTGAAAAGCGATACAGCACAAAGAGTTGCTTTAACCACTGTCGGATAATCTTCCGAAACCATCCTTGTCTCAAGACGCTGTTGGACCTTCCTCACATCTTCACATGATGGGATCAGCTTGGGTTTGTTCATGGTCATTTTCCCGACCAACTGGGCTGCTGTAGCAGACACACAATCATACCAGTCCCCGTTGAAGACAGAGTCAAACCGCTGCGCCTCAGAGAGCTCCTGTCGCCACCTGTCGTCTGAACCCTGCCCAAGCTGTTTGGATGCCTGTGACTGTTTGATCTGTGAACACTTTTTCAAAGCATGGCCTATGCGCATTGCGAGATTGCTTTTTTTGAACTGATGTGTGTCCTCATCAAAATCTGCTAGCTCTTTTACAGCCAGTACAACATGATCAAAGCTAGCTGAATTGATCACAGCATTTAAACTTGCGATTTTCATTTCTGACCTCACTCTGATAATCTTTAATAGTCTCCCTAGCTCCCGCATCCTGGAGCTGATTTGTCCAGCCGTGTGTTCTTCAATGTCCCTGCGGTCAAATAATCTCTTTCCATACTCAAGAAGCAAGGGGTCAGTTCTGATGAGACGGCTTATCTGATCATCTCTCTGGCTGGCCAAGACCTTGTGATAGAAGGAAAATTCAACGTCTAAGGGTATTGGAAGCATGAGCCGACCACGGCGCGCGGCGTCCCCTCGCCGAGTGATCTGAAACCCTCCTGGCTTCTGACAGCAACGTTTTGAGTGTAAAGAGATCAGCTTTTTTTGATAGAGCCCTTTGCAATGGCTACAGGCGAGAAGGTCGTCTACCTTACTAGTTTTGGTGCGATACTTAGGAATCAAACATCCTGATTTGTTTTCAAGAACAGCAACGTTATGCATGTAATCACCCTCATCTTGTAGTCTGATCCATGCTCGACGTCTCTGCTTGGTCCCTTTTTTCATCGACAAAATTTTAGCAACGTCTGCCTCATCTGCATGGACATCTTGTAAGTGCGTGCTCATTAATTTCAAGACAAGCTTGCCACACAATTTGCATGCATGTTTTTTGTCCCATTTGTACTTTCCTTTCCCTCTCTGCGACACGTGCACACCTGTTTCTTCTGTAAGTGCTCTTTCCCCACTCTTTCCAGCATCATGTTCCTCCTGCCTATCCACATTCTCATTGCCACCCCTAACGCACACTGCACCTTGCTGGTACTAGCGTCACCAACACCTGGCCACCCCGAACCTGCCACTTTGATGAAATCTAACATAGTCGATACAATACTGTCTATGTCAGAGATCCCAGAAATTGATGCCGACACACCCTCTGAATCCGGTGCGCTCGAGCCAGGAACAAACTCCTCGTCATCACTGCCGTCGTAATGCGATGCGCTGGCACTACTCTCAGTCTCGGGTCCATCCCAGGCACCATTTGCCAACTGGAGAAAGAAAAGAAAGATTGAAACCAAAGCTGCATTAGGACAGAAACAGCCCAATTTTGGTTTAAGGGGCCTTGCACAAGAATAAACAGAGTAATCCCGTGTATAACCGATTTACATACGTGTGACCTCGGTGACGAGGGCTGGCTTCTGCACTGCAGCAGCAAAATCCACGTTTTCTGAAAATGCAAGCAGTTTTCACACATTTGTCAACCCTGCGTGACCTTTGAGAGAGGTCACTCAAATTTGCATTTTAAAAAGGTCTTGCCACAAAGTATCCTTGGGCCAAGCTTGAAGAATGTGGCTTGAATAGTCTCCGAGAAAATGCCACCGTTAACTCATTCTACCCCCAGACACACCACAGCAGGATAAGGATCGACCATGATAGTTCAAATGTGATGCCAGAACAGCTTGGCGCCTACGGGCGCCAAGCTATTCTGGCATCACCCTTGAACTGTCATGGTCGATCTGTGTCCTGCGCTGCAATGCGGTCTTGAGAGGACAGGGGCAAAATTTAAGGATTTTGGTGTTGGGGTAGAATGAGTTAAAGTTTACCATGGACGACGGACGGACGACCAGTGGCCCAGAACATAAACTCACTTTTGCTTCGCACGCACGCCAGCCAATAAAATGAAGATGATCATAGAATCACTTTACTTACCAGTTTGTAATTGGGAGCATTCCGCTGCCGTCCATGCACCCTCCTACCAGACGCACCCTCTGTGGCAGAGGCTGGGGGGGCCATGATTCTGCAGCATAGATCCCGATGGGTTTGGACATCCTGCTGCCATCCGGCGCTGGGTGTGTGCAGAAAGTCCTGAGCCGGTGTGACCAAAACGGTGTTGCTGCAAACATGTCCAATACAACCATGTAAACCAACTGACATTTTGAATCAGATTGATTGTACATTGCTTAACGTCCCGACAGCAACAAGGCTTTCTCAGGACGTGCCTGCACTGCTTGTGAAAAAAAAGCCCACCTAAACAGAACATTGCCATGTATGTCGCCTGCCGGTCAGATATGTTAAACACATGGGGCCTAAATAAAGCTAAGACCATTTAGCAACACACATCCAATATCAAGAGCTACAGGCAGTGCAGACAGTAGGGAGAGTTTTAAAAAGGCAAATACAGGTGAATGGACAACGGGTAGACAGAAACACATGCCCCAGAATAGAGAGAAAAACCCACCCTGTGGGGCTGACCAGGGTGACCCTGAGAACTAAAAACTGGTAATACAGTAAAAAGCGACACTTTAGTTGCACATTCCGAAAGACCTGTTTGTGGACGTTTGTTCTTCGAATCGCGAGGCAGTTTTGCTAACGAGGATTGAAATCTGGCGCCATTTTTTTTTTTAAAGTCAACTGATACTGTGCATGCATGTGGCAAGTTAACACATGTCAGGAAAAAAAAAAGAAGAAAAAAAATCGCGTGGCAGATTGACCTTGTAATGGGGTTATTGAACGAATTCCTTTCATTGAAGAAGAAAGCTTTTGTTAAAATCGTGGGGTTCTATTATCATTTACTACAAGACTCAACGGTCAGAGAGAGGACGACACGGACCGAGCCACGGCTGAATCAGACGCCTTAATTTTCTGGGCCAAACGGGTATCGGGGATTGGAGGCATCTCTCAGTTAAATAACTGCACTGAACAAGTACATTTGGGCGTGCTCTTAACTAAGAAATATTGCATAAAGTACCTCTGCAAACGCGAAAGAATGGCCGGTCAGGTTGGAGACAAAAGACGTTTTAGCAAGGGAAACAACTCCGTTCATCGGTGTTGGGTTAACCAATCAGTGATCATCAAATTGATCTGAAAACACTCCGGCCGTTTCCGTGTCAACACACAGGCCCAGGGCATCGCCGAAACACAACCATGAAGTGAATCTGTCAAAATGGGGACATCGTATTTTGATATTTTTTTCTGACTTTTGAATGAAAGATAATACAGAAACAACCCTCAGAAAAAATGGGTGTCTGAGTTGGCCACCCAGAATTTTACACACACCCAGATTGCATAAGGATGGTAAAGAAAGTAACCCATTTCAGTGATTTAGTGTACGCGCACACACACACACACACACACACACACACACACACACACACACACACACACACACACACACACACACACACACCACACACACACACACACACACACCGTATGCCTTAGTAACTATTGTGGTCTAAACATAAAGACAATAAACACGATTTCACAGTAACACAAATTACATAGGACATATCGTAATATAAAACTGAACGCGTCACTTGCATCATAGACACAGCAGTGCAGTTAGCCCTATTTCCAGGCCTACACATTAGTTTGGCCAGCCACCTGCTGCTGTGGTATGCAGGCACTCCCCGCTGCCAGCAGGCTATTTAGGTCACTGTCGGCATCAACTATTCCTTCTATAATCTATGTTTCGGTGGGACTAATGATGTGTGTGTTGTGCCCGTGTGTAATGTTCTCTAACTCTGCTTCCTCAGTTTGCTACAGACCCTGCGGGATGTTTGACAGCAGATACACTTAGTAGTAGGATACTGGAAGAGCATTCTCTTCCAGTATCATAAACAGTCCTTCCAGTCAGTATGACTAGCACGCGCTAATGATTAATTGGTGTGTTCCGCACAGCCTTGTAGGTGAAGTATTGTGCTGGTAGATATATATATATATATATATATATATATATATATATATATATATATATATATATATATATATATATATATATATATATATATATATATATATATATATATATATATATATATATATATAAACAGTGGGACGGATGGGTCAGGTTTGGCGTTTGTTTGCATCATTAAAGGCCTGGACAGCAGTTGGGTAAAAACTGTTTTAAAAACGACTCGTGTGTGTTCCGATCGCTCTATAACGGCACCCTGATGTTTGTGCATAGCTGCTGCAATGGGTCTTATTTTTGACGAAATGTGTTACTAAGGTTCAGGACTTAGGGATATGATGTGTAATGCCCTTGTCTATTAAAGCTTATGTATATATTGTGGACCACAGCATTCCTCTCTCTCTCTCTCTCTCTCTCTCTCTCTCTCTCTCTCTCTCTCTCTCTCTCTCTCTCTCTCTCTCTCTTATTTTTATTATACCATTTGCGTTCACGTGCCGTTTGTGGGGGTGCTTCCCGTATAGACCTGGTCAGGGGATGCAGTGCCGATGCACAGTTTATTCAAACGATGTGCTTAGTATGTCATTCGAGTGAAAGTATATTTGTAGCGTGCCCCCCGGGTGGGAGTACCTGGGGAGGGCTCCCGCAAACGGATATTATGACATGTGCAAACATCTTCGTATGGGTACCTGTGTGTTTTGTTAAATCATTGTTGCAGTTTGTAGTGTTGTCGTAATTCGCATTACTTTCGATGTTGTTTGTGAGTGTAATGTAGCTTTGCCTGTTATTATATGTCAGTAGATGTAGCAAGGACAGATTGGAAGAAAGGCCTGTGCGCCTAATATCTCAGTCCTTGATAAATAAAGTTTGAGTCAGTCTCCTGTGTTTATACTTCTAAGCTATACTAATATGGCACAATGTTCCAATTTATGATAATCTTATAATTATTTTTAGTCATATTGGTTTTGTAGTAGTTGAACTTAGTCTTATTTCATAAAATGCTGCCTTGACCAAAGTACATCAATTGATGATGGATGTATGAGAACCTGTGTAATGATCTTTTGAATTATCCAGCCAATGTAGTATTTTGTAATAGTAACATGCCTATCCCTCAGTTTTATATAACATCCATTTTATATTTGGTATGTACACTTGAGATGGAAATTACATTGTGTTATTTGATAGTCCAGGTGTACTGCCTCCTTGGTGGGGAATAAAAAATCTTCACAAGGCGCAACATGGCCTCCCTATCTGGTTGGTTGTAATCCGCCCCACCACATATACATTCACAGATATCCCAGGATTTAGTTCTTCAAACAAGTCTATGTCTTCCACCTTAACAGGGAATTGTATGCCACTGAAGTTGAGTTTGTTTACAAATTTGGTTTAGTTAGATACACGCTCAGGTTTTTCTTGCGACCGTCCTTTGTTAGCAGTAGAGTGCGTGCGTTTTTACCTGGGGATTGAAAATGGGAATTAGATTCCGACCTCAGTCTTTTGTTAGGTGTTTCCGATCGGTGTCTACATTGGACAAGACTGGTAAGCTTCCTTTGTTTCCTTTCTTCTCGTGGCGACCTCTTTCCAACACCTTTCTGTACACGCTGACCCACATCAGCGCCGTCAGGCACCAGAAGCAGATTTAAGCGCGCGGCACGGGATCGGGTTTGGGGTCAGAGTCTGTTGGTGTCACGGCAGGGAATGTCACAATAACGTTGGCAATGTCCGTGTCAGTTACCGTGTTTCCTTCGGGTGTCAGTTCAGCACACCTGCCCTCTTTTTCTCTGTGTCCACCCTGTCTGCACCCACGACACACCACCTGATTAACTCATTCTACCCCAGACACACCACAGCAAGATAAGGATCGACCATAATAGTTCAAGGGTGATGCCAGAATAGCTTGGCGCCTATGGGCGCCAAACTATTCTGGCATCACCCTTGAACTATCATGGTCGATCTGTGTCCTGCACTAGAGTGCAGTCTTCAGAGGACAACGGTAACTTTTGGAGATTTCGGTGTTGGGGTAGAATGAGTTAACTCAGTCATGAGTGTAGTGTCCTGTCTGCAGGCAGTTGGAACACTTCTGCTCGCGCGTTTTTATTTCCTTCATTTCCTTGTAGAATAGAGAAATTCTGAAGGGGCCCATCTGAAAACTACGCTCTAGTGGAACTGTCGGGATCTCAATGTAAACAAACCGACGGCCGGTCAGGAAACGGGTCAGCTTGCCATCGGTGTTACGGGCACGCTCATGTGTGATAGAAGAGCGCCTGACACGAGTCTGTCGAAGAGGGTAACTTCGTCTGCTACGCTGATGGGTGTGTCCTGTATGTAAAGGCGGCGTGTAGTTGGTGTTTCTGAGCGAGATTCCCGCGGCGGCAGATTGTAAGGATTCTTGTCGTGTAGACAGAGAGATCGCCCACCTATCTCCATTCCAGTTATCAATAAAGTTGTCCTGGACTCTCTATTTAGAGGATATATTCGCCATAGCCCGCGGATACGCTGAGCTCCAGCAATTGTTTCTCTGCCAGAGACACGTTCGGCCGCCAAACACACCTCCAGTACACTGGCGTCTCCCGGCATGTCGCTCGCCTTTACAAACACGGCCTCAACGTGCATTGCTGAGGTCGCCATATTGCACCGACCGGCCGGTCCACTCACCACAGCACTCGAAATCCTCCGTCCGTCTCTGCTCCAACAGGAGCTAGCACAAGAGAGAGAGAGAGAGCTTGACAGGAACTTCTTTTTGTGGCTTCAGTGACTCTCTTAACTTTTTGAGTCAGTCTCTCTTGGCTTGACTTCGCGAACGAAGATTCTATAGGGCTTGCCCACGTCGTCTGCAGGCATTTTCGTGGCTGCGGAGGCCAATCCGGGACAGGCAGGTTCGACCGCAGTGGCTGCAGGGGAAGGTCTGGTCAGGGTTCTGAGTTACGACAACTCTGTTTTTTCTTCTGAGCCGCTTGTCCTTAAGGTTAGCTCTGCGAGAGTCCTCAAAGGAGACGGCTGCCTTGTGAATGGTGGAGCGCCAGGTGTCACGGTCCGCAGCAAGCGAAGACCACTGGCGGTGGTCGATTTGGCAGGCACTAAGTGACTTCTTGAGACCGTCTTTGTATCTCTTCTTTGGTGCCCCTCTGTCTCGGTGTCCAGTGGCGAGCTGGCCGAACAGAGTGATCTTGGGTAGGCGATGATCCTCCATCCTGGAGACGTGCCCCGCCCAGCGAAGCTGTGTCCGCAGCAGCAAAGCCTCGATGTTCACAGTTTCCGCCTGTTCAAGGACCTCGACGTTGGTGACATAGTCACTCCAGTGAATGCTGAGGATGGTACGCAGGCAGCGCTGGTGAAAGCGTTCGAGGAGTCGTAGTTGGCTGCGGTAGAGGGCCCAGGACTCGGAACCGTACAGCAGGGTGGTGAGGACGACAGCTCTGTACACGCTGATCTTGGTGCCTTTTTTCAGCTGTTGATTGTGCCACACCCGCTTGAATAGACGCCCAAAAGCACTGTTCGCTTTTGCCAGCCTGTTGTCCAGCTCCTTGTCCAGCTTGGCGTCTGACGTGATGATGCAGCCAAGGTAGGTAAACTGGTGTACAGACGTCAGTTCGGACTCGCCGATGGTGATGTGGGGAGGGCGATGCTCTTCCTTGGGTGCCGGCTGATGAAGGACCTCTGTCTTTTTCAGACTGACCTCAAGTCCAAAGAGCTGGGCGGCATCTGCGAAGCAGGACGTAATGCGCTGCAAGGCTCTCTCTGTGTGTGCAACGAGGGCAGCGTCATCAGCAAAGAGCAGCTCACGAATCAGTTGGTCTAGGGTTTTCGTGTGGGCCTGCAGTCGTCTGAGGTTGAACAGGCTGCCATCGAGACGATACCTGATATACACTGCGTCGTCATCGTCGAGGTCTACTGTGGCCTGCTTCAACATCATGCTGAAGAAGATGGTGAAGAGGGTCGGTGCCAGCACGCAGCCTTGCTTCACGCCGTTGCGAATGGGGAATGGTTCTGAGAGGTCACTGTTTAGTCTGACTTGGCCTTGCTGGTCCTCGTGGAGCTGGACGATCATGTTGAGGAACTTTGGGGGACAACCTAGTCGCTCCAGGATCTGCCACATACCTTGCCTGCTCACAGTGTCAAACGCTTTTGTTAGGTCGACAACGTTACGTACAGCCCTTTGTTCTGCTCGCGGCACTTCTCCTGAAGCTGTCTCAGCACAAAGACCATGTCGGTGGTACTCCTGTTGGCTCTGAAGCCACACTGGCCCTCTGGGAGGTGGTCTTCAGCGATGGCAGGTACCAGCCGATTCAGGAGCAACCTTGCGACAATTTTCCCGGCAATGGACAGCAGGGTAATTCCACGATAATTAGAGCAGGCAGACTTCTCTCCTTTGTTCTTGTACAGGGTGATGATGACTGCATCACGGAGATGCTTTGGTAGTGTTCCTTTTTCCCAGCAGCAGAGAAAGAGGTCGTGGAGCTTGTTGTGCAGTGCTGGGCCTCCATGTTTCCAGATCTCTGGCGGGATTCCGTTAATGCCTGCTGCTTTGCCACTCTTGAGCTGGTGGATGGCTGTGAGGGTTTCTTCGGCGGTGGGCGATTCGTCCAATTCAACCTTTAGTGGAAGGTGTGGGATTTGGAGGATGACTGTTTCTTGAACAGTGCGCTCAGCGCCGAAGAGGTCCTGAAAGTATTCCGACCAGCGGTTCAAGATGGAGGTATTATCTGTGAGGAGTGCCTGTCCATCAGCGCTTCGCAGGGGACTTTGTACCAGGTGCCTAGGGCCATACACTGCTTTCAGTGCTTCGTAGAAGCCTCTGTAGTCACCGTTGTCAGGGCAGAGCTGGGTCCTCTGTGCAAGTCTGGACCACCACTCGTTCTGGAGCTCTCTAAGCTTGAGCTGGAGACTGCTGCAGATGAGGCGGAAGGCAGACTTCTTCACAGGGCAGGAAGGCTGTGCTAGGTGGGCCTGGTGGGCGGCTCTTTTTTTGCTAGAAGTTCCTGGATCTCTACGTCGTTTTCGTCAAGCCAGTCTTTGTTCCTCTTTCTAGCAAAGCCCAAGACTTCCACAGAGGATTTTACAATAGCAGTTTTCAGTTGTTCCCAGAGTGTTTCAGGGGAGGAGTCTGCTGGATCAACTCTGTCTTTGAGCATGCGCTGTAAATCGGCTTGAAGGGCAGCTTTCTTGTCGTCACGCTGAAGGCTGGCAACATCAAGCTTTTTCTTGGGGGGGGGGGGGGGGGGCCTTTCTTGGGCTTCAGCTTGAGGCGGAGCCTGAGTTTGCAGCGAACAAGGCGGTGGTCAGTGTGGCACTCTGCGCTGGGCATCACTCTGGTGAGAAGGACGTCACTGTGGTCCCTCTGACGCACTAGGACATAGTCGATAAGGTGACAGTGCTTGGAGCGAGGATGCATCCAGGTGGTCTTTCGACTGTCCTTTTGCTGGAAAGTAGTGTTGGTGATGACAAGTTGCTGCTCTGCACAGAGCTCCAACAGTAAGCGACCATTGTCATTGCAGTTCCCAACGCCATGCTTGCCGAGGACTCCTTTCCAGGCTTCAGAGTCTTGGCCCACTCTGGCGTTGAAGTCGCCAAGGATGATGACTTTGTCGTCTGCAGGGGTGCTCTGCAGGAGGCTGCGCAGGTCAGAGTAGAACTTGTCTTTTTCTGCAGGCTCTGCCAGGAGGGTTGGGGAGTACACACTGAGAAAGGTGACGTATTGCTGGTGTCTCAGTGGGAGGCGCATGGACATGATGCGGTCGGAGTGACCCGTTGGTAGGTTTTCCAACTTAGTCGCAATGGGGGTCTTCACCATGAAGCCCACGCCTGAGAGCCGTCTTTCTGATGCAGGCCTGCCTGACCAGTAGAGGGTGTAGCCAGCGCCAAGTTCTTGGAGGCTGCCTTCCTCCGGAAGGCGTACTTCGCTGAGCGCGGCGATGTCGATGTTTAACCTCCGCAATTCATGGGCAATGAGGGCGGAGCGACGTTCAGGGCGTCCGCTGTCTGCTGTGTCGAGCATGGTTCGGATGTTCCAGCATGCTACGTTGAGTCCGGTCGTGGTCGTCATGAGAGTGGATCCATTGTTTTTTCTTGTTTTCTGACCGCATGAGAAGATGCCCGTTGACCGCGGCTAGCCAACTGGGGTTACGAGGGGATGAGCTTTGGTTAGGCCACCTTTTCTAGGCCCCTCTCCGTGTGGAGCAAGCAGTGCTGTCCCTAGAGAAGGCTGCTTGGTCGTTCAAGGTGTGCCGAGTGACGTTGTCATCCCCAGGTCAACATCAGGCGACCAATATCCTGAACCGCCTGCATGCAGGTTTGAGACTGCGGCTTCCAGTGACATCTTTCACCTGCCGTTTTGCCCCTTGCCCATCGCTACAGGACTTGGAAAGTTCAGTGTCATAGTCCGTGGGCGTTTCCTGAAGCCTGCGCGGTGGAGCTTTTTGGTGGAGTGCAGTGTGCGCAGTACTGGCCCCACCCTTTAAACCCTTGGTTCGTTTGCCATGGCCTAGCAAGCTGGGACGGTGGCATCGAGGTCCTCGGGTCGTAGGTTTTATATCAGACTGTCCTTGTCTTAGTCTCTGGCTCAAAAGCCTTCCCCGGAGACACGGGGGCTTTGATGTCAGGGTTTCCTCCCTTAGCCTTTCAGCAGCCAAGCGGCCAGGCCTGCAAGGCAGCAGGGGACTCGTGGGGGTCGGGGTCGTCTATGTCCCGTGCAGATGTGAACATCTGCCCACTGCCCAGACGGTGACACTTACCAGAGGAGAAAATTTCAACGCCGGAACCCGGTATCGAACCTCGCACCTTTGGCATTGGAGGCAGACGCCTTAACCACTGCGCCACTTCCCCGTCCTTTTGAGTCAGTACAGTCCTATTAAACTAGGGGGGGGGGGGGGGGAACAAGCCAAAAAGAGCACCAATAAACAAGCTGTGTATGGTCTCGACCAGGGCCGGTAACTGGTTTAGTTGTTTTTGGGTTTTTTTTTTTCACAAGCAGTGCAGGCACGTCCTGAGAAAGTCGTGTTGCTGTCGGGACGTTAAGCATGTACAATCAATCAATCCACACAATGCATTCACAAATGAACCAACACTGATACAATGTCTCCTCTGCAAAATGTCAACACTTTGACACAAAGCGTTTCTCATACAATCTATCTATCTATCTGTCTATATCCCGTAGTTTTGCCGACCGTTGGGGCACCACTGATAACTTGGCAACCAACTCCCTCCATTCCTCTCTGTTTTCTGCCATTCTTAGTGTGTCGCTCAGCTTCAGTCCTGTCCACTCTGAGATATTTACCTCCCATCTCTTCCTCTGTCTTCCTCTCTTTCGTCCTCCTTGCACAGTGCCTTGCAGGATTGTTTTGGCAAGCGTTGCTGAACGCGTGACATGCCCATACCACTTCAGTTTGCGTTTTTTCACAATGGCTAATAGGTCTTCATATGGCCCGATGGCTTGCCTGATTCTGCTTCCCACTTCCTCGTTCGTGATGTGATCTCTGTATGAAATGCCAAGCAGCCTTCGAAAACATCTCATTTCAGTGGCTTGTATCCTCCTTTCAAGGTCTGCTGTGAGGGTCCATGACTCGCAGGCATACAAGAACACTGAGATGACTAAGGAGCGCATCAGTCTGATCTTGGAGCAGAGCGTGATGTTTCTGTCCTTCCATATGGTCTTCAATCTTGTCAGTGTTGTTGTTGTCTGCGCAATCCTGGACAGTATTTTTGGTTTTGATCCCTCATCTGTCACAATGGCTCCTAAGTATTTGAATTTATTAGCTGTTTCTAGTTTTTGGCTTCCAATCATGACGTCTGTGCCAATGCCACTTGTGTTATTTGTCATCAGTTTGGTCTTCTCTGCACTGATTTCCATCCCATACGGAATGGCTGTGCTGTCCAGCTTTTCCACAGCTGAGCTAGCTCCTTCTCTGTTCCTGCAAGGCCATCAATGTCGTCCGCAAAGCGCAAGTTCATGATTGTTCTGCCTCCAATACTGACAGTTTCTTCGTGATCTTTCAGAGCGTATGTCATGATTCTTTCCAGGAAGATGTTGAAAAGAGTAGGTGAGAGCGAGCAGCCTTGTCTGACTCCGACTGTAGTCCTAAACCAGTTTCCTATTTTGCCGTTAAAGCAGACTGCGCTAGTGGCCTTGTTGTAAAGGTTTGCTATAACTTTGATCAGGTTGAAATTGTTGTTGTGTAGATTCATGGTGGACCAAAGGGCTGCATGCCACACCCTGTCAAACGCTTTCTTAAAATCCACAAAGACATGATAGAGGTCTTGTTGGTACCTCCAGCAACAGCAAGACCAGCAAGACCTCTCATACAATGCACATCACTATACACTGCGTAACTCCGTTACTGACAATGTACCACGATACCTTGCGTAGCTCTCTCAATGTCAATGTGCTTACGATACACTGCAATTATACAACTAAACAATGTACCGACGCTGTTACATTGCAATTCTACAACTGAACAATGTACAATCGCGCTTTCTAGAATAATTCAGCAACTTCATACAACACAACCAATCAAAATAGAATACGTAACCGAAACTCATAAATATTAATGAAAAAGAATACACCAGAATAGTCTACAACAATCTGACTGCTATTTCCAGCCTCTATGTTGGGAAATCGCGGCGCGTTATGACGTCTCACAAGAGTATGCTAGACAGATCACGACCTTGCCCGCATTCTCTGGAAATTACATGACTTTTCTTAACACAATACTGGCTGCTAACTTCACGCGCACAGAAAACAACTATGAGTATTTGTGCGGCTTTAATACTGTGTTGCAAAATGTTGCCGACACTTTATGGCTCACGTGGACAACCGATATATACTTTTGTGTGACCTTTGTGACCATAAGTAAAGGACTGGCTTTCGCACCAGCAAAGTCTATGTTTTCTCAAAATGTAAGTTTTTTTCACACATATGTACACCCCCACCCCCTCCCCCACCCTTGACATTTGCAACATGAGTTAAGTAAATTAGTATGCACATGATGGTCTTACTCTTATCATCAGCAACCTTTGTGCCAAATTTAATTGAACATTTTTGTGAAAATGTTGATACCTACAATGTTATCAAAAATCGGCATTTTACACACATTTGCAAGCCTATGACCCTATCCGAAGGGTTATGAACACGTAAAACAACTGAAATCCAGTGATGGTTTTCTCTCGTGTTTATTTCAGTCTAAAGAGCATTGTCTGGGGTTGGGCAAGACCAACCACAGACTACAATTCGGTCGTTCTCTCACTATTTGCTCTCTCTTCTACTTTCGTCCATCTCTCTCACTCTCCTCTCACTCTCCTCTCGTTGTGTTCCCTCTCTCGTTGTGTGTCTAGTGTGTCCCGTTGTCTGTCCCCCCAGTATGTATATACCCTTGCCCTTATCAATCATCTTCCCACTTAGGACCCGCCCCTCGTTTAGGGCCGGTGCCGTTACGTGATTATGGCGTCCACGCGTGCCAATGGTCCCGTTAATTAGATGCCACCCATTTCCCATATAGTAACAGTTTCCGGAGGGCCGGCCCGTTATCTTGATTAGAGCTGCCCGGCACGTCCGGTAGTTACATACAGACGCTTTCCCATATGGCATGACCGGAAACTACATCTGGATGCCACGTGGCGACATGTGTAGTGCAACATTCCTCCCTAACCCGAGAAAAATACATCCCGTTCAGGATTATTTTTCTATCTTGTCCAGGAGGGGTTACACTTCGGGACATAATAACATAATTACACATCATTACACAATCAAAATACGTTTCCAATCGGTGCATGATATCTTGTCCAACTATAACAACAAGTATTCCATCCAAATACACATAATATAAAATGAAAGAGAAAAAGTTCATTGTCAACACTGAAATTGTTCGTTTCTCATGGGCACCGCTGCGCTCACAGTCCCAACATAATTCATCCACCTCATAGGTCGCCTCATTTCAAGGCCGGGTAGAATTTCACGACTGGCGATGTCGTCTTCAGTTCCACCCTGTCTTCCATCATCAGTGCGGAGGCACTTGCTCCGTAGACGTCATTGTCGTCCGCCACAGTTGTAGCCACTGATCCCGGGTCCAGTGTAGGTCGAGTGACCTCACTATGTCCTCGCCTAAGTCTCGATACAGGGCCAGCTTTTAACAATCGAAATATCGGACTACTCCCACTATTTCGCCTACACTTGACATGATTACTGCCATTACTAATAAATTATAAACGCTATCTGCTAAACCCAATATCATGAGACATAGGACGAACCTCATCTTGCACGTCTGCAAAAATGTAATTTACACCCGTAGTCGTATACGGGGTGTAGGGGGCTCTGGATAGAGGTAGCACCTTTGCTGTTCGGCAGCTGCGTCCTACATAGGACGGACGGGCATCACTGGTCCTCATCCATCTCCTTAATCTCTCACGTGCTGGCTCCAAGCGCCACACCCTGGCAAACCACCTCAGCTGGTGGGCTAAACCACGTGAGGGGGTGGTGTTCACATTGCACCACTAGGCGGATGAGCTGTTTCTGACAGCCAACGGCTAGAGGACGGAGGAGATCAGGTTGGATCCAACGGCCAAATGTGGGGGAGTAAACCCTTCAAATCAGGAGTGGAGCCCCGAAGGCAGACAGCTGCCTGTATTCACGCACTGTTCTGGCAGCTCCTGCAGCCAAACTGGTGCCAAACGTACTGCTTTGCATTCCTTTGGATACATCAGCGAGGCCGAGAGGGGGATCTTGACGACTGGGCACCCCAGGATCTCCATACACTTCGCCCAGGCTTGCGCCCTGGAGAGGTCACTCCAGTGACTGACCCAGCAAGCGCATATTGACTCCATTGTCTTCCGAGACAGGATGCCAAACGTATACTCATACTCCCAAAACTGCATTATCTGCACGATTTCCTGATTGATCCTCTCTCAATACCACTTGAGAGTTGCATTTTAAATGAAGCCTAAAGTAGATCTCCTATAGCCTTTAATAACCGCCTCACCCCTTTACTCCTAGACTTAGGCAGGATTGCGTCCGCATGCTTTATCCTATCATCATCAGAGTTATCTGATGTGCCTTCGCCCGAGCTAACATCAGCCGATTCTGCTTCGACTGTTTGTCTCCTCTTCTGGCGTCTAACCCTTTTTGATAACTCCATGAGAGGTATGTCTTCTTCTGAAGACGAGTTCTCCCGTTCTCTACGCTGTCTTTTGATCCAACTTTCTCTTAAAGGTAAGTCGCCTACATCTTCACTGTCACTGGAAGAACTGTCTTCCGGTGCGATCGCATAATTAGTCTTCCTGAGGGGCCTAATTGTTTCCGCTGAGGGTTTAGGCCACTCATCTAATTTAGCGAGTCTTATGTGCTCTGCATGCACTCTAACTACTTCACCAGTCAATTGGTTCCTGATCCTGTACGTTACTGGGGTTGTTTGCTCGACCACTCTATAGTAAGGTTTCCATTTGCTGTCTAGCTTGTTTTTCCTTTGATTATTTTTATAGTACACTGGGTCCCCGACTTTGATTTCGTCACTTTTGACATGTCTGTTTGCATACTTTGCCCCCCGCTTCTGTGATTTCTTTATCCTTTGATGCACCTGGGTGAACAATTTGTGCTGTTGTTCTAAGGCTACCTTATGAAGGTCCTCTCCGACATATTTCCGTCTAGGCCTCAGTATGTTATCTAATGGTAACACTGGATCTCTGTTATACAGTAGAAAGAATGGAGAGCACTGAGTCGTTTCTGAAACGCTAACCCTGTATGCCGACAACGCATGGTTTATGTGCAAATCCCACGTTTGGATATCTTCCTGTATTTTCTTCGACATGATATCATTCATGGTACGATGAAATCTTTCTACCTTAGCGTTAGACTGTGGATGATAATAGCTCGTCAAGACATGATCTATGTTTAGTTCACTGAGAACCTCCCTCATGATCCGATTGACGTTTTCTGTGCCATTATCGGTAACCACCTGCAAAGGACAGCCGTGACGAGGAATTATCTCATCCATCAAGATTTGAGCAACAGTTTCTGCCGACTTATCTGGTACTGGAAAGCACTCTGGATATCCACTGTAATGGCAAACAAATCCTAAAATGTACTTGTTCCCGGACAGACTAGTAGGGAATGGACCCTGTATGTCTACACTAACCTTCGCAAAAGGATATGGAGGAACGTCCATTTCCTGCACTGGGACTTTCTGTTTCTGCAAAACCCTTTGCTGACAGGTAATGCAACCGCCTATGTACTCGTTCTATGTACTCCCCTGTACATGTTTGGCCAAAAATACTTCTGTTTGATGGTGTCGTAAGTCTTGTCAAGGCCCATGTGCCCATTTCCGTCATGATACTGGTTTACGACATGCTCCACCAAATGGGATGGCACCACTAATCTCGCTACTGGATCGTCATCAATATTCGACAAGAAATACAAGACATCTTCTATGAGATTCATTCAGAGTCTGAGTTACCGGCCCTGGTCGAGACTATACACAGCTTGTTTTGTGGTGCTCTTTTTTGCTTGTTTTTTCTAGTTTAGTAGGACTGTACTGACTCAAAAAGTTAGGAGAGTCATTGTAGCCACAAGAAGAAGTCCCTGCCAAGATATTTTCCTTGTGCTAGCTCCTGCTGGAGCAGGGGACGGACGGAGGACTTCGAGTGCTGTGGTGTGCGGACCGGCCGGTCGGTGCAATATGGCGACATCAGCTGTGCACGTTGAACCCGTGTTTGTAAAGGCGAGCGACATGCCGGGAGACGCCAGTGTACTGGAGGTGTGTTTGGCGGCCGAACGTGTCTCTGGCAGAGAAACAATTGCTGGAGCTCAGCGTATTCGCGGGCTATGGCGAATATACCCTTTGAATAGAGAGGCCAGGACAATTTTATTGGTAAATGGAATGGAGATAGGTGGGCGATCTCTCTGTCTACACGACAAGAACCCTTACATTCTGCGGGAATCTCGCTCCGAAACACCGACTACACGGCTCTACATACAGGACATACCCATCAGTGTAGCAGACGAAGAGGTTATTACCCTCTTAGACAGACTCGGATGTGTCAGGCGCTCTTCTATCACACATGAGCGTGCCCGTAACACTGATGGCAAGCTGACCCGCTTCCTGACAGGCCGTCGGTTTGTTTATATTGAGATCCCGACGGTTCCACTAGAGCGTAGTTTTCAGATGGGCCCCTTCAGAATTTCACTATTCTACAAGGAAATGAGGGAAATGAATACGCGCGAGCCGAAGTGTTCCAACTGCCTGCAGACAGGTCACTACACTCATGAATGCAGTAATCAGGTGGTGTGTCGTGGGTGCAGACAGGGTGGACACAGAGAAAAAGAGGGCAGGTGTGCTCAACTGACATCCGAGGGAAACACAGCTGACCCAGTAATTGACACGGACATTGCCGACGCTATTGTGACATTCCCTGCCGTGACACCAACAAACTCTGACCCCAAAACCAATCCCGTGCCGCCCGTTTTGCCTGCTTCTGGCGACGGTGCTGATGTGGGTCAGCGTGTACAGAAAGGCCGCCAGCTGTTGGAAAGAGGTCGCAACGAGAATAAAGGAAAACAAACGAAGCTTACCAGTCTTGTCCAACGTAGACACCGATCGGAAACACCTAACAAAAGACTGAGGTCGGAATTTGATTTTCCTCCTCATTCCCCAGGTAAAAATGCACGCACTCTACTGCCAACAAAGAATGGTCGGGAGACTGGAACCACAGAAACTTCCCAGTCCGACTCTGTGTCTCTTGCACAGGGCCTGACCTAGTTAAATTGGTCCAATATGTGGTTCTTTCCCGCTCCGGACCTCGCACCCGTCCCTGGACTATGAGACTGAGACACGAGTTAAAGTATTATCTTTATGAATAGATTAATAAATAAACATTGTTAGGGCCGTTATGGATGCTATATCAAATATTAATGTTATAACGCTCAATGTAAGAGGAATTAGAAATAAGCGAAAACGAAATGTAGTGTTTCGATTTCTTAGACAGAAAAAAGTGGATATTGCATGTTTACAAGAAACGTATATTACTGACGACGTGAAGGAGGAGTGGCAGAATGAATGGGGTGGTCAACTGTTCTGTTGTTGTGTTAGCAGCCATTCAATGGGTCAGGTTATCTTATTGCGGAGAGATTTTATATACGATACAAAACTCGTGCATCACTCAGACAGAATACTGTCTCTGGAGGTGTCTATTGATGACAACGTACTTATGGTACACAACGTTTATGCCCCGGCTTCAGGGAAAAAGGTTCCTTTCTTTGAGCAGCTGGTACAACATTTGAATTATTATCCCATATCGTCTGTCTTGGTGTGTGGAGACTTTAACTGTGTTTTGGACAACAGTAAAGACATAATTAGTGGAGACAAGCACTCAGTGAAGAACACTACCTCTTTTAACGACTTTCTGATTAACAGTGATTTGAACGACACGTGGAGATTACTGAACCCACAGCGGACGGAGTTTACATGGTCTAGAAATAACCCCACTCAAGCTAGACGGTTAGACTACGCGCTTTCTTCTGATGAAGTGTTTGACAGAATTCTCTCCTGTGAGCATGAGTCGGTGTCTTTCTCTGACCATAGATGTGTCATTTTACAGTACTGTATATCTAATGTTACTAGAGGCCCAGGCTACTGGAAATATAATAACAGCCTTCTCAAAGATGAGCAGTACGTTAAAATGATGAACGCATTAATCTCTAGTTTTAAGGCTACGACAGATGAAACGGATAGTCAGATAAAATGGGAGTTATTAAAAATTCAAATACGTGAATTCAGTATAAACTTTTGCAAAATTAATAAACGAAAGGAAAGCAAAAGGTTAGAAGATTTACAAAGAAGGCTGAATACTTTTGATATAGCACTTGCCAACAATCCCAGTAACACTGATATTCAGCAACTGCGTCAGAAAACAAAGATTGAACTTGAAATCTTTGAACAGCACGCTGCAAATAGCGCTCGAGTCCGTGCTCGAGTAAAGTGGACAGAAGAAGGCGAAAAAAATACGAAGTATTTTTTGAATTTAGAAAAGGCTCGCGCGAATTCCAAAGTAATGGATAAATTAAGGCTGGAAGATGGATCAGTTGTTACAGATCAAAACAAGATACTGGAGGAACAGACGAAACACTTTACATCACTGTATGCATCTCGCACAGACCAGTCCCGCATGAGTCGCTTGGCGGATGATTTCATAAGTGACTCTGCAATCCCAAAACTCTCACCCCCTGAAAGTGAGTCATGTGAAGGTTTAATAACAGTAGATGAAGCCTCTATTGGCTTGAAACATTTAAATAACGGGTCGGCCCCTGGCTGTGATGGTATTACAGTAGAATTCATGAAAATGTTTTGGATCCATTTGAAGGATCTTGTGGTAGACTCCTTGAATAAGGCCTATGAAAATGGCGCTTTGTCTCCTTCACAGACCAAAGCAGTCATTACTCTAATACATAAAGGGAAAAATCTAAGTCGAGATACTTTGAGAAACTGGCGTCCCATCTCCCTGACAAATACAGATTATAAAATTTTGGCAAAGTGTCTTGCTTTTAGACTGGCCAACGTGGTCGGAGATATTGTCCATGAAGATCAAAAAGGTTTTATCAGAGGTCGCAAAATCTCTACAGCTATAAGGTTAATTGATGACACAGTTGAGTACATGAATCTAATAAACTCACCAGGATTACTGCTGGCGCTCGACTACGAAGCAGCCTATGATAGTATATCAAAGGAATTTATTTTATACTCTTTAGAAAAATTTGGGTTTGGTCGTGAATTTGTTCGGTGGGTATCTGTTATTATGTCAGACGCTAAGAGTTGTGTTAATTACTGTGGCTGGTTGTCAGGGTTCTTCCCAGCAGCACGCGGAATCCGTCAAGGTTGTCCGTTCTCACCATTAGCTTTTGTCGTTGCGATGGAACTGTTTGCAATTAAAATTCGACAATGTAAAGAAATAAAGGGACTTGTAATGCCGTATGAGAGATCCGACGAACTGAAGTTATTAAAGATTCTTCTCTACGCCGATGATGTAACCATGTTCTTGAAAGACGAACATGACCTAAGAAACACTCTTGCTTTAGTTGCTCAGTTCTCAAAGTTTTCGGGCTTACAGCTTAATAAGAATAAATCAGAAGCCATGTGGCTAGGCTCAAAAAAGAACTGTGACGAACAATATGGAGTACTCCGTTGGAGTAAAAAGGTTAAAATTCTTGGGATCTACTTTAAAAATGACCGGCCAGCGTCACAGGTTGAGGAAAATTGGACCGGCAGAATTCAAAACATGAGAAGTATAATATCGAAATGGAAAAAGCGGAAATTAAGCATTCGAGGGAAAGCTTGCGTTGTTAAAACATTTATTATCTCACAGATGGTGTATGCAGTGCAAGCGCTCAGTATCCCCTCAGACGTTCTAGACAAAATAAACACTTTGCTTTTCAGATATTTATGGAAGAACAAAAATTTGAATAAGAAGGCCTTTGAAAAGGTAAAACGGTCAGTTATGTGCAGTGATTATTGTTTGGGGGGAATTAAAATGATTAACATGAGGGATATGCAAGCCTCCTTTCTATGTGAGTGGGCAGCGAGGCTGCGTACAGCCATAAAACCCACGAGATATACTGTCTTGCCCAAACATGCGTTAGGCATATTTGGTCATGATTTGATATGCTTTGAATTTAATATTAATTCCAAAAAATGTAAAGGGCTTGAAAATATTAAATCGACATTTTGGAGAGACGTCATAATGTCATGGTTGGATAATGTTAAAAACAAACCCAGTACGGTCCTGTGGAATAACAAGTTATTAATGTACAGGTGTAATGTTCTGTTTTTTAAAGACTGGGTCCGCGCAGGCGTATATCGAGTGGAGGACGTAAAGGAAGACGGCGAGATTATGTCGTTTGAAAATGTCTGTCGCATTGTTGGAGATTCCCCTGGGAGGCTGCTGGAATACAACGTTGTGAAAAGTGTACTTACCTCGTGCATGCGATACTTTAACAACAACGCTAACGCCATGTCAGAGAGCATAACACCAACTACAGCAAAGGAATTTAGGATAACAATTGTGCAACAGAAATACAGTCCCCCATGTGCCCTTCATTTTTGGGCGATGAAGTTTGATGTCCAGTTAGGTGAATGGCAATGGGGTATTGTGAATAGAGCAACAAAGGAAGTGAGGTTGCGAGAACTGCAGTGGAAAATTCTACACAATATTTACCCAACCAATATTTTATTGTCTAAAATGGGAGTCGTTAATAATAGATACTGCAGTTTCTGTCCTCATGAAGTTGACTTTATTGAGCATTTCTTTTACTTTTGTGAGTCAGTATCTCAAATCTGGAAAAGAGTTGAACAACTTTGTTCAGGAAAATGCAATGTACAGATACGTATAACCCCTGCCCAAGCCTTATTGGGATACCGTGATAACGTGTTAGGAGCAGCAGAAATTTCATTTATTAACCACGTCTCCTTAGTAGCTAAGCTGTGTATTAGCAAGTACAAGTATGGTACACCAATAGATATCATATTTTTGTTTGAATCCGAACTTAGAATCAGAAAGCTTATGTGGCAGGGACAATAACGTCTCCTGCCGACTCACGTAACAGGTACACGCGACTCACATCTCGCGCTACAATAACTGTGAAACCGATTGTAACCTCTCTCTCTCTCTCTCTCTCTCTCTCTCTCTCTCTCTCTCTCTCTCTCTCTCTCTCTCTCACACACACACACACACACACACACACACGCACACACACACGCACACGCGCGCACACTCTTACACGCGCACACAGACACACATGCACACTTGCACATACACACATATACGCTGACGAATTCACAGGCATGCAGGAGTGCCCACTCAGCCTGCGCTTGTACGTGTATATGTGCTGTGCATGCTTATATATTGCCACATACCTGACCCATGAGTTCACGACTTGTGTGGCTGTACTTTGTGCTATACCGATGTTGCGAATGAAATGCGTTTCATTATAACAAACTAAAACAAACTGTCCATCAAATCACCTTTTTGAGAGTCCATTATACAGCGTAAGCTGTTGTCTTATCTAGTGTGTTAATGACCTCTTAACGTTTTCACTGGTGCTGTACTGTAATATAGATGAATAAAAAAAATGTATCCTTGAAATAAAATAAAAAATAATGGAAATATGATGTCAGAAGGAAACAGAAAAAATGAAAAGTAAAAAAATAAAAAAAAAATAAAAAAAAAATAAAAACCTCCTTCTAACTAGGGCACTGGTCGCCCATATTGACTGATTTCCCCAGGGAAAAAAAAGAGAAAAAAAGAAAAAAGACATCTTCTATGAACAAATACCTCCTTTTTACACTGGCCGGTGCTTCCTCGTTCAGTAGCTGATCTTTCAACTTAACAATGTCTGGATCCTTGTCTTGCTCCGTGATCATATCGAACCCTGTCACCTCTACCTTTTCTAAAGTTTCTCTCGGATCATCCGTCTGACAACTTGCAAACTGCTTTGGTCTAAACTTACTAGAATTAATCACCCCTATCTGGAACGCATTGTCGCTCACTTCCGTAACTATTTCTTCCGTCTCTTCTGATACTAACTCCTTTCCGTCTGTTTGCGGCACTCTAGACAACAAATCAGCCAACACACTCTGTGACCCTGGAATGTACTCTATAGTGCAGTTGTACCCTGCGATCCCTAGCGCCCACATCTGAATCTTCTTATTCTGCATAGGTGACTCTAAGAGATACTTTAACGGTTTGTGATCTGTGCGAACAACGAATTGCGCATTGTGCAAATAGTGGTCTAACTTCTGTAATGCATAATGGATTGCAAATGCTTCCTTTTCTATGGTAGACCACTTCTTCTGGCTCTGGCTCAACCTATGGGACAGAAAGTAAATAGGCTTTTCTGTCTTAGTCCTGTGCTGTCCTCACTTTCTTGCGTCAGACACGCCCCGATACATGCGTCACTAGCATCCGTGTACAATACATATGGACGTCTCGTGTCCGGATATACCAACAAAGGAACTACTGACAAACTTTGTTTGAGAAAATCAAACGCCTGTTGACACTGATCAGACCATTTGAATCTGGCAAATTTCTTTGTCAAATTGATGATGGGTTCGGCTATCTCAGAAAAGTTGGGTATGAACCTGCGATAGTATGACATGATTCCAATGACACTGCGACACTCCCTTATACATGTTGGATTCGGCAATGTCCGAATTGCTGACACCTTTTCTGGGTCTGGTTTGACTCCTTCCTTCCCTATCACAAACCCTAAGTACTGTGTTTCCTCGGCGAAGAACTGACATTTCTTCAGTTTCAACTTGAGTTTATGTTGTCTGAGTCTACCGAACACATCCTCTATGTGCTGATAATGCTGTTCCTTGGTTTCGGAAAAGATGAGAATATCATCCATGTATGCCGAACAAAATGCTTCTAACCCCATCAACACTGTGTTCATCAACAGCATGAACACACTGGGTGCCTGGCAAAGTCCAAACGGCATGACTGCGAACTCAAAAAGTCCCTTGTGACAAGCGAAAGCCGTTTTCTCACTACTCTCTTGATCCGCCATCTCTACCTGCCAGTATCCCGATTTCATATCTAACCTTGTGAAATATTTTGCCTTCCCCAGCAAGGACAAAATATCGTCTATGAGCGGTAGTGGATAAGACGACTTCTTAGTAATCTCGTTTAGCTTTCGAAAGTCAACGCACAACCTTTTTGAACCATCTTTTTTGGTCACTACTACTAAACTGAAAGACCATGGCGACATTGATCTTCTGATGATCCCTGCCTCTAACATCTCATCTACTGCTTTGTCTACTATCTCTCTATCCTGCAAAGGAACGCGGTAAGGTTTCACCCTTATTGGAGCGTGGTCTCCAGTGTCTATGCTCATTTTGACAGTGTTGGTGCGCCCTAAGTCCAGATCGCTACTCGCGAACAAATCGGAATGCTCCGATACCAGTTTAGTGACTGTGGACCTGATTGCGTCAGGCGCATCGATTTCTGTCAGATCAATGGAAGCGACTTCTCGTTCTTCCGTTCTGTTAGACACTAACTCTACCTGACTTACGCTGTTTGCCCTGCCTACCACACATCCCCTTTTTAGCCTGAAAGTTTTGTTGGTGTGATTCACAACTAACAAAGGAAATGTCCTGCCTTTGTTTCTCACTACACCGCTCATCACAGATAGTCCTGACTCTTCTGCAACAAACCCCCTATCTGTCGCAGAGACTTCTAAACATTCTTCTTTACTGAAGTACTGCGTACTCTTTATTCTAACCTGACAAATCTCCGCTGTATGTGGTTTCAATACTCTCGTCTTGTGTACTCTGACTAACGAAGATATGTGCATGTCTTGTTCGTAAGGTACATACGCATTCCCGACCCTAACCTTTCTCAAATCAAAATAAATGCGTGCTCCGTTCTTACCGAGCCAATCGTTTCCCAAAATGAAATTTCTATTCATCTCTTTCACTACATAAAAACGATGTTTGAACGACTGCTTTTCAATTTTGAAGTCCAGTTCTATACTGCCCACAACTCCTAGCGCTTCCCCACTGACTGACTGTAGCGATACACTCCTTTTCTCTAGCCTTGGCTTGTTCTGCAATTTTTCATACGCCTTCTTGCTAATCAACGATACTTCCGCCCCCGTATCTATGAGACTTCTAAACTTTTGACTTCCTACCTTAAAGACTATGCATTTTGGACTCCCCGCTAAGTTGATGCTAAAGGATCTACTGTTTCCCCCGTTCTGCTCACCGGCTTCTCGTGGTGCAGAACGTTCTAGTTTTCCTGTCGCTCCTGTCCTATCCTAGCCCTACATTCTCTTTGTCGGTGGCCGTAACCCCCGCATCGCCAACACCGCACGTGTTGATACCTTTGCTGTGACAAAGACGACTTTTGCTGACCGACTGCGTTTATCCGCCTAGCCTTGCAATCGCGTGCCTTGTGGCGTGGCGAACCGCATTGAAAACACCCCCTATCTCTAGAGTGATCCACTTCCATGGGTTCTTCCCTATCCCTGCGACACTGGTCTACTGTGGATTTGGTCACAGTACTTTTCTGTTTCACTCTAAGATCAAACATTTGCCGAAAATTCTGTTCTGTTACGGCTATGCTTATGGCTCGCTCTAACGTGGCTGGCGCTTCCCGCATGACTTTCATTTTTAAGTAGTCATGCGTAAGTCCATCTATAAAGCAGGCTATCAGTTGCCTGTCTTTAATTGGACCATCCTCGTCAGGGAAAGCTTCCTCCCCTAACGATATCAATCTTTCTGCGAACAGCGGAACGCTTTCATCCTTCCCCTGTCGGGCTCTCTGTAGAAGGGTCAGTGCATACTGTTCATCCCTGAACTCACCGAATCGGACCGTTAGCTGTTTTTTCAGTTCTCCCCAACTATTGTTCCCGTTGGTTTGAATAAATCGACCAATAAAGTCGCTCACCGCCCCACTACTCGCCTGATATGCGATCAAGGCTTTCCTCTCAACTATATTCCAAAGTGCAGCATATTTTTCTATTTTTGTCATCCATTCTGCACACTTTTTCTGATCTCCATTGAAGGTGGGGATCAGCTGTGAAATGGATTGTGCGTTAACAGCGGATGACATCCCCTGTATCTGACTGCACAATGCGGTCAACACCGGATCAAATGGGTGCGGTCTTCCTACATATTCTTCTGCCATTTTCACTACAAATACAAAATATTGCTGGCCCTTAATCAAAACTGTAGCGATGACACAAAAAGGTCACTCACCTGTTTGTCCAGCGTTGGTGACGGTGGTTGTGGCCAGAGGTCGTTTCGTCTGCGGCCGGCTCCTTCTCAGTCTCGTCTCACGATCTCTCTCTCTCTCGTTCGGCGTCTTCAGTTCTCGGCGTCGTCGTACTTTTGACGTAGCGTCGTTCTGCCATCCTCTGCGATAGTTCTGTCTTCCATCTCGTTCTGGAATCTGTGATAGTTCTGTCTTTCATCTCGCTCTGACATCCTGCGATGGTTCTGCTAAACCCGTTCTGACATCCTGGTCACGGCACCAAAATTGGTTGTTACGTGTTGCACTATGAACACGTAAAACAACTGAAATCCAGTGATGGTTTTCTCTCGTGTTTATTTCAGTCTAAAGAGCATTGTCTGGGGATGGGCAAGACCAACCACAGACTACAATTCGGTCGTTCTCTCACTATTTGCTCTCTCTTCTACTTTCGTCCATCTCTCTCACTCTCCTCTCACTCTCCTCTCGTTGTGTTCCCTCTCTCGTTGTGTGTCTAGTGTGTCCCGTTGTCTGTCCCCCCAGTATGTATATACCCTTGCCCTTATCAATCATCTTCCCACTTAGGACCCGCCCCTCGTTTAGGGCCGGTGCCGTTACGTGATTATGGCGTCCACGCGTGCCAATGGTCCCGTTAATTAGATACCACCCATTTCCCATATAGTAACAGTTTCCGGAGGGCCGGCCCGTTATCTTGATTAGAGCTGCCCGGCCCGTCCGGTAGTTACATACAGACGCTTTCCCATATGGCATGACCGGAAACTACATCTGGATGCCACGTGGCGACATGTGTAGTGCAACATTCCAAACCAGTGTGAACATTGCCAAGACAAGAAGTTTTCCAGGAGCAGACATTGGAAGCGACCATGACTTAGTGATGATGACCTTCCGACTCCGCCTAGAGAAGATCAACAAGCAGGGTCCCACCAGAATCAAGTTTGACCTCGAGAAGCTGAAAGACCCAGAGGTAGCGGAAGGCTTTCAGGCAAAGATAGGCGGAAAATTTGCGCCACTGCTACTTCTTGGTGCAGAAGACACGGATGTGGACACAATGATCGACACATTTAACACTGCTCTAACCCAAACAGCCATTGAGATCCTTGGCAAACACCGACAAGCAAAGAAACCTTGGGTTACAGCTGACATCTTTGCTCTATGGGACAAGCGTCGGGAATTAAAGAAAAAGAAATCAGAGGTAGAAAGAGCTAAACAATACAGGGAAATTAACCAGGATATCAAGAACAGCATAAAAAGGCAAAGAATAAGTGGATTGAAGATCAGTGTAAACACGTAGAAGAAAATCTGAACAAAAATAATAGCAAAAAAAAGCATACCAGCTGGTGAAAGACCTGACCAGTGTAAACATGGAATACAACAGCACTGACAAGATTGAAGTACATATGGAAGGACAGAAACATCACGCTCTGCTCCAAGATCAGTGTTCTTGTATGCCTGTGAGTCATGGACTCTCACAGCAGACCTTTAAAGGAGGATACAAGCCACTGAAATGAGATGTTTTCGACGGCTGCTTAGCATTTCATACAGAGATCACATCACGAACGAGGAAGTGGGGAGCAGAATCAGGCAAGCCATGGGGCCCTATGAAGACCTATTAGCCATTATGAGAAAACGCAAGCTGAAGTGGTATGGACATGTCACGCGTTCAGCAGGGCTTGCCAAAACAATCCTGCAAGGCACTGTGCAAGGAGGACGAAGGAGAGGAAGACAGGAAAAGATGGGAGGACAATATCTCAGAGTGGACAGGACTGAGGCTGGGCGATACGCTAAGAATGGCAGAGAACAGAGAGGAATGGAGGGAGCTGGTTGCCAAGTCATCAGTGGTGCCCCAACGGTCGGTAAGACTGCGGGATAGATAGATAGATAGTTTGCAGGAACTAATTGTTCCCTACAAGCTGAATCTAAATAATAAATTCTAGTGGGTTTTTCTTTGTTGAGGGGGGGGGGGGGGTGCGACGATTATGAACAACGAACAAATCCCGTCAGACTGTTTTCTACATTTCACTTCTTGTGACGTGTCTATTGCCTGATTTGATGTTACTTTTGTTTGTTGTTATCCAAAGCCTCGTCTTCCTGCAAATGTCTGATTGAGAACGGCGGTTTAGCCAGGAACAGTGCTTCTGTAACAGTCGATACAGTCTGTCAGCTGACCAGTCTTCCTGCATTTTCAATGGTTGGTTCTTGGTGTTACATTAATGTGTGTCCACCAGTTAGTTTTTTTTTAATGTGCACGATATCCACTGGTAAACTGTGAACATACGCGCAATAGCCAGTGCTTTGTTAACACATTCTAGCCTAGGACTGAAACCCCAAATTTTGAAGTTGCCGTCTGAAGGACTGTATTACAGTTCTACAGATCGAACACGATAGTTCAAAGGTGGTGCCAGAATAGCCTGGCGCCTATGGACGGTTCCATTTTTTTTTTAAAGGTGATGCACATGTGAGTGTACCGAGGCACCTCACACAGCGCACTCGCGTATCTGGCTCCTCGCGTCGAATGCCCGGTGAACAAAAGGTCCTCGGGTCAACGTGAGCCTTAGTTGGCCCGCGCACGTTAGTGCGCGGGCCAACTAAGGCTGACGTTGGCCCGAGGACCTGTTGCTTACCAAAGTGTTTGATATATCACAAGACTCGCAGCGCGATAATAACGTGCTTGCGAGTGTAGGCCGTTTGCCATCCGGCGAAGCGCACAACGTTTCTGCCAAATACCTCCGCAAAGACTGAAGACTTTTCTGTACCACTTTATAAACAAATATCATTTAGTGCCGATTGGCCTACTATGGAATATTTTGTCACGTGAACTCCTATGATTTGTCGATTTTGCGGTACAGTCGTAAAAAATATTGACGAAGAGACAAGAACAAACCGCTGTCAATACTCTAAACAGAGCCCCTGCAGATTTCAGTATCGAGGTGCAGCATGAAGACTCCGTGTATGCATGCGCTGTTTAAGATTTGAAAACGTGGCCAATTCACGTGAAAATGGATATTTCTTATACTTGACAGCAAAACTGACATTGTTCGAGCTTATTAAAAGTAAACTGTATTAGATCAACCGTCACTGAATGATATTTTGTTATATGATTGGCATAGAAAAATGGCTCAAGGAGATTTTTGCAACGAACGTTGTGCACTCCGATGGCAAACGACCTACAATGCGGTTTCATGGCCCGTATTCATGGTTCTCGGGCAAGACGATTTACTGCGGTGACATGTATTGTATTATAATATTGAGCAACATTTTGCTTCAGTGATACAGTGCCAATAACAGGCAGATGTGATCAGTTACGAGACCCGAATCAAAATGTCCGATTCGTAAGACGAGGACATTTGTATTCGAGTCAAGTAATCACATCTGTCTGTTTATCGGCATTATATCAAACAAAACTGTTGCTCAATATAATTTATGTACCCAGTCCAAAACAAAACTGTGCCTCGCGGCATTCATTTTGCGGCTGATTGCGGTGTTTAGACAAAACACATGAATGGCAGACGACTGCATATCGCTGTCGACTCAGCGCGTAGATTTTGTCTGACTATGAAGACAGCAGTGCTGTGTATAACCGTGCGTGTTACTGAGTAAATTCTACTTGTAATTAGATCACGCATAATTGCAGAAAATGCTAGCATGTTTGTTTATTTAGTTCTTTTCTCAGGTTGTCGACATCGCCAGCTGACATCTCGTCAATATCACTTGTCAGTCCAGCGACTCGCACGTTTCCTGGCGTCTTTTCTCCGTTCATGTGTGTATAGGATGTGGGGTGTAGGGGGCTCTGGATAGAGGTAGTACCTTTGCTGTTCGGCAGCTGCGTCCTACATAGGACGGACGGGCATCACTGATCCTCATCCATCTCCTTAATCTCTCACGTGCTGGCTCCAAGGGCCACACCCTGGCAAACCACCTCAGCTGGTGGGCTAAACCACGTGAGGGGGTGGTGTTCACATTGCACCACTAGGCGGATGAGCTGTTTCTGACAGCCAACGGCTAGAGGACGGAGGAGATCAGGTTGGATCCAACGGCCAAATGTGGGGGAGTAAACCCTTCAAATCAGGAGTGGAGCCCCGAAGGCAGACAGCTGCCTGTATTCACGCACTGTTCTGGCAGCTCCTGCAGCCAAACTGGTGCCAAACGTACTGCTTTGCATTCCTTTGGATACATCAGCGAGGCCGAGAGGGGGATCTTGACGACTGGGCATCCCAGGATCTCCATACACTTCGCCCAGGCTTGCGCCCTGGAGAGGTCACTCCAGTGACTGACCCAGCAAGCGCATACTCCCATTGTCTTTCGAGACAGGATGCCAAATAGGATATACATTTCGAGCGTTCATACACACTAAGAAGTATTTTATCACTAATACACGCATGGAGCTTGTTAATGTTTCAGTGTGAGTATTTGTTTCCTCAAAAACATTACCGATGACATTACTGTATGGAAGTGTCTACTAGCTTACCCAATTTTAGCCTAAGAACCTGTTGTGTACCTACACAACCAGGGAGGCCACTCAGGGAACTGTAACCAGGGCCGTGAGTAGGATTTTGTGTGTTCCTTGGATTATTTCCCTGGGGATTTTGTGCGTTCCTTGGATTACTTCAATGGGATTATTGTGTGCTTGGTCTTCTTGTGGTTGGTTTACTGTGGTGTCTTCCGTCTGGGACTTGTGGGTGCGGTGGTTCGGGCTTGGTGTGCTCAGGACTTTGTTCACGCCCGGCGCCCCCTGTGGGTTGTGTGGAGCTTCCTCCTCCCCCCCCCCCCCCTTGCCGGTCCCCGCTACTAAGGAAAGGTAAGGTCTCGGTCTAGGCCCGCGACAGACTGACCCTCGGGCCCGCCGCCGGCCTCAGTCGTGGATCTCTGGGTTCGCTCGCCACAGTTCGCGTTTCGCTCGTAGTCGTTCGCGAGCCCTTCGGGTCCCTGCGCCCGGTCGCCTTTCGCGTTTGATGTACGGTGTTGCAGCTGCCAAGTTCGCACCTGCTTACGTTGCGGCGACTTTCAATGGCCGAGCGACAACCACAAGGTCTGCCTCCCCTGCGCCGGCTGCGCCTACGACCGCCTGTGCGATGTGTGCTCCACCTGGCCTGAGGACCGCTGGTCGCAGCTGTGGAATTTCTACCGGCGCCGCGAGCGCCCAACACAGGCTGTTGACCATACGTCCGCCATGGCGCTCCAAACCTTGCCAGGTGAAGAGACTAGACGCGAGCGCTCGGAGCTTGGGGACAGTTCGTCCCGTCAGGCCCGTAACAACATTGTAGGTCCCAAAGCCTCGTCGAACATTGTACCTGCTCGGACCAGGGACAAGCCCGCTCCCTCCCACGGGGGGGGGGGGGGGGGGGGGGCGGGCGGGCGGGGGGGGGGGGAGCACGGCCGCGAGCCCTCTTCACTGTGGTCCGCTCGCAGCGACCTTCGTCGCTACGTCGCAGGACACAGGACAGACCGCACAGATCGCGAGACAATAATTTATAGCGCACAATGTCTTAACCAACAGCGGTCCTTATGTATAAAAAGTATAATTTACTTCCATATTTAAAATCCAAGTTAAAATTCAGGACCACCTAAGTAAAAGGGTTAAAAGTTAACTCATTCTACCCCAGACACACCACAACAAAATAAAGATCGACCATGATAGTTAAAGGGTGATGCCAGAATAGCTTGGCGCCCATGGGCGCCAAGCTATTCTGGCATCACCCTTGAACAATCATGGTCGATCTGTGTCCTGCACTGCAACGAAGTCTTCAGAAGACGACTTCAAAATTTGGGGATTTCGGTCTTGTGGTAGAATGAGTTAAAGAAGGTTAAAACCAATTTCATCTTTCACCGTAGAAACTTAAGGAAGTTGAGACAAGTTTAAGTATTTTCAATAAATTCGTCTAAAATACTTTCGCTTTTCCTGTTTTATTTGTACCCTCCTTTTATCGTTTTCTTATACCTTTTTCATTTCGGCGGTATCCTGGTCCGACCTGCTGCTTCACTGTTTGTGGATCAGCTGTGTGAGCCGCACACTGTGTCTGCTGGTCTCTACAGCCTACAGACAGGTCGTTTGGACCATATTGGACCAGCGACAGTATAAGGTTAATTAGTTAGCTAAATCCGGCTTAGTGTCCCACCCGGACACAATAATCGGGTACTAGCATTTAAACTCTGGTTAAAATCACAACAAAGTAGACTTTCATTCGATTATTATTATCTAAAGTATACCACACTGGGTCATGGCGTTTCAAACCCCAACAACTTTCAAACCAAATATATACAATGTTAATGCACAGTTTATTTTCAATTTTAAAATCAGATTAAAATTTCAGAACCACCGATGTAAAAACCTGTGTTTTGTTTTTAAGAAAAGTTAAGACAAGTTTAATCAGACACTGTAAAAGCTCATATGCACATTCCATGATTAGAGAAAAATGGCGAAGCGAGCATGGGCCAGCAGTCCGGCGCATTAGAGTAGTGATGACAGGCCACGGTATACAGTGCCGTTTCCGTACTGTACAGTCTCTTAGCCATAGTCAGTCCCAGGCATCCCCTAATATTTCAATCCCCTAAAAAAAAACACTACTGCCCACCAGCTGCACTTTCGCCATGCACAAAATAACAATAAAAACAGCACATTGACAGTCTCATTTCTTGGCTATGAACCCGATTCCTTACCAACCCCACACCCAAGCACAGCTGAAATCAGCGTGCCCCTCAAATCACTACGTCAACGGCAACTCAACATAGGCCCACAATTGTCCACTGGATAAGCTCAGGATGGTATGAATCAAAGCTTTGCTGCTGCGGACACAGCTCCGCTGGGCGGGGCATGTCTCCAGGATGGAGGATCATCGCCTACCAAAGATCACACTGTTCGGCGAGCTTGCTACTGGACACCGTGACAGAGGGGCACCAAAGAAGAGATACAAAGACTGTCTCAAGAAGTCACTTAGTGCCTGCCAAATCGACCACCACCAGTGGTCTTCGCTTGCTGCGGACCGTGACACCTGGCGCTCCACCATTTACAAGGCAGCTGTCTCCATTGAGGACTCTCACAGAGCTAGCCTTAAGGACAAGCGGCTCAGGAGAAAAAACAGAGATGCCGCAGCTCAGAACCCTGGCCATACCTTCCCCTGCAGTCACTGCAGTCGAACCTGCCTGTCTCGGATTGGCCTCCGCAGCCACAAACAAGCCTGCAGACGTCGTGGGCAACTCCTATAAAATCTTCGTTCGCGAAGTCAAGCCAAGAGGGACGTGGGTGGGTAAGGTGGTAGGCGTGTATATTTCATTATTGTGTGGGACGTGGGTGGGTAAGGTGGTAGGCGTGTATATTTCATTATTGTGTGGGACGTGGGTGGGTAAGGTGGTAGACATGTATATTTCATTATTGTGTGGGACGTGGGTGGGTAAGGTGGTAGGCGTGTATATTTCATTATTGTGTGGGACGTGGGTGGGTAAGGTGGTAGGCGTGTATATTTCATTATTGTGTGGGACGTGGATGGGTAAGGAGGTAGGCGTGTATATTTCATTATTGTGTGGGACGTGGGTGTTTAAGGTGGTAGGCATGTATATTTTTTCGGCAGTCTTTAAAGACACATTTATTCCTTTAAACGTGCATTCACCGTTATCATTTTTTTTAATTTCTGTTTTTGTTGTTGCTGTCGGTGAGAGCTGCCTAGTGTATCCATTATTAGTTGTATGGTACACGTATATCTTTGGTGTGTGTGAGCATTTCTTGTTGGTGTGTTTACTCTGCTAAGTTTATTTTCCTTGTATATCTCGTTGCGTGAGTGTGTATGTTAGGGCATATATATCTGCTGTAGGATGCAAGGTGTGTGTATGTTAGTATGTCATTTGTACGGCGCCTAGAGCTTTTCTATCGAAAGTATAGGCGCCTTAAAATATACATTATTATTATTATTATTATTATTATTATTATTATTATTATTATTATTATTATTATTATTATTATTATTATTTCATTATTGTGCAGCTTTTGAGGAAGGTTTGTGACACTGTGCTAATTGCACAGTGATTATAAATCATTAATCAGCCAGTAGTTAGAGCTGCAGCCACTGCGGTCGAACCTGCCTGTCTCGGATTGGCCTCCGCAGCCACGAACAAGCCTGCAGACGTCGTGGGCAACTCCTATAAAATCTTCATTCGCGAAGTCAAGCCAAGCCATAAATCATTAATCAGCCAGTAGTTAGAGCTACTAAACCTAATTAACTCATTCAGCCCGACGGCCGTATTTCCCAAATTTTGGAAGCGTCATCTAATGACTATGCACCAAATGCGGAAGACGGATTAACAATAATTCAAGGGCAGTGCCATATTAGCTAATCTGGCACTACTCTTGAATTATCATGGTCGATCCATCTCCCGCAACTGGTACATAGTCGTGAAGCGGCACCACCGAACAGGAGATGGGTCGACCTAATTTTAAAAAACAAAACATTATTTTTAACAATTGCCTCGCCAAGAGGCATAGATCCTCATGAGCCCCCGCGACTGCGGGGGCTCATGAGGATCTATGCCTCTTGCAGTTAACCCCTTCCCTGCCACTGTACGCATATTTTGTTTCTGAAATCTCTTTTCAATCAACGACCAAAAAGACACACCTGTCCCAGAAACATGGATACAAATCGGCCTCTGCAAGAGGCAAAGATCCTATCTCGACAAAAACCCGGCGCTACCGACAGCCCAAGGGTTGAAGAACCACTCGGCACGGGACAAAGTCGTAACAAACCATTAGATCCCTTGTGTGTTCTCTGTTTGTCCTTCGTTAATTGAATCTCTTTGGAATTGTAAGAAAGTAGCCATTATGTGAGAAAGAAAACACGATGGGATGAACCATAACCCACAAAGTCCCTTCTATATGAGAGCTGTCCTCGCTGTCTATGGTCTCTACCTTTAGTCTTTGACCTGATTCTGATGTTGAACTATCTCCTATTGAAAAAGTCTCGCAGATGTGCCAATGCGTCAGTGAGTTCTATAAGGGGCGCAGGACATACGCGTCATTGATTTGTCAAACGTCATTTGTCATGACGTAAGTTTTAGTTTTTACGTAATTTTACATTTTACGTGATATGAGTTTCCCTTTCGCTTCATAGGCTTGAGAAAATGGTGACAAAACTAGGACTTCCCTGTACAATTTCAGTCTTGCTATAATTTGTGTGAAAGCAGGTTGACTTTACATGATATACTAAGTACGCGGGTCACCTGCATGCTCTTCTGAAAGCGCGTCGATGTGTGCGTGTTAGTGCGTGCGTGCGCGCGTGCTCTAAACATCTCCAAGAGGCATAGATCCTCATGCGCCTGGAGGGCGCATGAGGATTCTTTCAGGCTGCCGACAGCCAAAGGGTTCACGGGATCTAATTATTTAAAGGGAGGCTAATTGTTTCTGTGTACCTTTTCATTGTATTACGTTATGGTCTGCAATTGACTGTTTTCTTGTCCTACAGGTGCCGCAGAGCGTGATAAAAAAAAAAAAAGAAGTGACCGCTTCAGACTGAGTCGGTCTGTCAACTCGCGAGCAAGCAGGCGGTCTGTCAACTCGCGAGCAAGCAGGCGGCGGAGCTCGCGGACCTCGTCTATCTCTCCCAGACCGAGGTACTCTTCTTGGTGTGGTATGCGTGAATTGAAGTGCACTGAACCCGTCGGCCAGGTGTAAGCCGCCCGAAATCTTAGCCTTACCATACTGTCAGTGGACTGAAACCGTGAGCTAGGTCTACTCCAAACGTTTTTGTCTACTCTCGTTACTCAATAAGCAAAAGTCTTGGGCCCGCGCACAGATGTGCGCGGGCCCACTGCGGCCGTCGTGGGTCTAAAGACGTTTGGCTACTGTAGCTGAGTTGGTATACCTCGCCCTGTGCCTAGGTGACATGCACCAGCGGCGCCATTGTTGCTATTTTTGCACCTGATCGGTCGCTCAGACCGGTCCTGTGCACCAAATCGGTTTAGAGCGTGTGCTCTCCGCACTTGTAATGAGCAATCTCGGAGAAAGAATCACGTGACTTTTGATAGCTGCAACTGAATAATATGAATAAACCCTTACCCATATGCAATCAGGCGCGGCAATAATGCATCCTTATGGTTAGCACCACGAAACATTACATGATTTGGCAGATTTGAAAAATAGCTTTATTCCTGAAGTCAGTGGTGGATTTTGCGACATCTGCTTCGCTGGCTTTGCGTTGACCCAAAGTCACCTCGATGAGGTCCTTCCTTCCACATACCCTTTCCCTTTCGAAGCAAGTTTGCTGCTTTCACAGCATACATCTTTTCAAAATACAACATAGGTCGACTCTGCGGCACATAACCTGTCTCTTCCATCTATACACAAAACTGGCGCGCAAGGGGAGGTAAGCTAAAATCATAAACGAGTCATTTTTCGGCTGTGATCACAAACTTTCGCTTGGAACATACGAGACCACACAACAAGTGCAGAAGCCTATCTGCGCGCGCAGTTCTGGTGCACAGGACCAGTCCGAGCGACCGGCCAGATGCGAAAATCGCACTAATGGAGCCACTGGTGCGTCAACCTAGGTCAACAGGGCGAGATATACCAACTCAGCGCTACTCAGTGGGGTGTAGGCATAGATCTGTGGTTTAGACTAAGCCAAAAGTCTTAATCAACTGTCATAGCAGTAGGCGCACCTGGTCACCTCCGTCGATCCGATTTGCACAGGAGAACAGAAGTTCCTGGCAATGTGCTCGGTCGGTGTGCATTAGGTTAAGATTTCTGGTTCAGACAGGGTTGACGGTTTCAATCCACTGTCGTGCATACTGTTCTTGGTCTTCTGGCAAACGAAGTCTTCAGTAAGTGTCGCCAGTCAACTGATTACTCTCAACTTATCAATGTCCTTCTTTATTTATTATTATTTATTATTACATGGTATTTATATGGCGCATTTCTCATATTTATAATATAACTCAATGCGCAGAATGTAGCCGCGAACTGAACCCAACAAGCACGCTCACGTGAATCACGCGCATTCACTCACACACTGTACGTAAACACAGAACATTCACGTGGTGCTAAGGGCAAGCTCAAGCGAGCTACTGAAGTGACGGTATTTGGAAATCGTTTTGTATTTGAAATTTTATTAAGTTGGCTGAAACTGACACCGAAGGAGACGACTGCACTCCGTTCTTTAACACATTCGAGATGTGCCGCCTCCGGATAAGCGGCTTAAGCCGCGTATCCGGAAGTGGCACGTCTCGAATGAGGTAATGCAGACTCAGTGCGGAAAAAAATGTCAGCGGAGGAGGGGAAAGGTTGGGGGGGGGGGGGGTGTTAGTTAAATGGCGACACGGATTGCCGTATTTTTCACTTTCATGACTCGCGTCAGAACATGTTCGAGATAAGTGATTTTTTTTTTTACATTTTGTGCAAAATTCATCATGGTTATATCTGGCTGATGAAAAGAAATCCTCGTAAAGTCCTTGTGACATTAATGCCCCCCCCCCCCCCCACCCCACCACCCCCCCCCCCAACCCCCCCCCCCCCCTGGTCCGGCAATTTGGTGCAGAATCACAGAATCAGTATTGAGCAGTATCAGTAATCAGTTACTGAATATTGAATTTTGAAAGGAAAAAATTCTAAGAGTATTAAAATTTATAAAATGAAATTCGTAAGATATGGTTATCATTCAGGGTCAGTGTTGCTGGTGGGTTTAGAACATTTGTAAGGCATTTACTCTTCGGAAGCGCTGTAATGTTATGTTCCAAGATTCCAGTGACATTTGTGGTCTGGTCTAAGATTTTAGGTTCTAGGGGCTTCGGCTAGACCGCAAGACCCAAAATATCAGACCAGTATTAGTACAGACTTAACTCGTTCAGCCCGACGGCCGTATTTCCCAAATTTTGGAGGCGTCATGGAATGACTATGCACCAGTTGCAAGAGATGGATCGACCATGATAATTTAAGGGCAGTGCCAGATTAGCTTGGCGCCTGTCGGCGCCAAGCTAATCTGGCACTACCCTTAAATTATCATGGTCGACCCATCTACTGCTGCAGTGCGTCAGGGCTGAATGGGTTAAACACATGTATTCAACCTCCTTTACTAACATTATCGCATGTATCATGTTTATGCATGGTGGCACTTATTACCTCGGTCTTTCTTTTGTTGACCGTGTAGCACCATCTTGGTCACGTGGCTCTGATCTTTACATCCTTAGTTTATTGACCATTTGGTGGCTCTGACGATCACAGGTCATCCATTTGTTGACCATGTAGCGCCATCGCGGCTGTACTGATCTTGGGTCTTCCTTCTGTTGACTTTGTAGCACCATCATGGTGGCTTTGATCTTAGTTCCTCTTTATGCTGACCGTTTAGCACCATCGTGGAGGCCTTGATCTTAGGTCTTCCCTTTGTTGACCGTGTAGCACCATCGTGGTGGCCTTGATCTTAGGTCTTCCCTTTGTTGACCGTGTAGCACCATCGTGGTGGCGCATCAGCATCATCAAAATGCGTTTGATTTGTAATTGTCAATGGTTTTGTTACGTGTGTTTTAGTTGTACGTGTGTGCGTAGATTATATTATTTTAAAGGTAGTGAGATTCTAAGAAGTACCCAACGAAGAAAGAAACACGCTTAGAAAAGACGGGTACAACACAATTTATTAATATTTCGGGTAAATACCCTTTGTCAAAATAGACAAACAAACAAACAGAGAGATTAGCCGCTACTTATCTTCATTGGCAGAAGGAATGTGGCAACATTCCTTCTGCCAATGAAACAAACAGAGAGATTAGCCGCTACTTATCTTCATTGGCAGAAGGAATGTTGCCACATTCCTTCTGCCAATGAAGATAAGTAGCGGCTAATCTCTCTGTTTGTTTGTTTGTCTATTTTGACAAAGGTATTTACCCGAAATATTAATAAATTGTGTTGTACCCGTCTTTTCTAAGCGTGTTTCTTTCTCCGTTGGGTACTTCTTTGCATATTACACGCTTGGCAGTCACCTTTTTGGTCTGGATTGATTAGTGAGATTCTGCATATATACATTTTTTGTAACGCGCTTAGAGCCCACTGCTCCTCGAGATTCAGCGCGATATAAATGCTCTTTATTATTATTATTATTATTATTATTATTATTATTATTATTATTATTATTATTATTATTATTATTATTATTATTATTATTATTATTATTATTATGTATCAACCCGTTGGCTGTCGGTAGAGTATTTTTGTCGAGGCGATTCCTGAAGGAATCACGTCGACAAAAAAGCTCTACCGACAGTGAAAGGGTTAAGTTATATTCTTGTATATTCATACACACGCTTCCATTTACTCACCTTTTCGCTTCGTTGTTTGTCACAATTAACTTTCTTCACTGTAAGTGTAACTGCTGCTGTAAACCCATATCGTGTGATATTATTCTTTAATTTGTGACTCACCTTTAAGAAAAATCCATGTCTCTGCAACCAATGCGTATAATTAACAAATCATATCACACTTCATGTCCGAATGTTGTGATGCACGTTTTACTCAGATGTAAAAATAGCAAATGGTTGCTGTGATTTGGTGACTTTTTTACTATACAGATCCAAAATAGGAAGTCGGTTTAAATTTTTTTAACCTAATAAGAATGAATTAAAAGAAACAATAGTATATGGATTATACCTTTAGCGTCATAGTACACAAACATAACATACATAATGTCTGCGTGGTCGTGTCAGTTTTATTTATTTTTGACTCTGTTGTGTTAAATATCGCAAGGCAGATCAAACAGTGACTACCAAGTATGCAGTGTTCAACAATATACGAAAATCAGTTCTCCAATATCATAAAGCCAGCTCGTAAAAACATTATTCGTGTTAAAAAAATATTTTCCGTAAAGTTATTTTCCCCAGGATCAAGCATCTCAACACAGTCAGAAAACTGTCTGCAACAGATACTGCTGACAGTATTTGTTACGATTGTGGTTGTGTTGTCCTGTGAGAGCATACATGTGTTAATATTAGGAAACGATCCGATATTTATTTAAGCTATCATGGTTATGATTCACATACCTTTTTTAAGTAACATTTTCTTTTGGTCGCGCAGAGCGGAATTCACTTCATTATGATACGTTAAGTTTAGTCCAGAACGTTCTAGAAAGGTCGCACTGTCTAGTGACATCGTATGTGTGACGTCGGTAAATTCGCGACATTTCGCAACATTATGTTTTTTTGTGCGCGTGAATTGAGCAGCCTTTTTGTTTTGTTTTGTGAAAGGTTGAGAATCTTCTAGAGCGGATATGCAAGGTCGTGATAGGGCTACCATACTTTTATGTGACTTCATTACACATTAGGCCGGATTTAGAGCTGAAATGAGCAGCCGAGTTTTTGTAGCCTATTTTAGTGATTCCAGAAAATTCTTATTTATGAGTTTCAGTTGAGTGTTTTGTTTTGATTGGTTGCGTTGTATGATTTTCTTGGAGTGTTCTGGAAAGTGATTGGGTATATAAATAGGGCGCTAGGAAAGCACGTTCGTACATTGTCTTGCATTGTCAGTGGTAGAGACACGCAGTTTAGCGTAGGTACGTGGCCCGTATAGGGTGTACATTGTGTGAGACGCTGTGTATGAGAAACTTTGTGTCGGAGTGTGGACATTGCAGAAGAGACTTTGTATCAGTGTTTGTGCATTTGGAAGTGCATTGTGTGGAGATCGCATCGCTGAATTAAAATATTGTTGTAACTGTTACTCCAGTATTGTCTACATCCTTAAGCGACGTGTGACGGATTGCAGCTGAATGAAGTTTATTTAAAAGAACCTTACGTGCGTGCGTCTGGTGTGTATATCATACTACGACTGACTTACCACCACGTAACAGTGTTATGTATGGGTCCTTTGTGTACTAACTTAGAGCTTTATGATGTAAATACAATGCCAAATGTCGAAATTCATCGTTTGGTGGGTGTGTTGTTATTGTACCCGAGAGCGCAGATTATCGTCTGCATCGGCCTTGTTTTGAATTTGTGCATATTTACTAGCCTACGTCACAAGGCAGAACCCGGTCAATACTGCAGACGAGGTCATCGGTGTGGGTACACTGACACGTGTCAGTGTAAACATGCACTGATGTTCTCAGTCCGGCATTCCTTTGAAATAATTTTCCACGAGAATGTAAAATAAATCTTCCATACTCGCTATGCTGTCAAAATCAGTGCGGGTTCCGCTTGACCTGCTACCCTGAGTAACGATCGTGCTCGGGGTGTGACTTGTTCGACTCGGTCTCCGCGCCAAGCGACTGAGCCAGTGTCACCTAGTTTGACCTTTGATCTTTTATCTGTCGGAAACACGAAACAGAACAGTGGTACTTATACCCACATTCTGCACTGCAATTTTACATCTCACACATCAAAGTCTACGTAACTGAAAGCATCTCTGGAAACGACAAATGCACCATCGCAGCAGAAACACTACCTCTGTAAATCGAGTGAATGAGAGCCCACACAGACAAAAACGTGTCACGACCAGCGATGTCAGTGCCGCAATTTTGACACACACCGTAGTTTTCACATCCTTGCAGCATAAAATCTGATGAACTAGCTCGTAACTTTATGATAAAACAGGTTTAAAATCTTGCGAAATCAGTAAGAGATAAATTCCACTGAAGATCATGAATTCTGAAAATCACTAGCGCTCCTGGAACTATAGGAAGATCGACAAAGACTGTAGCCGGATTACTTACTGATTCACATAGCAAGAAAGCGACAAATTCCGGATGGGCGGTCAAGCCAAGCTCTATATTCGCTTGTCCGATGTCAATTCTACTTAGGGGTATCTTGTCTCTCTTTCTCTTTCTTCTCTTCGATTCCGAGTCTGTCATTGTCGGCCGGCGCGAGTCGACTGATACTTTCTTTTTTTCTTCGCTGGTTAATCCGCCATCTTGTCTCTGATTGGTTATAATTATGCAGATGACCCAAGGTCGTATAGAATAGTTATGACGTCAGCTACTTTCGACTATCAGAAACAATCTTTTAATGCGTTCAGTCACAAGAAGATTCCGGTGGCCTCTTTTCGCTTTGAACGGACGAAAGAAAGCATTTGGTGGGACAATAGAGTGGTCACTGTAAGTGGGTATGTATACTGAATCCCAGTAAAAGCTTTTTGCAAACTGAAGCATTAAAAAAGGTCAGGCGTGCCCCTTTAAGTCATTCAGGGGCGGTTCAGTTACCTGTTGGGGGTAGGGGGCGTCTAACATGTTGCTTGGGACATTTTGTCTGAGACAGAATGTGCCCGGAGGCCAGACCTTCTTTTCTGATGGCTGAAAACGGGAGAGGGGAGGGAGTGGGGGGGGGGGGAGGGGGGGGCGTGAGAGAATTTTTCCACGACAGGCCGAAAAATCAAACGACGGGGATAGGGAAAGCACGTGAGAGCCGTATCACCGCTCGTTGACAACAAGAATACGTTCAGTGCCGAGAAAATCCGAACACCACCCAGCTGCAAGAATTATGGATCCTCATGAGCCCCCCGCAGTTGCGGGGTACATGAGGATCTATGCCTTTTGCTGACACCTCTTTGAGTTCATGTTTCTGGGACATGTAGGTTTTTTTGGGTTTGGAATTAATGAAGATTGCAGATTTTATTAACCCATTCAGCCCTGACGCACCACAGCAGAAGATGGGTCGACCATGATAATTCAAGGGTAGTGCCAGATTAGCTTGGCGCCGACAGGCGCCAAGCTAATCTGGCACTGCCCTTGAATTGTCATGGTCGATCCATCTCATGCAACTGGTGCATAGTCATTAGATGACACCTCCAAAATTTGGGGAATACGGCCGTCGGGCTGAATGAGTTAACGAGGACTGCAGAAACACAGTCTGCTTCAGCTGGCACTGAACGGGTTAACTCTTTCAAGACCTGTCGCATCCGGATTCGCGGCATAAAGCATAAAGCATATAGCATAAAGCATGAAGCATAATGCATAAAGCATATAGCATAAAGCATATAGCATAAAGCATAAAGCATAATGCATAAAGCATATAGCATAAAGCATATAGCATAAAGCATAAAGCATAAACCATATAGCATAAAGCATATAGCATAAAGCATATAGCATATAGCATAAGCATAAAGCATATAGCATAAAGCATACAGCATAAAGCATATAGCATGAAGCATAAAGCATATAGCATAAAGCATAAAGCATATAGCATAAAGCATAAAGCATATAGCATATAGCATGAAGCATATAGCATAAAGCATAAAGCATATAGCATAAAGCATATAGCATAATAGCATATCTCTCTTGGCTTGACTTCGCGAACGAAGATTCTATAGGGCTTGCCCACGTCGTCTGCAGGCATTTTCGTGGCTGCGGAGGCCAATCCGGGACAGGCAGGTTCGACCGCAGTGGCTGCAGGGGAAGGTCTGGTCAGGGTTCTGAGTTACGACAGCTCTGTTTTTTTCTTCTGAGCCGCTTGTCTTTAAGGTTAGCTCTGCGAGAGTCCTCAAAGGAGACGGCTGCCTTGTGAATGGTGCATATAGCATATCTCTCTTGGCTTGACTTGGCGAACGAAGATTTTATAGGAGTTGCCCACGACGTCTGCAGGCTTGTTCGTGGCTGCGGAGGCCAATCCGAGACAGGCAGGTTCGACATCAGTGGCTGCAGGGGAAGGTATGGCCAGGGTTCTGAGCTGCGGCATCTCTGTTTTTTCTCCTGAGCCGCTTGTCCTTAAGGCTAGCTCTGTGAGAGTCCTCAAAGGAGACAGCTGCCTTGTAAACGGTGGAGCGCCAGGTGTCACGGTCCGCAGCAAGCGAAGACCACTGGTCTTCGCTTGCATATAGCATATAGCATATAGCATATAGCATATAGCATAAAGCATAAAGCATATAGCATCAAGCATAAAGCATATAGCATATAGCATCAAGCAAAAAGCATATAGCATATAGCATGAAGCATATAGCATATAGCATATAGCATAAAGCATATAGCATAAAGCATATAGCATATAGCATATAGCATAAAGCATAAAACCGCGAATCCGGATGCGACGCGTCTCGAATGTGTTAAACGACGGTATTGGGAAGCGAGGTTCCACTCTCCCGGGGGAGAGGGGGTGGGGGTAGGGGGGGGGGGGGTCTGAAACCCTTACAACCCTCCCTCACAGCAGCACAGCCAGATCCGCTCCTGTCATTTCTGTAAGGAGAAAGACAAAGTCAGGCAGGTCACTGCATCAGTTTATGGACGTTGATGCTTAACTTCTTTAGTTGCTTACTCCTGAAAAGTTTAACTTTGGCTTGCTTATTTGGGCTTTTTTTCTCCTCAGTTCTCCATCTCTGGCACATTATCTTCTCACGGATTGTACACTACCATGTTCGCCATAAACCATCTCTGGCACATTATCTTCTCACGGATTGCACACTACCATATTCGCATTATAATCTTTCAGTTTTCAAAATCACGGCGCATGATTCCAACGGCTCTGCTTTTGAATCATGCATTAGAAATTTCGGAATTGTGTGCTAGTACATTCAAATTGTATGGGGTTTAGATATATTTTTAGGCTTGATTTTGTGATAAGTCTGTAATGTTAGCCTCTTTTCAGAAAAACAAACAACCAAAAAACATGCGTTTGATTTGTGTGTATCACTTAATATTTGTTATATGTGTTTTGTGATGTGGTGCTTAGGAATTTTCATTGATGGAAATAATGTGTGTCTTTACGGTATCGTCCCCATTCGTAGTAATAGTAAACTTAAATCGCCATTTTGGTCAATATAGTGGTATACTTGTTGTTCATAATAACGAGTTCATCATTGATTGTTAACTCATTCTACCCCAGACACACCACAGCATGATAAAGATCGACCATGATAGTTCAAGGGTGATGCCAGAATAGCTTGGCGCCTATGGACGCCAAGCTATTATGGCATCACCCTTGAACTATCATGGTCGATCTGAGTCCTGCAATGCAATTCAGTCTTCAGAGAACAACGGCAACATGTAAGGATTTCGGTGTTGGGGTAGAATGAGTTAAAAGGTCGACCGGTAATTTACCATTCCAATTAGTAGATCTACGAAGCACTGAAAGCAGTGTATGGCCCTAGGCACCTGGTACAAAGTCCCCTGCGAAGCGCTGATGGACAGGCACTCCTCACAGATAATACCTCCATCTTGAACCGCTGGTCGGAATACTTTCAGGACCTCTTCGGCGCTGAGCGCACTGTTCAAGAAACAGTCATCCTTCAAATCCCACACCTTCCACTAAAGGTTGAATTGGACGAACCGCCCACCGCCGAAGAGACCCTCACAGCCATCCACCAGCTCAAGAGTGGCAAAGCAGCAGGCATTGACGGAATCCCGCCAGAGATCTGGAAACATGGAGGCCCAGCACTGCACAACAAGCTCCACGACCTCTTTCTCTGCTGCTGGGAAAAAGGAACACTACCAAAGGATCTCCGTGATGCAGTCATCATCACCCTGTACAAGAACAAAGGAGATAAGTCTGCCTGCTCTAATTATCGTGGAATTACCCTGCTGTCCATTGCCGGGAAAATTCTCGAAAGGTTGCTCCTGAATCGGCTGGTACCTGCCATCGCTGAAGACCACTTCCCAGAAGGCCAGTGTGGCTTCAGAGCCAACAGGAGTACCACCGACATGGTCTTTGTGCTGAGACAGCTTCAGGAGAAGTGCCGCGAGCAGAACAAAGGGCTGTACGTAACGTTTGTCGACCTAACAAAAGCGTTTGACACTGTGAGCAGGCAAGGTATGTGGCAGATCCTGGAGCGACTAGGCTGTCCCCCAAAGTTCCTCAACATGATCGTCCAGCTCCACGAGGACCAGCAAGGCCAGGTCAGACTAAACAGTGACCTCTCAGAACCATTCCCCATTCGCAACGGCGTGAAGCAAGGCTGCGTGCTGGCACCGACCCTCTTCACCATCTTCTTCAGCATGATGTTGAAGCAGGCCACAGTGGACCTCGACGACGACGACGCAGTGTACATCAGGTATCGTCTCGATGGCAGCCTGTTCAACCGCAGACGACTGCAGGCCCACACGAAAACCCTAGACCAACTGATTCGTGAGCTGCTCTTTGCTGATGACGCTGCCCTCGTTGCACACACAGAGAGAGCCTTGCAGCGCATTACGTCCTGCTTCGCAGATGCCGCCCAGCTCTTTGGACTTGAGGTCAGTCTGAAAAAGACAGAGGTCCTTCATCAGCCGGCACCCAAGGAAGAGCATCGCCCTCCCCACATCACCATCGGCGAGTCCGAACTGAAGTCTGTACACCAGTTTACCTACCTTGGCTGCATCATCACGTCAGACGCCAAGCTGGACAAGGAGCTGGACAACAGGCTGGCAAAAGCGAACAGTGCTTTCGGGCGACTATTCAAGCGGGTGTGGCACAATCAACAGCTGAAAAAAGGCACCAAGATCAGCGTGTACAGAGCTGTCGTCCTCACCACCCTGCTGTACGGTTCCGAGTCCTGGGCCCTCTACCGCAGCCAACTACGACTCCTCGAACGCTTTCACCAGCGCTGCCTGCGTACCATCCTGGGCATTCACTGGAGTGACTATGTCACCAACGTCGAGGTCCTTGAACAGGCGGAAACTGTGAGCATCGAGGCTTTGCTGCTGCGGACACAGCTTCGCTGGGCGGGGCACGTCTCCAGGATGGAGGATCATCGCCTACCCAAGATCACTCTGTTCGGCGAGCTCGCCACTGGACACCGAGACAGAGGGGCACCAAAGAAGAGATACAAAGACGGTCTCAAGAAGTCACTTAGTGCCTGCCAAATCGACCACCGCCAGTGGTCTTCGCTTGCTGCGGACCGTGACACCTGGCGCTCCACCATTCACAAGGCATCCGTCGCCTTTGAGGACTCTCGCAGAGCTAACCTTAAGGACAAGCGGCTCAGAAGAAAAAACAGAGCTGTCGTAACTCAGAACCCTGACCAGACCTTCCCCTGCAGCCACTGCGGTCGTACCTGCCTGTCCCGGATTGGCCTCCGCAGCCACGAAAATGCCTGCAGACGACGTGGGCAAGCCCTATAGAATCTTCGTTCGCGAAGTCAAGCCAAGAGGATATATGCTCCAAAGGGCTCCATCAAGCCATGCTTGCGACATAATAAACTTGACTGCGTGCCTGATCACATTGGAGAATAGGCCACATTTGCGATCACACCTGATATGTTGTTCTCGGGGAAAAAAATGAACTCGAATCTACAGAGGTACCTTTCTATAATGTGCTGAGTGTGGACATGTTCAGATCAAGTGATATTCTGACTCCGGAGCATAGTATGGACTCAACTTCACTGACAAACGTCTTTGAAGCTGCCGATCCACGCCACCATCAAAGTAATCAATGAAAACTTTCATCACCCTCCCACCCACCCACCCCCTCATTCCACCACCACTGTGACGCACCCCGCATGTATATCACCCGTTGCTACAGAGTACGCACATTAGTTTCCTCCCTCGAACCGCTATACAAAATGCATAGCGGGTCGAAGAAGGCAACCACTGTGAAGAATGTTGTCCCGGAAACCTTGTACTTTAAATCGATACTGGTTTGAGCGTATGCTAGTTGTCTCCCTCGGTTCTAGTCTCAGATCTGTAAAACTTTGAAACACGTGACTCCAATCATTGGCCAGAATGCTACAGGGTTTTCTAGCCTACCTTGTTCGCTTCGAAATAACCATATCATTTGTCCGCAGAAGCCGAGAAATGGCTGTTATTCCGAAGCGTGGCGGGAATTCCGTCAGGTCAAAGTTTGCTTCATTACAAACTAATAATTTGTTCATATGATACTAAGGTGTATTGTTATTGTAATTATATTTCTGACGTTCACTTTAAATAACTTTATATACAAGTCACGTTTGGGTTTGTTTGGTTGTTTTTTTTGTTTGGTTGTTTTGTTGTTGTTTTTTTGTTTGTTTGTTTGTTGTTGTTGTTTGTTTGTTGTTGTTGTTTTGTTGTTTTTTTGTTTTTTTTTGGGGGGGGGGTTGGTGGGGGTGGGGTGGGGGGGTGTTAAATGCTGCCCACTGACTTCAGGGGTCATATGAAAGGTTAATTTCCACCATCGTCATTTATCGTATAGCAAGCAGAGAAACGGCGCGGTTACGTGTATTTTGAAGCGAAAAAGTAGGCTATTTCGGTTGGCGACTGCTGATCAGCGGTAAGCGAATCAGTCGAGATAGACAACTAGTGTAGGTTGGGCTGTAGAACCATGCGCGGACTGTAGCACGCTTCACGGACGGACTTGAAATTTGTTCATCTGTTTTAGCTCTTTCACGTCAAGATTTTTTTTTAATAGAGAGAGAGAGAGAGAGAGAGAGAGAGAGAGAGAGAGAGAGAGAGAGAGAGGTGGAGGGGAGGGGAACACGCTTTGAAGGGACAAGTATAACACCACTTATTAAATTTTCGAAACAGATGTGCTCAGAGAAATACAGTGCACTACTTGTCTTTCTTACTTGTTAAAAATCAAGACAATCAATGACTAATGTTGTACACTTGTTCCTTCTAATCAATTTTTTTTTAAATTCTGATGTCACGAGTGTTACAAAGGTAACAATACGTCTGTTACAGTTCATTTCTTTGAGAGTTATGGGTTATTTAATTATTTCTATGAGTGAATGATGATGCCATGTGTTGTATGGGCAGACAGTGAAATTCCCCATGCGGGATTAATAAAGTATTATTGTATTGTATTGTATTGTATTGCATTGTATTGTATTGTATTGTATTGTATTACTTTCTCTTTTGTGTTGGACATTTCTGTGCATTCTACTCGCTTGGCAGTCCGTTGGTGTGGATTGTGTCTTTCACGTCAGTCAGTGTAGCGCGGGCCAGTTCAGTGCGGGAGATCCCAGTGCGCAGAGGCCATCGGGCCGACGTCGGCCGCCGTTGGCCCGCGCACGGCCGTGCGCGGGCCAACGGCGGCCGACGTCGACCCGATGGCTTTTTGCGCATTGGGATGATTGGTCTGCGCAAATCGCAGGGTAATGCCTGAATAGCACTGGGTCGATCGTGATAACTAAAGGGTATTACCAAAGACAATACTTTACTCCGTCTTTGGTATTACCTAGTGCGCAAAGGGCCATCGGGCCGACGTCAGCCTAAGGGCCTGTTGCGCACCGAGTATCTTTTAGACACCATGGATCAGTGATCAGTCGCCCGGCTCATCAGACCGTCTACCTGATTTGACAGCAGACGATGTGAGCCAGTTTGTTCCAGAAAGACCATGAAAGGGTTACCTGGTATATTATTGTGTCGTTAACCCTTTGGGCATCGGTAGCGCTTTCTGTCGATGTGATTCCTACCGACACCCACCGTGTGGGAAGAGCTGTTCACCTGTTCGGTTTTGTAAATGTGTTTTCTTTTAAAGAATGTCAGTGGTGTCGGCACACTAAAGACAAAACGTTGTTGTTGATATTATTATAAGAAAAAATAAAGTTATTAGTTCATGTATAGTCTTCCTGTGTAGAACTGATCGTTTGTTTGTCAGTTGTTTGTTCGTCCGCTCGTTTGTTCCGGCTTGATTATTTGTTTGGTTCGTCCGCCCCGTGTTCGTTCAGTTCGTCATTTGTTCGTTTGCTTATCAATACAAGGTACAAGAACTTGTTTGTTTTCGCATACATATTTATAAACATTCCGTTCAGGGACGCACGCACGCACACACACACACACACACACACACACACACACACACACACACACACACACACACACACGCACGCACGCACACACACACACACACACACACACACAAACACACACACACATCGTCTACCACTGCCCAGCATAAAAAATGAAACTACATGTGTGATTTTGTGGTAATCGTCATATATAATGAATGACACTGGCACAGTGATCAGTTGCATAATTTTTAGAGTACCATTACGCATAACTCTGAAGACACGTTTCAGCACCAGTTGTGTTTGTTATGTCTTGTCGACACATGTAATAAACTTTAACAGCAGTTTTGGTACGCAGCAAAAGCACGCGCGTAATCGCACGTATTTATTCTGCGCTGCCGTTGGCGTGTCAGTCTATTTTTAGCTTTTTCTCGCACTGATAGCGTTGTATTTCTAGAACGAAGTGGAGTATGATTGTCAGGTTACTTGATATAAAGACAATGTGTGCTGAACTGGATTGTCCCATGAATGAACTAGACCTGTGTATAGCGTTCCCTAACATCTATTACAGAAGTGTATCTTTGAACAGTTAGGGCGCTAGTGGGGCTTTAACTCCAAAGGCGAAGTGCACAGTTGAAAGGAAAGAATGAAAACGGCACCCAGCAAGCGAAGGCCATCGGCCGCCGTTGACCCGCGCACAGCCTGGCTGGGGAAGGGTGGGAGAGGGGGGGGGGACTACAACGGCCGACATCGGCCCGTTGACGCTCTGTCGATTTCAATTCCCCTATGTCGTTACACGCCTCATTGAACATCAACGGAACCAAGCTATTGGTCAACTGCGAGCCGGTTTGTCCATTTGCAGGTGGTAATTGACCACTTTAACTCATTCTACCCCAGACACACCACAGCAAGATAAGGATCGATCATGATAGTTCAAGGGTGATGCCAGAATATCTTGGCGCCTATGGGCGCCAAGCTATTCTGGCATCACCCTTGAACTATCGTGGTCGATCTGTGTCCTGCACTAGAGTGCATTCTTCAGACGATTTCGGCAAAATTTGGGGATTTCGGTGTTGGGGTAGAATGAGTTAACGTGCAACGGAACGCCATGTACGCCATGAACGCGCTCTAGAATGCCAGCGTCAAACTTCCCACCTGGCCATGTCGCCCAACTTGATGTAACCCCTGTCCAGCCACTGTACGTACATTTTTGTCACTTTCTAAAATCTTTGTTCACTCAATGCAAAGGTCAAATCTGTTACAGAAAGCGAAATCACTGCCATAATTGCAAAGTCTCTAACAAAAATTGCCTGTTGGAGCCTGTTCCGACTTATTTCCAAAAGCAGTGCATCAGCGATCTTGTACCGTTGATTGCTGCTATTGTACACAAGTCTCTGTCAACCGGAACTGTTCCAAAATCTTTCAAACAGGCTGTTGTTACCCCATTGCTAAAAAAAACCCCAGGCTTGGACAGAAATACCCTGTAAAACTACAGGCCTATATCCAACCTACCATTCATTTCTAAGGTACTGGAGAAAGTTGTCTTACAGCAGCTCCTGGAACACTTAGAGTCTGTTGGAAGTGTATCAGTCCGCCTGTAGGAAAGTTCACAGCGTGGAGACAGCAGTGCTGAGTGTTCTAAGTGATTTGCTTTGTAAAGCAGATGAGAGACTCGTCTCCCTTGTGGCCCTGTTGGATCTCAGCGCTCCTTTCAATACGCTGAACCATTCCATTCGCCTGAAGAGGCTTGAAATCACCTCTGACCTGCGTGAAACGGTCCTCTCTTGTTTTGAATATTACGTTTCCGACAGGTACCAGTTTGTAGGGGTCAAAGACAGTGTTTCTAGACCTTCCATTCTGGAGGCGGTTTGGAGAGCCTCAGGGCTCTGTCTTAGGCCCTGTATTGTTTAGGTTGTATTCACAACCGCTGTCAGATGTTATTTCCAGCTATCAGTGTTCTTATTATAAGTATACCGATGACACTGAAATCTCTTAAAGTGTAGCTCTTGGGTGCCCAGCTGCATTTCATCAAATCATGAAATACAGTCATTTCGTGATATAAAAGATATTTATCCAACTGAAAAAAGCACGAGGACTGGAAAATATGTGCACGGTTTCTTTTGCCTTTGCGTAGATACTTTGATATTAGCAAAATTAGCAAAAATAAAACATGGCCTCCGAAAAAAAATCTTCGGCAATCTTCGGAAAAGTCACGTGACATAACGTCACAAACATGACGCGCTGGGTCCCATCCGCTCGAGTTGGTCGAAGTATCAACACGTGGACTGTATGCAGTGTGATAATTGTATCGTTTTCAGTTTTGCGCGAACTCTTTGTGTGGTGATCTAGAAATATGCCGGGGCAAGTTTGTGTTGTTGGTGGATGCAGCAACAGAGCAACCGAAGAAAGATCTCTCCACACGTACCCCACAGATCAAACTTTGTGGCCGCCGTGGGACCGCTTCGTCCGTTCCACTCGCAGAGACTTCCAGAAGGGAAATAAAAGGACGATAATGTGCTCCGCACATTTCAAGGAGGACGATTTTTCCAACCTAATAAAATTCAGGATGAAATTTGCGAAAAAGTTGTTATTAAAACCCGGAGCCATTCCAAGCATCCGGCCGATCGGCACTTCATCAACACCGTCCATCGCAGCGGAGAAGAAGCACAGAATGTCCTCGCAATGAAGCTGCAACTGGCGAGAGAGGTAAGCCACGGTATCATATTCTGAATATTTTAGGTAGATGAAGATAAAGGTTTAGTGTGTGTTTGTTAGGAGAGTGTGGGGGAGGGGGCGTTTGTGAGGCAAGCTTGGCTCTCATCAACCAGCTGGTACTAAGTGGTAGTGTTGACACTACTGCCGATTGGAATTCAATATATAAATTGCAGTTTGTATACGTGCATGCATAATGATGCAAGGTGATATACTACACAGGAAAGACTTCCAGCTTTTGCCTGCTTATCCTTGTGAAATCTTTTGTGCGGATACTCAATACATTTGTATTCCACGTTTTCTTCTGAGTGAATAGCACATTTGTATAATAATTGAATAAGACTCTCAGTATTTAATAAAGCAGTTACATTTTAATTAATTTACACAGTAGGTGTGTAAGCCTTATCATCTGTGGATGAGTTGAAATTCTTTTTATTGCTTTAATTGCAGGCTACAGAAAACAGACACGTGTCTGTTCAGGGAGACGCACAAGCAAAGTCACCCCCAGCGTGTACATCAGTAGCACCCGATCAGGCCAGCATATCTGATGACTTTGAAGAAAATTACGAGCTCAACGTCAGCGAAGAAATCCCCATGCCGGATCTTAACGAAGGCAGCTGTTCGCAGCTTGAGAAACACAACAAAGGTGTTCAAGCAAGAGTGAGACACAGGAGCAAGAGTAAGTGTTCTGCATCTATGCCTCGTACACATACATTCATGTTTGTGAGGAAACAGTTCATGTCAATTTGGATTTAAACAGTACCATTGTCAGATTGTGGTCATGGCCTCAGCAGTATTTGGAGTGGACCTCAAAATTATTAAATTAGTTGTTTGTTGTTTTTTTAACTTGTAGGAATTCTTGCCAAACCTCTTGTGGCTGATGTTTCCGTCCAGCATGGGAAATCGTGCATGAAGTCGAGCTGTGCTGATATGGCAGTGCAGTGCAGCCTGATAAGTGCCCCTCCGCTTTCTCTGTTCCCATCAACATCAGCTGCTTCACAGCAAGATGAAACTGAGAAGAAGCTGGAGAACACACAGCCTGACCAGGCAGAGCGTCTGTATGTATAGCAATAGTCCATAAAAAACGTGAAAAATTTAAATGTTGTTTCCCATGCTAAAGCTAAAACATCTTAACTGTAAAGAGTTAACTTTCACACCATGCAGACCGATTTTAACTGGTTGGCAGTACTCGGATCTGTCACACAAGTTGACTCTTTACAGTTAATACGTTTTAGTATAGGAAACAACGTTTGAAATTTTTGGGCATTGTTGGCCAAAGCGTAAAGCAGAAGTGAGTCTATGTTCTGGGCCAGTGGTCGTCCGTCCGGCGTCGTCAGTGGTAAACTTTAACGTTGGCATTTTCACTGAGACATATTTTTTTCGCAAATACTATTCACAACTTCAAACCTAAACTTGCTACAGAGATACCTGATGGTAAGACCTATCTATGCATACTGATTTGCATGACCCCACACGGGCCGGTTGTGCCCGCCCCGATTTTGAAGCCGATTTCGATCCGATTGCGATCGGATGACGTCAATTATCCGATCCGGTCCCAATCGGCTGGGACTGAATCGGGTGTCTAGAACCTGCTCTATTTTCCCGATCCGAATCGGTCCCGATCGTAAGCTTCAACCAATCAGAGGGCGTCTCGCAAAGCATGTCGTTTCAGCACGGTTTGCAAATGGCCGAACACGCCAGGGCCTGTTGTGATCAGTGCCCCCGCCGTTGCCGCTGATGTTTCGCACGCCTCTTCCCGAATATGATGCAAAACTGCTGATAATGCAAGCACATCATCATCACTGTTAAAACTAGCAGTCATTTTGCAGAACAGGTACGACTTTGATCTTCGGTTCAAACCGGTCGGCTAAACAAGTCGGGACTTCAAGTGGCAGTGCACACGTTTTTTAGTCCGGCCGCCCGATTCAAAAACTGATCGGGAATCGGCCTCAAAACCGGGCTCGTGTAGCGGGGCCTTCAGAGTAGTTCACCTGGGGAATTTCAGTCTGTTGAAACTGGCATCAAATCTTGTGTTAGGATGACACGACATGGATGGACAGGAACAAACTTATGTTAAACCCAGAAAAAAACAGAGTTACTGCTCGTTGGCTCAGCATCCCGGCTTCAACAAAATTCACACTGAATCTTTACGCATCATGACGTTGCCGTCTCCAGTACTGAGTGTGCTTGTTTCGAACAACACTACGTAACTTTGTACTTTTGAACGTTTGGCGCTCTTTTATAGAACAAAACTGGCATCCAAGATGCGCCATCGAGAGGGCTACAAAACGTCCGCCATTTTTCGCTACAGGGGTTTTGATATCACGGTCACATGGTACGGTTTGCGCTAAAATGACTGGTTGTGTGACGTGGGGAGAAAAACAAATATATAATATTATAAGTTATTGGTCGGAGCGGTTCGCTACACGGACTTTTGTAGGCCTGAGGGAGGTCAAAGGAATCATTGTACCCCGAAGGCCGAAGGCCTGAGGGGTACAATGATTCCTTTGACCTCCCGAAGGCCTACAAGGGTCCGTGCAGCGCGGAACCCCTCCGACCAATAACGTATTTGTTTTCATTCCTCCACTATTTTCGTAAAAGAAATCAAGAAGACATCTTCCGACCTGGATCACGCCAGACATGACTGATGTCAAAGGAAGATACATTTATACATAATAGACTTAGGACGTAATTTAAAATATTTCATGACGTTGCCGTCTCCAGTACTGATTGTGCTTGTTGTTTCGAACAACACTAAGTAACTTTGTACTTAAGAACTTTGGTGATCATTTATCAAACACAACTGGCATCCAAGACACGTCATAGAGAGGGCTACAAAAATTTCGTCATTTTTCGTTACAGGGGTTTTTATATCACGGTCACATGGTACGGTTTGCGCTAAAAGGACTGGTCGTGTGCCTTAGGGAGGAAAACAATATAAGTTATTCAGGAGGGGTTCGCTACACGGACCTTTGTAGGCCTGAAAGAGGTCAAAGGAATCATTATACCCCAAAGGTTGAAGGCCTGAGGGGTACAATGATTCATTTGACCTCCCGAAGGCCTACAAGGATCCGTGCAGCGAACCCATCCGACCAATAACGTATTTGTTTTCATTCCTCCACTATTTTCGTAAAATAAATCAAGAAGACATCTTGCGACCTGGATCACGCTAGACATGAGTGACGTCAAAGGAATATACATTTATATACATAATAGACTTATGTAACGCACGCAGACTCGCCCACAGTCGTACGCACAGACTCTCACGCAACGGACGCAAACACCGCCACTGACTCAGACGGGCGCATTCATGCGGTAAAACACAACACACGGGCTCCCTTTCTAAAGTAACCTTTATACACTATAAATGAAAAGAACCACTTTAAAGACTATCAACTATATACAATGTTCTACTATCACACCACACACGTATCACAGTATCTTTGCCAGGCTAGGTCTTAGTCTCACATTGCCTCCAACCTGTCTGATGTTGTTGCCTGGTTACGTTGGTCCTTCTCACGTCTAGGCGTGAAAGTCCTTCGTCGTACGCGTATTGCCGTCCTGTCTCTTTGGGCACGGACGTCCTCGTTCTCGTACGGTACACTCAGTTCTCGCTTGGACTTGGGTGTCTTGGCTCCTAGTCTGACTCACTCTCGGAAGAGCTGGAGGGATGACCTCACGTAGGTCCCACCTGCGACTCGACGTCTCGGCGTCTGTCTTCCACTCTCGTTACAAGAACTCTAAAAAGACAACAAAAGTCCCAACGTAACACTTGCTAAACAAACATATTGGATCAATGAGAAACGTCACGTAACCTGGCTGATACAAATAACTCACACGTTCATTCACACACACACGTGCTTCATAAACTATTTTCGTATCACCCCCAAGTGGAAGGAAAAACAAATCGGTGTTCAGGAAACCACAGAAAAACTACAATAATAATAATGCATAGCATTTATATGGCGCATTTCTCATATTTATAATATAACTCAATGCGCAGAATGTAGCCGCGAACTGAACCCAACAAGCACGCTCACGTGAATCACACGCATTCACTCACACACTGTACGTAAACACAGAACATTCACGTGGTGCTAAGGGCAAGCTCAAGCGAGCTACACGGTATTTGGAAATCGTTTTGTATTTGAAATTTTATTAAGTTGGCTGAAACTGATACCAAAGTGAAGGGGGAGGAAGAGCCGGAGTACCCGGAGAAAGAACCCCCGACGGTCCGCCCGAATTAACGGTGACACTTACTAGAGGAGAAAAATCCGACGCCGGAACCCGGAATCGAACCTCGCACCTTTAGCATTGGTGGCAGGCGCCTTAACCACTGCGCCACGGACCTACACAATCTTTTAAACAAATAAAAATCAGATTTGGTAATCAATCAATATTTTTATCACTTGTGCCTGATTATTTAGCCCCATCCGCTCCACCGCCAGAGTACTACTGAGAAAAAAAGTTTTTTTTTGTCCTTGTATCTTTTCAAATCTGTCTCAGTATCTTCAGACTTGCATCAAGTTTTGTAAGAACTTGTAAGAACTTAGGGTAGGTAATTAATAGGTTCTTATGTTAAGAAATTATTACGTTTTTAGGACAACTAACTTAAGGTTCTTAAAAGTTAGTTGCAACTTGTTAGTAACGTATAAAGTTCTACTTGGAATCACTTAGACAGGTAAATGTTTAGTTGTTGTCAGAGACAATAGTTATAGAGAAAGATAATAGGAGATTACAAACGTATCAAAATCAAAACGGCCGCACTAATCGTGGTTGCCGTTTTTTTCAAATTAACAGGGTTGATTCGGCGATAATGGGGGGGGGGGGGGGGGGAGGTCATGACGGGTCAACGAGTTTATGATCGATAATAGCGAGATTTATATATTACTGTAGCATTATTGAAATTTGATTCTTTGTAATCACCTATTATCTTTCTCTGAGCTATCATGATTACGAATCACGTACCTTTTCAGTAAGTTTTACTATCGATCACGCTTAGTGCAGAATCGATTATCCTTTGACACACGGAGTTGAATCCCGAAGGGTCTAAACTGCGCGAGTGATCACCATTGTTTACTGCACGCTTGAAGGTTAGCGGTGAGTATTGCGCGGCAGTCAGGTACCTTCTAGAGAATGCGGGAAAGGTCGTGACCTGTCTGGCCTACTTTTGCGTGTAGTCATGACGCGCGGGGATTTCCCAACATAGCGGCTGGAAATAGCAGCCTTATTAGTGTGGATCATTTCAGTGTGATGTTTCCTCTTTAATATTTATGAGTTTTAGTTACGTATTTTGTTTTGATTGGCTGTGTTGTACGATTTTGCTCGATTGTTCTGGAAAACATACCAGTATAAAAGATCATATTACGAAGCGCGTACGACATTGTTCAGTTGCAGAATTGCGATGTAACAGCGTTGGTACAGTGTTCAGTTGTATAATTGCAGTGTATCGAAAAGCACATTGACATTGAGAGAGCGCTACGCAAGATATCGTGCTTCATTGTCAGTAACAGAGTTATGCAGTGAACAGTGATGTACATTGTATGAGAGATGCATTGTGTCAAAGTGTGAACATTTGGCAGATAAGACATTGTTGGTGAATTTGTGAACGCATTTCGTGGAGATCGCATCGCTGAATTAAAATATTGTTGGAATTGTTACTCCAGTGTTGTCTACATCATTAAGCGCATGTGTAACGGGTTGCACCTGAATGAAGTTTCTTTAAAAGAACCTTACATGCGTGCCGTCTGGTGTGATATCATACTACGACCATGATTCTACCACGTAACAATGGGGAAGGTTTAAAGTGTGTCAGAGTTGTCAGTTGCGCGTATCTGTTAGAAAGTTCAAGGTGCCTGGCTACTATAAATTGTGAGTGGGCCTGTAAATGCATAGTTAACTGTGAAAACTAACACTCGCTCGTGTGTGGCAGCCATTGAAATATCAAGAACACCCAAAACACACTCAAAACAAAAACTGTTTCATTAATTGCTGTCCATTCAAGGATTTTTAAATGAAATTTTATCACTTTTTGTTTATTTTGCAAACTCACATTGTGAATGAAATAGGCAATAGATAAAAAACAAACACACGAAACATTACCAAAAAAAGCATTTGACGAGAGTTAAAAACAAAGATGTCTGACTGCGTCGTTAGCAATGGAGCCAGTAATCGGCATTACCGACGTGAAAAGGCTGAAATTTTTGGGAAAGGAAGGTCTCAGAGTATTGACTAGACTTTGCAGCCGCAAAGTACAGATAATAAATATAATAAAGGTCAGACATCTTGGTATGTTTACACGTGTTGACAGGCCGTAGCCTGGCTCGCGGGCCCATTGAGATTTGCCAAATGGGAGGTGGCGCGTGCCGTCCCCATTAAGAGGTGGTCTGTTAGCAGATATAGTGGCAGCACAGTTGATTTTTACTTATTTTTATAACAAGAGATATATTTAAGCTACATGCTTAAAATTTGGCATGGTATTGCAGGAGACATGTCTGCAACTAGGAAAAATGTTTGTTTGATACAGTTTAAAGTTTTATTATTAATATTAATTAATTATGCTAATTTATTATAAATTTCCAATGGCAAAAAACACTTTTTTTGCCAGTGCCAATTCTATACAGTTGTTTTTTTCCCCTTAATTCTTTTTTAGTTTTAATCTGCACCATAAAATGAAGCTTTTGTCATACCATTTTTTTTTTATATCAGTATTTGTTTGTTTTGTACAGGCACATGAAATTGGAACTTCAAGTTTGTAGTTTTGTTAATTAAAAAAATTAATATAAAAAAAACAAAAACAGCTATACACATTTTGGTATGTGAATAGCTAGGTATTGGTATGAAGAAGTTGCACACCAAATGTTATGGTAATGTGTTAATATTTGTGGGTGCAGTGTAGGAATAATGAACAATTCCTGGCAATTTTCGCAAACTTCGGCGAAGGTAAAATAATATACATGTTTTTCAGACCAAAACTGTCGACACCCTACCCAACAAAAATATTCATAACAAAAAACTATCAAATTTTGAACAAAAACCTTTTAGAGAATGATGCAAAAATGATTTTTCTATTTAAAAAATATGTATTAAAAACTAATTCCAAAACATCAATTTTGACCCTGTGCCCACTGTATCTGCTACCTAAGAAAAGGGCTATTGTCTTGTCTTGCCGTATACGCCCACAATCAAACGTGTTGATCATTATGGCACTTGAGAGGAAAGTTTTGTATGCATGTCAAGTATGAATGCGGAGCTAATAATAAATCATGTCGCTACATGAATCAGGCCATGGAAAATGTGAGTGAAGGGGGAAATGCTGGGGATGGCGGGTGGTGTGGGGGGGGGGAGGAGGGGGGAACTGGAGGGCTTTATTGGGAGACCCCCGACACCAAGGTGTCAGCAGTCAGAGCCTCCAGCGCCTCACTGTTGAGGGCATTCCAGTCTATTGGGACGCTATATAGGAGCTTGTGATGATATCGGTGGCAACGCAGACAGAAACCATTAACAACACCCCACGAGCAACACATGTACAGGAAGTTAAACAAGCACCGGGCGAGAAAGACAATAATAGCGATAGCACATTCCATCGAATCAAAATGATTAGGGAAAACAACGCATTACCCATGACCTCTGACCTCACCTGTCACTGGAAGTTGATCTCACTCTAGCCTTGGAGCAACAATAATCGTTATTGTTGGTCCAAGGTCTAGCAAACCAAAATTTCAACTTGACAAATCCCATCCCGAAATAACCATGATGCAATTCCTAGGCTTTTCAGTGAAAAAGAGATCCCTGGCCGCTCTGAGCGCCAGGAAAAGGCATCATGGAGCATGTCAGCGTCCTCCTGTTCGACTGCGTGGGTGTGAAAAATCGGTGAAAGTGAAGTCGAACCCTGACATGTTTGAATGGATAACAAAACAGCAAGAGTGCTACTCGCACCCCCAACAACACAATTAATCGAAAAAACAGGAAAGAGTGACACTAACAAATCCAAAGAACACAAAAGAAAAGTTCAGTGTTCGCACCAGTGCGGTCAGGTTGGTCCACCGACGAGAGCAGTGTACCTGGCTTATTGCAAGCAAAATGTGCTGAAAATACGCAAGGGAATGATCGACCTGAAGGGGGAGCGTATCACATATCCCACTGTTCCAGCCACTCTGTGCATGGAAACTTAAATCTAGGTTCCCCAAGGGTGGGTCCAGATATTTAGCTGGTGTGGACAGCTGTTTCGGTCTTCGCGACCTCTTCAGCACACCATGGACAATACTGGAGGAAGGCAGAAATTTCTGCCTACCTGCAATGACAGCCACATTTTACTGTGGTGTCTGCAGAAGCATACATTCCATGCCACCACCTAGAGTTAAATTTCCATGCACCCTAAAATAGAACCTACCAAAAAGGGGGAAGGGGTTGCAGTCGATATAGTAGTAATGAATGAAAAGAAAAGGGGAGACTGCCAGTGCTAATATTTTAGGAAGGTTACAAAATAAAGTAGGTAAAAGCACTGTCAGGGGAGAGAAGTAGTGTGCATGATCGACCAGTGATCACAGATCTACTGTGGCCAAAGCACACAAAAAAGATAGGAAAGAGGGGGTGCACTAAGAAAGTGACTGGAAGCAATGCATATGAAAGCCCCCCCCCCCCCCCCCCCTTATTGCCGATGGTGCGCTGAAGATGCATAAGGGCTTCCAAATGCATTGCTTCCAGTCACTTTTTTTAGTGCACCCCCTCTTTCCAATTTTTTTTTCTTTTTTTGTGCTTTGGCCACAGTAGATCTATGATCACTGGTCGATCATGCACACTTCTCTCCCCTGACAGTGCTTTTATCTACTTTACTAACCTTCCTAAAATATTAGCATGTGTGTTTTCAAGGTACTAGAGTGAGAGAAACTAGCATTACATTTTTTACACTCGTGTGGCGTCTGTGTGTCAACATGTGTTTTCAAGGTACCAGAATGAGTGAAACTAGCACTACATTCTGTACACTTATGTGACTTCTGGTCTGTGTGTGTGTGTCAGCATGTGGTTTTTTAAGTGACCACGAGTGAAACTATCACTACACTCTTTACACTTATGTGGCTTCTGGCCTGTGTGTGTCAGCATGTTTGTTCAAATTACCAGCATGAACGAAACTAGCACTACATTCTGTACACTTATGTGGCTTCTGGCCTGTGTGTGTGTCAGCATGTGACTTTTTAAGTGACCACGAGTGAAATTATCACTACACTCTGTACACTTATGTGGCTTCTGGCCTGTGTGTCAGCATGTGTTGGTTCAAGTTACCAGATTGGTTGGTTCAAGTTACAAGTTACTAGCCTGGCCAGTGTGTGTCACCATGTGTCTTTTTAAGTGATCACGACGAGTGAAACTAGCACTACATTCTGTACACTTACGTGGCTTCTGGCCTGTGTGTGTCAGCATGTGTCTTTTCAAATTATAAGATTGAGAGAAACTAGCACTACATTCTGTACACTTATGTAGCTTCTGGCCTGCGTGCGTCAGCATGTGACATTTTAAGTGATCACGACGAGTGGAACTAACACTGCATTCTGTAGGTACACTTATGTGGCTTCTGGCCTGTGTGTGTGTCAGCATGTGTCTTTTAAAGATACCAGATTGAGAGAAACTACATTCTGTACACTTATGTGGCTTCTGGCCTGTGTGCATGAGCATGTGACGTTTTAAGTAATCACGACAAAAGAAACTAGCACTACATTCTGTACACTTATGTTGCTTCTGGCCTGTGTGCGTGAGCATGTGATGTTTTAAGTAATCACGACGAGGGAAACTAGCACTACATTCTGTTCACTTATGTTGCTTCTGGCCTGTGTGCATGTGCATGTGACGTTTTAAGTAATCACAACGAGAGAAACTAGCACTACATTCTGTACACTTATGTGGCTTCTGGCCTGTGTGTGTCACCATGTGTCTTTCCAAATTACGAGATTGAGTGAAACGAGCACTACATTCTGTACACTTATGTGGCTTCTGGCCTGTGTGTGTCAGCATGTGTCTTTTCAATGTACCCGATTGAGGGAAACTATAACTACATTCTGTACACTTATGTTGCTTAGCTGGCTTGTGTGTGTGTCAGCATGTGTCTTTTCAAGGCACCAGAATGAGTGAAACTAGCACTACATTCTGTACACTTATGTGGCTTCTGGCTTGTGTGTGTCAGCATGTCTTTTCAAGGCACCAGAACGAGTGAAACTAGCACTACATTCTGTACACTTATGTGGCTTCTGGCTTGTGTGTGTCAGCATGTCTTTTCAAGGCACCAGAATGAGTGAAACTAGCACTACATTCTGTACACTTATGTGGCTTCTGGCTTGTGTGTGTCAGCATGTCTTTTCAAGGCACCAGAACAAGTGAAACTAGCACTACATTCTGTACACTTATGTGGCTTCTGGCCTGTGTGCATCAGCATGTGTCTTTTCAAGGCACCAGAACGAGTGAAACTAGCACTACATTCTGTACACTTATGTGGCTTCTGGCCTGTGTGTGTCAGCATGTGTGTTTTCAAGTGAGCAGATTGAGTGAAACTAGCACTACATTCTGTACACTTATGTGGCTTCTGGCCTGTGTGTGTCAGCATGTGTGTTTTCATGCTACCAGATTGAGTGAAACTAGCACTACATTCTGTACACTTATGTGGCTTCTGGCCTGTGTGTGTCAGCATGTGACGTTTTACGTCATGTAGACGAGTGAAACTAGCACTACATTCTGTACACGTATGTGGCTTCTGGCCTGTGTGTATCAGCATGTGTCTTTTCACGGCACAAGATTGAGTGAAACTAGCACTACATTTTGTACGCTTATGTGGCTTCTGGCCTGTGTGTGTCAGCTGTGGCTTCTGGCCTTTGTGTGTCAGCATGTGACGTTTTAAGTGATGAGAACGATTGAAACTAGCACTACATTCTGTACACTTATGTGGCTTCTGGCCTTTGTGTATCAGCATGTGACGTTTTAAGTGATGAGAACGATTGAAACTAGCACTACATTCGTACACTTATGTGGCTTCTGGCCTGTGTGTGTCAGCATGTGTGTTTTCAAGTGAGCAGATTGAGTGAAACTAGCACTACATTCTGTACACTTATGTGGCTTCTGGCCTGTGTGTGTCAGCATGTGTGTTTTCATGCTACCAGATTGAGTGAAACTAGCACGACATTCTGTACACTTATGTGGCTTCTGGCCTGTGTGTGTCAGCATGTGACGTTTTACGTCATGTAGACGAGTGAAACTAGCACTACATTCTGTACACGCATGTGGCTTCTGGCCTGTGTGTATCAGCATGTGTCTTTTCACGGCACAAGATTGAGTGAAACTAGCACTACATTTTGTACGCTTATGTGGCTTCTGGCCTGTGTGTGTCAGCTGTGGCTTCTGGCCTTTGTGTGTCAGCATGTGACGTTTTAAGTGATGAGAACGATTGAAACTAGCACTACATTCTGTACACTTATGTGGCTTCTGGCCTTTGTGTATTAGCATGTGACGTTTTAAGTGATGAGAACGATTGAAACTAGCACTACATTCTGTACACGTATGTGGCTTCTGGCCTGTGTGTATCAGCATGTGTCTTTTCACGTCACAAGATTGAGTGAAACTAGCACTACATTCTGTACACTTATGTGGCTTCTGGCCTGTGTGTGTCAGCATGTGTATTTTCAAGTGACTAGATTGAGTATAACTAGCACTACATTCTGTACACTTATGTGGCTTCTGGCCTGTGTGTGTCAGCATGTGTATTTTCAAGTGACTAGATTGAGTATAACTAGCACTACATTCTGTACACTTATGTGGCTTCTGGCCTTTGTGTGTCAGCATGTGACGTTTTAAGTGATGAGAACGATTGAAACTAGCACTACATTCTGTACACTTATGTGGCTTCTGGCTTGTGTGTATCAGCATGTGTCTTTTCACGTCACAAGATTGAGTGAAACTAGCACTACATTCTGTACGCTTATGTGGCTTCTGGCCTGTGTGTGTCAGCATGTGTCTTTTCAAGTGATCAGATTGAGTATAACTAGCACTACATTCTGTACACTTATGTGGCTTCTGGCCTGTGTGTGTCAGCATGTGTGTTTTCAAGGTACCAGAACCAGTGAAACTAGCACTACATTCTGTACACGTATGTGGCTTCTGGCCTGTGTGTGTCAGCATGTGTAAGTGAGCTGTAGTTGTCTTCTGCTCTATGGTAACAGTGTGAGGATTCTGCGCTGTAAGAGTAGACATGTGTTGCATCAACTGACTGGAATTAACCGCAGACTCTGTGCTGGTCCCAAGTTTTAGCCGGACACCAGGTTCTTGTGGGTGTTGGACAGGACCATTTCTCTCCACACTGGCAGTGTTGTCTGTGTCTTTACCAATAGTGTTGACTGTGTCTTCACAAATATCTCTGTAAAGACAATCGGATTAACTGACATGTAAATTTAATACAGAAAGAAGGAGGAAACTCCTCTATACAGCACACATTCCTGTTTGATAAAAAAAACACACCACAACATGCTTGTACTGGTGAGTGATACAAATTCAGCAGACAAAACGTTTCAGTCAACCTCATGCCAATGTGTTCCTCTCTCTCTCTCTCTCTCTCTCTCTCTCTCTCTCTCTCTCTCTCTCTCTCTCTCTCTCTCTCTCTTTCTCTCTCTCTCTCTCTCTCTCATAGCTAACTTGTAGTTAGTCTTGTAGTTGTTAGCAACGGCAGGTTTGTAAAATGGCTGTGTCGATGACGATGTCAATGCCTAAACCGTTGTAAAATAAAGTTTCATTGATTCATTGATTCTCTCTCTCTCTCTCTCTCTCTCTCTCTCTCTCTCTCTCTCTCTCTCTCTCTCTCTCTCTCTCTCTCTCTCTCTCTCTCTCTCTGATTTGAACAATCCTCTTGTAAAATCAGTGCTCAGCGGAGGCTTTTTCAATTTACATTTGTGTGTGCAACCAGAATATTCTCTCACATTCATGGCAATGATAACCAGCTACACATTGGACACTTATCATTTAGCCAACAAAATTTGCGATCTTTGTGTGCTCCCAACTTAACGCAAGTTCTTTCATCTGTTCGGTGTCACAGAATCGCGCCTCAACTCAAATATCAGTGATGAGGTCGTTTCTATCCAGGTCTGATGAAACTCTGCGTTCACGCATAGGGTTCACACAGAGAGTTTTGTACGGTACGGTTTTGACAGCGGTTTGTCTTGTGACAATTATTCTGTGGGGGCACGAAGCCCACGTAGGGAAACGTTTTGCACGGGATTTTAGCGCAAGCACAGTCTATCAGAGGTCTAAATAGTCAGTGCCGGCTAGGTGGTTATTGTGGACGGATGTCAGATACACTAGCCGTATTCAAAGACTCTGAAACCTAGAATTCAGAGTGCTTGTGGTGGAGCGAAGCGACGTGATGCCGAGACGTCGGTCAAGAGAGGTTACCGCCGAGAGACCTATTGTGCTGGCATCGACGCAAAGGGACAACTGGGGGGGGGGGGGAGGAGGCGTAAGGAGAGGGACTCCGGTCGCGAGCCAGACAGGGTCTGCCCAGCGGAGGAGGTGTGGAAGTGGAACAAGCGAGGGAGGTACCGGGACGGGAGCCTCGATGTCGCCGGTCGAGAGACGCCAGTGAAGGAGTAGATGAAGTTGAAGCGGGCGTGAGTAGAGCCGACCAAGGGGAAGGAGATCCGCAGCCACGCTCATCAGGCCTAAGAGCTGCAACCAGACTGGCGGAGACCGTCTCTTCCTGTGAAACTAGACGAGCCAGGTTCGCCAACTTCTGGATCCGCGGTTCCGGGAGTCACACCAGATTGAGTGAGGTCCGTAAGGAACTCCATGCCAAGGTGGACGAAGCGGCGGCACGGGGCGAGATCCGACTTGCCTAAGTTGACTATGAAGCCGAGGCTGTCGAGGACGGCCAGCAAGGCGTCTCGGTCCTTCTCCAGGGTGGGTGCCGACTGGTTGCGCAGGAGCAAATCATCAAGATAGTTCGAGGTGGGACTCGACGAAGTCCGCCTGGCCTTGGCGATGACGCCGTCCATGAGACGGGTGAACACCCAGGGGCTGAGGTTGAGGCCGAGGGGGAGGGAGCGGAACTGGTAAACGACGCCGTCGAATGCGAAACGCAGATAGCGTCTGGAAGCAACCGGCCTCCGACTTGCTGTCAGAGTTGTGTCACATGTCGGACTGGGCGTCCTGAAAGTTGGAGTTGTCGGTCGTGTCGTGTTTGGGGGTGTCGGTGTCCCCGGTGGCGCCGTGTTTGCGGTGGCATGATGGAAGTTCAGGCAAAGGGTCGAACTGGACTAAGTCGAATATGGACTGACAGGAAATATGGCATCACAGTGATTCTGTCAAGCAGACGCTTCTTTGGCGGTGTACCTTCAAAAGTGATTGTACAACTAGAATGACATTCCTTGCAAGGAATCAGCTTGATGACTGATACAGAGCCTAGCAAACGGATCCGTACGCACGTGGAGGGACATCTTTGCGTGGGTATGGTCGTGGTCGTGTTGCGAGTTCGGACACCTTGTTTTCCGGCATCTCTGCGTCGATCGGTCTCAGTCACTCTCACCGGCCAGGAACTTGATATTTTTCCTCTCCTCGAATCGGTCTTGCCCGACTCGGCACTGATCTCGCACCAGCCCTGTCAATCTGGCGCAGTATTTCAAATCTCTGACGCTACTACTAAACTCAGTGTTTGTTTTTTTTGTCGTGGGTACGGGCATTTCAGTCGGAACTGTCCGTACAACAGTACAGGCGCGCAGTATGCTGGTTATCAGGAGCACGGCCATCTGGCACATCAGTGTCCTGGCGGCACTGGACGGGGAGATGGGCTGTGCAGCTCACTCACACGGCCAGTGTTGCAGTTCCTGTCGTGGAGGAGCCTCAGCTTGGCGTTGTGTGCTCGGCTGATGGCGGAGGGTACTTGCCGGTAGTGAAGGGGGTGGTGAACGGTTTCCTCGTTTCTGTTCTGCGCGACTCAGGTGCCACGACCGCGGGGGTCAGACGTAACCTAGTTAGGGAGGATCAGTACACGGGGGAGACGCAGAGGGTAATTTCGTTCGGAGGAAAGGTAGAAGTTTTTCCTTTGGCGAAGATAGAAGTTGACACGGAGTTTTTCTCGGGTAGTCTGGTTTCTTGTGTCATCGACGAGCCAGTAGTGGATTTAATTCTCGGCAACATGAAGGATGTGGAGCCGGTCGTTGGTATGTTTGGAGCATTTCAGCAGGCTCGGGTAGCTCACCAGGCAGTCGCGTTCGTCGCGACGAGAGCGCAAGTCAGGCGCGAGGGCGAGCAAAAGGCGGCACTGCCGTGTGTGGCTAGTTCGCCTCTTGACGCTATCTCGCCTGCCGAGCTTGGTGAGTTACAGAGGGCGGATGAGTCGTTACAGGACTGGTTCGGAAAAGCGGCAGCGGGTACGTTCAAGGAGAGTGGGGTGAACGCTTATCGGTTTGTGGTTACGAACGGCTTGTTACACCGTCATTTTTGGAGGGAGGGCGCGCCGAGCACGGTTCCGACAGCTGTGCAGGTCGCGGTGCCTTCTACGCTGCGTGACACAGTGTTGTTGGCGGCCCATGACGGGTTGTTGGCGGGTCACTTCGGCGTTAAACGAACGCTGGGGCGGGTTTGTCTCCGATTTTCGTGGCCAGGGGTGTCGACTGACGTCGCTCGATATTGTCGCTCCTGCGACATTTGTCAGAGGACAACCCCGAAGGGCCGGGTTCCCAATGTGCCACTTCAGTTGATGCCACGCATTGAGGTGCCCTTCGATCGCGTGGCGGTGGACATTGTGGGGCCGTTGTCGCCCCCGTCGGAGGGTAACCATCGCTACATTTTTACCCTCATTGATGTGGCGACGCGGTACCCGGAGGCTATCCCACTGCAGAAGATTGATACAGTGTCGGTGGCGGAAGCCATGTTTTCAATCTTCGCTCGAATGGGCTTCCCGAAGTCGGGTCTGAGTGACAGGGGCACCCAGTTCACGTCCGATATGATGGGCGAGTTCCACCGTATGCTGGGGGTCAAACGAGTTTTGACTGACCTCACCATACCACGCCCAATCTAATGGGATGGTCGAGCGATTTCACGGCACGCTAAAGCAGTCGCTAAAGAAGGTCGTTCAAACACGGCCACGATCCTGGCACCGTTACCTTCCGGCGCTGTTGTTTGCTTATCGCGAGCTCCCGAACGAAAGCATGGGGTTTTCCCCATTTGAGTTGCTCTTTGGTCGGCGAGCGCGAGGGCCGATCGACTTACTTGCGGACGCGTGGTCTGGGGATAAGGACGCGGGGGAGAGCAAGACCATCTTTCAGCATCTGCTGGACCTGAAAATCATCGTCAGGGAATCTTGCGAGATAGCCCACAACAATGTGGATGCGGCCCGAAAGGTGCAGAAGCACTACCGGGACAAAGGCTTCAAGATAAGGCGGTTTGCTCCAGGACAGCAAGTCTTGCTCTTTTCGCCCGCAACCACGCAGGCGCTCGTGCCTCAATGGCAGGGGCCGTACCAGGTCGTTCGCGAGTATGGTCATGACTATCTCATTTCTGTGCGGGGAAAGGATAAGATCTACCACGCTAACATGCTGAAGAAATACCATGATGGGTCGAGGCCTGCACTAGCGTGTTTCGCGGCTGGGGCAACCGAGCCGTTTTATTCACTTGTGGGGGACGAGTTCGAGTTTTGCCCGCAGGCCGCGCTAGAGGGAACCGGACAGACGGACGAGGCTGCCGATCCGCGTTTTCCATGGTGGCCCTGGTGGCGTGTTCTAGACTGTTAGTTCTTTCTTGTATTCTAGATAGTCAAAGTTAGTCCTTTCCTGTTTTCGGATAATATTACGTCGAGTAGTCTTAAAAAGAAACTCGGTCGTTTCTTTTTTTTTTTCCCGAGGAAGGGGGAATTGTGATGAAGCTCTATGCTTGTGCATAGTGCTCACACAGTAGGATTAGTACGGTACGGTTTTTGTTAACGGTTTGTTTGTGCCGATAGTCCGTGTGGCACTAGACGCACGTGGAATCTGTAAGACATGGTTAGCATGAGATTTTTAGTGAGTTCTGTTTAGTGAGTTCTAGTCGGAAGCTGTGACTGTCAGAGGTCTAGATCGGTAGTGCGGGCTGTCTTGTCGTATGGAACGGTTGTGTTTGAGATACCTAGCCCGCATTCCAAGACTCTGAAGCCTAGATTTCAGGTATGTTTCTATAAATGTAGTATTGATAGTTGTTAGTTAAAGACAGTATGCGTTGGTAAGAGTAATGTGGTTGTATAGCGGTGTTCCGGTTTGGATTAGTTATGTTGGTTTAGAATTCAGTGAAGTAACCGGTGTTTTTGGTATACAGTTATTTACCGAGATAGATAACTAAAGGAATGTGAGGTGTGTATGTCTAAGCCGCTATGAAGATAGTATGTGGTTGGTTAAGCATAGTCTTTTCCAGTGTATAGAGTAGTGTATAGCAAGAGTGTTAGGCTATAGTCTGTTTCATAGTGACAGAGATATGGGGGTGTACGGAAGTAGACAGTTTATGAAGCGTGTGTGTGTGTGTGTGAACGAACGTGTGAGTTATTTGTATCAGCCAGGTTACGTGACGTTTCTCATTGATCCAATATGTTGTGTGTTTAGCAAGTGTTACGTTGAGACTTTTGTTGTCTATTCAGAGTTCTTGTAAAGAGTGGAAAGACGGACGCCGAGACGTCAGGTCACAGGTGGGACCTACGTGAGGTCATCCCTCCAGCTCTTCACTGAGAGTGAGTCTGACCGGGACCAAGACACCCGAGTCAAAGCGAGAACTGCGCAGCGGTACGAGAACGAGGACGTCCGTGCCAAAGAGACAGGACGGCAAGAAGAAGTGTACGACGAAGGACTTTCACGCCTAGACGTGAGAAGGACCAACGTAACCAGGCAATAACATCAAACAGGTTGGAGACAATGAGAGACTAAATCCTAGCCTGGCAAAGATATTGTGATTTGTGTGTGTGTGTGTGATATTAGAGCAGTGTATATAGTTTGATAGTCTTTAAAGCGTTTCTTTTCTTTTATATTGTATAAAGGTTACTTTAGAAAGGGAGCCCATGTGTTGTGTTTTACCGCATGAATGCGCCCGTCTGAGTCAGTGGCGGTGTATGCGTCTGTTGCGTGAGAGTCTGTACATGCGACTGTGGGCAAGTCTGCGTGCGTTACAATACTGCATAAAAGCCGACCACCTTTTTTTTCATATGATACCAGGAAGAAACTGTGAAACACCGGTCTCTATCATGGGCTCACAGTCGTGGTCGCAAATGCTGATGGTTATGCACTCAGCGCACTGCAGGCTACCGCGAGGCCTTTTCTTGTTTCAAAAAATCACAAATTTAACACGCAATCTATCCTTCAGTGTCCTGTATATGGTCGCTATGTATTTTGTAACGTACGTTAGTCAGCGTTGATTTGGGCAAATTACACTAGAAAATGACCATAACAACACTTACCGATCTCAACGTAGTATATTTTAAAAGATGTTGTGCTATCTATCACTGGTTAAGAATTCTGAGAATAATGTCCGTCACTTTGAAACACGACTGCCTCACTCCACACACAAGGGTAGAAAGAAAGCGACCGGGTTTAACTCATTCTACCCCAGACACACCACAGCAAGTTAAGGATCGACCATGATAGTTCAAGGGTGATGCCGGAATAGCTTGGCGCCTATGGGCGCCAAGCTATTCCGGCGCCTATGGGCGCCAAGCTATTCCGGTATCACCCTTGAACTATCATGGTCGATCTGTGTCCTGCACTGCAATGCAATCTTCAGAGGACAATGACAAAAATTGGGGATTTCGGTGTTGGGGTAGAATGAGTTAATGTTTGTCAGTGTCACACACCTGTTGTCAACGGTGACTGACGTCACTAGAGGTGCGCACGCACATTGAGCCGGCGTGTTAGCCTTGTGTGTCGCGTGACTCAGCTGATAGCGGTAGACGACCGTTGAGTTCACGTGTACATTCAAAATGTAGCTACACACTTACATAATTGATAGATTAATTAGCTATGGGGTTAATTTTGCTTCAGCCATGAATGGCATTGGTTTTAGAAATCTTTATTTTACTGAAAAAAATAAAGAAAATCCTAGAAAAACGGGGTGTGTTGTTATAGGAGCGATTTGTAAGCAAAAATCGAGGAAAATTGACGTCGGCAAAAAATCTCTTGTATTCTCCATCTTTCAATCTCTCGAGAAATGCCAGAACCCGACCTGTCAGTGACCTCATTAACCACCCTCCTGCTTCCGTCCCCCAGCGCGTAGCGAAAATCCGGTAGTGATACTTACTGTAGGCATGCTGATCCTTATGCATGCAAGTGTGTTTCGTTGGGAAAAGTTGCGTCTTCGTGTTATAGCTGTGGGAACTTTGTCAATTTCACAACAAACACCGACATCGTACATCAACAAATTCTCGTTCTCTTTATTTTAACCATAATCTGCTACACAAGTGTAAGTCGTAATGTTGTCATGTTTGGTATCGGTGTGTAGGTAAGAATTTCAACTTTTGAACGATGCTACTTTCACAACAGTCACTTTAGGCTGAGATGTGTTATGAATACAAACGTGTAGGTAGTTGTTATAGGGCAGAGCGCCGGACACGCTGTGTACTGGTCAGTTGCAAGTGCGATATAAATAGAATGAGCGAGCGAGAGAGGAATTTGACCTCGCCACGCCTTATCTCTCTGGCAGTCTGAAGCGATTCCTCAAGCGAACTAAGTGCTACGCGCAAGCCCGTGAGTTGTGTTTTACCGCATGAATGCGCCCGTCTGAGTCAGTGGCGGTGTATGCGTCTGTTGTGCGAGAGTCTGTACGTATGACTGGGGGCAAATCTGCGTGCGTTACAAAGTACTATTCTCTTGGCTTGACTTCGCGAACGAAGATTTTATGGGAGTTGCCCACGACGTCTGCAGGCTTGTTCGTGGCTGCGGAGGCCAATCCGAGACAGGCAGGTTCGACCGCAGTGGCTGCAGGGGAAGGTATGGCCAGGGTTCTGAGCTGCGGCATCTCTGTTTTTTTCTCCTGAGCCGCTTGTCCTTAAGGCTAGCTCTGTGAGAGTCCTCAAAGGAGACAGCTGCCTTGTAAATGGTGGAGCGCCAGGTGTCACGGTCCGCAGCAAGCGAAGACCACTGGTGGTGGTCGATTTGGCAGGCACTAAGTGACTTCTTGAGACAGTCTTTGTATCTCTTCTTTGGTGCCCCTCTGTCACGGTGTCCAGTAGCAAGCTCGCCGAACAGGGTGATCTTTGGTAGGCGATGATCCTCCATCCTGGAGACATGCCCCGCCCAGCGGAGCTGTGTCCGCAGCAGCAAGGCCTCGATGCTCACAGTTTCAGCCTGTTCAAGGACCTCGACGTTGGTGACATAGTCACTCCAGTGAATGCCCAGGATGGTACGCAGGCAGCGCTGGTGGAAGCGTTCGAGGAGTCGTAGTTGGCTGCGGTAGAGGGCCCAGGATTCGGAACCATACAGCAAAGTGGGGAGGACCACAGCTCTGTACACGCTGATCTTGGTGCATGTTTTCAGCTGTTGATTGTGCCACACCCGCTTGAAAAGTCGCCCGAAAGCGCTGTTCGCTTTTGCCAACCTGCTGTCAAGCTCCTTGTCCAGCTTGGCGTCCGACGTGATAATGCAGCCAAGGTAAGTAAACTGGTGCACTGACTTTAGTTCAGACTCGCCAATGGTGATGTGAGGAGGGCGATACACTGTCTTGGGTGCCGGCTGATGGAGGACCTCTGTCTTTTTCAGACTGACCTCAAGTCCAAAGAGCTGGGCAGCATCTGCGAAGCAAGACGTGATGCGCTGCAGGGCTCTCTCTGTGTGTGCAACGAGGGCAGCATCATCAGCAAAAAGCAGCTCACGAATCAGTTGGTCTAGGGTTTTCGTGTGGGCCTGCAGTCGTCTGAGGTTGAACAGGCTGCCATCGAGACGATACCTGATGTACACTGCATCGTCATCATCAAGGTCCACTGTGGCCTGCTTCAACATCATGCTAAAAAAGATGGTGAAGAGGGTCGGTGCCAGCACGCAGCCCTGCTTTACGCCGTTGAGAATGGGGAATGGTTCTGAGAGGTCATTGTTGAGTCTGACCTGGCCTTGCTGGTCCTCGTGTAGTTGGACAATCATGTTGAGGAACTTTGGGGGGCAGCCAAATCGCTCCAGGATCTGCCACATGCCTTGCCTGCTCACAGTGTCGAACGCTTTTGTTAGGTCGACAAATGCTACGTACAGCCCTTTGTTCTGCTCGCGGCACTTCTCCTGTAGCTGTCTCAGCACAAAGACCATATCGGTGGTGCTCCTGTTTGCTCTGAAGCCACACTGGCCCTCTGGGAGTTGGTCTTCAGCGATGGCAGGTACCAGCCGATTCAGGAGCAGCCTTGCAAGGATTTTCCCAGCAATGGACAGCAGGGTAATTCCCCGATAGTTGGAACAGTCAGACTTCTCGCCTTTGTTCTTGTACAGGGTGATAACGACTGCATCACGGAGATCTTTTGGTAGTGTTCCTTCCTCCCAGCAGCAGAGAAAGAGGTCATGGAGCTTGTTGTGCAGTGCTGTGCCTCCATGTTTCCAGATCTCTGGCGGTATTCCATCAATGCCTGCTGCTTTGCCACTCTTGAGCTGGTGGATGGCTGTGAGGGTCTCTTCAGCGGTGGGCGGATCGTCCAATTCAACCTTTACTGGGAGGTGTGGGATTTGTAGGACGACTGCTTCTTGAACAATGCGCTCAGCGCTGAAGAGGCTCTGAAAGTATTCCGACCAGCGGTTCAAGATGGAGGTATTATCTGTGAGGAGTGCCTGGCCATTCGCGCTTCGCAGGGGACTTTGTACCAGGTGCCTGGGGCCATACACTGCTTTCAGTGCTTCGTAGAAGCCCCTGTAGTCACCATTGTCAGCGCAAAGCTGGGTCCTCTGTGCAAGTCTGGTCCACCACTCATTCTGGAGATCTCTGAGCTTGCGCTGGAGACTGCTGCAGACGAGGCGGAAGGCAGACTTCTTCACAGGGCAGGAAGGCTGGGCTAGGTGGGCCTGATGGGCGGCTCTTTTTTTTTGCTAGGTGTTCCTGGATCTCTACATTGTTTTCGTCAAACCAGTCTTTGTTCTTCTTTCTGGCGAAACCCAAGACTTCTGCAGAGGATTTTGCAATAGCAGTTTTCAGTTGTTCCCAAAGTGTTTCAGGGGAGGAGTCTACTGGGTCCGCTGTGTCTTTGAGCCTGCGCTGTAAATCTGTCTGAAAGGCAGCTTTCACATCGTCACGCTGAAGGCTGGCAACATCAAGCTTTTTCTTGGGGGGGGGGGCCCCATTTCTTGGGTTTTGGCTTGAAGTGGAGCCTGAGTTTGCAGCGGACAAGGCGGTGGTCAGTGTGGCACTCTGCGCTGGGCATCACTCTGGTGAGGAGGACGTCACTGCGGTCCCTCTGACGCACTAGGATAAGGTGCCAGTGTTTGGAGCGAGGATGCATCCAGGTGGTCTTTCGACTGTCCTTTTGCTGAAAAGTAGTGTTGGTGATGACCAGTTGCTGCTCCGCACAGAACTCCAACAGTAGGCGGCCATTGTCATTGCAGTTCCCCACGCCATGCTTGCCGAGGACTCCTTTCCAGGCTTCAGAGTCCTGGCCCACTCTGGCGTTGAAGTCGCCAAGGATGATGACTTTGTCGTCTGCAGGGGTACTCTGTAGGAGGCTGCGCAGGTCAGTGTAAAACTTGTCCTTTTCAGCAGGCTCTGCCAGGAGGGTTGGGGAGTACACACTGAGAAGGGTGACGTGTTGCTGGTGTCTCAGTGGGAGGCGCATGGACATGATGCGGTCTGAGTGGCCCGTTGGTAGGTTTTCCAGCTTAGTCGCAATGGATGTCTTGACCATGAAACCCACGCCTGAGAGCCGTCTTTCTGATGCAGGCCTGCCTGACCAGTAGAGGGTGTACCCAGCACCAAGTTCTTGGAGGCTGCCTTCGTCCGGAAGGCGTACTTCGCTGAGAGCGGCGATGTCGATGTTTAACCTCCGGAATTCATGGGCAATGAGGGCGGAGCGACGTTCAGGGCGTCCGCTGTCTGCTTTGTCGAGCATGGTTCGGACGTTCCAGCATGCTACGTTGAGTCCGGTCGTGGTCGTCATGGGAGTGGATCCGTTATTCTTTCTTGTTTTTTGACCGCAGGAGATGCCCGTTGACCGCGGCTAGCCAACTGGGTTGCGAGGGGACGAGCTTTGGTTAGGCCACCTTTTCTAGGCCCCTCTCCGTGTGGAGCAAGCAGTGCTGTCCCTAGAGAAGGCTGCTTGGTCGTTCAGGGTGTGCCGAGTGATGTCGTCATCCCCAGGTCAACATCAGGCGACCAATATCCTGAACCGCCTGCATGCAGGTTTGAGACTGCGGCTTCCAGTGACATCTTTCACCTGCCGTTTCGCTCCTCGCCCGTCGCTACAGGACTTGGAATGGTCAGTGTCATGGTCCGTGGACGTTTCCTAAAGCCTGCACGGTGGAGCTTTTTGGTGGAGTGCAGTGTGCGCAGTACTGGCCCCACCCTTTAAACCATTGGTTCATCTGCCATGGCCTAGCAAGCTGGGACGATGGCATCGAGGTCCTCGGGTCGTAGGTTTTATATCAGACTGTCCTTGTCCTAGTCTCTGGCTCAAAAGCCTTCCCCGTAGACACGGGGGCTTTGATGTCAGGGGTTTATCCCTTAGCCTTTCCGCAGCCAAGCGGCCAGGCCTGCAAGTACTACTATGTAGCATGCATATGGCAATGTACAGATTTGAAGCTCTTAGCCTCAGTGTGATAGGGGTTAATTAGCACTTCTCTGCCACCTTCTTTACCCACAACCACACCTACCCTGAGCGTGGGGATGGGGATGCCATGCGTGGCAGACAGTTTATTCATGCACCACCGGGTGGGGTACTTACTTAGTCCTGCTGAGCCCCGCATCCAGAGCCTGCCTCTGTGTCATAGTGAACAGCTCCCGCTGCCTCGTCTTCTTCACCGGAGGAACGTCATCAACCTTAGGACAGTTTGGCATCCTGTCTCGGAAGACAATGGGTATATGCGCTTGCTGGGTCAGTCACTGGAGTGACCTCTCCAGGGCGCAAGCCTGGGCGAAGTGTATGGAGATCCTGGGGTGCCCAGTCGTCAAGATCCCCCTCTCGGCCTCGCTGATGTATCCAAAGGAATGCAAAGCAGTACGTTTGGCACCAGTTTGGCTGCAGGAGCTGCCAGAACAGTGCGTGAATACAGGCAGCTGTCTGCCTTCGGGGCTCCACTCCTGATTTGAAAGGTTTACTCCCCCACATTTGGCCGTTGGATCCAACCTGATCTCCTCCGTCCTCTAGCCGTTGGCTGTCAGAAACAGCTCATCCGCCTAGTGGTGCAATGTGAACACCACCCCCTCACGTGGTTTAGCCCACCAGCTGAGGTGGTTTGCCAGGGTGTGGCGCTTGGAGCCAGCACGTGAGAGATTAAGGAGATGGATGAGGACCAGTGATGCCCGTCCGTCCTATGTAGGACGCAGCTGCCGAACAGCAAAGGTGCTACCTCTATCCAGAGCCCCCTACACCCCAGGGCAGTTAGGGCCTGAAAAATATACATTCAAACTTGCTTTAAGTCACTAAATGAGAACTATTTAACCCTTATCATTCGGAATACACCAGTGTGTGAAATAAGTTCTGAAAAAAATATTTCAAGTGTAGTGCCAGAATAGTTTGGTGCCTCTAGGCGCCAAGCTATTCTGGCACTACCCTTGAACTAAAGCGATTGGTCTATATCCGTATCTGTAAGTACTGTAATGTAGCGTGCAATGGCAGTGTACAAATTTGAAGCTTTCAGCCTCAGTATGTCGCTTAATGTACCAGTGGTGCACGCACAAGGGGATAAATACATTTTATGCATACGAGGTTCATCCTTTCATATAAACATGTGTCCAAAGCAAACTTCACATGGCCATCTTAGAATGGTGACAGATACTAAACTGGCCAGCAGGAGGGGCAGATTCTCATAAGCCCCTGCGTCTGCCGATCTGTGACTGCTGCACTTGGTGTCAGTTGTGTGTTGTTCTGAGGGATAGAAAAAAACAACAAAGGAATAAATATGACAAGAAACCACGTTATGTGAACACCTGCACAGGTTTAACTGTATCAATAACGTGCATTGCATTAAAGCATGCCTTTAGAGCCATCTGTTTTGCGCAGAAAAAAACTGTTTTTATTTTCTCTCACAAGAGTTTCTAGTCCTCTCTCTGCAAAAATCTGTCTATGGGGTACCAATAAAATGGAACCGAGTCCCCTTGGGCGTCCAAGCCAGACTTGTTTTTTCATGAAAGTACATTTTATATTAGTGCAGAAATAATGTAGCCGTGAACGGCCGCCTGTGCTTTTTTGTTTATTTTGTGCCTAGTTACCTTCCGGCGGTCTGCCAAGCGTCGGCTGCACGAGAAGCTGCAACGCCGGCACTGGAATATGTGGCAAAGGTTCCGCAATTGGCATTTTGAAAACATTAGACGTCGTTGGATTCGTAGAATCAGGGGATGAAAATATAGCAGTGTCCATTCCAGGGACGATTTTTTTCGGCAAACTGAACGCCGCCGGCCGTTACAGATGAAGTTGAGATCGGGGCTATCGTAAATAATTCACACACAAGTCGGTTCACAGTATCTTCTGCCACCTCGTCGAAGGAAGCTATGAAGTCAAGCGGACTCTCGCCCGAGACAGCCATACTCCATTATGCCCAGAAGAAAAGCGCCGGGCAGAGAATTACTATGAAGCACGGGTAGCCTCTGACTCGACAAAACAGACACTGAGGTGTGTACGCTGGTGATTTTTGCACGAGACTAGATTCACAAGCTCCCAAAGAACATTTCAGCTGGTTATTTCATCCGCCTTGAGCTATTAATGACTGATCCGTATCCTTTGTAGTTTGTCAGACCTAAATGGGTTAATTAGGCGCTCCCCGTCACACTTTCTGGACATGTCTAAAATTGGCATGTACATCCTGTCAGCATTTCCGGCAATGCCTAAAAGTACCAACTGACAAACATCAGTCATGTAGGTCTACCCCGTTGGTCACATTCACCCTCACACACGGGAAATTTACTGGCCGCTGATGGCATGACTCGCTGTGGCCGCATCATGACTAAACCACTCCCCATGGAAAAAGTATGGACCCCCCCCCCCCCCCGTGTGTGTGTGTGTGTGTGTGTGTGTGTGTGTGTGTGTGTGTGTGTGTGTGTGTGTGTGTGTGTGGCGGCCTTTCAGTTCATCATAAACAAAGCAACCCAGGGCGCAAAGTTCCTCGGGCCGGCGTCGTCCCGCGCACAGCCATGCGCCAGCCTGAGCAGACAGCGGCCGACGTCGGGCAGACTGAGGAACTTTTTGAGCAGTGCCGGGTCCCGGGGCATGACGCAATCTCCGGTCAGCCAAAACACACAGCACACCGCGTGCTGGAATCCTGTCATTGTCTGACACCATATTTATGGGACCAGGTGTAATGTCAAAACACAATAGCCAGCAACTGACTCAATCTCTAACCATGTTAGGGCCAGAGGTGATATGTTTTATCAGTGTGATCTGTTATTTTACTGCTTTATTTTGATTAACTCATTCTACCCCAACACCGAAATCCCCAAATTTTGCCGTTGTCCTCTGAAGACTGCACTCTAGTGCAGGACATAGATCGACCATGATAGTTCAAGGGTGATGCCAGAATAGCTTGGCGCCCATAGGCGCCAAGCTATTCTGGCATCACCCTTGAACTATCATGGTCGACGCCCATAGGCGCCAAGCTATTCTGGCATCACCCTTGAACTATCATGGTCGACGCCCATAGGCGCCAAGCTATTCTGGCATCACCCTTGAACTATCATGGTCGATCCTTATCTTGCTGTGGTGTGTCTGGGGTAGAAAGAGTTAAAGAGCTGATCAACCCAGTGCCCGTCAACCGCTCATTCAGTCCCGCGCCAGCCGGGGGCACAGAATATAGATAACTTGTCATTTCATACACACTTTCCATTTTGCGTGAACACCACGCCTCAAAGCCTGAATTTTCCGCACTGATGAATTAGTCCATAAGCTAGGAAGGTCTACCGTGCAACCCCCCCCCCCCCCCCCCAGTACTCAATAAGATGGGTTTCAAAGTGTTCCTTAGTATGTCCTGAGATGTTTAAGCCATGTTCCCCGAAAATCCTTAGGAACACACCAGAGATATAGCCGATGGCGCAAGGGTACCCCCATTCACGCTCTTCGCAGGTGCTAAAATGAGGTTGAGAAACATTTTCCTCTAAATAAATCAGAATTCATTCCAGAAACCCAAATCAGGCAATATTATGTCAAGGTACACCTTCTGCATCCTCTGCAAAAAACAGAATGAAAAAATATTGAATCTCTGGCTCACAGTGAAGGTATTTGTGCACCCAGTAAACGACCATTTCCGCGAAATCGCAAAAAAAGACAAAAATAATGTGTCAGATGGCTTCAGACATTTTCTATAGCACTGACAGTCCATTTTGAGGTTTACATCATTAAAACAGGATGTCACAATTATTATAAACTTGACTAGGTGATGCTGTCATCTCTGTGAGTGCCACAGTGGTTGAATTTGTATCCCTACCCCCAAGTTGTAAAAATACACAAAATTAATTAGAAAAAATTGCTTAAGTTATTCCATTTTATTTTGACCTCTCTTTACCTATTAAGTTTCAATAATGTGAGCATAAAGTGCAAGAAAATAAGGAAAGTCGGCATCCTTTACGGTATGTTCGTGGTGAATGATAGCTTTTTCCCATTTACAATTGCCGAATTGGGAAACGTACGTTGTTTCTGATGCCCTCAGAAATTTTGTATACAACTGATAGGTCTTTTTTAGGTTTTATTGTTTAGGAAAGAGTACCACAGTTACTCCCAACCTGATTTTATGATGCTGTAACGCATTTAGGGGCCACAGTGGCTGAATCTGCTGCCCTACCCCCATTTTACCTGTACGCAAAGGAACGAAAAATGATCATAACAATTGCTCCTCTGATTAAATATGTTTGTTGCCAGTTTTCTTAACAAAATATGCATATTGAGCATAAACATTTGTGATCATTTCATTAATTTCAATGTGACCCATCAATTTAATTGTAATTCTTTTTATTTAAGGCATGCTTAACAGGGGCTGCCGCTGAAGCTTCTATCGTCTGCACATTCAGCACTCTTGTCAAACTCGGGGAAGGTGTACCTCAGGGAGATGTTGTGTCTGATGCTGTTTTTGGTCTACATTAATGACATCAGTACAACAGTACCAAGGTTCGTCTCGAACATCCTCCATGCGGATGACTTTGCAGTGTGGAGCGCAGCAGAACATAAAGAAATAGCATCCTCCAGAATCCAGGATGCTGCCAATAGAGTCAGCAGCTGGACTGAAAGAGGCCACTCAAACTGAGCTAGACCATCTCTTTCAATCAGACGGAAGAGGTCACCTCAAAACTGGAGACCTTTGAGTACCAAAGACAGACAGGCCAACTTTACTGGCAACAAATAAATTACTGGATTCACTTGGAGGCCTCACATTGAAGCCATGGAAGCTAGAGCTGCAAAAACAAAAAAAAAGTCTCTGATGAAGAAACTGGTGGGGACCACATTGGCGCAAATTACAGCATCCTGGCGCAAGCAAACACCAGCTCGGTCAGACCAGTTGTGCGGTACCAAGATACATCGACAACATGAAACACTGCCTGCAAAACCCAAAAAGCCAGGCTTGACAAGATGCAGAACATGGGTCATTCTCATGATGCAGTGACATTCTTAGAGCCATCTGGAGCACCCCAATTTAGGAAATGGAGGACATTGGAGCCACTGGAATGCAGAACAGCACACACGATGAAGAAACTTACTAAACACCGACAGCATGGGAGACTACAGGAGCAGACCAAAAACCGTCAGAAATGTCCAAATCTGAACCACCCAAATCTGAACCGCCAACTGAAGGTCCTGCAAAGGGCTAACACTGACGTCCTGGAACCAAGCCCAAAGATGTGTGAACAGCTCCCTTCAGATACCTGGACATCTCGAAAGAGCCTTCAAGACAACATAAACAATGTTCCAGGACTCCTTGCCAAAGGTCGCGGCACTGCACAAAGCCATCTTGCTGGAGGTTGTGCACAAGCGCTACCCTCACAGCAGCTGTGATACCACACAAGATGCCGTGCGGAATGAAGGAAGTGGCGTGTACATCTGTTGTGCAGACCGAACTACTACCTCCCTCTCCTTACCAGCTGGTGGCAGCAGCTCCAACTATCGTACAGATCTGCAGGTGCTCAACACAGCAGCAGAGCACTAGCTAGGGAAAGGCAGCAGCTTGATCCACTGATCTCACCAGGAAGCTTCAAGATAGACTGGATGCCCTGTCCACTAAATAGTGCTGCAGTGGATTCCAGTGCATTCTGGACTAGCTGGGAATGGACACTACAACAACAACAACAAAGTGATTGGCAACAGCAGAATGGCGGCTGCAGCCCGTGGGCAGAAGACATCAACAAGCTGAACAGGGAGAGCCAGGCCACCATCTTTCATCTACGCACTGATTACTCTGGACTGGGTCCATACAAAAAAGCAGGAACGTTTCACAAACCCAAAATGAAGCCTGAAGGTTACACACTTTAATCAGATCACTCTGTATCAGCAATTATTTGAAGCTTCCGTGCCTAATGCATGAAGAGATACCAAAATAAAAGAACGCTTAGCGAATGGTGGACTTCGGTAGAAGCGTAAACAACCAATCAGAATGTTCGGCAGAAAGGCCATGCAGTCACTTTATGATCAGAGCTAAATATAGATCACTTGCAACAAGCGTCAGCATGATCATTCGCAATGGAATAGTCACAGATTGGGGGAGAAAAAAAAAAGAAGTAGACAAAAGTCTGCCAGCACGTTTTAATTTTTTACAAACTTTCACAGACTTTAAGGAAAAGGACTGAAATTGACAGACTTTCCAGGGCCCTGAAAAAGCCTTGTCATTTTTTAACAACTTTCACAAATGTTCACAGACCGTAAGGACCCTGCTGGACTCACCTCGTGAGATTGGGTCATATGGAAACAGCCCTATGCAAATTTGGCGTAGAAAATCAGTCTCCTTAGCACATTTTCCAAACATGTCCATACACAGAAGCGGTCTGCTGGCAGTTCTGACCAGAAGACACGCCCCTATACACCAAACTCTGAAAACATGCTGCCTAGCTCTTGACAGCTCACTTATTGGCAGCCAGAACAATATAAGATTTAAAGACGGCCATAAAAAAATTGAATGTTGCAGAAGGTGGAAGTGGAGATCTCGTGGTCGACATGTGGAAACTAAGTATTTTTGATAACATTGTTTTTGGCTATTAGGAACCATCAAACTTTATTACGCATTCATATTTACACATTTCTAGATGAAAATAAATGAAAGGAAAAGGGGATACCTTACTAGACCCGCCTTACGCTAGGTAAAATATCACCTAAAAGACCAACCAGTTAAAAATAGTTACAATTAAATTGATGGGTTACATTGAAATTAATGAAATGATCACAACTTTTTATGTTCAATACGCATACTTTAAAAAAAAAACTGGCAACAAAAAATATTTAAAAGGAAGAGTATGACGTAAGTAATTTTTATGATTATTTTGCGTTACTTTGCATACTGGTAAAATGGGGGTAGGGCAGCAGATGCAGCCACTGTGGCCCCTAAATGCATCATAGCATCACAAATTCAGGTTGTGAGTAACTGTGGTACTCTATCCTAACCAATAAAACCTAACAAAGACCTATCGGTTGTATACAAAATTTCTGAGGGCACCGGAAACCACGTATGTTTCCCAATTCAGCAATTTTAAATGGGAAAAAGCTATCATTCATCACGAATGTACCGTAAAGGATGCTGACTTTCCTTAATTTCTTGCACTTTATGCTAACATTATTGAAACTTAATAGGTAAATAGAGGTCAAAATAAAATGGAATAACTTAAACAATTTTTTCTAATTAATTTTGTGTATTTTTACAACTTGGGGGTAGGGATACAAAATCAACCACTGTGGCACTCACAGTGATGACAGCATCACCTAGTCAAGTTTATAATAATTGTGACATCCTGTTTTAATGATGTAAACCTGAAAATGAACTGTCAGTGCTATAGAAAATGTCTGAAGCCATCTGACACATTATTTTTGTCTTTTTTTGCGATTTCGCGGAAATGGTCGTTTACTGGGTGCACATATACCTTCACTGTGAGCCAGAGATTCAATATTTTTTCATTCTGTTTTTTGCAGAGGATGCAGAAGGTGTGCCTTGACATAATATTGCCTGATTTGGGTTTCTGGAATGAATTCTGATTTATTTAGAGGAAAATGTTTCTCAACCTCATTTTAGCATCTGCGAAGAGCGTGAATGGGGGTACCCTTGCGCCATCGGCTATATCTCTGGTGTGTTCCTAAGGATTTTCGGGGAACATGGCTTAAACATCTCAGGACATACTAAGGAACACTTTGAAACCCATCTTATTGAGTACTGGGGGGGGGGGGTGAACGGTAGACCTTCCTGGCTTGTGGACTAAATAGAGTTAGGAGATTTGACTATAGGAACTGTACTTGTTCTTTGTTTTTTTAATTTTGAGAGTGCAAATGTGTTGCATACTATTCGCGCACGCTTTTTCACTCTTCACACACACACACACTACTCTGTCAAAAGGTGATGAGTGTCATACATTACATTGGGTAGACCCGATTCCGATGCAGAATGAGGGTCATAGACGTAAATAAAGTGTGTAAGGTCTATGTATTCTCGTGAAACCTAGCAGCCCCATTCGGACATATTTCATGTCTTACACTGAGACAATGGCAGGTCTGAATAATCTCGCGCCGCATCCTCAATGTGAGGACCAGTATGTATTCATGAGGAAGGCAAGAGGCATGATTCTCGTTAGCTCTTGCATAAGCGGCCGGGCGGCATGAGGATCTATGCCTGCCCCAGATGGAAATAGTTGTTATTTTAGTGAATGGTATTGCATTTTCCCTTTCTACACAGGGACAAAATGCACAGACTGGTATTACCTTGACACAAATATGAACATATACTTGTTACAAACTTTCGTTTCGCAATCTTTTTTTTCTGAAAAAGTTCCCGTCACAATTCCACGACTATTGTCAAATAGTGGATATTATTGATCTTATTGCATCAGTTTAGTTAACGGATTTTATTTTCTCTTGTGTCGCATGCATTTTCTCTTGTTTAAATTATAATTTCTCCTTCGTACAATGCTGGAACTATGATGTAAAATCATGTAAACTTTAACAACACTTTTCTTTTTCATTGTATTGGCTATGCAAGATTATATTAGTGCACATGCCGGCCAGCAAATTACGAGGTCGCGATAGTCCATAAGCCAGTCCCAGCTAGCCCTCCCCCCCCCCCCCCCCCCCCCCCACCCAGTAATCAATAAGATGGGTTTCAAAATGTACCTTAGTATGTCCTGAGATATTTAAGCCATGTTCCCCTAAAATCCTTTAGAACACACCAGAGATATAGCCGTCATTAGCCGATGGCTACCCCCATTCACGGTCTACGCGGATGTTAAAATGAGGTTGAGAAACATTTTCCTCTAAATAATAATAATAATAATAATTATGATATTTATAATGCGCTTATCTTATAATAATTATAACTCTAAGCGCGCACTCACAACTCGCACACGCATGCGCACGCTCTAGACAATGACACACGTAACACAAATAGTGAAGATACCTTACGACGGTCAGCTTGGGGTGGGGAGTGTGGTGATATAGTGCTAGAACTGTTGAAAGAGGTGAGTTTTGAGGGCGGACTGGAAGGAGGAGAGCGAGTGTTTCTGACGGAGAACAATGAACAATGAACCTTTATTTTCCAACGGTAGAAGTTATTGGTAACAGGACCAGTTTTCAAACTTGCCGTTGCTACATCTACTACATAAGTGACATAGACATGTAAACATACACATACCACACACTGCTGCAGGCACTGCTTTATTCGCTCACGCACGCACGCACGCACGCACCACGCACCACGCACATACCCACACACGCACTCAGGTACGCACGCATGCACATCACAACTCGCGCATGCACGCACGCACACACACACACACACACACTCATGTACACCGCAATTCAGCACGCATGCACACACGCACGAACACTCACACACACACACACACACACACACACACTTACACACGCACGCACTCAGGCACATACGCACAAAAACAAACACACGCTCTCGGACACGCACTCCAGACATACCTATACGCGTACGCACAAAAATATAAAATGAGTAAAAATACAAAGTAAAGCAATAAACAAAGAATCATTAAGTACATTAAAGTTCATACAGCAAGGGCAAACATGTATGCAGGTGCTATCTCCCCCCCCCCCTCTCTCTCTCTCTCTCTCACGCCGACACACACACATACACACACACACAGCATGCACGCACGCGCGCACCCACACACACAGAGTCACACATACACACACATACGCGAGCGCGCGCCCAACATATCGAGCACACACATATGAAGGCAAAAACATTATACACAGTACATGCAGTATTCAAAGGTACTCTTTGGCATTCAAATATTATGGTACGGCTATGGGAAAAAGGGACTCTCTCTCTCTCTCTTTCTTTCTCTCTCTCTCTCTCTCGCAAGCGTGAAAAATGGCACATGTGCTAACTGCTTCTTCCGTTCAGAAATAAAGTTTCATTTCATTTCATTTCATCTCTCTCTCTCTCTCTCTCTCTCTCTCTCTCTCTCTCTCTCTCTCTCTCTCTCTCTCTCTCTCTCTCTCTCTCTCTCTTTACCACCCCACCTCACTGCAAACAGTTTTAACGACCATTTTGTCTCTGTGGCGGAATCACTAATGCCACTGGGAAATAACTCACATGAGTATATTTGTCCAGACAAATTACTAGACTACTGTAACCAGAAAAATAAAAACAACGAACCTTTCATCATACCGCCTATAACGGTTCATGAAGTGGGCAGATTAATTACCTCGATGGAAAATAAAAAGTCATCCGGGCCTGATGAGATCAGCTCAAAAATACTCAAGACATCTCTCCCATATATCGTTGAGAGTCTCACGTACATCTACAATCTCTGTATAAAACAAAACTGTTTTCCGGATGTATTTAAAGATGCAAAAGTAATCCCACTACCAAAGTCAAAAGATCTAAGTGAAATTAATAATTTTCGTCCCATTTCATTACTACCAGTTTTGTCAAAGCCTTTAGAGAGGCATATTCATAAACATCTATCTAAATATTTAGAAAACCGAAATCTTATCCATCCATTGCAGTCAGGTTTCAGACCAAACCATTCCTGCCATACCGTGCTGATTAGGATGACAGACACCTGGTTAGCATCTATCAATGAATCCAAACTAACAGGTGTAGTCTTTTTAGACTTCCGTAAAGCTTTTGATTTAGTAAACTATGATATATTGATGAAGAAAATTTCGTTGTACACCAACAGCGCTGCCACGTTCTTCAAATCCTACTTGGATGACAGAAGACAAAAAGTCCTTCTTAACGGTACATATTCTAATCACCGCTTAGTCAAGCATGGCGTGCCCCAGGGCTCTATTTTAGGCCCTCTTTTATTTTGTTTGTTCATTAACAACCTTCCGCTCACAATTAACGATCATAATGTTTCATGCGATATGTTTGCGGATGATGCTGCAATACACATGCCCGACGAGGATTTATCTATTATTGATACACGCCTACAAAGCGCACTACAAGACATTGACAACTGGTGTAGTAACAACTCCATGATCCTAAACCCAGCGAAGACTGAATGTATGGTATTAAGTACCCGTCAAAAGCACCAGCTAGGCTCTCTCTCACTCAGCTTGTCTCTTCAAGGAAAACCCATCAGTCAAGTAACAGAACATCGTCTTCTCGGTGTTACTGTAGATAACCAGTTTAAATGGCAGTGCCATATTACTAACATATGCAACATAATATCAAAGAAACTTTACATTTTAGCCAAATTAAAATATATCACTGATGCAGAAACACGTAAACTGTTCTTTAACGCCCACATCAGGTCACATATCGACTATGCTTCTACAGTGTGGGATGGAGCAAGCGAGGTCCAATTGAAGAGACTGAACTCTCTTCATCGTAGAGCCGCAAAACTTATCCTGCCTGATCCTAACTCAACTACCGATAATAAACTGAAAACCTTGGAGATTCTTCCCCTGAAAAATCACTTAATGTACAATAAGGGAATAATTATGTTCAAAACATTGAATAGCAAAATGCCTGATTATATTAAGAAACTATTTTCCTTTCCATCACCAATGTACTCAAGATCAAGGCAATTCATTATTGTACCACGACCTAGAATCGATCTCTACAAGACAAGTTTAGCGTTCTCAGGCCATAGCCTGTGGAACAATTTGCCTAGGAAAGTTACAACAGCAACAACCCTTTCGTATTTTAGAGCCAGTATTTTCAATTACCTCACGTCATTATCTTAATACTTTTACTGCGACCCTATAATACTCAGTGTGTGCGTGTGTGTGTGTGTGTGTGTGTGTGTGTGTGTGTGTGTGTGTGTGTGTGTGTGTGTGTGTGTGTGTGTGTGTGTGTGTGTATGTGTGTGTGTGTGCACGTTTTTGTTGTTGTTGTTGCTGGTTTTGTTTTGTTTTTATATCATTTATTCTTCTTCTTCTTCTTTTTTTTTTTCTTTTTTTTTTTCTTCTCATATTAATATTTTCACGCTTTGTGCATTATTTGTAGATTAGCAACGGCAAGTTCGAAAAATGGTTGTGCCAGCCAAAACTTTCACCGTTGTAAAATAAAGAATCATTGTCATTGTCATTGTCATTGTCTCTCTCTCTCTCTCTCTCTCTCTCTCTCTCCTCTCTCTCTCTCTCTCTCTCTCTCTCTCTCTCTCTCTCTCTCGCACACATACACACACACACATACACACACACACACAAACTCACACACACGCACATGTACACATCTGAACACACGTGCAAGTTATCCCAATACTGTAATGATTTGATTACGTCAGAGATTCTAGGTGTTTGAAGAGGCTGTCCCTATATGAGGTGAGCGTCTTTGCGTTTCTAATTTCTGCAGGAATAGAATTCCAGAATGAACTTCCCGAGAATGACAAGCTGGTTTTGAATAAATCAATACGCGGCAGGGGTACTTTGAATTGTTGTCCATGTCTAGAAGCTACAGATGTCCGTTTTGAGAAAAAAGAACTCAAGTACAGTGGACATGATTGCTTGTACAGCTTGTACATCAATACACCTTTATTGAACTGAAAGTGATGGGATAGAGGGAGAATTTTTAAAGTTTTAAGCTTTTCGTCAGTTGAGAGTTCGGGATCGGGAAATATAAGCTTAGCAGCTCTCCTATGTAGGGAGTTCAGCCTCTTCAAATGTACATCACTAGAACCATCCCACACTGTTGATGCATAGTCTATGTGCGACTTGACATGAGCATTGTAGAAAAGAAGACGCGTATCTGTGTCAGTAATTGTTTTCAATTTTGACAACATATACAGGCTTCTGGAAACCCTTTTGCACACATTATTAATATGCAGTTGCCATTTAAGCTGATCATCTATAGTGAACCCCAAGAGGCGGTGGTGTGATACTTGCTCAATTGGGCTGCCGTTTATAGACAGACTAAGAGAGAGCGGGCATAGCTGGTGCTTTTGACGTGTGGTTATAACCATGCATTCTGTGAGAGAGAGTGGGAGAGTGTTCCAGGTAGATGGACCGTATACTGAGAAGGGAGCGGGGGCCGAAAGTGCTGAGTTTGGTGCGGGGGATGAGGAGGCGGAGAGGGTCGGAGGCGGAGCGGAGGGAGCGGGGAGGAGTGTAGGGGTGAAGTAAGTTGGAGAGATAGGCAGGAGCGTAGTTGTTCAGGGATTTGTAGCAGAGAGACAGAATCTTGTATTGGATGCGTTGGGGGATGGGGAGCCAGTGAAGGAGCTTGAGCAGGGGAGTGATGTGGTCGGATTTTTTCTTTCTGATGACGAGGCGGGCAGCATTGTTCTGGACGCGCTGGAGAGTGAGAGTGGTGGAGTGAGGAAGGCCGGAAAGGAGAGAGTTGCAGTAGTCGATGCGAGATAAGATGAGAGAGACAGCGAGTTTGGTGGCAGCTTCGGTAGTGAGGTATTTTCTGATCTGACTGATGCGGCGGAGGTGGAAGTAACATGCCTGGGCCGTGGCGGAGACGAAGCTGGTCATGGAAAGCGAGGAATCGAGGATAACGCCAAGGTTCTTGACCGAGTCAGAGAGGGAGATGGGGGGTGCTGTCGAGTTGAAGGTGGAGAGAGGGAGGGAGCTGGGAAAGTTTCTGGCGAGTGCCTACCAGCATGGCTTCCGTTTTGTCGTCGTTCAGTTTGAGCTTGTTTGCTGTCATCCAGTTTTTCACGTCTTCATAGCAGTCAGCCGTGCGAGTCAGTAGTGTCTGAGTGTTGTCGAGTTTGTCTTTGTCTAGTAGTTGTGAGTCGTCAGCGTAGAGGTGGTGGTGTATGTTGTGAGACTGGATGATGTTGGACAGGGAGGAGGTGTAGAGTGTGAAAAGGACCGGGCCCAGGACGGACCCCTGTGGAACGCCGCAGGAGAGCCTGACTGGGTTGGAGGAGACGCCGTCGACGGTGACGGACTGCTGTCTGTCGGAGAGGTAGGAGAGAAACCAGGAGTGAGCAGATTCAGTGATGCCAAAGGAGTGGTGAAGGCGGTGGAGGAGGATAGAGTGGTCTATGGTGTCGAAGGCGGCAGATAGATCGAGTAGCGTAAGAAGGGAGATGTTGCCCGAGTCCGTGGAGAGAAGCAGGTCGTTAAGGATATGTAGAAGGGCTGTTTCAGTGCTGTGATGTTTGCGATAGGCAGACTGGAAGGGACTGAGGAGGTTGTTGTCGGCGAGGTGGAGGTTGAGTTGGTTGATGACAACCTTCTCAAAAAGCTTGGACAGGAAAGAGAGATTGGAGACTGGGCGGTAGTTCTTGAGTTCGTTTGGGTCGAGGTTGTGTTTTTTGAGGAGAGGACGGACGATGGCGGACTTGAAGATATCGGGGACGGAGCCATTCTCTAGAGATGTGTTGATGATGTCGGTAATGAAGGGCAAAAGATTTGGGAGGCCGTCCCGGTAGAGGGAAGCTGGGAGGGGGTCTAGTTCGCAGGTTTTGAAAGGCATGGACTTTATGGTCTTGAGGACTTCATCCTGAGAGACGGGGGCGGAAGGACGAGAGGGGAGTGCCGGAAAAGGGGGGGGGGTGGTCAGGAAGGCAAGGCGGAGAAGGCAGAGTGTCGAGTGTGTTGCGCAGAGTTTGGATTTTGTCGGAGAAATAGGAGGAAAAAGCGGACGGAAGTTCTTCTTTGCTGTGTGTGTTGGGAAGAGGAGAGTCGTTAGAAGTGCCTAGGAGTGTGTTCATGGTAGCGTAGAGGGTTTTGGAGGAAGTGGATTCCAGGATTTTGTTTTGAAGATGTTTGCGTTTGGAGTCGGAGATCATTCTGCAGACTTTGGATCTGGTGGTTTGGAAGATCTCTCTGTGAACGGTGAGGTCAGATGAGCGCCAGCGGCGTTCCGCTTGTCGACGCTCGCGCTTGACCTCAGCTATGTCGTCAGTGAGCCAGGGGGAGGGGAGTCGGTTGGGTATGGAACAGGTGGTGACAGGGGCATGGGTGTCTAGAAGTTTTCAAAGGGAGGAATCGAAATGGGATGCAAGATCGGGAGAGGAGGCGGGGTCCAAGAGAAGGTCGACAGCTTCGTCGAAGAATATTCCAGAATATTCATTCCAGAAGCCTAAATAAATCAGAATTAATTCCAGAAGCCCAAATCAGGCAATGTTATGTTACGGCACACCTTCTGCGTCTTCTGCCAAAACAGAATGAACAAATATTAAATATCTGGCTCACAGTGAATGTATTTGTGCACCCAGTAAATGGCCATTTCCGTGGAATAAAAAAAAGATAAATTTAAAATAATGGGTCAGATGCCTTCAGACATTTTCTATAGAACTGGCAGGCAATTTTCAGGCTTACAGCATTAAAACAGGATGTCACAATTATTATAAAACGTGACTAGGTGATGCTGTTGAGAGACGGTCGCAAATGAAATCTTACTAGTATCAAGACCGTAATCATGTGCTGGTCTGTGACTTTGGACCTTACGGCATAAAGCCGTAAGGTCCAAAATCACAGACCAGAACACATTGCTGCACCCATAAAACTGGAGAAAATTAAATCACAATCAACCCGGACACTCTGCAGCGGATGATTGGTTAGTTGATGACAACAAAGACTTCGCCTCATGACGTGCCTGTGCTGCATAGAAATATAATAATAATAATAATAATAATAATAATAATGATGATTATGATGATGATAATGATAACAATAATAATGATGATAATAATAAAAATCATGATGAAGACGATAATAATAAAAGTATGAACCAGATAACACTAATAATGATGAAATAATAATAATAATAATAATAATAATAATAATAATAATAATAATAATAATAATAATGATTCTGAAATAATATTAATAATAATAATAATAATAGTAATAACTGGGTTGGATAGCTCAAGACTGCCGCAAACTGACAGATCAACGGGCTCTTCTTCCCCCAGAAGGCGAAATGCAGTAAGTAAAGTTTGCTAAAAGCCAGATTTTCATTGTAATACAGTACAAATCGCGCTTTTCACAAAACTGGACTGAATATCCTTTTTGGCCGCTTTCACGCCACCGTTTAAGGCTTGATTACAGGATGTGTCATGTGACCCTGGCCCTCCACTAAAATACCGGTCATATTGTACGTCTGAGACGATGATTGGAATAAAAGTGTCTGTTGGTCTGTGATTTTTTACCTTACGGCTGGAAGACGTAAGGTCCAAAATCACAGACCAAGACACGAAAAATACTGATTTTTTCAGGCACGAATTCATGAGAATCCACGCATCCATGGGTATGAAATTAAAAATTTTGTGTGATCGACTGCACCAGCCAGTTTGTGTGTGTGTGTGTGTGTGTTTTGTATGCGTGCGTGCGTGTGTGTGTAGGTGCGTATGCGTGTGTATATGTGTGTGTGTGTTTAATTAGTTCACAAATAGTCCCTGAAGATACATGAGTCAACTAAATGTCTGAATTGATTTTCATGGTTGGTTGCACTAGTCATTGTGTGTGTGTGTGTGTGTGTGTGTGTGTGTGTGTGTGTGTGTGTGTGTGTGTGTGTGTGTGTGTGTGTGTGTGGTGCGTGTATTTGCGCATGCTTGGCTGCACCAGACATTGTGCGTGCGTGTGCGTGTGTTTTTGTTTTTTTTTAGTACACGAAAATCCCCTGAATATACGTGAGTCTACTAACAGAGGTCCATAAAATGTACCCGGGCATAGCGTACTTCCTGTACTGACGCGAGGTCAGGGACACGTCCACGGCTGCACCTACCCCAGTAGCTAAACGTTTGCCGGCCCACGAGGGCCGCAGTCACGGGCTGGCGCACAGTCGCGCGCGGGCCAACTGCGGCCGTCGTGGGTCCGATGAGCTTTGCTTACTAGGTAGTGGCGCCTATAACATCACAGTGCCGGGATTGGTGAGGTACACTGAGGTCACCTGTTGGCTAAATCAAGGTTCCGTCAATGCCGAGGAAAAAGTGAACGCGATACAACTGCAAGAGGCGGGGGCTCATGAGGATCTATGCCTCTTGCTGAGACCATTTTGTATCCATGTCCTTCGGACAGTTGTGGCTTTCGGTCGTTCAGTGAACGGCACAGATTTCAGGAGACGATATGTAAGTTCGTTGGCAGGGTAGGGGTTACCGTCCACGCCACAAGAGTGATAATGAGCGGCCATAAGCGGCATGTTATGGGGGGCAGGACAGAAGTATTGCCTATTGAGTAGGGCATGAACGCTGATCAAGTCAGGCGCACTGTAACTGTATCGCTTTGATTTACCTCACCGGACATGTAGAGAAATAAGAAAGTACAATACAAGAGATTTTTTGACGACGTCATCTTTTTACGTTTTTTGATAACAAAACACTCGTGTGACGTCACCTTTCATTTTTCCCGGATTCTAACTATTGTCTCTGACAAAACCTAATCACACATTGTTTTTTAAAAAAAAAATGATGACCATTTCCAGTCGAGAATAGTTCATTTCTGAGACCCATTGTCTTAATTAACCCCAATAATTAACTAATTACGGTCGTTAACGTCCACACTGTCGTTTCTCTCAAATCAAACCAAAATCCTGACAGTGCAATCTATAATAGACTAATGACTTTTACACACCCCCCTGTCAGAGTCGATTTCTGAGAAACACGATTTTCAAAGTAAAACTTTATACGTTACTAGCAAGTTACAACTAACTTTTAAGAACCTGCAGAGGTAACCTTTAAGTTACTTATCATAAAAACTTATTAATTACTTATCATAAGAACTTATTAATTACTTACTGTAAGTTCTTATAAGTTCTTACAACAACTTGACTTAAGTCACAACTTACTCGGTCAGATTTGCCAAGATACAAGGACAATAAAAAAACTTTTTTTTCTCAGTAATACTCTGGCAGTGGTGCTGATGGGGTTAAATAATCAGGCACAAGTGGTGTAAGTGGCATGTCATTTTTCTGTGAAGTGTATGTCATTAATAAACGATTACCAAATCTGATTTTTATTTGTTTAAAAGATTGTGTAGTTTTTCTGTGGTTTCCTGAACACCGATCTGTTTCCCCATCTCTAAAAAACTAGCCTTCAGTTCTTCAACATTCACAGGAGATTGACTACGCATTTTATTTTGTATTTCAGACTTCTGTTTCTTGTAGTTATTTAAATCATCCTGGACTCTCTTAAATTCCTCGTCATCAATAAAATTATCGTTCAATGCCTTACTGATGATAAGTTTCATACTGCTCAGCTTTGCACCAGCGAGCGTACTCAATGCTTCATGTTTCTGTAATTTTGTGTGAAACCTCTTGTTCAAGGCCTCCAAACCAAAACAAGCCAGGCATGTAGCAACGCTAACAGCCTCAACTGCTATTCCAGCCAAACTCCCAATTCCTGTGGCGAACAGAACAATACCCCCTACAGAACATGAAGCTGAAACTGCACCAATAGCCATAGAAGTGTTTTGAACAGAATTGAAAACGGTCTTATACCGTCTTTTGCACCGTGAGTATTTCGCCTCCTCACTCTCCAAATATTTCAAAGATTCTGTAATATTATTTAATCTGAATGCATCTGCCTGTAATGTTTTATCTGAAGCAATTGTCACCTGTGGATCAGGCGCAAGCGTTGTTTTAGTCATCACATTTGTTTCAGTCGGATCAAGCGTTGGTAGTTGCGGATAGAAGTTTACCATTTTTTTTATTGACAAATATTTTTTTTTATTTAATCAGCAATTACATTTTGCAACTCTTCAAAAGTATACAATTTGCTGGCATAATAAAATGCAACAAGATCAATGTGTTCAAGGTTTATGTAACTCAGACGAACAAAAGTTGTTTTGTCGACCACCACCTTGACAGCTGGAACACTGCTCGAAACATTAATAACATCAACATTTTTTGTAATAGCAATAAAGACCTTTGATGATTCTGTTACTGTTTCGTCCCATGTAAGTTTAATTCCTTGTGCAATTTGAGCCTCTTTAGCAGTAGCAACAGATTTCATGATAATTTCAAATACTATTGTCACTTCTCTAGCCATGACTAAGCTTGCTGGCATAAACACAACAGAAGTATCTGATCTACCCTTTCTAGTTGTAAGAAGATACCGCCGTTTCTCATAATTTTCAACTTTCAGTTTTTCTCTGCTATTGTTGTCTGGGGCAAAGCTTGGAACAAGGCTTACAATAAGCGGCCCAGAATTAACAACTTTCCTAAACACTAAGGCGCCTTCATCATCAGTGTATACATAAGGACTAATAAATTCCAACTTTATGTCCCAGTCAATTGTGGGCGGTGGAACAGGTACAGGTGAAACCACCCACTTATTTCCCACATGTATTAAGTTGTAAGGCGCATTATTTACGGGTGGAGTAGGTACAGTAACATCACGTAGCTGACCAAGTTTAGGAATCTGTTTTTCACCGTCTTTCATGTCAACAATTACTTTCCTCTTGTACATGCCAAAGGAATCAAGTTCAAAAC